>CM060905.1:79997605-80622605 GCA_030737815.1 Allium fistulosum
CGAGAGCTCTCCGACGGAGATAAGTGATATCAAATTGGCTTAGCTTGATATTCCATTTGAGTAGCTTTTCAGGTATCTAAGGTTTCTATTGGACCTATCGTTCTCAAGTTTGAATCCAAAGAATGCAGTATAGCACTACAGGTCCGGATCTGTGATGAAATAGTTGTATTCCTGGTCTAGGACATGTTTCAGTATCTGATTGCATCTAGAGTTTGCATCCATGGATGAGAGTAATTCATGCCTGATGGTTAAGTCAATTAGTTGATTGATCATTGGATGTGGAAGCTATGCTTTGCCATGCCTCATGCAAATCTGGGTAGTCGGTGTATGTTCGCCACTCTCCTTTTATTTCTCTCATAAGCAAAGGATTGAATATTCATTTTGGGTAGAGGACATCGCGGATAAACCTATTGGTTTTGAGTAGATTCGCCCCCTCCTTAAGTGTAGCAGATCTTTCTGGATCCATGTTGCTTTGTTTTTATTCACCGAGACATGCATCGGGTTGGCACTTAGTGCAGGGTTCTTAATGTTGGGTAAGAGTCCATATATACACATGAGATTGAGTCCAAGCGAACATATCAAATTCATCTAAAGCAATGCAGTCGACTCTTGCACCATCATTGCGCAGAGTTGTGATCTGATCCACAATACACGTGAAGGGTTGTAGGTGCCTCATGTGTTTATTTTCAATGGTAAATGATCAGGCTTATAAGGATGTTAAATCAAAGGGTTAGTAGAATTTAGCCTCCTACTGCATGCTGCTACATAGCTGGCTCCAGCTTTGAGATTGAATTTACTTGTGTTTCTGAATGATCAGTCGCCCATGAGTTTGGGTATTGATTTGATGATTCTATCTCTAGGCATCCTTTTGGTCGCAACCTAGAGTTGTTACGAATATCAAGCATGGGTCATAGGTTGAAATTGTCATGGTTAACTCTCGGATAATTACTCCTTTGCCCCCAGTGACGGGTTGGCGGATGCATTACGCGGACGGTCTAGTCTCGTCCTAGCGGTGTTTATACTGTAGTTCAAGCTTTTAGAATTAGAGTTCATTGATGAATGGTTGAATCATATTAATCTTATCTTCTTGCTCGTGCCCCCAAGTCTGGGGAGTATCTCGATAAGTGGCAAGGTAGACAATGTCCGCTTCAATTTTGTATTATATTCCATTGAACCGTAGGATCAAATTAACGGACGGAGGACCGAGTCGTGCCTATCATGCATTATGTTCTAGTTCTCTCCTCTAGGCGGAATACATCGTTACTTTGCCGACATTCGGACATAAGCTAGATTCTGGATGGTCAACGACATTCGCTCTACTGCTTATGTCGCCATACTTTGGGCAAAAACTGAAGAGTGAATCGTCTAGTCAGATCCAATGCAGGATTGGTGCTTCCCTTGTCGAATCTAGGGTAAGAATCAGTGTGCAGATGTTTAGGTTGCACTTGTTTCGAATCGTTCTTTTAGCCGGATCATGGTAAGAGTCAATGAATGAATGGTCGCGTTGCATTCATTTGGAGTTGGCTGATCAACCATGTCCATTTCGATTTATGTTCTCCCGTTAGATCTAGGGATAAAGTCAGCTCAAATGCAGTCATGTCATGCTCATTTGGTCTCATGCTCTTCCTGACGGATCGAAGGAAGGCGACGAAGGACGAATGGTCAAGTCACACTCATTCGTGGTTTATTCTTTTATCCGTGCTATGCTGGTCGAAGATATTCGATGCATGCTCGGGTCACATCGATTTGTAGTTGAAGAGGATTGATATTGACCGTCGATTCGACGACATGATGCAGAATGCTCGGACCTCATTTCCTATCAATCCGATGGTATGATATGAAAGGCGCAGATCGACATTGCCCGTCGATCCGGCGGTATGATATGATTGGTTGCTTGTAACTTAGGGCGTCATTATGTTTGGTTGGCATTAAGGCCTCCTTGCAGTCGTTGCCTTAAGTTTTAATGGACGCTAAGCCAGAGAGGCAGCGAGTCACCTTTCTCTTCTTTTAGTAATTTGTACTTCTGCCCCCAGTCTTGGGGATAAGCCGTAATAGGCGTTATGCAATATTGTTTACTGCTTAATTTTAACATCCACACTCTGGGGACTTGTATCTTTATGGCAACTGTTGATCACTCATTTTCGTGTGTTGAGTCTGCGCCTATGCTCGGGGAATGAGTGATGTAACTTGGTTGAGATGCAGTCGAAGTCGTTAGGTGGACGGGTCCACCCTCCTCGAGGCCGTACTTGGTTGTAATTTATACTCCGGCTCGAGCTCTCGGAGTCCGGAGTTAGTTTAATGTTTATACTCCAGTTCGCGCTCTCGGAATCCGAAGTTAGTTAATGTTTATACTCCAGTTCGCGCTCTCGGAAGCTGGAGTTTGTTGATGTTTATACTCCGGTTCGCGCTCTCGGAATCCGGAGTTAGTTAATGTTTATACTCCAGTTCGCGCTCTCGGAAGCTGGAGTTTGTTGATGTTTATACTCCGGTTCGCGCTCTCGGAATCCGGAGTTAGTTAATGTTTATACTCCAGTTCGCGCTCTCGGAAGCTGGAGTTTGTTGATGTTTATACTCCGGTTCGCCCTCTCGGAATCCGGAGTTAGTTAATGTTTATACTCCAGTTCGCGCTCTCGGAAGCTGGAGTTTGTTGATGTTTATACTCCGGTTCGCGCTCTCGGAATCCGGAGTTAGTTAATGTTTATACTCCAGTTCGTGCTCTCGGAAGCTGGAGTTTGTTGATGTTTATACTCCGGTTCGCGCTCTCAGAATCCGGAGTTAGTTAATGTTTATACTCCAGTTCGCGCTTTCGGAAGCTGGAGTTTGTTGATATTTATACCCAGCTCGCGCTCTCGGAGTACTCTGGGGTTTTGTGAATGTTTATACTCCGTCTCGCGCTCTGGGAGTACGAAGTTGAATGAATGTTTATACTCCGCCTCGCACTCTGGGAGTACGGAGTTAAGTAAAAAGTTTGTACCCAGCTCGCGCTCTCGGAGTACTCTGGGATTTTAGGAAAATGTTTATACTCCGCCTCGCACTCTGGGAGTACGGAGTTAAGTAAAAAGTTTGCACCCAGCTCGCGCTCTCGGAGTACTCTGGGGTTTTAGGAAAATGTTTATACTCCGCCTCGCACTCTGGGAGTACGGAGTTAAGTAAAAAGTTTGTACCCAGCTCGCGCTCTCGGAGTACTCTGGGGTTTTAGGAAAATGTTTATACTCCGCCTCGCACTCTGGGAGTACGGAGTTAAGTAAAAAGTTTGTACCCAGCTCGCGCTCTCGGAGTACTCTGGGATTTTAGGAAAATGTTTATACTCCGCCTCGCACTCTGGGAGTACGGAGTTAAGTAAAAAGTTTGTACCCAGCTCGCGCTCTCGGAGTACTCTGGGATTTTAGGAAAATGTTTATACTCCAGTTCGTGCTCTCGGAAGCTGAAGTTTGTTGATGGATCGCCATGTATCAGTTTTTGTCCGGCTTTTTGTGCAGCGATATGCCCCCGAGCTTGGGGTTTCACTTAGCGAGAGATCGGTAGGATCCCAATTAACTTCCACTTATAGGCCCCTCAACAAAGGATGAGGTTTAGAGTATGGACGGTTAGATCGCGTCCATGTTCATTTGGATTCCGCTTTTGCCAGGCCTAAGGAGTAAGATTAGTGTTCTGGCAAGCTTTGTGCTCGAGCATAGGAAAGGATGGTCGAATTACATCCACTTTGAGTTGTATATTTTCCCTTAAGTCGGGTGCAAGAAATGGAGAGCAGACAGTCGAGTCACATCCAATTTATACTTTGCATTCTTTCGATCGAGCTAAGGAAGAGAGTTGAAATGACGACTCATGATGGTTAGTGAGTAGACAATCAGTCGTTGATGACTTTAAATTGAGGGTTGGACCTTTAAACATGTGTTCCCTCAAATAATCCCAAATGTCTAATGTAGGATTAGATGTATGGGTGGTGACATCACGTCCACCCTTGATGTGATTCCGATTTTATCGGGCATTAGAAGAAGCATAAGTATTTTGGCAAGCTTCAAGTACGAGATGGAGAAGGCACTGTTGGGACATATAACTCCAAGTCTTTCTTACATCTCCTAATTAAATTGCGTAGGCAGATGAGTGGATGGTCGGTTGCATCCACTTTGTACTAAAGTGCTGACCTTGTCGGTCTCTTCCGCTTTGATGCCTTGCCCCCAGTCAGGGGCATATAGTAGCCGATGAGTGGTCGAATCATGCTCATCACGATGATACCTCAATGATTTGATCATGGTCCGCGAAGGTTGTTTTGCACCCAATCTTAAGTACTCGGTTACCTGCATCATTTGCAAATAGTTTAATTCAAGTAGGTCATATTTCGCAACATAAATGAAATTGAATTAGAAATAATTGAAAAGAGATCAGATCAAATCTCATTGATAAGTGAGGCAGCGTCGTATGCTCGCTATTGCACATCATTCCATCCCTTCTCAGTTGGAAGTCTAACGCAAATGGTTCAATTCGATCAAAGTCCTTGATCGATAGGGGTCGGATGTTCCCGGTCCTTCATTTTATGGGGCTTGCATATATGGTCCGAGCTATCCTTCCCGGAGAAGCCTTATGGCGTTGGCGTTCACAGTAGCCATTTAGAGAAGAGGAGTTTTCCGATCTAGAGTATGGAGCAGGTCCCCTCCTTATCATGCTATGTTGATCCTTCACCTGATTCATCAACTCAAAATTTGCCTAGACATGTTGGTGCAGTTGTCGGCGGCGGTCTACCAGTTCTCTTGTCAAATTCTGGAAATAAGCGCCAGTGATGAATTCATTTATGGGTATCGGCAGCAACTGGCTGCGGGCTTTGGATAAATTCGTTGGCTGCCAGCTTCTTCATTCACTTCAACAATATAAGAAGTAGATCTGGTATGTCTAACCACGATTGACAATGTTCTTTGAGGAATGGGGGAAGACAGCTACATTTGATAGCAGTCATCACTCTTGGTGTAAGCCATGCGCAATTCTCACTTCATGAGGTAGTGCCGGGGGTTGTATTTCCATAACACACCATGTTGAATTTTCACTGGAAGTTCTGCATGTAGGATGGTTTCAACGAATAGGTCTCGACTAGGAAAGATTCCCCAATCGGCATTATGATCAGGCTCATTTTATTGCCCAGTGGTCTTGTAACACTGGTCAATGACGTATGCATGATTGCGTTCGAGTTGTTTGCAATGCCGATAGGACGGTGAGTTGGTTAAAATGGGCTAACAGATTGGTGTTTATCCCAAACTTTCATCCAGATAGGGGACCTATATAGGGTATTAAGGAAGTCTTCTTGAGGTTGTATGCCATGCTTTTAGTCATGTGGACGTAGAATGATTAAGATGCGGGAATTTGAAGATGGTTCAGCGGTGACCAGCTATGCTTTGAGTCGGTAGAGTAGACAGTGTAGGGGAGTCGTCATATTAGCCGTCGTACCATAGTTGTCAACTCAGGAGTTTGAAAGCTGGTCAATGGAGGAAGTTGCATTCCACCTTAAAAGCATGATATATTAATCAACCCCAGTTCTTGGCATACTAACTAGGTTCTCCAGCCTTTGGGAGTACGGTTGAGTAGTATTTCTTTACCCATTCCTTGATTGCAACTCAACATTTGTTGTTGTGATCTCCTATGTCTTGTTCAGTCATGGAACAATCAGAAGCATGGATGGAATGTCCCTTCATTAAACTGGTGATTGAATCGACAATGCGGGTGCCCTGCGCTGCGGCTAGGGTTCGGGGGGTTTCCCCCGAAAAAATTTTTTTTTAGCCTTTTTTTAGGAAATTTGGATCGTACCCGAAAAATAATTTTTTGAAATTTTGTATCGATACGAATTGGACACAGATGGATCGATACGAGCAGCGTGCGAGTATCGATACGAATTGGAGCAGTTGCGATCGATACGAACAGAGCGCAGGCAAAGAAGATCGAGTCGAAGTGATCGATTCGAACGGAGCGATGCAAAGCAGATCGAGTCGAAATGATCAATTCGAACAGAACGATGCAAAGTTGATTGATTCGAAGTGATCGATACGAACAGGGATCGATCGAATCGATACGAACGGAGTGATGAGAAGCAGATCGATTCGAAGTGATCGATACGAACAGGGATCGATCGAATCAATACGAACGGAGCGATGCGAAGTTGATCGATTCGAAGTGATCGATACGAACAGAGTGATGAGAAGCAGATCGATTCGAAGTGATCGATTCGAATAGAGTGATGAGAAGCAGATCGATTCGAAGTGATCGATTCGAACTTTGGTATTTTTTCTGGATACGAAAATATGGATACGAAATGATTGATTAATGCAGTTCCTCTTAGATCTTGAGCAATCTGAATAGAATAGATGGAACCACTTGACGACAGATCTGGATCTCCTCCTTAGATTTTTGCAATCCAACTACGGTAGTAGATCCACAGAGCAGGAGAAAAGCAAGGTTTTTCTCAGTGAAAGCACCAAAGTGTTTGTACCAAAAATGGGCACAACACTCTTCGGGAGTTATTTGAAGAGATAAAATGAAGAACGTAAATGTAAAACATAGATTATCTAACAAAAACTCCAATAAAAAGAATTGTAAATACGAAGACAAACAATTTAGAGTGGTTCGGCGTATCGCCTACGTCCACTAAAGCGATGGTTAGTACAGGATGAGTTAGTAATTTATGCTTGTTGTATAGTGTTGTTGTCTGCTTACGACTTTGATGTAGTGTTTAGTTAGCTTTTTGTGAATGATTATGAGTTTCTATTAACTTATCTGACGTTGGAAACATATGTACTTTAATTCCCTTTTTTGACATTATTTATCAGGCTTATATTTTTTATATTAGGGATACTTTTTCACTATGGTAAATTACCCTTTGATAGCTCTTCTTTTCATTTTTTTTATGCTTATTTCCATATTTGTACTAATAACAAAATAGACTCGAACCTAATCATAAAATCGCGAACTAATTCTTATTTGGACAAACAAAAAAGTTTAAGTAATTAATTTTTAGTGAAAACAACTCAATTTAGTGAGAAAGAATTGTAGATGCATATACATAGAGTTCATGAAATATCTTTCAAAAAGAAAGATAGACCGTAACGAACAAGATTTTCGACCCTCGAAAATCGACACTAATACAACCACTGTATTGCGTGCCGACCCATCAAGTGTCGGAAACACATTGGGTGCCGACCCATCAAGTGTCGGAAACACCGTTTGTCGGGGAAAAGAAAGGAGATAGAGATAGAAGAAACTAAAAGCCAACACAGAATCTCACAATGCAACGGAATAAAATATATTAATCAACATAATCCTTTACAAAGTCATGTCAAAAATGATACATCAAAGTTGCACTAATGCAATTTTTAACCTAGGACAGTTATAACAGCCTGTCCTTATACATCAAATATAGAGTACATAGTATATAGTGAAAACATGATAATAACTAGCTATCGATGAAGCCTCCTGCTCCGATCTCCGAGCTCCTCCAAAATGCATCCGTGGAAAAAAACATGAACTACTTGGCTGCCCATAAAAATTTGAGCACCCAAGAGTTTTAGGGAAAGAAAATAAAACTCTGGGTCAGACATGGGTCTAGTGTGAATACACTCAAACAACTTGATTATTACATTTCAAAATCTTTTAAAAATCAAAGGTATCTCGTAAGACCACGCCGCACATAAACACAGACGAGTTCTTACCTTACGATAACCAAAATCTTTTATATCAGAAAATCCAGTGCTATTGTAATAATGTCTAGAGGTCAAAGTAAAATATGAAAATAGCTGAAATGCTCGCATCACACATTTCAACATAGTTGGGCACAATCAAAACCGTACGACGCTTATTGGAGAATGAATTTCATACAATGACTAGGCACTATGGTACCACCTATCACAATACACCTCTAGAAAAATGTACCGAGATCGAACCTATCAATCCCTGCCAACACAAGACCGGCCTACCCCTTACTAGATAGTACCAAATATGTCATCGCCCCGGTTGTTTCCAGTCTTTTTACTAAGATCTCATGTACGACCAATCCATAAATATGTAGAAGTAGGGTATCTAGAAAGGTGAAAACATACCCTAATGGGTGCGACCCACATAGCCTTGATGCATCTTCCCTGATTTTCTATCATTCGTGGTTGATGAGGCTTGAGGCTACAATCACCTTAGAATGCCCATTACCCTCCAATGACAATGTGCTGATAGCATTCGTCCATACAAGTCCATTCTGGGTCTGAACGAAACCGAAGGCACTATTCCTACTACATCCATTTTGGGATCACCCTCTGGATTAGTAGCGATTAGCCCTTGCACTTCACATCTCCATATTCGTTTCCATGCTGTTCATGATGTCTTCACTCCGAAACGCATTCGTTGGATCGTAGTGGTTTTCGGATAACATATCTGATCCCGGTCTCTTCGAAACAACGTTCGATACACTACAACATATTTACCTTTTAATAGCGCACAAAAAATGCTATAATAGATTTTCATAGCGTTAGTGACGACGCTATATAACGACATGTTATAATAGCCCTGACACATCTGATAGCACTATATTAAACGCTATTGAATAGAACATTTTATAGCACTTATTCAGCACTATAGAATCCTTTTGCTAGCGTTTTATCTATATCGACTTTCATAGCGTTTTATTCATGCAATTTTATTTAACTACTAAAAATCTCAATTTTTAATTTATAGCGTTAATAAATTTGTCATAGCTTGGAATCAACGCTATAAAAATTCTTTTCCATAGCGTTTACCATTATTATAGCTCTTTTCCTGCGCTATTATATTATTTCCTATAGCGCTTATCCTTTGATATAATTAGTTTCTATAGCGTTTTACTTTCTGTTTCCATAGCACCTTTTTTGCGCTATTAATTTTAATATTATGATGTACTTTCTATATTATACTACAAACGCTATCTTTCATCTTATCTGAATTGCTCATTTCAATAGTAATCAAAATACAAAACTACATTTCTAAAAGCAAAAATCAAAAGCAAAAAATGTAATAGCAAAAGCATAATATACTACCAAAGCATATTTTGATTACAAATGACAAAATATATATGGTCTTACATAGTTGATAATAGGTACATAAGTTTATAGTACATAATTTCAAAACAAAACATTACATGAAAAAACAAGATCCCTTAGTCTTCCGCTTGTCAGCTCATGCACATCAAACCTGCAAAGAGTAATCACTAGTAATTTGAAGCACCAACGCAAAAAATTTGAAGCAGCTAGCGTTCCCTGCATCAAACCACTTCCTGCAATGAAATGAAGAAAAAATAAAATAAACATAATGCATAAGATTCTAAAAGTCCAAAATAAATAGTATATATTGTCCATTAATAAATAAATACACCGAGATATCTTACCGTTAAACTCAGAAAATTTAAATATCTTGTTGTTTTTGCAAAATTTGTATGCTATTTGATCACTCAATTCCATGTAGTACTCAATGAGATAACAATCCAAATTAAACCTGAAGTATAACTTTATATACTTGCACTTTCAAATATTACATGTAATCATTACGATTGAGTAATTAATAAATACCATGGTACATGTTAGAGCAAAAGGATTGCCCATCATCTACTACCAATGTAGATGTAAACATTTAATAGTCAGATTTAGATAGGTCACTAAACATTGGATTACATAGGTACATAAGGTGATTGAATCAAAATCAACCTATCAGAGACATACGTCAATAAAACGTAACAATAAGACTTCTGATTCAAATGTCCGGTGATCATGCAAATAAAGGCTTTAATAGGAAATAATTGTGAGATCAACTATCCAACAGCAAGCCACATAGAAAGAAACTTGATGTATAAACTTGATAGCAATGCCATCAAGTGAGGATGATTTCTAAATTTTAACAGATGTCGGTATTGCTGTTTGTATACTAAAATTTCATACGAACCATGAATTTGATAACCAAGTATGCATTCATTTTCAACCTAATTAAACACCCTACGTATCAGCTAACCTCCATATTATAGGCACTTAATCAGTTCAGATTCAACTATCGGGATCAGACTAGTTTAATATATTATGAACAGATTCCTGTCTTCATTTCTTACAGTACAGAGTGTAATATCTTTTGGTAAATAAACAACATATTTCCTAATAGAATGATTTAGAAAAGGACAATATGAAGGCTTCTAGAGATTTGGGTGGTCACAAACATTGGTTATTAGAACTTGTCAAAAATGGTATTGAACTGGTTAAACATCAACTAAAGTACCTTAATACAGTTGATTCGCCTTCAACTGATCAACTACCTACATATAAGTAGGACGGCTGATTCATAAATTCAAAATTTTATATTTGAACAATTTTATTTAACAGTAATAAAATATGCTTACTATAAGTTGATTCTGTTACAAGATTCGTCGTAGGCCAAGCTATTGTAGAGCCAACGGCATCTTCAATGCATTCAAACTCGGTAGTGGGTCTCCACAAACGTGCGGTTGGAACTTTTGCAACATCAATCCAAACTCTAGCTGCACCCTCTCCCAATGGAACAAAATGGACCGTAATGTTTGGATCAGTTGAAGCTACGCGTCCCTCGACAACAATATTTCCCGTTCCAAAAACATCAATCAACTTACATTTATTCGATGCAGAATTTGCAACCTACCAAGTAACATAAATAATTGTTTTCAACTATAAATTATATGAAGTATTTGAAACATATTGCCTCACGAACAAACTTGAACTATTTATTTGAACAATAAATAATATATTACCATAGGAGTTGATACATGGTTTGTCAAAGGACTGAAAGATGCTTCGGTGTTTGCTTTATCAATGACTACTTTAGATTCTGGCCAAGCTACTTTGCTACCAACCGCTTCTTCGACATATCTCATATTAGCAGTTGACTTCCATAAAAATGCCTTCACTTTTTTAGGATTATCTATCAACGCTATCTTGGCGGATGGTCCAAGAGGAATGCCATTAACAAGTTGTTTTGGATCACTATGACATATTCGTCCTTCCGCAACTAATTCTTCACTTCCCAACCAATCAAAAAGCTTACATTTGTTATCTTCACTTCCACTCTACAAAAAAACATATTCATACTCATATATGCCATATCAAGCTCTACTCTATATTTCCAGTCTCATTTGCTAAGGTGCAGCTACCCCTAAAACTAGCGAAAAATAAGAAGAAATTAAATTAAAATGTTACCACATTGTCTTCTTTCTCTTGTTCAATCGTGCGTACAACTACTCTATCAGCTGGCCATGCTTCTATCATGTCCTTAGCTTCTCCAACGCGTGTCATAGTAGCTGCAGTCCTCCACAAATAAGCATCCGTTATCCTTGGAAATTCTATCAAAATTTTCATCACATTTGGTCCTAAAGGAATTTGATGTACAAGCTCATTCAAATCACTTGATAAGACTCTTCCTTCAGCAACTATTTCATCACACCCATTACAATCCAATAAATCACATTTTTCATGTATTTTCTCCGAAATACCCTACGATTAATTAAAAACCAAGTAATTATTGAATTATATATAAAAAAACAAAATGTTGCAATGTAATTCAATGTTACCATTTTAGATGTGCCTGCATCAATTCGATTTTCTTTACCCTGGTAAACCAATAAATAAGTTAGCATTTTATCACTAAATTATAATAAAAACCATAATTCGGGGGCAAGCATGCTGCTTGGAGTTAAACACATATCATTGTTTTTTTGTTACTTGACAAAACTGACATGTACTTTGAAATCTCCATATGCTAAATTGTTCTCATTGTTGTTAGCGGTATATATATAAGTATAGATTCAAGTGTATATTTCTTAGTTGAAAAGATAACATGACTTACTGAAAAGATAACTCTCACCAAGTTAAAACAAATAAAAAGAATATACCTGATTCTTCACTAGCATGTGAATCATCTGCTTTAATTCCATAATTGTATTCTGGCATTCAGTTAGTTTCTTATCATTAGCCCTTGATAAAATAAACTTGGTGAGAGTTATTCCTCTTCCCATTGCTCTTAGTCGCCCAGGTTTGTCTTGTCCTAGCACTTGTGCAAGAGCATCATTACTTGGTGAGCTAGATTGTGATTCACTTTCACAACTTTTTATCTTCTCCTGTAATACGAGTGTCAATTTATACTAATAGCCTTACTGACATATATAATGACTTCCTTTGTAAAAAGTTTTTTGAGGTTCGATAATGATTTTTAAAATGCTAATAGCCTATATTCTCAGTCAACTATTACTTGGTATTATTGTACTAATTATATGTGAGGAATTTCATACCAGTTTATGTACTCTTAAGCAAAAATTGACGTTGCCAAGACAAACCAGTCATAGTGTATCAATTACTATTTTCAACATCTGGTAAATGTGTCATGATTTGTCAATATCAGTCTACTCAAAAGGGGCTAAGGCTAACCTTGCATCAACTATCTAACCATCTATATTCTCAGAAATAGTAATCACTAGTAATTTGTTTTCTGTTCTGCTTAGTTTTTCTAAACGAACATGAAAACAATTAACTTCTGTTTTAGTCCAAAAAAAGTTTGGTGGGAAATACATGTGAAATAACTACAAAGTTCATTCCTGACATATGCAATTCTATATGGTTTTAATAAGAAAGAAGTTATTTGTAGGCTTTGTTGATTTTCTGTTATGTCTTCCTAGGCATATGATATGTTGATACCTTGCAAGAGTTAGTAATTAGATTGTAAGCCTCCAGTAATTTACAAAAACAACTTATTTAGTTGTTATTCTGTGTGTTTGTCAGGTCTTGTGATGTTATGAATATAAGTTTTTAATATGATTTCACTAAAATATCATAATGCTCAAAAACATGGTATATGTATATTTGCATTTGGGCTACATATTTGTTTAGATGTTCTTCAAGTATTAGTTTGGTCGGTTTGCATGAAAAGAGAACCAGCTAGGTGATTTTTCAAAACTAACCAACATACAGTATAACAATTTAACTTCCTACGAACCCCTTAATAGTACATTTTGTGTACATATTTCGTGTAGGTTTTAAAATATTCGTGTAGGTTCCAAAATATTCGTGTAGGTTCCAAAATATATCAATAAGTATCAAAAGGCCTTACAATAACATCTGCAACAGTCGTATTCACCGGTTCACCGTTTTTTTGAGTGCGAGATTTAATCCAAATTCGAGCTCTAGAGATGGAAGATGGATCTTCACTCTGCTCTTTCTGCATTAAAAAAGGACTAATTTATTAGTGAGATATCTTTAACATTGATAAAAATGAAAGAAAGAATAAGTATAAGTCGTATAATTTTGAATCCAAAATAATTTCTCACCATTTCTTCAGTTAATCGAGCCATTCCTTTGCGGCTGCATGTGTGTGGGAATTGCTTCCATCTTATGGCTTTGTATTTCTCACTGTGTCCACAATAAAATGTGATTATTGTTAATCAATAATAAGGACCTGATTAATGATTAAATATATTTTTTTACCTTAAAGGCTGGACTTGTTTTCAACTTAACAAAATCTCTCCGCTCCTTCATACTGCCGATGTTGTCTGGTTTTAACTGAAGTATTTCTTCTTTGGTTTTTGCTTTTCCTAACTCCCTAACGAATCTGCTTTTCGAGGCCCTCCAAATAGTCCCTATTTGATGAAATATAGACACTTTTTGCCAGTCTTCGTCTAATTTAAATCTAGCCTAATATCAGTATGAAAAATGAAAGCAAGATTGTAAATATAATAAATTGCTTAAACTGATTATAAAGTGCCTACTGCTGTGATTTATGAAAAATGAAAGCAAGATAGTTATGTACGTACAAATTGCAACTTTTTTGGTCACAACAAAATAATTCAGGTAACACACAAACACATGGACATCAGCAAGACAATACATCAAAACATTAAAAATATTCAGCAAAATAATTTCTTCTTTGTCTATTTTAATTGTTCAAAGTACAAATATTCAGTATTCATGAATTATGATTCATGAATTCAAACTGTTTCGATTTATTTTTCCAACTGAGTTTATAGTCCAAGAAATATAGTAGAACTTGTTACTATTGACAGTATTAGAAGTCATATGGTATTACTCAGATATTATTAACAGTACAGTAACACTAACAAGTCCAGTACATAAGAAGATACACATTCTGGTCATATTACTACAATTTGTATTTGTTGCACTTCTATCAGCCAGTTGTATCATATATGTGGCTTGGTGCTTAGCAGATCTAATACATGACTGCACGGAAGCATAATATGCCTGACTGCTAGTAAGGTGTTGGTCTTACGTTAAAAATCCAATGGTCCGTAATTATCTGCTAATCATATATTTGTATTTTGTGTTGGTTTAAAATAATAATTTCTGAGCCTAAGTTATATTTGCGAATTAAAAGTATTCCTTCTTCAATGAGAATATATCTCCAATACCCCCCATTTGACCTCACAGGCTCCACCTTTTCCTAACGTAGGAAATTGATGCAAAATGTAACAAATATTTATGACCTATAAAGTTAACTTATTATTTTGACTCTGATGACAGTATTGAACTTGAAAGCAAGAGTATATTATGGTTTTGAAGATACACTACTGAACTCAACTGCAAGAGTATGCTATGGTCTTGAAAGCTCAAATAAGTGCAAGAGAATTGACGGTTGAAGTTGCAACTACCAAAAGCAGTTATATTTCTGTAAACTTCGTTTGGAACATAAACAATTTTGTTTCTATAGACTATAACACAAATTCAATCTCCCTTATTTTCTAGCCCTTCAATCATCAAACAACCAGCTAATACCACTTCAGAACAACAATAATCCCGTGAATTAACAAATGAATATAATACTATTGATTCTGTTTACTGAGCAACAGAACACAGACGAATGGAAAATGTACAAGAACGGTGACATAAAATCAATTTTGTTTCAGTATTCATGAATGATGACCAAATGAATTTTAGTAAAACTATAAAAGGACTGTAACTTTAGATGTTTCTACCAACATGTTTGCACAAAACTCTAAACTATGGCAGCACGAATCTATTGAATACACCGAGTACTCAATCTACAACATACTAATCAAGTACTCAATCTACAACATGAAAGAGTGGCACAGTCGTGAATCATCTTCTGACTTAATTAATTGTATATATGTTCAAAGCCATCAAAAATTAATAGGATCAGATCAGTCAGACTGGTATTGGTATCATACCTTAATGGATTCCCACAAAATAGTCAAGTGTACACAAGATCAGTAAAAAAAACAGTCAAGTGTAAAATAAAACTTAAAAAATCATTGTCTCATACCTTAATGGATTCCCACAAAACAATTTTTCTATCATCATCGAGTAGCCTCCAATCATCAAGTGTAAACGGAACAACCCCTTGGACTAGCGGTCCTAAATAAGAAGATAAACTAACTGATCCAGGTCCTATTTGCCCTGCCGTCGAATTAAATTCTACTTCAACTCTACTCATAGCATCTGAAGGAAGCCTTTTCATTTTTGTTGGACCTCTAGTAGTTATTTTCCCTCTTGGATTTGCATTTTCATGAACGGTCCATCATCTTCCAATGAAACTTCATAATTTTCGCAAGTTTGCATTGCATTGTCTTCAGGTGCTTGCACGTTGTCCTCAAGTGCTTCAGCTACTGTTTCATCTTCCATCACATTCGAATCGCTATGGTCGATAAGCTCTTCCCTGACTATAGACTGCTTTAACGCAGCTTTTGGTACCTCAGTTTCTTTTTGTTTGACGTTTCTTCTCTTCCTCTTTGCCATTATTCTGCAAATAAAAATAAATAAAGAGTTAAGTTGATGTAATAGTATTAGAAGCAACATAATGTATACATAATATTTACAGAGAGTAATATGTCAAGCATTCTGGTGATATTTTGACAATAGAGTTAATGATATTTTGACAGATAAGCAATTTCAGTCGGATGATGTAGTAGGTAATTTGAAGCAGCTGCTAACTCTGTGGACGTGAATAACACAAACACTTGCTATTATGCCTTGCTGAAAAACTTTCTAAGCCATTGAGCCCTGCATAAAAACTAGAATTTATAAAGTCTACAGTTTATCCCATCTATAGTGTTGTTTTAGTCACAATGCTTTAAGCTTCCAGTTTAAATTGTACATAGAATAAACTAAATTTGTCCAAATTAATTAAGAAATGGTAAACATGCAGTGTAGTGTGCATTAAAAGATGGAGGAGGTTGTCTGAGCCAAAATTACTGACTTGAATCTGGTGGACTGAAATTGATTTGGAGAGGCTGTTGACAGACAATTTCATATGGATTCAAAGGACGAAGGTCGCACATGCCCAAAACAAACAAGTGTGGAATGTTATACACAAGTCTATGTTTTGACCTTAAATGCAATGCAGATCAGAGGCTGCTTAGCCTGCTTACAATGCAGATATGTTCTTGACATGTAAATACATTGTCTATGTTTGAAAATAGTGCAAAATAAATATGGCAATCCCTATCAGATTGAACTCAATCGATTTATTTCAATCCAGCAAATTATTCAGAAAAAAACAAAAGAACTATAGACCCAGTGAGAACTGTTCTGTCTACTTGTGTGTGATTTATCAATAATACAGAACGCATAACACCATATCATCAAATAGTAGACATAAAAAACCCAAAAAAACAAGCACATACTAATATAACAGTAGAAAAAGAACTCAAAAAGGATGGGAAACCCATCACTAATCTCATTGCTGTGTGTGCTGGGTTTTTGGGTTTGGAGACATTCAGACTCATCACAATGCACAACAAAGTGTCACTCATTTTCTGTTTTGGGTAAGAAAAGAATCATATGCACACTACTTACGCAATAATAGAATATATACTCATTATCTTGAACCAACAGCAATGAGACTTTTACAGTTTGAACCAACAGCTAATTATTACTGATCCTATAAATGAATTAACAAACCTTGTTTTAACTACTCAAATATGCCTTCGCAATCCTCTCTAACATAGCTAACATCGTCATTAGAATCATCAACATCCATATCGATTTCTCTGTAATCTTCCCCAACATAGTTAACTTCATCAACCGATTCATTTGTCTCTAACTCATGAAAGCCTCTTTGTGGTGTCTTCATTACCACATACCAATTAGAGCCATCATTGTCTTTTAAATAAACAACTTGTTTTGCTTGAGATGCAAGAATATATGGATCTTTTGAAAATGAAGCTTGATTTTGATGTAAATTTACAAGAGTGAATCCATCTTCAACCTTTACACCGATTCCAACATTTGCCCAATGACATTTAAAAATGGGAACATAAAACACATGATAATCTAACAAAAATATATCGGTCAATATCCTATAGTAAGTAACTACGTCAACCACTTGAGATATATCTTTTGCACTAGCTCTACACATGGTAGTGGCATCATAAGTAACACCACTATTTTGAGTTTCTCTATCAATGTCTTTTGTGTGAAAACATTGTCCATTGATGATATATCCTTTATAGGATAAGATGTCATTCTTTGGACCGTATGCAATCCATTTTAACATTTTATCATGATCTTCTGAGCTAATAGGTATCTGTAAAAAATATTTAATATATATGTCACAATGTTCTGAAACCAATGTTAGTTTATTATAAAATTTAACCAACCTTCTTTTTAATCCAATCGGCAAAGTTAACTGTATGTTTTTTCCAAAGTAAGGTTGCGCTTCTTCCTATACGTTTGTCTGAATCTTGCAACTCCTTCAAATGCAAACTGATAAAAAAAAATATGTCGACTTATACTTGCAATTAAGTACATCAAAACAATATAGACATACTATAAAATTCACTTACTCTAAAAACGGTTCAACCATTGCCATATTCATTAACACGGCCAAATGAGCATTTTTTTTCTCATTAGAAGATAATGTAACTGTCTTAGACGCAGAAATTGGACGTCCTTCAAGTATTACAGAATTTTCGTAGTCCTCATTTCGAACACCTTTCTCTTCTATATGTCCTGTTTTTTTCAAAAAATCACCAAAATATCTCATACATTCTTCAGCAAGATAGGATTCAGCAATACACCCCTCAGGTCGTGCGGGATTTCTTACATAATCTTTAAGTGTTTTCATATATCTTTCAAAAGGATACATCCAACGGAAATGAACCGGCCCACACAACCGTGCTTCTCTTTCAAGATGAATTGTCAAATGTATCATTATATCAAAAAAAGAGGGAGGAAAATATCTTTCAAGTTCAGATAATATTATAATAATCTCATCATCAAGTTGCTGCAGATTTTCTCTATCAAGCACGCGCTAACATATTTTATTAAAGAATGAACATAAACGAACTATTGCTTCCCTTGGTTTCCTTGGCAATAGTCCTCTTATTGGAGCTAGCAACAACTGTTGCATTAGAACATGGTAATCGTGAGATTTTAAACCACTAACATTGTAATCCTCCAATGAAACACAATTTTTCAAATTTGAACAATAACCATTAGGTCCCTTGAAATCATACAACCTATTGTAGAAGGGTTTTTTCTCATAATTTGATAATGTATATGGAGCCGGCGGAAGATATGTTTTTTTTCCGCGAGGTTGTGCATAAAGTCCATGTCGAATTCCCAAATCCTCTAGATCTTTTCTCGAGTTAATTCCATCTTTTGACTTTTTATCATGTAGTATCGTGCCCAAAATGCTTTCACCGACATTTTTCTCTACATGCATCACGTCTAAGTTATGACGTAAGGGAAGCTCCTGAAAAACCAAGAGTGCAATACTTCAACGATATAATATTTTATTGTTAATCAAGTGTAACTTCACACTAACCTCCCAATATGGAAAATCGAAGAATATTGATCTTTTTTTCCATCTTGATAGCTCCATTTTCATAGGATCATTAGCTTCGGTTTCTCTATTATGGCAACTCTTCCTTTTCTTCATTTGTCTCCTTTTATTTTGCTTGATTTTCTTCCCTTTTTTATTGTTTTTTTCATCTTTAATTTCTTTTCCAAAATTATTTGGAAAGTCTTTTTGTTGGGTGTGTTTCGACCGGCTCCATCCCATACTACCGAACCAGCTCTCTCCCAAGCTACCACCGGTCCAAATCCCCTAACTACCGAACCACATACTACCGAACCAGCCCACACTCCACCTACTACCAGTCCAAACAACACTCCACCTACTACCGGTCCAAACAACATACCACCTACTACCGAACCATCTCCCAAGGCCAATGACACCGGACCAACCTCTACCGAACCAACTTACTCCACCCATCGCCGAACCAAAGCACCACCGGATCACTCACCACCAGACCAAGGCGTATCGAACCAACACTGCCAGGCCAGATCGCATCAGCCCAGACCCACCAGCAGCTATATACATCCAAGACCCCTACCCCCAGCCTCACTCTATAAATAGAGAGGCAGGGGTACAACAATGAGGGACAAGTTTGAGAGCTCAAGCGTGGATAGAGTTTTCAAACAACTTTCATATACTTGTATCAAAGCTTTGTACTTGTAATCTGAACAAGAAAAGAGAAATAATATATAAAGTGGACGTATGCATATTTTGGCTGAACCACTATAAATCTGCGTGTCTTTTACAGTTTAGTCCCCGCTTTTTACATATTTGCATAAATCTCCCAAATCACCAAAAACAACATAAAATCAACTAAATCATACGACTTGGAGGTGTTTGCCCATTTTTTGTGCAAACATTTTTGGTGCTTTCATTGAGAGCTGAAAACTCGAAGCTTCAGCTTCTTCCACTTAACCTTCTTCCTAGCAGCGTCGTTCATTGCTTGGAAAACACGCCTCCCAAGCAGAAGAAAGATGTTAACAAAGGAAAAAACATCGCAACCAGCAGTCTTCCAGATCCAGTGGTCACAAACCAAGTAAATCGTCCCCTTCCAGCAGCAGTACCAGATGAAGGTCAGGCAAATCCGACAACCCCTGCCTCAGAACAGCCGACAGCAATTACTAGGGCAAATCTAGACGGGGTTGTGGCGGAAGTGACTAACCGCTTCACATCCCAACAGGAAGCCTTGGTGGACCATCTCATGTAACGCTTAAGGGATGCTGAAGAGTCCAACCGCAACACTGAATCATGGGGAGAGTCCTAGTCCGGAGGATCTCGGAAACAGCAAAGATCTTCCTTCTTCGAAGGAGCTAACAACAGAAGCGGCCATGGTAGGAGCCGAGACCGAGCACAGCCTGAAGTTAGGCCTGAGGAGACGCTTGGAACCGAACCCAACGGGGGAGGTACCGGGCGGAGGTCAACTGTAGCTGAGCCTGTCGTACTGCCTAACCACGGAAACGCCAATGAACGGGGCCGAGCTAGAGTCCAGCCCGAAGTTGGACCCGAGGAAGTGCTTAGATCAGAACCCAGTAGGGGAAGATCGAGGCAAGGGCCAACTGTAGCTGATCCTAGCATGCTCCCAGAAGACCAAAGACAACCACTGGAAAATATCAGGAATGATAGACGATACCATCCCTACAGGTCATCCGGACGGGATCAGTCCCACAGAGCAGAACCGAACTCATTCCTATCTGCTCCAATTCTGATGAAAGGATGGCACGCTTGTTCAGAGAGTGCGTCCAACGGGATCAAAGAGATCGAGAGATAGGCGCTAGGGTAACCAGTCCCTTCGCCCACAATATCGAAATTGCCATCACCCCCGAGAATGGAAAATGCCAACAATGGAACCTTACAAAGGAACCTCCGACCCCGTTGTACACTTACAGAGATACACACAGCATATGCTCATGAGTGGAGCAACAGAGGGAGTACTATGCAAATGCTTTCCACTATTCTTAGCAGATCTAGCTACCTCCTGGTTCTGTCATTTACCCCAAGGATCCATCAGCTCGTGGGAAATGTTGAAAGAAAAGTTTATCAGCCAGTTCCGCATTCATGTGGAACAACCCAAGGACGCTTATTCCTTATCCAGTATCAAACAGAAACCTGGAGAGAAGCTGCAGCAATACCTAACCCGATTCAATGCTGCAGCGGCCGCAGTCCAAGATGCCGATGAGAAGCTTATCCTAATGGCCCTCTGTAGTGGTGTGCATCCGGATACTAAATTTGCTAGAAGATTGACAAAAGAAAAACCAGCTACTTTACCCGATTTCTTCCATGAAGCCGGGAAATATATGAGGCTTAAAGATGCTGCCACTGAGGGGCAGTCAAGGCAACAAAATAAGGCAGCTCACGGCAACACGCCCGCTGCAGCGAAGGACGTTCGAAGAAATGATTCTAGAGACAATGCTGGGGGCAAGAAGGGAGAAAAGCGCCTATATCGGCCAGGACCGAGATTCGACACTTACACTCCTTTGAATGAAACCATTGAAAACATCTTCCTTGCCACTCAAGACGAAGTTAGATACAAACGCCCACCATACAAGAAGGAATCAGATAACGCACAATAATCTGGAAAGTTCTGTCGCTTCCACGAATCTCATGGGCATGACACCAATGAATGCCATCACCTCCGGGACTTGATTGAAGAACACATCAGAAGGAAGAGGCTGGAACGCTATGTAAAAGGTCAGAACAGGACTCCAGATCTTGCCAATGAGAACCCAAGGCTACCCTCACTAGAGATAGGCAGAGGAAATCGCAACACTAGCGGCTCCAGTCAAGAGAAGATAGTGGTCCATACCATCTCGGGAGGACCACACATCGCCGACAGAAGCTGGGCAGAAATGGAAAGATATGGAAAGTCGCTTAGAAACAATGAAGACTGTGTTAATTCTGTTATAGAAGAACGCCACCCGAAGCGAAAAGAGAGTGATGACATCACATTTAGTAGGCGTGACCTAGAGGGAAGGCAGTACCCTCACATGGATCCCATGGTTATCTCTGCCCGACTCGGCCCAGCCGAAGTTTTCCGAATTCTGGTAGACACTGGAAGCTCAGTAAATATCTTATTCAAGCATGCATTCGACAAAATGAAACTATCAATAAAGGACGTTTCTCCCTGCAATAAACCACTACACGGTTTCACTGGAGATGCGAAGATGCCCCTCGGGCAACTAGACCTCTTTGTTGAAATTGGAAGTCATCCCCGCTCCATTGTGCGGAAACAGACATTTGTGTTGATAGAAAACCACTCGGCCTACAACGCCTTCTTAGGAAGGCCAGCCTTGTCTGACTTCCAAATTGTCCTGGCCCCATGGTGCCTAAAGATGAAATTTCCAACGGACAATGGAGTAGGGGAAGTAGAAGGATACCAGGACGTTGCTCGAGACTGCTATGTAACTGAACTTCGCAACAACCACAGGAAGAATAAAAGGAAGAGTGTAGAGGTTGCCCTCTGCACAAAAAGTTTGGAAGCATAGCAACTAAAGAAAGCCCCTCCTCTTCGATATACCACCGACCCTTTCAATGAATTAGACCCTAGGGACAAAGAGGAGGAGGCCACCGCCGAGCCTACAGAGGCTATGGAATTTGTATTTGTAGACAAATATGACTCGAGTAGACTATTGAAAATCGGGTCCCAACTAAAAGCAGAGTTGAAGGAACAACTCATTGACTTTCTCCGCCACAACTTGGATGACTCCCATCCGAGACTACTTACAAAGTGGCACACTACCCAACGGGCGTAACGAAGTCAAGAAAATCTTGAGGAAAGCTTCCCGCTACACAATACAAGAGGATATCCTCTATCGGCGTGGCTTCTCTAACCCCTTATTAAGGTGTGTCGCTAGAAGGGAAGCCAAGGAAATCTTATCCAACATTCATCAAGGAAGCTGCGGAGATCACACCGGAGGGCAGACTTTGGCAAAAAAGATACTCCGGTATGGATATTTCTGACCCACCTTAAGCAAAGACGCCTTAGATTTCGTCAGAAAGTGTGACAGATGCCAGAAGTTTGCTAAGATTCCGCGGCTACCAACAACTGAGATTACTCAAATGACCAGCCCTTGGCCCTTCGCAGTATGGGGAATTGACTTAATCGACGAACTGCCAATGGGCCGAGGCGGGGCCAAATATGCTATAGTGGCAGTCGACTATTTCACCAAATGGGTGGAAGCAGAACCCCTGAATAAAGTATCTTCAGCGAAAGTTATTAACTTCTTGATCAAAAATGTTCTATGCAGGTATGGAGTCCCATTCAAAATTATATCAGACAATGGACTTCAGTTTGACAACGAGGAGTTCGCCAACTGGTGCCAAGAGCACGGAATTCATAAAAGCTTCTCATCCGTAGTTTATCCCCAGGCAAACAGATCAGTCGAAGCCGTCAACAAAATTCTGAAAACTCTAATAAAAAAGAAACTCAAAAAGTCAAAGGGCGCTTTGGTGGATGAACTCCCTACGGCACTATGGGCCTATCGCACATCTTTCAGAACATCAACGGGGCATACTCCTTTCTTTTTGGCATACGGATCGGAGGCTATGCTCCCAGTTGAAACCATCGTACCTTCCCACCGTAGGATCCACTATAACCTAGAAGAGAACGAAGAACTCCTTCACATGTCTTTGGATCTAATTGAGGAGAGAAGAAATGATGCAGCCCTCAAAGCAGCAGCCCACAAGCAAAAAGTGGCAGCACAATACAACTCCAAAGTCAAGCGTCGTACCTTACAAGAAGGAGATCTTGTCCTCAAGCGAATCTTCCCTCGCCCTGGGGCACTAGATCCAATCTGGGATGGACCATATGTAATTCATAAAGATCTCCACAATGGAGCCTATATTTTGTCAACAGTGGACGGAGAGGTGTTCCAGAGGGCATGGAACATCCAACACCTCCGTCGATACTTTTCTTAACTTGTACTGCCCATATAAAGTAAATTAACAAAGAGAATCAGTGGACGTAGGCATTTTCATGCCGAACCACTTTAAAAAACCTTGTTTCTTTTTTAACTTGTTCCTTTATATCTTGGCTGCTTGTTAACTTTATCCTTTTCTGTTGGACAAAATCCTGTGCATATAGCATTTCCATTCAAGGCACTTCCCAGCGCGACTTCACCTGGACAAGACCTAACAGGTACTATGCGAATCTATGCCCTCGCCAATGAGACACTTTTGCTCCGGCATCCCTCTGCTGCGGGTTAACTCATTGCTCGCGACGGCCCTTAAAGCCAACTGTAATGAGCCGATTATAAGCCACTAAGAAGGCCGACTATAGCCAAGGCAGCTCATTACGGTGTTCGGCTCGCCGGCAACTGTGAACCTACTTTAAGCCCCAACATAAGGTGTGGCCAGCTAGGGGTAGTTCACGGTTGACGATCGGCACCCACGCTAGCCGACCACAGTAAATCGAATAATACCCACGATTACGGGCCATAATGGCCCGAGTAGTTACTGTGCACGATCTCGGCTCCGATGTGTCTTAAGTACGGCTGTGGTAAAAAATATTAACTCCCCGCGGAGGCGTAAGATGGGTGACAAATGTCTCCAAGACCCACGGCTAGGGAAAGTGACTACAAAGCCCGTTTGCCACGAACTTAAGCACATCGAAGGCCTTCCGTGATTGGAAGTTTTACCATTTCTCATATTTCAAATTTATTAAAAAAAAACTTTTCTCCTATCCTCTGTAACTATCCCTAAAGTACAGGACACAGAATAGGAGACATTCGCTAATGGAGGCGGATACCCACAGCAAGACACTGGACCGCATTCCATACTTAGTCATGCAAGACATTCAAAGCTGCCACCTACAAGTAAAATATGAAGGGCGGTATTTTCTTCTTTCATGTATAAACACGTGGCTATAATTTATTCACACATCACACTAACATTGCAAGACATGAAATTATGTTTTAAACAAGAACTTGATATCAAACACAATTGAATTACAAGCATACGCATAGCTATATTTCTCATACAACATGTCAAAATAGCAAAAACTTTCAAAAACGACAGAATCGGCTTAAGTTAAAAATTACACGTCGAGAATAGTGTTGTTTATTACAAGTAGCATAATTACAACCTAAGAGTTACGTTACTGTTTTGAGACTAACATATACAACAATGTCAAGTCCACAGAAAGATGTCCATGTCCAATCAAGGAGCCGGCTGCGTCGGAGTTTTATCCTTGTCCCGTTTCCCACTTGCCCGGTCAAAGAAAGAATTCATTAGTGATAAGCAACCAAGTTAACAGAAAGACTAGAAAGGAAGACTTACTGGCACCTGCTCCTTGACCATCCTGGTCATCACCCTCTACTTGCACACCTGCCTCCTCAGCAGCAAGCAGCCACATACCCTCCTTCACCGCCACCTTCTCCTCCTTGGTAAACTGGGCAGTGACCACATCCATGCTGAAGGCCACGCCACCCTCCTTATCCGCCTCAGCCTTGGCCTCCTTTAGAGCCCTGAGATAGATCCTAGCCATAACCCGGGGGTAATCATCCATCCAGGACAAGTTACCCTGCCTCCAAGTATGGAAGTACATATCCTGGAGCATCTCATCCATCATCCCCTCGTTCTCCTCAAACTCCCTCATTCGGACCTTAGAAGCCCGCAGCTTTGCAACGACAGCATCCCTCTCCGATCGATACCGTAAATGGTCAGCCTGAAGGGACCTCCTCCTCGCCTCCATCTCCTCCTTCAACTTGGCCTGAGCAAGCTCCGCAGCCTCAAGTCTCCCCGATAGTTCCTCTACCCGCTCGAGGTCCGCTTGCCGAACCTCATCCACCGTGGCAATGACCATGTCAATCCGCTCCTTACAGACGGCCTCCATCTTCCGCAACTCTGCCCTACTGGCCTCTTCCATAGTCTTCCTCAATTGTCTGGATGCGGCCTCATGCTGAGAGATTTGGATGGCTTGGTCGGCAAGTTGTTTAGCCTGGTCGGAAACCATCAACCGTAGCCGAATGTTGGCGCTCCTTATCTCTTCCCCAGCCTTGACCAGTCGGGCACGGCGCCCCATCAATTTCCTGGTCTCCTCAGCAACCCGGTCAATATTTTCCTTAGCCTCATCCCCCAGAGTTACAACCCGGGTAGTAAGCAAATCAAGGTCCAGGGACTTAGCTTCGTCAAGCACCCGTACCATAGGATTGCGAGGGAGAAGATGCTCACTAGTAACCTCATCGAAGGAGATGTCATGAGATGCCGGGTCCAGGTCCGGATGACCCGCAAAAGGATTGGGAACTAAGCCAGGGTGATCTATCGGGGTGACGGTTGGATTCTCAGACAGATGTGGGGAAGGTATAAACTCGGTTTTCTCCTCCACAATATCATGAATAGGCTGGAGTGGGGCCGGAGGGCCAGGAAGAGGTTCAAGCGTAGATCGACTCCTCTTCCTCTTTTGTATATCTTCTTCAATAACTCCAAGAAGAGGACGATAGCCGACTACGTCTCCAGGACGGTTAGTAGGAGGCTTCGGTTTGGCGGAAGCTTTGAGGAGTTTGTATTGTTCAAGCCTATGCCGAAGATCTGAGGTCTTGGCTGTTATGCCTGCTCCTGGAATAAAAACCAAGTGTCATAAGCATACGTTGAACCATAACTCAGGAAATGTATCGAGTTAGGGAGAATAAGAATTCACCTGGAGTCGCAGAAGTCGCCTCAGCCGAAGCACTCCCGGAAGGTAAATCGGCACCAGTCCCAGCCTTGTCAACTTTCTCGGGATTCTCCGCCAACGCCGGTTCTTCCTCTAAACCTTCGAAGGCTTGGCGAAAAGCGTCATCCGTCCACTCTTTCATCTCTCCTACTTGCTCAGAAGACAAAGCCCCGGTGCCATCACCACCACCATCACCTCCTCCTTTGCTTCCGCTCTCACCTACTTCATCTCCGCCTTTCCCCTCATCCACATCTCCCTCCTCCGAAATGTCGGGACATGTACTGGGAGAGGGACCGTCAGACTTCTTAAGTTTCTTTCCCCCGACAGTTGGAGATATCGAAAAGGGTCCCCTTTTGCTACTCTTCGACGCAACCCCTCCTTTAGCTTGGGCAGCCTTCTCTTCCGCCGTATCCCTCTGCTTGACCACAGACTGATGTGGTAAGATTAGGTTATGCCCCAGAAGTGTAGCGTTCCTGATCAAGTAAGCAGCCGACCTATCTCTTCCTGAAATAGCTTCTATCTCTGCTGCCATCTGAACCAGGCGATCATTCTCCACGACCGCAAAACCACCTGTCGCTAGCAAGAAATAAAAACACATAAGAAGAAGCATTGCAACCAGAGCGGAAATTGTAAATAAGCTTGGACTTACATCCGGAGGTGAAGCGACGGATAGAGACAGAGTCGTCCCTGACAAAAAACCATTCCTTTTTAAACATGATGTACTTCGAGTACAAGTCCAGGACTGGCTTGAAGGATACGGCCGATTCCAAGCTGATGTATGGAGATCCCTTCTTATAGCCCCTCAAGTTGTACAAATACCGAATCTCCCGGTTGGAAGGAGGACGCCCGTATCTCCTCTGAAAGATGACAAAAAGGCTCACCAGAATGGCATAGGAGTTAGGCTGAAGCTGAAGAGGAGCAACCTTCAGGTATGTGACGAAGCTGACTATCCAGGCATTGAGAGGCGGGATGGCGCCACACATACAGTGATACCTGTTGTAAGCAAAGTAGCCTTCAGGAGGGTCATACGGCATCACTCCTTCCCTCGGCAATAGCATGCGTGCTCTGTCAATCCCAAAAGAGCGAGAAATGACATCAAGCTGCTCGCCTTTGAGTGAGCTAGGGAAACAATCAGGAGGTGAGTTCAGGAGCTCCTGAGGGCCGTACCCATCCACTAGTGATCTCGGGGCAGGCCCATGATGGACAGATCCAGACTGAGCTGGGGGCACTGTGGAAGGCCCTTCTCTGTCCTGTGATTTCTTCTTTTCGATCGAGTTTCCACCTTATGAGACATTTATCTGCAAGCACAACAAAGCACGTTGTTAGAACAAAGGATGGAGACATATAAAAAACCCAAGATTTGAGTTCATCCGATAATCCAAGTATATAAGTTCATTCGGCACTTATACCCCACGAAGTTCATTCGGTGAGTCGAGTCCCCAAAACCATTCGGTAGTCCAGAACGAAAACACATTCGGCAGAAAAGGATCTCACCTGGTTCGGCAAAAGTAAGATTCTGGTTCGGCTAGCATGTTTGATTCGGCGAAGATGAGAGTTTGATTCGGCAAAGACAGTGGTTCGGTTCGGCTGATAAAAAAAACGAAAGTATTAGGTCCCTACTTATAAGCAAATATCAAAGACCGGACCAGTTGGTTCGGCACTAGAGACCGGATGATGGCATGAATGGCTTAAAACAAAGCATGCCATATACAGGCATATGCCCTACTTTGGGGGGCAAATGTTGGGTGTGTTTCGACCGGCTCCATCCCATACTACCGAACCAGCTCTCTCCCAAGCTACCACCGATCCAAATCCCATAACTACCGAACCACATACTACCGAACCAGCCCACGCTCCACCTACTACCGGTCCAAACAACACTCCACCTACAACCGGTCCAAACAACATACCACCTACTACCGAACCATCTCCCAAGACCAATGACACCGGACCAACCTCTATCGAACCAACTTACTCCACCCATCGCCGAACCAAAGCACCACCGGATCACTCACCACCGGACCAAGTTCCACTGGACCAAGGCGTACCGAACTAACACTGCCAGGCCAGATCGCATCAGCCCAGGCCCACCAGCAGCTATATACATCCAAGACCCCTACCCCCAGCCTCACTCTATAAATAGGGAGGCAGGGGTACAACAATGAGGGACAAGTTTGAGAGCTCAAGCGTGGATAGAGTTTTCAAACAACTTTCATATACTTGTATCAAAGCTTTGTACTTGTAATCTGAACAAGAAAAGAGAAATAATATATAAAGTGGACGTAGGCATATTCTGGCTGAACCACTATAAATCTGCGTGTCTTTTACAGTTTAGTCCCCGCTTTTTACATATTTGCATAAATCTCCCAAATCACCAAAAACAACATAAAATCAACTAAATCATACGACTTGGAGGTGTTTGCCCATTTTTTGTGCAAACACTTTTAAAATATTAGAGATGTTCCTTCCAGTTAAAATTCGAGGCCTGCTTCCATTCTCTACAGTATTATCAAACCAAACCTTTTGTTTTCTCATTTGATTAGAAGGATGTAAGAATCCTCTATGACCCATATAAACAGTCTTCCGGGTATGATTCAACCATCGATGGTGAGTATTCACGCCGCATGATGGACATGCTTTTTTACCCTTTACGCAGCATCCGGCGAGATTTCCATAAGCTGGAAAATCATTTATCGTCCATAACAAAACTACTTTCAGATTAAAAACTATTTTATTAAATGCATCAAAAACTTCAACTCCATTATTCCACAAATGATGCAAATCTTCTACCAATGGCGCCAAATAAACATCAATATCGTTCCCTGGTTGCTTCGGACCAGGAATTAGCAATGTTAACATAATATTCTCCTTCTTCATACACAACAAAGGCGAGAGATTATATGTTACAAGCATTATTGGCCAACAACTTTATTTAGAATTTAACATAGAAAATGGATTAAAACCATCAGTAGCAAGACCAAGTCTGAGATTACGTGGATCCATTAAAAATGATTCCCATTTCTCATCCACTACATTCCACGTTATAGAATCCACCGGATGGCGCATTTTTCCATCGTTACTTTTGTTATTAAAATGCCATCTTAAATCTTCTGCCATTGTTTGCGATCTAAACATTCTTCTAAATCTTGGAACTATTGGAAAATATCGCAATACTTTTACCAGGATCCCTTGCATAACCTCTCCTGTACGTTGATTAGTCTTCCATCTCGAAAATCCACATTTTGAACAACTAACCAAATCTTTGTACTCTTTTCTAAAAAGACAACAATCATTCTCACCAAGGTTTTAAATCTCCCCGAGATCAGCCGAGATGAAAATCCGAGATATTAGACAAAATCCGAGATTTGGCAGCTTGGTTAGTTATAAGTCTTTTAAATATCGCCCGAGACAGCCGAGATATTTGCCCGAGATATTGGCCAAAATCCGAGATTTGAAACCTTGATTCTCACAAGCATGAATTTTCTCAAAACCCATATCGAAACTTTTAAGAAATTTCTTCACTTCATATATGGTTTTAGGAAGTACATTATCCTTTGGTAACAACGACTGTTGCACGATTAGAAGCTTGTCAAAACCATTATCAGATAACGCAGTCTCACATTTAAAGTTATATAAGGCAATAATGGAAGATAACTTTGTTTGATCTGAACAATCAGGATATAATGGGGTTTCCGCATCTTCTAAATTTTTTAATAAATCATCTTCTCGTCTTTGCACATTATCATCATCGTTATCATTAGTAAAAAAAGAATGATTGATGAAATCTTCATCTTCGTAGTGAATGCCTTTGAATAAGTCATATGCACCATCCAACTTAATTTTTTTCCCTATGTCTATTTGCTCGCCATGATTGTACCATCTACCACTTTTATATTTAGGATCCATTCCCCTTATAATCAAATGCTCGACAATGGTGACTCCAAATTGGTGAGTGAGGTTTCGACAATCCAAGCAAGGGCATAACATTTTTTCCATATTTCGTAAACTTTTCTTTGCAAAATTCACAAAATTCCAAGCCCCTTGTTCGTACTCACTACTAGTTCTGCAATTGCAAAATTAACAAAAAATAAATATATTTTTTCAAAATCAAAACATATCTTTGCTCGTAGTCACAGGTAGTTTACCTGTGTAGATGCACCCAATCCTTATACATCTTGAGATGCGATACTACTTAAGCAAGCAAATTTCTAAAACTTAAAACAATATTTAGTTAGTTGTATTTTGCTGGATACAATCATACTAGAAAGATGATTCAATGATATAGCCCTATGTTAATGTGAATGCTTCTATACTACAGGAAATGGTAACAAAGTGAAAGGTATTTTACTGTTCAGCTCTTTTGGCAGAAGTATGTGTAATAAAAATGAACTGGCATTGTGGTAACTGGTCATATAACACCTCATATGTATGGACAATCGCAGACTGATCAATAATTTAGGAATGTCCACTATGCTTTGGGCAAGGGGGAGAAAATGATGGTAGAAGACATACTGATGAATGGAGAAAGAAGGACAGACGGATATAGTTTTTTGGGAACTATAAGAGGGGAGATGGAAGCAATTCAAGTATACAAGGATACGACATGCGATTACTGGATATGTATAAAGGGTAGTAAAGGATAATACTCTTTAAAGCAATGTAGAAGGAAATACAAAGGAAATTTGATATGGTGACATAATGCGATTGGGTGTGGGAAAAAATCGTATGCCCCAAACTGAAATTTGCACATTTAAGGCTATTTCTAACTTGCTTCCAGGCAAAGATAGAATGGTCCAGAGATGTTTAGCAGTGGATCATATATGCATGATATGCAACAGGAAAAGTGAAAACGTACAACACCTATTTTCCAATGCAAATTCAGTGCGTATACATGGAAGTGGCACAGGACAATACTAGCATGGCCAGACAATCACCTAAAATTTATTACAATCAACAAAGAAATAATAAAAACATCATGAACTAATTCAACCAAAAATGAAAAGGTAGTGATGTGACTAAGATAACATTCTCGGCATGGTGAGTGGAAGTTGTGGAAGGAGAGAAATAGTAGAATATTCAGGTAGGAGAAAGAGAAAACGGAAAGGATGGTGTGTGAATGCATAGTGGGTATGGTGAAAATACAAGCAACAAAGTCCAAGTTCAATAATTACATCAATTCACTCGATGAACAAATGTAAACAATGGTTGTGATGCACCATCCATAGTCTAATTTCTTAGCCACCATTAGGTTTAGAAAAGGAAAATAGTGAATGTTTGACTAAATGAACGATAGATAAAATCCAGATGGCTACAATGCTCATTTTTTACAGCAAAGTTGGAATATAATTGGTGCTGATATTATCAAAGCTATTCAATATTTTTTCCTCAATAATAAACTTTCTACTGGTCTCTCTGCTACTACCATTGCCTTAATTCCTAAGAATGATAACCCTACTTCAGTTGCTGATTTTAGGCCAATATCTTGTTGTAACATCATTTATAAAATCATTTCAAAAGTGTTGGCTAATAGATTGCAGTTAGTTCTTCCATCCATTATATCCAATAATCAGGCTGCTTATATTAGTGGAAGATCCATTAGTGGTAACATACTCTTAACTCAAGAACTATTATTAGGGTATGAAAGGAAAAATATATCTCCTAGATGCATGTTAAAGTTGGACATTAAGAAGGCATTTGATTCTATTGCTTGGAGCTTTATCATAGCTATTATGTCTAGGATGAACTTTCCTAAACCATTTTTAGCTTGGATTTTCACTTGTATTTCATCACCAATGTACTCAATTTCGAGAGAGGGTGGTCTGTATGGGTATTTTAAAGGTGCACAGGGTGTTAGGCAGGGTGATCCTATTTCTTCCTATTTGTTCATTATTGTCATGGAATTGCTCAATTCAATTTTGATGGATCTAGCTTTAAGGAAAGTACTTGATATTCATCCTAAATGTAAATAGCCTCTCATTACTCATCTTCTTTTTGCTGATGATCTCATCATTTTCACAAAGCCTACTCATAGTAATATTCAGTGTATTATGTCTTCTCTGCAATTCTTTTTTTCCATTATTGGCCTTCAAATTAATCTCTCAAAATCTAATATACTTGTTGCTGGTTTGCCTATTCCTAAGAAGATTGATATTATTAAATGCTCAGGGCTTTAGGAATTACCTAAAAATTCATATTATTTGGGTTTACCTCTCATAAGCTCTAGAATTACCAAGCATAATTGTTTGCCACTTTTTGAAAAAATAATTGCAAGGTTGCAGCTATGGCCTTGTAATAAATTGTCACAAGCTGGTAGGCTCACTGTTATTCAATCAATTGTTGTGGCTATGACTACATATTGGACAAGACACTACATTCTTCCAATCAAGCTGATTAATATGATTTCAAGTGCTCTAAATAAATTTCTTTGGCATGGTGACCCTTTCTCAAAAAAGCTCATACCCATATCTTTCTTCAAACTGTTTGATGCTAAAAAGTATGGTGGTCTTGGTATCACTAATATTTTCCAATGGAATAAAGCTACTATTTCTGTTTACTTCAATAATTTTTTTGCATCTGATCAAAACTTATGGTCTCAATGGGTTAATCAAAATCTTATTGGCAAGAGGAATTTTTGGATTATGAGAATACCCCAAAATTGTAGTTGGAGTTGGAGATGTATACATAAGCTAAGGGAAACTTTCTTACCATTCATACAATGTAATTATGCATTGATTAAAGGATTATATTTTTGGCATTCTCCTTGGGCTAAACCGGGTCTGATTTTAAGTTCTTTAGTGGATTATATTTTGAGAAGAAACTCTGGAATTTCAGATGAAGCTATAGTTGATCAATTTATACATGATGGTAGTATTGTATTACCTTACTCCAGCTCCTTTCAGTTAAGAAATTTGTGGAATGTTATTACCAATAATCCAATTATCAGTAGTGATAATGCTCTAATCTAGTCAAGTAAAGGTAAAATCCATTCTATCAGGCTTGTATATAATTATCTTTGTAAGAGTGATTCTGTTTTTTCCTTGGCATTCAAGAATTTGGAAAACTGGTTGTGATGCAGCAGCGGATAACTGAAATGGATAAATCTGTGAAAGTAGCAATCGATGGAATAGAAGATACTGAATGGCCCAAATCCGTTGATCCAAAGATACCGGATTCTAGCTATCCCAAACATGTTGATCGCGCACGATACCGTGTTTAAAGATCTACGATTCTTCGACGTTGATCTAGCGCACTAGATTCTGTGAATCGGCTTCTACGATCGTTGATCCGAGCGCACTCGAATGCCAAAAGAGGAGATAGGAGATCACACTCAACTACCAATTTAATGAAAGAACAAAGCTAACAAACAAAAGTTTTATTCAAAATCAACTAACTTCAAAGTTACAACTCACCCACTATTCATAGCATTTTACGACAACCAGAACACTAGGTCGTTACGCGACCTACGACCTAACTTAGGTCGGCAGCGACTTAACAACAGTACAACACTAGCATTACATCACAAGATATCACCTATTTACAACACAACACATAGGTCGACAACGACCTAACAATACAACTCACGCGACCTACGACTTAAAGAAAATACAAACACATTACAACATAGTATCACGACATACGACCTAGTAACACATGCGACCTAAAACAATGCGACTCAAGATATCCAGGCGGCATAAGCTTCGTACGCAACCTACATAGGTCGTAACTCGTTAAGGTCGAAGCGACCTATGAAGATGATCGCATGACCGACCTATTGGGAATGCATAGGTCGTTGGGTCGTTCCGATGTTTCACTGCGTAACTCTGCTACCCCGCTAGGTCGTTTGCGAGCTTCACTAAGTCGCTGGAGCGACTTAAAGGAATCGTTAGGTCGCTCGCGACCTAACACTTCACCAAATTCGGCTGCATCATCACTGCGTAATTCTGCTACCTCGCTAGGTCGTTTGCATGTCTCACTGTAGAATCCAGTAACTCGCGAGCCTCCTTCACCAGGTCGTGAGCGACCTTCACTAGGTCGGGAGCGACCTAAAATCTTTGAATGACTCAAATCTGAAAAGTTAGCAGATCGCGCTGCATCATCCTCCCCCGGTTGACAAAAATTAGACCTCGAATTTGCACCTTCCTCTTCCACAACAAGCTCTTCTCCATGATACGGAATCAAATATTTGACATTGAAAACATCGGAAGTATGAACATTATCCGGCAATCTCAACTGATATGCTTTCTCATTGATTTTCTTCAAAATTTCCACTGGACCGATTTTTCGAGCTTTCAACTTATTGTACGTTCCTACTGAAAAACGATCTTTTGTCAACACGGCGTAAACCAAATCTCCTTCTCCAAAATTCACATTCCTTCGCTTCTTATCTGCCAGTTGTTTATACTTCTCGTTTGATGCAAGCAATCGTCCATGAACAGTTCTATGGCACTCCTGCAACTCAGTCACAAAATCACAAGCACGCTTAACAACTCCCTTCTGATACGGCACTATCGTCAGATCCAATGGACCCTTCGGACTTGCTGAGTATACCATTTGAAACGGACTGAAACCCGCACTACGGTTAACAGCGTGATTATATGCAAACTCTGCCTGACATAATTTCATATCCCAACTCTTCAAGTTATCCTGCACAAGACATCGCAACAAATTTCCCAATGATCTGTTTACCACTTCCGTTTGTCCATCAGTTTGCGGATGATAAGCGCTACTAAAATTCATCTTCGTTCCAACCATCTTCCACAAACTTAACCAAAAATGGCTTAGAAATCTAGTATCCCGATCTGAAACGATAGATTCAGGTAGCCCATGTAATCGATACACCTCTTTAAAGAAGAACTGAGCAACACGGACGGTATCAGCTATCTTCTTACAAGCGATAAAATGTGCCATCTTGGAAAATCTATCTACCACAACAAATATAGAATCATTTCCTCGCTGAGTTCTAGGCAAACCCAAAACAAAATCCATGCTGATATCAACCCATGGTCTAATAGGCACAGGTAATGGCATATACAATCCCGCATTCGTCGCTGTCCCTTTGGAAACTTGACAAATATGACATCTCTCCACAAATCGTTCAACTTCCTTTCTTATAGTAGGCCAAAAATATGATTGCGGAATCAACTGTAATGTACGGTCTCTCCCCACATGACCTTCCTCATGTAACTCCTTCACAATCTTCATTCGTAAGCTGCACTCGGGTATACATAATTTGTTTCCCTTGAATAGAAAACCATCCACTAATACAAACTCATCAGTCTTTTCCTCCTTGACTTCATCTACAAACTTCGCGAAGTAAGGATCATCAACCATTAATTCTGGCAACACATTAAACCCCGTCACTTCAACCTTCATTGTAGTCAATAAATGATTCCTTCGACTCAATGCATCTACCACTCGGTTTGTAATTCCTGACTTATGCTTCACCACAAATGTAAATTGTTGTAAGTATGCAATCGACGAAGCATGCCTAGCTATGATCTTGTCCTATCCCTGCATATGCTTCAACGCCTCATGATCAGTATATAAAACAAATTCTTTATGAAACAAATAATGTCTCCAATGTTTCACAACTTGCACGATAGCATAAAATTCCACATCGTAAGTATTATATCTCATCTTAGCTCCCGATAACTTCTCACTGAAATATGCAATAGGACGACCTTTCTGACTCAACACCCCTCCAATTCCAACCTTCGATGCATCAGTATGCAATTCAAACAACAACTGAAAATCCGGCAACACTAGAATCGGTGCTGTCGTCAAAAGTCCTTTGATTCTCTCAAAAGCAAATCCTGCTTCCTCCGACCATGAAAATTGCTTCCCTTTCATACAATCAGTAACTGGAGCCATCACGCTACTGAAGTGTGGAATAAACCTTGGGTAGAATGATGCCAAACCATGAAAGCTTCTAACTTCTGTAATCGTCCTGGGTTGTGGCCAATTTCTGATTGCTTCAACTTTATTCTGATCCACCTGTATACCTCCATCCGAAATAACATATCCCAAAAATAAAACACTATGCGTCATGAACACGCATTTCTTCGTTGCAGCATAAAATTGTTCCTGTCGCAATATCATCAACACTTCCTTTAGATGTTGCAAGTGTTCTTCTGAGCTTCTACTATATATTAGTATATCATCAAAATACACCACCACGAATTTCCCAATGAATGGTCTAAAAATCTGATTCATCACCCATAAATGTACTAGGTGCATTCGAAAGACCAAACGGCATAACCAGCCATTCGTATAATCCTTCTCTCGTCTTGAATGTTGTCTTCCATTCGTCCCCTGGTCTAATTCGAATTTGATGATAACCACTTTTCAAATCAATTTTCGAAAAGATAGTAGCTCCACTAAGTTGATCCAACAAATCATCCAATCTAGGCATAGGGAATCTATATCTCACTGTAATCTTATTCAGTGCTCGACTATCAGTGCACATCCTCCATGTTCCATCCTTCTTTGGTACTAACAAAGCTCGCACCGCACAAGGACTTAAACTTTCCTGCACACGCCCCTGCTCAAGCAACTCTTCCACTTGCCTTCTCAACTCCTCGTGTTCTTTTGGACTCATTCTGTAATGTGGTCTATAAGGTAACACAGCTCCTGGAACAAGGTCAATTTGATGTTGAATGTCTCTCAACGGCGGTAACTCCGTTGGTAGCTCCTCAGGAAATACATCGTCAAATTCTTCCAGTACTGGTTTTACTTCTTCAGGAATCTCAACCACTTCATGACTCTCATGTCCAATCAACAAAAATACTTCAGGTTCCTCCTCTACCTCCTTAACAAACTCCTTCAAAGATAGCAAAGTTTTAAGTTCTTCAATCTCCTCCAACTTGCTTTCTTCTTGTTGTCGCTTCTTAGGAATTAAAGTGATTTTAGTTCCTTCAAACATAAAACTGTAACTGTTAGTACGACCATCATGTTGCACAGCCCTATCATACTGCCATGGTCTTCCCAACAACAGATGGCATACATCCATGCCTACAACATCACACCAAATTTCATCCTTGTATTTCTTCCTAATTGAAAAATTAACACAGGCCCTTCGTCCAACTTTCACCTCCCCACCTTTTCTCAACCAAGCTAAGTTGTAAGGTTTCGGATGCTTCTCTGTTTTCAATGCTAACTTCTTCACAGCCTCTGTAAAGATAATATTGTCACAACTTCCGGCATCAATAACAAACTTGCAAACCCTTCCCAAGATAGTGCATGTTGACTAAAAGATGTTACTTCTCAACCAGCTAGTTTCCTCATCCTGTTTTGGTGTCAAGAACGACCTCTTCATCATCAATGAATACCCTTCATCTCCCGATACATTTTCTTCCTCCTCATCATGTAGTGAATTAGAACATTCAGCCTCTGCATCCTCATCTTCTACTTCAGCAATCATAGTTCTCTTCTTCGGTTTTGGACATTCGCTGCTCTTGTGACCCACTTCTTGACAATTATAGCATTTGAAATTGGTGTTGACTTTTGGTTTAGCCACTTCATGAACAACTGGCTTACTCGATGCTTTAGGAATATTAGAACTACTACCCGCTCCTTTGTTCTGCCCCGTAAAACTTGGAAACACACCTCCCCCACGTCTACCTTGTTTCTCCCAAGCCAACGCCTTTTGATGTGCTTCTGCCACAGATCTAGGGTCGAACATGTTCACCATATCCTGGATCTGTGTTCTAAGTCCACCAACAAACCTAGCGGTCAGTTGTTCTTCTGTCTCCATAATGTCATTTTGAGCAATCAACTGGTAGAACTCATCTGCATAATCAGTAACAGTCTTCATCCCTTGCCTCAGGTTTTGTAATCTCTGATACATTAGTGACTGGTAATTGTAGGGTAAGAAAGTAGCCTTCATCAATTTCTTCATCTTTTCCCAAGCAACAATCCTTGACTTCCCCATCCGCTCTCTAGTAAGTTTGATTTGCTGCCACCATGCCATAGCTCTCCCCCTCAACCTAGTAGCAACCAACTTCACTTTACGATCCTCCGGAACCTCCTTGAAGTCAAATATTTCCTCAACATAAGCTAACCAATCAAGAAATTCCTCGGCCTGCATACCTCCCTTGAATTCCGGTATTTCAGTTTTCATCCCAGACTCCCACTTGTGATCATACTCCGACTGATTTCTTCCTTGTCCTCGTCCTCGTCCATGAACACTACCACCATCAAACTCCTCCTCGAAATCTGATGTATATCGATGTCGATCCTGACCACCAACATCTCTCTTACTATCGTGTCTTCCACCAACATCCCTTCTATGTACATTCCTCCGATCACGATCATTCACATTCCTCTCATGACTTCGATCATCAACATTTCTATAACAATCTTGACTCACACTTCTATGATCATTATCAACACTTCTCTCTCGATTGGAATGTGGTGAAACTCTACTTCCCCCATGGTTAGATTCAGGTGAAACCCTTCTCCGATTTTGATTCATCTCGAACATCATCTTCTCTAATCGACCAATCCCTTCATTAAGCTTTTCACTAAAGTTTTTGTTTATTCTTTGTTCCATCTCATAAGCTTCTTCTCTTCTATACAAAGCTTCAACATTCTGATGGCGATTAGCTCTTCTCGGAGGCATGATTTGAAACTTCGCAAACACTTCAATTCTCGGCTTGGGCTTTCAAATGATACCAAATGATGCACGACCTTCAATAGCTCGGAAACAATGGTTCGCGACTTAATGGTTTTAGCCCGCTTCAATTCTCACACACAATCTCAAATTTGGCGCGCAAACTTCCACGGCCAAATTCAAACACCTCGCAACCCTTTGATCCAAAAGGATTTGGATCGAAAATTCCAACCTTGTTGCAACTTCGCGATGAACACAATGAACACCAATCTTCTCCAAATAAAATTGGCTCCAAGACTTGGCTTAGCTATGATTGGCTAAGTCTAGCTTTGATACCAAATGATGCAGCAGCGGATAACTGAAATGGATAAATCTGTGAAAGTAGCAATCGATGGAATATAAGATACTGAATGGCCCAAATCCGTTGATCCAAAGATACCGGATTCTAGCTATCCCAAACACGTTGATCGCGCACGATACCGTGTTTAAAGATCTACGATTCTTCGACGTTGATCTAGCGTACTAGATTCTGTGAATCGGCTTCTACGATCGTTGATCCGAGCGCACTCGAATGCCGAAAGAGGAGATAGGAGATCACACTCAACTACCAATTTAATGAAAGAACAAAGCTAACAAACAAAAGTTTTATTCAAAATCAACTAACTTCAAAGTTACAACTCACCCACTATTTATAGCATTTTACAACAACCAGAACACTAGGTCGTTACGCGACCTACGACCTAACTTAGGTCGGCAGCGACTTAACAACAGTACAACACCAGCATTACATCACAAGATATCACCTATTTACAACACAACACATAGGTCAGCAGCGACCTAACAATACAACTCACGCGACCTACGACTTAAAGAAAATACAAACACATTACAACATAGTATCACGACATACGACCTAGTAACACATGCGACCTAAAACAATGCGACTCAAGATATCCAGGCGGCATAAGCTTCGTACGCGACCTACATAGGTCGTAACTCGTTAAGGTCGAAGCGACCTAAGAAGATGATCGCATGACCGACCTACTGGGAATGCATAGGTCGTTGGGTCATTCCGATGTTTCACTACGTAACTCTGCTACCCCACTAGGTCGTTTGCGAGCTTCACTAAGTCGCTGGAGCGACTTAAAGGAATCGTTAGGTCGCTCGCGACCTAACACTTCACCAAATTCGGTTGCATCATCACTGCGTAATTCTGCTACCTTCGCTAGGTCGTTTGCATGTCTCACTGTAGAATCCAGTAACTCGCGAGCCTCCTTCACCAGGTTGTGAGCGACCTTCACTAGGTCGGGAGCGACCTAAAATCTTTGAATGACTCAAATCTGAAAAGTTAGCAGATCGCGCTGCATCAAGTTGTTCAGTAAAGGAAAATCTGTTGTTGTGGAAGGTAATGGAAAATGCTTTGAATACTAAGGACAGCCTTTGTAGAATGGGTATTATTTCAGAGGATTTATGTGTACTTTGCAAAGCAGAATCTGAAACTAATACTCATTTATTTTTTGAATGTCCTTTTGTTTATCAAATATGGTACAGGCTCTTATCTAATGGTAGTTTTTATAAGCCTTCTACTGTTAGTTCTATTGAATGGTTTAATGTATTCAAAGCAACTATATGGAAGACACGTACTACCAGGCTTTTGCTCAAGCTTCTTAAGAAAATGATTTATGTTGTGTGGACTGAAAGGAATAATAGAATATTTGGTATTGGAGGCAAGAACTCATCTCAGCTTTACTCTATGATTCATGGCAGTATTTTGAGGGATTTAAGAATTGATAATATTTGAAGACTGATGGATTATGAGGGAAGCAAGTACCTTACTGCTAATTGAGTTGGATCAGTGATTTCTGTGGTGTTCATGTTCTGTAGATAGCATATTTTGATGCTTACTAGCTGCTGGCAATGATTTTGTTCTGGCAATGAGGTTTGGTTTCATTACTGAAGATTACTTGCTGCATGAAATGATCAATGTACTCTATACTCTGGCATTTAGTTTGGTTTTGATTCATGGTCAGTTGAGTTTTGTTCATAATTGTTGTAACTAAGTTTGCATGTTTGGTTTGTATTATGGTCACTGTGTTTGGTTTGCAATGTTCTGTATTTTGTTATGATAATGGGATTGTGTGAGTTGTAATTTCTTGTAATGGAACATTAGTCAATAAAATGAGCTTATGCTCTTGCTGTTCAAAAAAAATAGTCTTTGGAAGTTTCAAGTATGAGATCGGGTGTTGAGTTGGGCCTGAATCCCAAGTACTTGTAAATATATTTTATTTTCTTTGTGTACATAATTAATACTTAGTTAATAAAGCCTCTTGAAACCTGTTCAAAAAAATTGAATTAGAAAAATATTTTAGTAGCTTGAAAAGTTATATTTTTAATACATATATAGCACAATATAAAGTGAGAAATATGTGTAAAGCATAAACATCGATTAGGCTATCTTTTTTGAATACCTACGTAAATTGGACGAATCCATTAACCCTTGAGTAACTGCGCCATAGAACCTTTACAACCTAGGTAATTAACAAATTGATTTAATGTTATCATTGTGAATTGATCCTTGTACCTTTTTTATCTCTAATGCCATGATCAGATAAGCTACTACTCAAGAACATCATAGTCTAATTTCTATAACAACTGAATAATTGTCCCTTTACCTTAAATAATAATACCACCATAGTCTAATTTTCCCTTTACATTATTAATCCTTATTTACGAAGCCTACACTTAGGTGTAATTCAATTTGTTTGGATCATGTTGCTAGCCAATGATGGAAATATGAGTTAATTTGGTGGTAATTGCTAGTGGCATATATAAATATGAAAGTTTCTTTAATAACCTCACTTCTTCCATAAAATAAAACAAAGTCATAAGCAAATGCCTATGCTCCTAAAATAGAAATTATCTGCTAATTAATTAAAACTACTTATGGTAATTATAACTAAAATAGTATTCCTGTCTACATATATAAGCTAGAAAAACACTAACCTTTTAAAAAAATTATTTAACTCATAAGAGAGCGGAAGAAGAACAACCTTATTTTGGTGATCGGCAATAGCTAGTTATGTGCAGTATATATAGGAGAAATTCTTGTATTGACACAGTTTAAATTTATTGTTCTTGCGGACATTAATGTGCGGCATCATTAGAAATAGGAACGAAACAAGGAAGAAAATACTCACTGCGTCTGATGATTCGGAGATTGCAGAGACCGTCGAAGATGCTGGTGTGAATCGAAGAGGTCAAGTTTTGGGAATTTGTGGAGTTTGTGGAGTGAATCGAAATTCGGCGGTTTGGGGGAGATTTTAGTCGAGATTGGGAAAGACGAGGGAAATTTTAGGTTTGGCGGCCTTTGTTTTTATTTTATTCCGCGTTCCTTTTCATTCGCGCGCGTCTTTACTGGGTCGGGTAATATAGCGTAATGCGGTGATATATAACAAAATGTTTGTGTTATTGATTTTACTTCATTTACATAGCACAATTTATACATTATTTTATTTTCTTTAATTATTTTATTATAGCACTTTAATATAATGCTATGACACAAAGCTATTTATATCATATTTTCTTGTAGTGATAGTTTCCTGTAAACTCAACCCCGGTTCTTTAGGAAATAAGTAGATAAAAGATAAGAGCGGAGTTCACCTCCTAACCGTTAGTGGACGGATTTCTTTATCATTTACCCTAGAAGAACGAAACGTATTTATACGTACACTATAGCACCACCGACGGTAACTGTATCATATAATTTCCGTGTTTCACCTAGATATTTCCAAAGTTACATTTTGGTCCAGATTTGATAGTTGGTTATTTAACTATCAAATAAACAAACAATCAAACATTGATTCAATCCCATATGGGATCCTCTAAGCCTTTATTAATTAAACTTTAATATTAAAATCACTTTATTAAACTTGATCAAAAGATCCTTTCCATACTCTTTTCCTTAACATTCCCCTTTTTACTTGGAAACAATATAAGTATTTACCAAAAACATTTCGAAAAATTCTTTCTTCTCACATTCCATATTAAATGGCCCAACAATTTCCTTTTCAAAACATCACTTATTATAAAACCCATTCATTTAATAAAACTCATCCACTTATCCTTATAAAAATTCTTTTTATAAGTTCACTTCATATTTCAAACCTCTTTATAAAATTTCAAACCTAATTTAAAACTTCTTTCAAAAATCTCTAAGATGATTTATAAATTCTCTTTCTATTTTTAAAACGATTAAAAAAACTTCTTTATAAATCCATTATAAATTTCCTTTATAAAATATCATTTACAATATATCTTTTGTAAAACATCTTAAGTAAATCCTTTAGTACAAACCCCTTTTATAAACAAGTTATTGCTTACAAATAACTTTATAAAATAATTGTATACTTGGAAATCATTTATAAACTTTAAACTCCAAATTGATTAAAAAAATTGAAGTTAATTCAAAAACATACATTATAAAATCAAAAGGATGCTTAGCAATCCCAATGGTACTAGTTTAAGTTACCATTCAATTTCAATTTCAATTCACTTAACAGTTATTTACATAGGTCAACATGTATGTAAATACAACTCATATCCAAATCAGGGAATAACATGTCAGTATGAACTAACTAGCATATACATGTCCAAATAACATAATAGAAGGATGGTGATTTGTCCTGCTAAACAGATGTCCAAACAATTCAATCAAATTTATAGCAGAATGGGGATTTATTATGCTAAACACATGTCCACACAAACAAACAAACAATCAATCAATCAATTTATAGCAGAACAGGGATTTATTCTGCTAACACATATCCAAACAAACAAACAATCTACATTATAACTCATTCGCAGTTATATGGTTTCTTAATGGTATCAACACTTTAATCACATATATTCAAAACCATCTTTAAGAAAGAAGTACCTTTAAACAATTTTACTTTTGAAAACCAAAGGATTTAAAACTTTAAACCTTTTTTAAAGTAATTAATTATAAGTTAAATCCATATTTTGTTGATACGCTATTTTGATCAATGACAATGTGTTTCAACGAAAAGGAAGAGATATGTGCAAAGCTAAAGGGAGAACTATGAAGACCAAAGATACCATAAGTATGATTTAAATATAGGTCTTAGTTTAGATTCATTGTTAAAATCTATCCTCAAGAGGCTTGCACAAAACACTAGAACACATTTCATAACTTCATTTTTTAGAAAAACATTCACTGTGCAAAAACTAATAGTTCAGTCGACTGAACAGGTATTCCCAGTCGACTGAACCTGTTACAGAATTACAACATGCACAGTTTCAGTCGATTGAAATTCCCTGTTCATTCGACTAAATTCGACTGAAATTCCCAGATTTCTTAAGTTTTCAAAAGCAATCACAAACCACTTCAATTGCTTGAATCTCTGATTTATCTTAAATACTCTTTTGATTCATAGCAATTTATATTTCCTAAATCTTCATAAACACATTTCATATTCTTGAGGATAAGATTATAGGAAAGTTGTACTCAATTAGACTCATTAGTGTTATCAAGAACACAAAAAGTCAGAAATACTCTTTGTATCTAGTTGAAGTCCTCTTCGGTAGTTGAGGAAAGAAATCCCGTTCGGTTGTTCGGGTAAGTTGTAAACCTATTCCTCCGGGTTAAGTGAGGGTTGTTGGTTAGTTGAATTCCTAAGAGGAGCTTAGGGACTGGACGTAGGACAAGAGGTCCGAACCAGTATAAAGTCTTGGTGTCACTTTACTTACTGCTTATTGCTATCTACCTAGACCATTCCACTATTCCATATTATACGATCCTACCGCATAGCCTCTTTCAATTGGTATCAGAGCAAGGTCGTCTTATAACCACAACACCGTTATTTGACATATTGATAAAATGGAAAATAACACAAGCACAACAACTGCCTATAACTCTACCTTTGCGGAAGGACAATCTACCCAAAGACCCCCACTATTCAATGGACTAAACTATAATTATTGGGCTACAAGGATGAGGATTTATATGCAAGCAACAAGCTTTGAAGCCTGGAATGCAACTCAAGCAGAGTTCGTTGTACCCACAACTGATTACCCTACATGGACACAAACTCAGAAGAATGAAGCTAGTGAAAATTCCAAAGCTATGAATATGCTATTTTGCGCTTTGGATAGAAATCAGTTCAATCGTGTTAGCATTTGTACTACTTCACATCAGATATGGAGTACACTTAGAACCATACATGAAGGCACAAACAAGGTCAAACAAACAAAGATATCCATGCTAAAGAACCAGTTCCAAAACTTTAGAATGCGACAGAATGAATCCATCAATGACATGTACTCGAGATTTCAAGACATTCATCATGCCTTAATAGGACTAGGAGAAAAATACACGGATTTTGATATTATATCTAAAGTTCTAAATTCACTCACTGATGAATGGGAAAGAAAAGTCTTAGCAATCGAAGAAGCAAATGATCTATCTACAATGAAACCAGAAGAATTAATTGGAAATCTTATGTCGTATGAAGTAAATATGCAAGCTAAAAAAGATCAAGCACAAGAAAGAAAGAATGTAGCTTTTCATGCGGAAAAGGAAGAATCAGAGTCTGAAGATGAGGATTTAGCATTTATAGCCAAAAATTTCAAGAAATTCTTGAAATATAGAAAAGGAAATAAAAACGGATTCAAAAAGAATTTCTTGAACAAACCTACATCCTCGAATATAGAATGTTTCAACTGTCATAAGAAAGGTCACATGCACAAAGATTGTCCAGAGCAAAGGAAGGAGAATCAGAGAACTCTCAATAACAAAAACAAGAAAGAAAAATTCAAAAAGAAGGCATTCACTGTAACATGGGACGATTCAGATTCATCTTCATTTGAAAGTGAAAATGATAGCGACAATGAACAAGCGAATGTATGCTTTATGGCTCAAGAATCTGAGGTTAGTAATTTAACTTTCAACGATTTAATTGATGTAAACACTGAACTTTTGAGCACAATAAAAACTCTTAAAAGGAAACTCAAGGAAACTCGTGAAAATCAAAACAAAGCTGAATTTGAAAGAGATATGTTAAAAGATGAAAAGAAAATTCTAGAAGAAGAACTTGAAAAAGTTCAAGAGTCTCTTTCAAATTCGGAAACTCAATTATCACTTTTAAGTCAAGAAATTGAAACTCAAAAGACAAAGAATGATATAATTGTTTCTAAAAATCATGAGTTAAAAACTAAGATTAGACAAGTTGAGTTAGAAAATAATAGTCTTCAAGCTAGATTAGATAACATCACTAAAAATGTCTCTAATTTTAACAAAGGAAGAGAAAATTTATCTAAGATTTTAGAAAATTCTCAATCCTCCTCAAATAAACATGGATTAGGACATAAAAAGAAGTCAAAAATTCCTAAAAAGAAAAATACAAATTTTAAGAGGAATATTGATTCAAAACAACAAATGTTATTAAGAGAACCTATTAGAACAAAAGAAGAAACTAAGATAGTTAAAATTTGGGTTCCAAAGACTAACAATATTTTAATTAGGAATAAATATATTAAAGCATTTATGGATAGTGTTCATAATAATAAAAATTATATTTATAAAAAGGATACTGAACCGAATTGGGTTTGGTTTCCTAAGTTCTAACTTTTAGGACCTTATTGAAAGGTGGGTACCAATAATTTTGTATTTATTTTCAGGTCCCACTCAAAAAGAAGAAATGGATACTAGATAGTGGTTGCTCAAAACACATGACCGACGATAAAGATATGCTTACAAACATCACATACTTTGATGGTGCCTCGGTTACCTTCGGAGACAATTCAAAAGGCTATATCATTGGCAAAGGAGATGTGAGCAATTACGGTACATCGAATTTACCTTTTATTACAAATGTTTCATTAGTTGAAAATCTAAAACATAATCTACTAAGCATAAGTCAACTTTGTGACAAAGGTTTTAAAATAACTTTTTCGGAAAATAAATGTAGTATTTTTGATCAAAACCAAAATCTTGTTTTTGAGGGAAATAGAGATAGGAATATTTATGTTCTAAATATGAAAATTAATCATAATTCAAATATGTGTTTACTAGCCAAAGATAATGATCCTTGGTTGTGGCACAAAAGATTTTGTCATATTAATTTCAAAACTATTAGAAAACTTTCTAAAAATGAATTAGTAAGAGGTTTACCTAAGATAAACTTTAAAATAAAAAATCTTTGTGATGATTGTTAAGTAGGAAAATTAACAAAATCATCTTTCAAATCTAAGGAAAATATTTCAACTTTACAACCACTAGAATTACTTCATATGGATCTTTCCGGACCAACTCAAGTTCAATCCATTAATCATAATCGATATGTATTTGCAATAGTTGATGATTTCTCAAGATATATATGGACTATTTTTATGAAAAATAAAAGTGATAGATTTGAGCATTTTAAAACATTTGTCAAAAGAATTCAAAACACTAAAGATTTGAAAATTAAGAATATACGAAGTGATCATGGTGGCGAATTCGAAAATGAAGCATTTGAATCTTTCTGTAAAAAGAAAGGAATAAATCATAACTTTTCATTTCCTAGAACTCCTCAACAAAATGGAGTAGTGGAAAGAAAGAATAGAACATTACAAGAATGTGCAAGAACATTATCAAATGGAAGCCTTCTACCAAAACATTTTTGGGCAGAAGCCGTAGCTGCTGAATGTTATGTATTAAATCGTATTTCTATTAGTCCATTAACTAAAAATACTTCATATGAACATTTTAACAATAGAAAGCCAAATATCTCTTATTTTAAAATATTTGGATCAAAATGTTTTATTTTAAATACAAAAGACCAACTAGGAAAATTTGATCCAAAAGCTGACGAAGGAATTTTTGTAGGATACTCAGAACGAAGTAAGGCATATCGAGTTTTTAATAAACAAACAAATATAATCGAAGAAACTTTACATGTATCTTTTGATGAAAACTTTAATAAAAACTTGAGTATAAAAGATGATGACGAATTTATAATAAATACAGACAATACAAATCTTGAAAATATGAATAATACCGAACTTAGATCTCCACCTAGAATTTTACGAGATCACCCTGTACAAAACATAATCGGTGAAATTGATTCTCAAGTTAAAACTAGAAGTCAACTAAACCAACTGGGACATGTTGCTTTTATTTCTACATTAGAACCTAAAAATCCTAAAGAAGCATCAACAGACGACTACTGGATTGTTGCTATGCAAGAAGAATTAAATCAATTCGAACGTAACGATGTTTGGGAATTAGTTCCCCATCCTAATAATCAATCTGTTATAGGAACAAAATGGGTTTACAAAAATAAAGTAGACGAACAAGGAAATATAACTAGGAATAAAGCTAGACTAGTAGCACAAGGATATAATCAAGAGGAAGGTATCGACTTTGAAGAAACATTTGCTCCCGTTGCAAGACTTGAAGCAATACGTATTCTATTAGCCTTCGCGTGTTTTCACAATTTTAAACTTTATCAAATAGATGTTAAAAGTGCTTTTCTAAATGGTTTTATAAAAGAAAATGTGTACGTAGAGCAACCCCCTTTATTCATACATGAAAAATATCCGGACCATGTATATAAATTAAAGAAAGCCTTATATGGTCTTAAACAAGCACCTCGTGCTTGGTATGAGAGACTTAAAAGCTATTAACTAGATTCAGGATTTCAAATCGGAACAGTAGATCAAACTCTATTCATTAAAAACACTACTAAAGACATTCTAATAATTCAAATATATGTAGATGACATTATATTTGGTTCAACTAATGAAAACTTGTGTAAAGAATTTTCAAATATAATGACTAAGGAGTTCGAAATGTCACACATGGGAGAATTATCTTATTTTCTCGAATTACAAATTAAACAATTAACGAATGGAATTTTCTTAAACCAAGAAAAATATTATGCTAATCTAATTAAACGTTTTGGAATGGAAAACACTTCTGGAAAACCTACTCCTATGAGTACCACAACTCATCTCGATCGAGATGAAAATGGCAAAAGTGTAGACCAAAAGTTGTTTAGAAGTATGATAGGCTCTTTACTATACTTAACCGCTAGTAGGCCAGACATAAAGATGAGTGTATGTTTATGTGCACGTTTTCAAGCTAATCCTAAAGAATCACATTTAAGAGTCGTAAAACGAATTATGCGATATCTTAATAATACTAAGGACTTTTGTCTTTTCTATCCAAAAGATTGTTCATTCAAGTTAGTGTCATTTAGTGATGCTGATTTTGGTGGATCTCGAACTGATAGAAAAAGTACAAGTGGTACGTGCCATTTCATTGGAAAATCACTTGTATCTTGGTTTAGTAAGAAACAGAATAGTGTTTCACTTTCAACTTGTGAAGCGGAATATATATCTGCTGCTCTGGCCTGTACCCAAGTCATATATATGCAACAAACACTTAAAGATTTTAATATAAATTTAACAAATTCTACAATATATTGTGATAATACAAGCACAATAAATTTGTCTAAAAATCCGATAAATCACTCTCATACAAAACATATTGATATTCGTCACCATTTTCTACGTGACAATATCAAAAAAGGAATTATCAATTTAGAGCATATTTCTACCGAAAACCAAATTGCCGATATATTTACTAAACCATTACTAGAAATCTCGTTTATAAAATTACGAAGAGAACTAGGAATAATTTCTTTCAAAGATATTTAATAGCAAATATGATAATAAATATAATATACTTCATCTAAACAAAAGTCAAACAAAAATTTAGTTCACTTAACTATAGGTTTAAAAACTTAATCTACTCCTAAGACCATTCATTTCAAAGTAAATATGAACCAATAACATAACTTCTGGCTCTAAATCCCTATTAACTCTATACCACACATTTTTAAACCACTAATTCTATATATACATGCATATATGATTTTTCAAAAACTAAACTCTGTAGAAAAATGTCTTCCAACAAATCAAACTCTCCAATCAACATAACCTCCTCAACCGATATCTCACCTACATCACCACATCTTCCTACTCCAACACCAAAACACGAGGCAGTTTATAAATGGGAAAATTATCAAACTGGCTATACACCGGATTCAAAGAAGGCCAAACATGGACTATTTATCTCTCCTGATACGAAAAGAAAAATTGATGAAATTCATCATTATCAACAGCAGCAAATTGATCTTCAACGTGAATTATATTTTGAACAAAAAGTAACTACTAGACGCTTAAGCTTTCTTGAGCAAATTGGTTTACAATTTTGTAGCTCGAAGAAAAATGATGTGAGTGAGCCCCTACCTCGACCAGTTAGTTCGTTTGATCCATCTTCATCATATCGTACACCAATCGATCCGATAAATCCTTGGGTATCGCCAAAAACTCCTCAATATAGCCCAAATTCATGGGACATGAACTATATGGCGAATGAAGGAAATAAAACACCGAAGAACATTAGTCCTTCTCCAAATAAATGATTTTTTTAAAAAATCAAAATAATGTGTTATTTTGTAATATGTTTGTACTATTGTAATCATTTCTTTCAATAAAATATTCGCATTAAAAATTCAAGAAAAACACCAAAGGTTCAGTCGACTGAATCTTACTGCTCAGTCGACTGAACATAAGATAGAAAACTATAATTCAATAGTCAGTCGACTAACATTTTCTGCACATTCGACTAAGTTTAACACAGAAACTTTCAGTCAATAGTTCAGTCGACTAAAAACTCTGTTCAGTCGACTGAATCTTACCCAGAAAATTTTCGGGCTCCAATTCAGTCGACTGAACGTCGTTTCCCAGGTTTCTTTTCCCTTTTTAACATCAGTTTTTTATTTTACTTTTCGCTTTTTATCTTACCCAAGGCTTCCTCTTCACCATTTGTCTTCAAAACCCTAGCCCCCAATTTCTACTTTTTTCACAATTTCTTCCTCAAATTTCCACAATTATGCCTCCTAAACGTTCTAGAGCTTCAACTTCAACCTACTCCGACTCAATTGATGCCCAAATCGCTCAATGGCTTTACAATTAAGTTGCGGTCACTCGGTGGAACAAGATGAAGAATTCAAGGATCTTCTAGCACTCATTTGTTGATTTCCAAGGTCTTCAATCCTACAATATTCAAGCTTTAACAGACCAGGCAAGTTTGACATCACTTTTAGACATTAATCGGAATGACCATGCCATCAACCATATTATGGTCAAATTATTCTATGTTAACCTCAACCTCGGACACCAAACTCCACGAAATCCAAACGACAGTGTTTGGAGTATGGTATGCGGGAAAAAGGTATGGTTTTCACTTGATCGCATAGCTCATATTCTAGGATCCCCAAACATTGGTATAAAGCTTGAGGACATAGATTTCAATCCTCATATTTGTGATAATATAAATCATCAATTTTTAGACGATGAGATCAACGTCCTAGATATTAAATCCACCTCCTTAAGACCAAGAGCTAGGCTTCTACACAAAGCACTTATGAGGACCATTACCCCCCGCACCGGCTCCTATGAAATAGTATACCCGAATAACTACTGGGCACTATATGCTATATGGGGAAATATTAAAGTAAATTGGATGCAATTGATACTTGATGAATTTCTTTCCTTCAACAATGGTAAAATGAGAACGATATATTTTGGCGAATACATAATGAAACTTCTACTAGACGTTGATACGCCACTACCGGACTCAGAAAATACGATGGTTCATCAAATCAACCATCGGACTATAAGCCTCATGCAACTACTAGTAAGGCCTCCTCGTATCATGTCTCTAGCCGAATGGGAAGCACATCATCAAGAACCTCACCAACCTCAACCTCCACAACAAGAACCTCGTGATCACGATGATGAAATCCGTCTTGTTCAACCAGATTTTACTACAAATCAATCGTTGGGAATTCTATCAATAAATCAACAAATCCTTGCTACTCGTCTCAAAAAGGTTGATCACAAACTTGATAGGGTAAAAGGGTTCTTCACCAAACTATGGGATGCTATTTCATGCACCAACACCACTTCTTTTTCAACCTCACGCGGCAAGCGCCCAGCTCCAACGTTCACTTGGACATCTTCCGAGGAGAATCCGAGCAGCAACACTAGTGGTAACAATGATGGTCAAGGAGGAAGAACTTTTAGACAACCAACCGGTGGCCCTATTATTCGTGAACCAGAAGGAGATCATGAAAGCTCTTATAATTGGGACAGGGATCCTTGATCATTTTGATGGTTTGATTTCCGAAACTCTTTATTAATTTTTAACCACTTCTGAAAAGGCTTGTATAAATAGCCTTCTTTTATTTGTGATACTCTGTGGTTTGTATGATTCACACTGTGGTTATATATGCATGTGGTTGCTTTGTTACTTGCCAATTATATACTTCTGCAATTATTACTTCCTTTTTGTCGATGACAAAGGGGGAGAAATTTATGTTACTAACCTTGTTTTGTACGAAAGACAGTGCATATATTCAGGGGGAGGAAATAATTACACACATAAGTATTGTCATCAATCAAAAAGGGGGAGAATGTTGGTACGCTATTTTGATCAATGACAATGTGCTTCAACAAAAAGGAAGAGATATGTGCAAAGCTAAAGGGAGAACTATGAAGACCAAAGATACCATAAGTATGATTTAAATATAGGTCTTAGTTTAGATTCATTGTTAAAATCTATCCTCAAGAGGCTTGCACAAAACACTAGAACACGTTTCATAACTTCATTTTTTAGAAAAACATTCACTATGCAAAAACTAATAGTTCAGTCGACTGAACAGGTATTCCTAGTCGACTGAACCTGTTACAGAATTACAACATGTACAGTTTCAGTCGACTGAAATTCCCTGTTCAGTCGACTGAATTCGAACCTGCGAATTTTTAATGAAAAGACACCTTCTTCCCAAGAGTTGCAACCATTCTCCAATGGTAATGGATGCATCTCTTGCCTGAATCTTTTGCAAATAGATACACCTCTTCTACACCTATAAATACATGTTTCTATCATTTGCAAATCACGAATTCTAATTGCTTTAATCTCTCTATTATCTTGATCAAATTTTCAGATTTCTTAAGTTTTCAAAAGCAATCACAAACCACTTCAATTGCTTGAATCTCTGATTTATCTTAAATACTCTTTTGATTCATAGCAATTTATATTTCCTAAATCTTCATAAACACATTTCATATTCTTGAGGATAAGATTATAGGAAAGTTGTACTCAATTAAACTCATTAGTGTTATCAAGAACACAACAAGTCAGAAATACTCTTTGTATCTAGTTGAAGTCCTCTTCGGTAGTTGAGGAAAGAAATCCCGTTCGGTTGTTCGGGTAAGTTGTAAACCTATTCCTCCGGGTTAAGTGAGGGTTGTTGGTTAGTTGAATTCCTAAGAGGAGCTTAGGGACTGGACGTAGGACAAGAGGTCCGAACCGGTATAAAGTCTTGGTGTCTACTTTACTTACTGCTTATTGCTATCTACCTAGACCATTCCACTATTCCATATTATACGATCCTACCGCATAGCCTCTTTCATATTTAAATCATAATTAATTTTAATTGACTCTTAACTTAATTTAATTAAATAGTTGAACAATAATTAACTATTAATTAAACCCAAATTAATCCTTTATTAATTATTAAATAATTAATTAAACCTTCATTAATAATTAAACATTAATTAACCTCAATTAATTAATTAATTAAACTTTAATTAACCTTAATTAACAAATTAAACCTTTAATAAATAATTTATTAAGATTAAACCTTAATTAATTTATAATTTAAAAATAATTAACACTTGATTAATAATTAGTCAATAATTAATCCTATATTTAATTAATTATAAATTAAAAAGAAATTGTTTAATTAACTCATAAATAATTTCAAAATTAATTAACTTAATTAATAATTAATTAAAATAAATCTTAACTTTAAAATATAATTAATTAATAACTTACCTTCACTTAATTATAATCATAAAACCTTGTTTAATCCATAATTAATTATTAATTATTAAAACTTAATTAACTAAAAATTAATTATTAAAAACTTAATTAACTTCCTAAGACATTATAGTTAAGTTTATAAAACATTTAGAAACACCTTTAAGTTTTAAAAACCAAATTTTCCAAAAATCAAACTTTTAAGCGAACTGCATCCATAACGACTATCGCTATGGATACCCGTAATTTCCAACTTGATTTTCACTTCTATATCACAACCAACCCAAAGTCTATGAACCATAACCATCACACAAAAATTCACACGTCTTTCGAACCAAACATATTACCTAGACTTTGATTTCCGAATTTTAAGATTCACATCACATACACGCATATATTACCATAATAACAACATGATAATCTAATAATATCATCACATATACAACCATATAACAACCATACATATAAAGGTAAATTCTTTTCCAAAAATTTAAGGAATTTACTCACCAAAATTCGACGAATTTTTGCAAAAAACTTAGGTCTTGTAAAGCTTGGAAATAAAAAAAAAAACCAACTAGAAAATATGTCAACTTGCTCTTAGTTTTCCGACCTTTCCTCTCTGATTTTGGAAAAGTGATAAAAGAGAAAGTTTTAGATTTATATTTTCTCTATCATTTAAGAAAAAGAATTGCTTAAAAATACTAAATTTTGAGGAAGTTATGGCCGAAACAAAGAGGATCATTTTCGGACTTGGATTTCTGAGTTCGAAAACGGGTTCAAAAGAAATAACTTTTTGGAATAGTTACACTCAAATTTTGAAGAAATGGTCTAAAAGAGATTTCTAGCCACTAGAATTTAACATACTTTGAAAGAATGAAAATTACAATATGAGTTAGAAATGAAGAAGTTATGACCGAAACCATTTCGGATAAATTGGAAGAATTTTTAGATTGAAAAGAGGAGTTTAAAAATGGATTTTGAAATATTTAAAGATTTAAACTTTAGATTTAAAAACTTTAAAACCCTAAAACCAGGAAAAGAAGCCATGGAAGAGTTAAAAAAAGGTTAAGGGAAAAGGAAAAGATTTTGAAGAAAATAGAAAATAAGCATGGAAAAGAATTAGGAAATTCTTTTATATAAAATGCATTATATAAATTACCTAAATTCCCTTGAAGTACAAGCTCTCCATTCAAATTGCTCCACATCATCAACTTGTCTTCCCATTCCTTAAGATAAACGAAAATTACATGTCCTCCCTGAACTCAACATGCCAAAACATGTTTAAACATGTTCAAGTACTTTTCATACTTTTTGTCTGCCCCGATGTGACATTTTTCCAATTTTTTTTATTCTTTCAAACCTTATAAATATAAATACATGCATGCTTGCACTAATAAATACATACCCATATATACTAACTACTTTATAAATGTGTATATTTACCCTAACAAGTTCACAACATTTTCGATAACTTTTAGCCGACGAAAAGTCAAAATTTCGGAAAACGAATTCCGGTCGCATTTTCAATTTTTCTTCGAACTATATATTTTTGTAAAAAATATTTTGAAAACTATTTTACCATCATTATGTATCATTTAGAGTTTTATTTTCATTATAAAACCTATATATTTAATATCTAAAATTAATTAATATTCATAAATCAAAGGAGTGAAATTCCGGGTCGTTACATTCTTCCCCCCTTAAAAGAATTTCATCCCCGAAATTACACCTCAAATCATATGCCACAAACACACTTAACACTATACATCATCGCGTATGATGTACATAGATCATTCTTATACAAAAATATGATTCGATCACAACTTGAATACATAACTTCACTTCCGAACTAGTATCGCTCATCCGATTTTCTAGTGCGGACTTCGATCAGGCTCCTTGATATGGAACCTTAGTTCTCCTTGCATAGTTGTAACTACGATAGAAAACTTTGGCCTCATACCAAAAATCCTCAGCAAATGCTCGCCATCAAAAATTGAGTAATAAATCCTTATTCGGAATAGCGCAAACACCTTAAAATCATATACTCGAATCTTAGATCAAAACTATATGAAAAGGAGAAATGATCTATGTCCAACCTACGCACTTACTTAATTAGTTATCCCTAATACCAATTCTATCCCCACTAAATTATTTATGAAAAAATTTCATAAATTACTCTTAGTTTCAACTTGGATAATACTCCACTATAGCCTAAGAGTATATACCCTTTCCTCTCTGATTTTGGAAAAGTGATAAAAAGGAAAGTTTTAGATTTTTATTTTCTCTATCATTTAAGGAAAAGAATTGCTTAAAAATACTAAATTTGAGGAAGTTACGGCCGAAACAAAGAGGATCATTTTCGGACTTGGATTTCTGAGTTCGAAAATGGGTTCAAAAGAAATAACTTTTTGGAATAGTTACACTCAAATTTTGAAGAAATGGTCTAAAAGAGATTTCTAGCCACTGGAATTTAACATACTTTGAAAGAATGAAAATTACAATATGCGTTAGAAATGAAGAAGATATGACCGAAACCATTTCGGGTAAAATGGAAGAATTTTTAGATTGAAAAGAGGAGTTTAAAAATGTATTTTGAAATATTTAAAGATTTAAACTTTAGATTTAAAAACTTTAAAACCCTAAAACCAGGAAAAGAAGCCATGAAAGAGTTAAAAAGGTTAAGGAAAAAGGAAAAGATTTTGAAGAAAAATGAAAATAAGCATGGAAAAGAATTAAGAAATTCTTTTATATAAAATGCATTATATAAATTACCTAAATACCCTTGGAGTACAAGACCTCCATTCAAATCTCTCAACATCATCACCTTGTCTTCCCATGCCTTAAGATACACGAAAATTACATGTCCCCCCGAACTCAACATGCCAAAACATGTTTAAACATGTTCAAGTACTTTTCGTACTTTTTGTCTGCCTCGATGTGACATTTTTCCAATTTTTTTTATTCTTTCAAACCTTATAAATATAAATACATGCATACATGCACTAATAAATACATACACATATATACTAACTACTTTATAAATGTGTATATTTACCCTAACAAGTTCACAACGTTTTCGATAACATTTAGCCGACGAAAAGTCGAAATTTCGGAAAACGAATTCCGGTCGCATTTTCAATTTCTCTTCGAACTATATATTTTTGTAAACAAATTTTTGAAAACTATTTTACCATAATTATTTATCATTTAGAGTTTTATTTTTATTATAAAACCTATATATTGAATATCTAAAATTAATTAATATTCATAAATCAAAGGAGTGAAATTCCGGGTCGTTACATTCTTCCCCCCTTAAAAGAATTTCGTCCCCGAAATTACACCTCAAAACATATGCCTCAAACACACTTAACACTATACATTAGCCCGTATGATATACATAGATCATTCTTATACAAAAATATGATTCGATCACAACTTGAATACATAACTTCACTTCCGAACTAGTATCGCTCATCCGATTTTCTAGTGCGGACTCCGATCAGGCTCCTTGATTTGGAACCTTAGTTCTCCTTGCATAGTTGTAAGTACGATAGAAAACTTTGGTTCCACACCAAAAATCCTCAGCAAATGCTCGCCGTCAAAAATCGAGTAATAAATTCTTATTCGGAATAACGCAAACACCTTAAAGTCATATACTCGAATCTTAGATCAAAACTATATGAAAAGGAGAAATGATCTACGTCCAACCTACACACTTACTAAATTGGTTATCCCTAATACCAATTCTATCCACACTAAATTATTTATGAAAACATTTCATAAATTACTCTTAGTTTCAACTTGGATAATACTCCACTATAGCCTAAGAGTATATACCCTTATCTAATTCCACTACATTTTTAATTTATCTCCTTAAGAAAACACGAGATCCAAATACCCAATTTTTATTTGAAAATATTTTGAAATGAAACTATAATTTCAATCCTTTGAAAATTTACATATAGCGTGAGTAACTCCAAAATGATACTAGGGAACTGGGTATTACCAAAACGGTATCATACTTTCCCTTACCAAGAAGGGTAATACTCAAGAGAAGTGTTCACCATCCGAACACATCTCTTCCCCAATTTTAAGTTATTTTCGAGCCACTCGAACTAGTTAACTTAAAATTATTACTTTTATTTCAAATTCCCATTTCTGAAACAAGACTTTACATTTTCAAATAAAACTATCGTTAGTTCCCAAAACCTTGAAAAACATTTTTCAAAAGCACCGGGATTTAGGTTCTCAAGTTTCAACCTAAATTCTTTTTACTTAAAAGACACATCTTTTTTAATCCATTTCCAAATACTTATTTCCAATATTATATTTTTGGATAAACATCTTTTAATCAAATTTTACCTCAACATTAACATCGAACGCCTTATAGTCAAATTGTGAAACTTAATTCACAAGGTGTTCAATTCAATATTTCCCTATTCCTATTTACCCAACCCATATCTTAAAAAGGAAAGGTACCTATACACACTAAAAATAATCAATGCTCAAATTGGACAAGCATGACTAAATAACCCTAATTGATAATAATAAAGCATTATTATCTCCTACAACAACACCTCAAAAATATTATATTATACTTTTTTGAAAATTATTCTTTATATGTATAATATATCCTGGGTAAAATTATTTCATTTACCCAATTTCCAAAACAATAATGTGTCGGTTGATCTGGTTCAATTGTTTAGGAATCCCTATCGATAACGTTGGTCAAACGCATCGACCAGAATTCATATACCACTTCAACCGATCAAACGACACAATATAAAACATTTTATATCACTAACAATACGCACTCTTATATATAATACACTCATACTCACTCTAGGGTCTCACTTATCCGATCTCAAATGAGTTGCCCCACCAAAGCCAAGGTTCTCACTTAACCTTCAGTTCTGATACCAACTGTAACGGTCTAGGCTTTTCAACCATCGACAGCGGCTAAAATCTGCCGTGGCATACACTGGTACCTCGAACATGATTTTACGGCCAACCTCTCTACTGTAAGTACCTAGCAAAACAACCACTCAGGGACATGTAGGGTTAAGAGTCTCTTGCTCACCACTAAACACAAAGCGAGAACCCCCTATCATGCGTGAACTTATCACCAATCAGATCTGATCTCGGTCTCTTCGAAACAACGTTCGATAATTTCATGTAAACTCAACCCCGGTTCTTTAGGAAATAAGCAAATAAAAGATAAGAGCGGAGTTCACCTCCTAACCGTTATTGGATGGATTTCCTTATCATTTATCCTAAAAGAACGAAATGAATTTATACGTACAGTATAGCACCACCGACGGTAAATGTACCATATAATTTTCGTGTTTCTCCTAGATATTTCCAAAGTTACATTTTGGTCTAGATTTGATAATTGGTTATTTACCTATCAAATAAACAAACAATCAAACATTGATTCAATCCCATTTGGGATCCTCTAAGTCTCTATTAATTAAACTTTAATTAATAAAATCACTTTATTGAAATTGATCAAAAGATCCTTTCAAAACTCTTTTCCTTAACATTCCCCTTTTTACTTTGAAACAATTTAAGTATTTACCAAAAACATTTTGGAAAATTCTTTCTTCTCACATTCCATATTAAATGGCCTAACAATTCCCTTTTCAAAACATCACTTACTATAAAGCCCATTTATTTAATAAAACTCATCTACTTATCCTTATAAAAATTCTTTTTATAAGTTCACTTCATATTTCAAACCTCTTTATAAAATTTCAAACCTAATTTAAAACTTCTTTCAAAAATCTCTAAGATGATTTATAAAATCTCTTTCTATTTTTAAAACTATTAAAAAAACTTCTTTATAAATCCTTTATAAATTTCCTTTATAAAATATCATTTACAATATATCCTTTGTAAAATATCTTGAGTAAACCCTTTAGTACAAACCCCTTTTATAAATAAGTTATTGCTTACAAATAACTTTATAAAATAATAGTATACTTGGAAATCATTTATAAACTTTAAACTCCAAATTGATTAAAAAAAATTGAAGTTAATTCAAAAACATACTTTATAAAATCAAAAAGAGGCTTAGCAATCCCAATGGTACTAATTTAAGTTACCATTCAATTTCAATTCCAATTCACTTAACAATTATTTACATAGGTCAACATGTATGTAAATACAACTCATATCCAAACAAGGGAATAACATGTTAGTATGAACTAACTAGCATATACATGTCCAAATAACATAATAGCAGGATGGTGATTTGTCCTGCTAAATAGATGTCCAAGCAGTTCAATCAAATTTATAGCAGAATGGGGATTTATTCTGCTAAACACATGTCCACACCAACAAACAAACAATCAATCAATTTATAGCAGAACAAGGATTTATTATGTTAATACATGTCCAAACAAACAAATAATCTACATTATAACTCATTCATGGTTATATGGTTTCTTAATGGTATCAACACTTGAATCACATATATTCAAAACCATCTTTGAAAAAGAAGTACCTTTTAACAATTTTACTTTTGAAAACCAAAGGATTTAAAACTTTAAACCCTTTTTAAAGTAGTTAATTATAAGTTAAATCCATATTTAAATCATAATTAATTTTAATTGACTCTTAACCTAATTTAATTAAATAGTTGAACAATGATTAACTATAAATTAAACCCAAATTAATCCTTTATTAATTATTAAATAATTAATTAAACCTTCATTAATAATTAAATATTAATTAATCTCAATTAATTAATTAAATAATCTTTAATTAAACTTAATTAATAAATTAAACCTTTAATAAATATTTATTATAAATTAAACCTTAATTAATTTATAATTTAAAAATAATTAACACTTGATGAATAATTAATCAATAATTATTCCTATATTTAATTAATTATAAATAAAAAAATTAATTAACTCATAAATAATTTCAAAATTAATTAAATTAATTAATAATTAATTAAAATAAATCTTAACTTTAAAAGATAATTAATTAATAACTAATCTTCACTTAATTATAATTATTAAACCTTGTTTAATCGTTGATTAATTATTAATTATTAAAACTTAATTAATTAAAAATTAATTATTAAAAAATTAATTAACTTCCTAAGACATTATAATTAAGTTTATAAAACGTTTACAAACACCTTTAAGTTGTAAAAACCAAATTTTCCAAAAATCAAACTTTTGAGCGAACTGCATCCACAACGACTATTGTTATGGATACCCTTAATTTCCTACTTGTTTTCCACTTCTACATCACAACCAACCCAAATTCTATGAACCATAACCATCGCATAAACAATCACACGTCTTTCGAACCAAACATAATACCTAGACTTTGATTTTCGAATTCTAAGATTCACATCACATACACACATATATTACCATAACAACCACATGATAATCTAGCAATATCATCACATATACAACCATATAACAACCATATATATAAAGGTAAATTCTTTCTCAAAAAGTTAAGGAATTTACTCACCAAAATTCGATGAATTTTTGCGAAAACACTTAGGACTTGTAAAGGTTGGAAATCAACAAAACCAACTTGAAAATATGTCAACTTTTCTCGGTTTTCCGACCCTTTCCTCCCTGACTTTGGCAAAGTGATAAAAAGGAAAGTTTTAGATTTTTCTTTTCTCTATCATTTAGAAAAAATAATTGCTTAAAAGTATTAAATTTTGAGGAAGTTATGGCCGAAACAAAGAGGACCATTTTCGGACTTGGATTTCCGAGTCCGAATATGGGTTCGAAAGAAATAACTTTTTGGAATAGCTACACTCAAATTCTGAAGAAATGGTTTGAAAGAGATTTCTAGCCATTTGAATTTAACATACTTTGAAAAAACGAAAATCATAATTTGAGTCAGAAATGAAGAAGATATGGCCGAAACCATTTCGGGTAAAATAGAAGAATTTTTAGATTGAAAAGAGGAGTTTAAAAATGGATTTTGAAATATTTGAAGATTTAAAAACTCTAAAACCCTAAAACCAGAAAAAGAAGCCATGGAAGAGTTAAAAAGGTTAAGGAAGAAGGAAAAGCTTTTGAAGAAAAATGAAAATAAGCATGGAAAAGAATTAGGAAATTCTTTTATATAAAATGCATTATATAAATTACATAAATGCCCTTGGAGTACAAGCCCTCCATTCAAATCGCTCCACATCATCACCTCGTCTTCCCATTCCTTAAGATACACGAAAATTACATGTCCCCCCTGAACTCAAAATGCCAAAACATGTTTAAACATGTTCAAGTACTTTTCGTACTTTTTGTCTGCCCCGATGTGACAATTTTCGAATTTTTTTACTTTCAAACCTTATAAATATAAATACATGCATACATGCACTAATAAATACACACACACACACACACACACACATATATATATATATATATATATCCTAACTACTTTATAAATGTGTATATTTACCCTAACAAGTTCACAACGTTTTCGATAACTTTTAGCCACCGAAAAGTCGAAATTTCGGAAAACGAATTCCGGTCACATTTTTAATTTTTCTTCGAACTATATATTTTTGTAAACAAATTTTTGAAACTATCTTACCATCATTATTTATCATTTAAAAGAGTTTTGTATTCGTTATAAAACTTATATTGAATATCTAAAATTAATTAATATTCATAAATCAATGTAGTGAAATTCTGGGTCATTACATATACTAATTGACGGCTTTTGTTAGATAAATATACGAAAGTTGTGCCCTTTTTTTAATAAATATTTCATTCAAATTCTCTATTTTTCTTTTATATACACATACTTGTACGTGGGAATTTCTGAGAAGGACATATTAGCACACGATAATTAAAATTTGGGTTGTGCTTTTGTTTTATTTAAAAATAGGGCATGCTTTCTAGATTTAAACCCTATGTAAAGAAAAAGGCTCATTTTTTAAAAATCTGTAAAGACATTTATAACCTTTGCATAAATATTTTATAATTTAATTCAATTAAATCAAATGAACACAATTAATTATGAAGTTTCTTCATGGTAAACGTTTTAAAATATTTTCATTGAAAAGTGACTAATATATTGTTACTTTATCGTGTGAAAAATGATAACATTTTATTTAGTTTTTCTTATCGTAAATATTATATGATTTTTCATTGTATTTTCTTAATCCATTATAAGATTTTACTAAATATACAACAAAAAATTTCTTAGTTTCTTATTTCAAAACAAGACCGTGCTCTTTTTTAGAATGAATATTAATACAATAATCAAAATTTTATCTATGATACTGATATTTATCAGTTTTGATACACATACACATACATCCATACATACATATACATATACATATACATATACATATACATATACATATACATATACATATACATATACATATACATACATACGTATGTGTGTGTGTGTCGGTTTTGAGACATGTAACAAATAACTTTGATTTGAATATAAACTATGTCCATTCCTAAAAATATCATTTGATCCAACATCATGTACATTAAACTAAAATTTCATAACATAATCTAATATTCAAGTTAGAATATATATACATGTATTAGAAATGATGTGTGTGTAGTGTGTATAAACTTAAAAATATTGGATCATAAGTGAACATTTGGCTTGTTGTATCATATAACATTTTTAAGACTGAGCATAGTTTTATTTTCGAATCAAACTGTTTATTACTTATCTAAAAACTTTATATATGTGTGTGTGTGTGCGCGTGCGTGCACGCGCGCGTAGATATACATAAACATACTTATATGTATATGTATACGTATGTGTGTGTATGTATCTAAACTGATAAATGCTATTATCATATCTTTACAATAACTTTTTGGCAAATTCTATCCATAGATCATTAATTGCTTTACCTATACCATAAAAAATCAATAAAATATTAGATAAAAATGCCCATATTTAAGAAAAATTAAAGAATAACAAATTTATAGTATAATCAATATAATTTTTGTCATTATGTAATTAAAATTTCTATACGTTATCGGCTGAATTAAATTTAAATTCCTTTTAGCTATCAAATTCTATTTATACACTTTCAAGTTGTATTCACATAGTCAATTTTTAAAAAATTCACTTCAAACTAAATATAAATATAAATTTAAAATTATTACTGAAACAAATATGATTTGTAGAGTGTTGAATTTTTCTCTAACTTTGTAATGATCCACTTTTCTGTACAGTCTAAGTTGACAATAAACCGCACATGCCAACTCAAATTGAACAAAAAGCCGGATTGTTAGGGGTGAAAGAAGAGAGGTAGAAGATAGAAGAACTAAGAAAAAACACAGAATCTCACAACGCAATGGAATAACATATATTAATCACATAATATTTTACAAAGTCATTTAAAAACTGATACATCAGAGTCATACTAATACAATTTCTAACCTAGGATAGTTATAACAGCCTGTCCTTACATAATCGATACAAGATACATATAATACAGCGGAAACAAAATCATAACTAGCTATCAATGAAGCCACATGCTCCAAGCTCCTCCAAAATGCATCCGTAAGAAACCTGGACTACTTGGCTGCTCGTAAAAATTTGAGCACCCAAGAGTTTTAGGAAAAGAAAATAAAACTTCAGGTCGGACATGGGTCTGGTGTGAGTAAACTCAAACAAATTAATTATTACTTTGAAAACTCTTTAGAAAATCAATATCTCGTAAGACCACGCCGCGCATAAACAAGAACGGGTTTTTTTTACCTTACGATAACCAAAATACTTTTTATATCAAATCCGTTGATAATATTATAATGTCTAAACGCTCAAAGTAAAATATAAAATAGTTGAAATGCTTACATCCCACATTTCAACATAGTTGGGCACAATCAAAATTGTACGGCGCTTATTGGAAAATGGATTTGATACAATGACTAGGCACTGGGGTACCACCTATCATGGTATACATCTAGAAAATATACCGAGATCGAACCTATCGATCCCTGCCAACATAAGGCCGGCCTACCCCTTACTGGATAGTGCCGAATATGTCATTACCCCGGTTGCTTTGCAACCCTTTTTATCGAGATGTCATGCACAACCAATCCATAAATATGTTGATGTATCTAAAAGGGTGACAACATACCCTAATGTGTGCGACCCACTTAGCCTTGATGCATCTCCCTTGATTTTCAGTCATTCCCGGTTGATGAGGCTTGAGGCTACGATTACCTTTCAAGGAATTTACACTTAGAATGCTTATTGCCCTCCAATGACAATGTGCTGATAGCATTCATCCATACAAGTCCATTCTGGATCTGAACAAAACCGAAGGCACTATTGCTACTACATCCATTTTGGAATCACCCTCGGGATTAGTAGCGATTAGCCTTTGCACTTCACATCTCTATCTTCGATTCTATGCTCTTCCTGATGTCTTCACTTCGAAACGCATTCGTTGGATCGAAGTGGTTTTCGAATAACATATCCGATTTCGGTCTCTTCGAAACACCTATCGATAATTATGGTAAACTCAAACCCGATTCTTTAGGAAATAAATAGACAAATGACAAGAGTGGAGTTCACCTCCTAACCGTTAGTGGACGGATTTCCTAATCATTTATCCTATAAGAACTAAACAAGTTTATATGTAATGTATAGAACCTTCGAAGGTAACTGTACCAAATAATTCTCGTGTTTCTCCTAGATATTTCCAAGGTTACGTTTAGGTCCATATTTGATAGTTGGTTATTTAACTATCAAATTAAACAAACAATCAAACATTGATTCAATCCTATATGGGATCCTCTATGCTTTTATTAATTAAACTTTAATTAATAAAATCACTTTATTAAACTTGACCAAAAGATCCTTTCAAAACTCTTTTTCTTAACGTTCCTCTTTTTACTTGGAAACAATTTAAGTATTTACTAAAAACATTTTGGAAATATCCTTTCTTCTCACATTCCATATTAAATGGCCCAATAATTCCCTTTTCAAAACATCATTTGCTACAAACCCATTTATTTAATAAAACTCATCCACTAATCCCTTACAAAAATTCTTTTTATAAGTTCACTTCATATTTCAAACCTTTATACAAATTTTCAAACTTGATTCAAAACTTCCTTTAAAAATCTCTAAAATGATTTATAAAATCTCTTTCTATTTTTAAAACTATTTAAAAATCTTCCTTTATAATTCCTTTATAGAATCTCGTTTAAAAAATATCATTTTCAAGATATCATTTGTAAATCACTTTAGGTAAACCTTTTATTTAATAAACCCCTTTTGTAAACAAGATATTATTTATAAATAGCTTTATAAAATAATTGTATAACCTGAAAATCATTTATAAACTTTTAACTCCAAATTGATTTAAGAATTAAAGTTAATTCAAAAACGTACTTTAGTAATTCAAATAGAGGCTTAGCAATCCCAATGGTAGTAATTTAATTTACCATTCAATCTCAAATGAATTTCAATTCACTAAACAGTTATTTACATAGGTCAACATGTATATAAATATAACTCATATCCAAAGCAGTAAATAACATGTCAATATGAGCTAACTATCATATACATGTCTGAATAACATAATAGCAGGATGGTGATTTGTCATGCAAAACAAATGTCCAAACAAATCAATCCATTAATAGTAGAATGGGGATTTATTCTGCTAATACATGTCCACACGAACAAATAAACAAACAATCAAACAAACAATTTATAGCAGAATGCTGATTTATTCTGCTAACACTTGCCCAAACAAACAAACCTAATAATCTACATTATAACTCATCACAGTTATATGGTTTCTTAATGATATGGACACTTGAATCACTTGTATTCAAAACCATCTTTGAAAAAGAAGTTCTTTTAAAATACTTTTGCTTTTGGATAACACGGGATTTAAAACTTTTAAAACTCTTTTAAAAAAAATTATTTATAAGTTAAATCCTTATTTAAATCATAATTAATCTTAATTAAATCTTAACTTTATTAAATAATTAAACAATAATTAACTATTATTTAAACCCAAATTGAATCATTTATTAATTATTAAATAATTAATTAAACCTTCATTAATAATTAAATATTAATTAATCTCAATTAATTAATTAATTAATCTTTAATAAAACTAGAATAATAAATTAAACCTTTAATAAATAAATTTATTATAAATTAAAACCTTTAATGATTTATAATTAAAAATAATTAACACTTAATTAATAATTAATTAATAATTAATCCTATATTTAATTAATGATAAATTAAATATAAATAATTTACTTAACTCATACTTAATTAACTTAATTAATAATTAATTAAAATAAATCTTAACTTTAAAAGATAATTAATTAATAACCAATCTTCACTTGATTATAATTATTAAACCTTGTTTAATCCTTAATGAATTATTAATTATTAAAAACTTAATCAATTAAAAATTAATTAACTTCCTAAAACATTATTATTAAGTTTATAAAACATTTACAAACACTTTTAAGTTTTAGAAACCAGATTTTTTCAAAAATCAAGCTTTTAAGCGAACTGCATCCATAGCGACTATCGCTATGGATACCCGTAATTTCCCACTTGTTTTCCACTTCTATATCACAAACAATTCAAAGTCTATGAACCATAACCATCACATAAACAATCATACATCTTTCGAACCAAACACAATACCTAGACTTTGATTTCAAATTTTAAGATTCACATCACATACACACATATATTACCATAACAACCACATGATAATCCAACAATATCATCACATAAATAACCATATAACGACCATACATATAAAGGTAAATTATTTCCCAAAAGGTTAAGGAATTTACTCACCAAATTCGACGAACTTTTGCAAAAACACTTAGGACTTGTAAAGCTTGGAAATCAACAAAACCAACTTGAAAATATGTCAACTTGCTCTCTGTTTTCCGACCCTTTCATCTCTGATTTTGGCAAAGTGGTCAAAAGTAAAGTTTTAGATTGTTCTTTCCTCTATCATTTAAAAAAAGAGTTACTTAAAGTGGTTAAATTTTGAGGAAGTTATGGTCCAAATAGTAAGGGGTGTTTCGTACTTAAAAATCTTGGTTTAAAAACACTCTTTAAAAATGTGGATTTTTGGAGTACTTAAGCTTGAAATCAGAAAAAGTGATACACTACAAAGTTGTACACAGTGAAATTTTATAAGGTTATAAAAAAGGAAAATCTTGTTTTGGAGTAGAATGTAAAAAGTTATGGCCGAAACCATTTCGAGTAAAAATAGAGAAATTCTGAAATTTTAAAGGAGGAGTTTGAAATGGAATTTGAAATATTTAAAACATTTAAACTCTAAATTTAAAAACATTAAAACCTTAAAATCAGAAAAAGAAGCCATGAAAGTTGCTTCCAAGCCTAGAAAAGTTTTTGGCAAAAGAAAGAATGGAAAAATGAGAAAAAAATGAAGAATAGCTACTTATATTAAGTGTCTAAGTCAGATTACCAAAACGCCATTCGTACTTTGCCCTCTATTCATTTGCTTACACATCACCACCCATGTTCCCCCTCCTCTAATGCTAAGCCAACATCCAAGTGCACCTTATGTCTTTTATGTCTAAATAGGTATCTTATATATATATATATATGTATGTATGTGTGTGTGTGTATATATGGATCTATATATATCTATGTATGTATATATATATATATATGTATGTATGTATGTTTTATAAATATATCTTACCTTATCATGTATGTGTGCATATCCAAGTGTACATGTATATCAATGTATATTTCCAAGTCAAACTAGCTTGTCCCCCTTGAAAATTTTGAAAATAAAGGCCCATCCCCCTTTCATGAAACACAAGCAAACATGATTTGATACCCTTTGTCCTTTTTGTCTCCCATTGATGTGACATATATTTCATTTTTTTAATATTAGTTGCCAAAGTGTCATATCATGATTATTTTAGATTAATTAACTTAATTTACTTAATTAAACCTAATTATATTATCCTAAACCATATTATATAATTATTCTATGCGTGCATATATATAAGAAAGTGTGCACAACATTTCTAACAACTTTTATATGGTGAAACGTCGAAAATTCGAAAAACAGTTTCTGGTTACATTTTATGTTTTTTCATCGAACTGTATATTTTTGTAAACAAATTTTAAAAACTATTTCACCATTATTATTTATTATTAAAAAGAGTTTTATTTTCATTATAAAACCTATATATCGTATATTTAAAATTAATTAAATATTCGCAAATCATAGTAGTGAAATTTCGGATCGTTACATTATTCCCTCCTTATCCAATTTCAAAATATGTCTTTGGTAAAATTTTGTACTGGAGTATTATCCAAGTTGAAACTATGTCTTTGGTAAAATTCCGGATGTGTTACATTATTCCAATGACAATGTGCTGATAGTAGTGAAATTCTGGATTGTTACATTATTCCCTCCTTATCCAAATTCCGGATGTGACATATATTTGTATATAAAATATGTCTTTGGTAAAATTATTTCATTTACCAATTTCAAAGCAATACTGTGTCGGTTGATCTTGTTTAATTGTTTAGGAATCCCTATCGATAACGTTGGCCAGACGCATCGACCAGTATTCATATACCACTCAACCGATCAAACAACACAATATAAAACATTTTTATATCACTAACAAATACGTGCTCTTATACAATACACTCATACTCATTCTAGGGTGTCACTTACCCTATCTCTAATGAGTTTACCATGCCAAAGCCAAGGTTCTCGCTTAACCTTCAACTCTGATACCACGTTGTAATGACCCAGTTTTCTATACAGTCTAAGCTGACAATAAACCGCACATGTCAACTCAAATTGAACAAAAAGGCGGGTTGTTAGGGGTGGAAGAAGAGAGATAGAAGATAAAAGAACTAAGAACAAACACAAAATCTCACAACGCAACGAAATAACATATATTAATCACATAATATTTTACAAAGTCATTTCAAAACTAATACATCAGAGTCATACTAATACAATTTCTAACCTACGACAGTTATAACAGCTTGTCCATACATAACCGATACAAGATACATATAATACAGCGGAAACAAAATCATAACTAGCTCTCGATGAAGCCACCTACTCCAAGCTCCTCCAAAATGAATCCGTAAGAAATCTGGACTACTTGGCTGCTCGTAAAAATTTGAGCACCCAAGAGTTTCAGGGAAAAAAAATAAAACTCCGGGTCAAACATGGGTCTAGTGTGAGTAAACTCAAACAAATTAATTAATACTTTGAAAACTCTTTAGAAAATCAAGAGTATCTCGTAAGACCATGCCGCACATAAACACAGACGATTTTTACCTTACGATAACCAAAACACTTTTTATATCAAATCCATTGATATTATAATAATGTCTAAACGCTCAAAGTAAAATATTAAAATAGCTAAAATGCTTGCATCTCACATTTCAACCTAGTTGGGCACAATCAAAACCGTACGGCGCTTATTGGAAAATGGATTCCATACAATGACTAGGTACTAGGGTACCACCTATCATGGTATACGTCTAGAAAATATACCGAGATCGAACCTATCAATCCCTGCCAACATAAGACCGGCCTACCCTTACTGGATAGTACCGAATATGTCATCACCTCGGTTGCTTTGCAACCCTTTTTATCGAAATCTCATGCACAACCAATCCATAAATATGTAGATGTATCAAGAAGGGTGACAACATACCCTAATGGGTGCGACCAACTTAGCCTTGCTGCATCTCCCCAGATTTTATGTCATTCCCGATTGATGAGGCTTGAGGCTACGATTACCTTTTAAGGAATTTACATTTAGAATGCTCATTGCCTTCCAATGACAATGTGTGATAGCATTCATCCAAGCAAGTCCGTTCTGGGTCTGAACGAAACCGAAGGCACTATTCACACTACATCCATTTTGGAATCACCCTCAGGATTAGTAGCGATTAGCCTTTGCACTTCACATCTCTATCTTCGATTCCATGCTCTTCCCGATGTCTTCACTTCGAAATGCATTCGTTGGATCGAAGTGGTTTTCGGATAACATATCCAATCTCGGTCTCTTTGAAACAACTATCGATAATTCCGGTAAACTCAACCCTGGTTCTTTAGGAGATAAATAGACAAATAACAATAACAGAGTTCACCTCCTAACCGTTAGTGGATGGATTTCCATATCGTTTATCCTAGAAGAACTAAACGAGTTTTTACATAATGTATAGCACCTTCGACGGTAACTATACCGTATAATTCTCGGGTTTCTCCTAGATATTTCCAAAGTTATGTTTAGGTCCATATTTAATAGTTGGTTATTTAACTATCAAATTAAACAAACAATCAAACATTGATTCAATCCCATATGGGATCCTCTAAGCTTTTATTAATTAAACTTTAATTAATAAAATCACTTTATTAAACTTGATCAAAAGATCCTTTCAAAACTCTTTTCCTTAACATTCCCCTTCTTACTTGGAAACAATTTAAGTATTTACCAAAAACATTTTGGAAAATTCCTTTCTTCTCACATTCCATATTAAATGGCCCAATAATTCCCTTTTCAAAACATCACTTACTATAAACCCATTTATTTAATAAAATTCATCCACTTATCCCTTACAAAAATTCTTTTTATAAGTTCACTTCATATTTCAAACCCCTTTACAAATTTTCAAACTTGATTCAAAACTTCCTTTAAAAATCTATAAAATGATTTATAAAATCTCTTTCTATTTTTAAAACTATTTAAAAATATTCCTTTGTAATTCCTTTATAGAATCTCGTTTAAAAAATATCCTTTTCAAGATATCATTTGTAAATCACATTAGGTAAACCTTTTATTTAATAAACCCCTTTTTTAAACAAGGTATTATTTATAAATAGCTTTATAAAATAATAGTATAACCTGAAAATCATTTATAAACTTTTAACTCCAAATTGATTTAAGAATTAAAGTTAATTCAAAAACATACTTTAGTAATTCGAAAAGAGGCTTAGCAATCCCAATGGTACTAATTTAAGTTACCATTCAATCTTAAATGAATTTCAATTCACTAAACAATTATTTACATAGGTCTACATGTAAGTAAATATAACTCATATCCAAAGCAAGAAATAACATGTCAATATGAGCCAACTATCATATACATATCCGAATAACATAATAGCAGGATGGTGATTTGTCATGCTAAACAGAGGTCCAAACAATTCAATCCATTAATAGAAGAATGAGGATTTATTCTGCTAACACATGTCTACACGAACAAACAAACAAATAATTTATAGCAGAATGGGGATTTATTATGCTAACACATGCCCAAACAAACAAACCTAATAATCTACAATATAATTCATCACTGTTATATGGTTTCTTAGTGGTATCGATACTTGAATCACTTGTATTCAAAACCATCTTTGAAAAAGATGTTCTTTTAAAACACTTTTACTTTTGGAAAACACGAGATTTAAAACTTTTAAAACTCTTTTTAAAAAAATTAGTTATAAGTTAAATCCTTATTTAAATCATAATTAATCTTAATTAAATTTCAACTTAACTTAATTAAATAATTAAACAATAATTAACTATTATTTAAACCCAAACCAAATCATTTATTAATTATTAAATAATTAATTAAACCTTCATTAATAATTAAATATTAAATAATCTCAATTAATTGATTAATTAATTAATCTATAATTAAACTTAAATAATAAATTAAACCTTTAGTAAATAAATTTATTATAAATTAAAACCTTTAATGATTTATAATTAAAAATAATTAACACATGATTAATAATTAATCCTATATTTAATTAATGATAAATTAAATATAAATAATTTACTTAACTCATACTTAATTAACTTAATTAATAATTAATTAAAATAAATCTTAACTTTAAAAGATAATTAATTAATAACTAACCTTCACTTAATTATAATTATTAAACCTTGTTTAAACCTTAATGAATTATTAATTATTAAAAACTTAATCAATTAAAAATTAATTAACTTCCTAAAACAATTTTATTAAGTTTATAAAACATTTACAAACACTTTTAAGTTTTAGAAACCAAATTTTTTCAAAAATCAAGCTTTTAAGCGAACTACGTCCATAGCGACTATCGCTATGGGTACCCGTAATTTCCCACTTGTTTTCCACTTCTATATCACAAACAACCCAAAGTCTATGAACCATAACCATTACATAAACAAGCACACATCTTTCGAGCCAAACATAATACTTAGACTTTGATTTCAAATTCTAAGATTCACATCACATACACACATATATTACCATAACGACCACAAGATAATCCAACAATATCATCGCATAAATAACCATATAACGACCATACATATAAAAGTAAATTATTTCCCAAAAGGTTAAGGAATTTACTCACCAAATTCGACGAACTTTTGCAAAAACACTTAGACTTGTAAAGCTTGGAAATCAACAAAACCAACTTGAAAATATGTCAACTTGCTCTCTGTTTTCCGACCCTTTCATCTCTGATTTTGGCAAAGTGGTCAAAAGTAAAGTTTTAGATTGTTCTTTCCTCTATTATTTAAAAAAAGAATTACTTAAAAAGGTTAAAATTTGAGGAAGTTATGGTCAAAATAGCAAGGGGTATTTTCGGACTTAAAAATCTTGGTTTAAAAACACTCTTTAAAAATGTGGATTTTTGGAGTACTTAAGCTCCAAATCAGAAAAAGTCGTATATGTATACATAGTTGTAGCCACTGAAATTATACAAGGTTTTAAGTCAATAAAATCTTGTTTTGGAGTAGATTTTAAGAAGTTATGGCCGAAACCATTTCGAGTAAAAATAGAGAAATTCTGAAATTTAAAAGGAGGAGTTTAAAATGGAATTTGAAATATTTAAAACATTTAAACTCTAAATTTAAAAACATTAAAACCTTAAAATCAGAAAAAGAAGCCATGCAAGTTGTTTCCAAGCTTAGAAAAGGTTTTGGCAAAAAAAGAATGGAAAAATGAGAAAAAAATAATGAAGAATAGCTATTTATATTAAGTGTCTAAGTTAGATTACCAAAACGCCCTTCGTACTTTGCCCTCCATTCATTTGCTTACACATCACCACCCATGTCCCCCCTCCTCTAATGCTAAGCCAATATCCAAGCCTTTTCCACTTCTTCACCCCGTCGGAGCTCAATTTGTCTAATTCTTTTCTTCCACCGCTGTCAACCAGCCGCCTCCTGATACGAGCACTGATGCGAGGCTTACGGTCCTTCCGAACGGTAATATACCAAACTTTCTACCTTCTTCAAAAATCTGCAATTTCAATTTCTCTTTTACGTTTGCAACATCGTTTCTTCCACACCAAATTGGATGAATACGATAATCTTCGGATTTACGATTGTTCACTACTGTAGTAGAGTGTTTTGTTTATGTTTATTTACCGTCTTCGCTTTTCAGCTAGATTGCTTTTTCTTTTACGAACTGCTTGCTTTAGTTACCGTTCAAGTAATGTCTAATTAAACCTAATTTTATTCACAGTACCTGGATTATTTTCCTCCGAATTCTGCTTCTTTTGTTAACAAACTGCTCCACTATCATATTTTTGCCAAAAAAATTTCAACTTTATAGAAAAGGGTTACTTACGCAATTCAATTACAACACATATTATGTATATCAATTTCAAAAGAAGTAAAATTTTCATTGTTATGTTTTTCTTTACGAGCTTTTTTTATTTTAAACTTCCATTATTGCTTTTTAAACCTACTGTTTTTATGGCTTTTTCAGGTCTAATAGAAACACATTTTGCTATTCATGAAATTATAATTTTGTATCCTCTATGTTAACCCCTCTTTTTGAAGCGACCTAGCGACCTAACTTCATAAGCGACCTAGCAACCTAATGGACTAAATGACCTAACAACCTAATATCATAAGCGACCTAACGACTTAACAATCCAAGCGACCTAACGGTCTAACACGCAAGCGACCTAACAGAGAAGAGGTTCTACAACGAGCTAATATGAGACGACCTAGCGACCTAAAGGATATAGCGACCTAGCAACCTAAAGGACCTAGCGACCTAAGGGGTTGAACACTGCTAATGACCTAAAGATGGAATGGTTCAACGACCTAGAGATCCAGCGACTTAACAACTAAACGACCTAAGCTATAGGTCGAACCAACTTAAGTCGCTAGACCAGCTATCTCAACATGGTTAAGTCGCTCACGACCTATGACTTGTCAATATGTTCAAATGATCAAGTGCAACGCTATCAAGTCTTCTAAGTCGTTGGCGACCCACAACCTATTTTAGGTCGCTCGCGACCTACGACCTACCTTAGGTCGCTCGCGACCTATGGCTCAGCACAGTTTTCTCCCTATAAATACCCCACCTACTCCAACTTCAAGGGGGACTTTTGGATCATTTCTGGAACGCCTATACTCTGTTGTTTTCTCGACTCATCCGACACTTCAAACACCAAAGACGCTTCAACGAACTTCAAGAGGAAATCTAACACATCCGACATGGATTCAAAGAGCTCTCTTACATCAAAGTTCTAGCTACTCGTCTATAGTGTGTTGTAATCAAAGTGTATTGTAAAGGATGTAACCGAATCATCAATAAAGAAGATAAAGTGGACGTAGGCTTAATTTCGAGTTGAACCACTATAAAACTGTTGTCTCTTTACTTTTCTGCTATTTTCTGCTTATTTCTAGTTCCCATACCAACGGGTGGTGCTTTCACATTACTAATACTCACACCGGGGTGTTAGCGTCGATTTTTACGTTAACATTTTTGGTGCTTTCATTGAGAAGATCGAACTCAGGCGTCTTCTCACCATTGCTTCGCAAAGATTTGTTGAAAGAATCTCCTTGAAAACCAGAAGTCTATCTGAAATCATGGCTCCTGGAAGAAAGAGTAGATCTACGAGATCTGGAAATGCTAATGACAGGGCTGCCTCTTCTCCAGCGCCAAATCAGGCAACTCCTACTGTTGGAGTTACAAGGGCCGAACTTGATGATGTTGTGTCGGGATTATACCAACAAATGGAGACTCAAAATGCTTTGATGATGGACAGGTTAAATGCTCTGCTCGGGGAAAATCGACAACCAGAAAACAATGAAACAACCTTTGCCGAAGATGCCCATAACCCCCAAGAGAGAGGTATTCCTCAAAGAGCAACTGGCACCGCTGAAGCGCCACCTTTCCAAGCTGAAGGTTCAAGGCCGCAGCCAATTTTTCGCGAACATTTGCCCAGGCAAACTTCCAAAAGGAGAGCTGACGTCTGCCCGGCGATGCCTTTGAACAATGAGGAGTACCTATCTGGGATGGTTCGCCGAATCATGAAAGAAAGCATGCAAAGGGAAGAAAATGAGAGCAACTGGGGATTTGCTCCAAGCAAGACTCCGTTTACTGAAAGGATCCAGAAAGCAGAATTTCCAAAGAAATTTGTACCTCCTACTATCCCGGCCTATAGAGGGACAAGTGACCCTAATCATTTCCTATATAAGTATGACTGGCATATGACCGGTGCAAGAGCATCAGATGAGATTAAATGCCGATACTTTCCAGTGTACTTAGAAGGAGTGGCTCTACTTTGGTTCACAAAGCTACAAGTTCGGTCCGTAGATCAATTCTCGGACTTAACTCGAAAATTCAAGGATCAGTTCAGGTTGTATGCTTCAAAGGCTAAGGATATAATGTCACTGTCCAGCCTTGAACAAGCTCCCGGAGAATCTGTCAAATCTTTCTTGAGCCGTTTCAATATAGCCTTGACTGAAGTGGATAATGCAGAACCCCATATGATCCTGACTTACTTGATGCGAGCCATCGACAAATCAAGTGAATTTGGAAGATGGATAAAAATGAAGGAACCGAATTCACTTGAGAAATTTTATAAAAAGGCCGACGAATTCATGCGCCTAGAAAGCCTTTCTGCGCCAACAAAAGTAGTTGTTGCCGAAGTCAAAAATAACGATGTTGCTTCTAACAAAAGAGAATCTGGAAACCAGAAAAGGGAAAATGACGAAGGAAAGAAGCAGGGGAATGAGAAGAAACCTCGCCGCTTTAATCCTTTAGATTTTACTCCCTTAACTGATACACCGAAAAATATCTTCTTCGCAACGAAGGATGTTGTCGAGTATCCCAAACCACCTGAGATGGGGAGAGGTGCAATGCATAATGGGAGATTCTATCGATTTCACAATCAACCCGGCCATGACACTAACCAATGTTGCCAGTTAAAGAATGTGATTGAAGAGTTACTGAAACAGAATAAACTGCAACAATATGTGAAGAAAAACAGAGTCGACCCAACCTCATCCACGCAGGGGCAACAACTTCTTACTCATCAATCCGGCTCAAAAGACAAGGCTGCAGCGTAGGAATCTGAGAAGCTTGTCATTAATGTTGTCACATGGGGTCCTCACCCAGCAGGCAGAAGTTGGGACGAGTTGGAGAAATATGCTTACGCTTTGAGATGAAATTAATCAAAGTGCTGCTAACCACCCACAAAACTGCAACTGGGCACCATTTATTCTGTCTGGCATATGGATTCAAAACTATGAGTCCAGTGGAAATGGAAATTCAATCCCGAGATTCTGGAATAGCAATGACTGCATCCATATTGTACTTAAAAAGCATTGCTTAAATTTGTAAAATGATGATGGATGTATAACTCTTGTATTGTAACCACTAAGAAATCAGTGCGAATCAATAATAAAAAACTATAAGTATTGTGTTCTTTAATACTATAAGATGCATGTCTCTTTTCGATATGCAAATATATTAAAAATATTGCTAAAATGTCGATTTAATATTGCAGGCTATCAAAGCAAAGCTTACCTATTCAACACATCACGAAGCCAAGCGATTCCTACAAATCACTCAGCAAACAAATGCCAAGCCACAAAAGTTCCAAAATTCAACTCCTACAAAAGAAGTGCTATTCACAAACGATTGATGGTTCCACCAAAACGGGCACCTCCCTGACGGGAAGGTTCCAGATCCTTGCTAACCAATCGCGATCGTTTGTGCAAACGAACATTCGGTAAAGTAGCTTGCGTCTTCCCCTGTGGATTCACTCAACGATAAAGTACACTTCTCTAGCAAAAAGCAAACAATTTGCAAAAGAATGGGACATGTACTTGAAGTGATAACGAGGAATCGCTAAGAAGCAGATGGTGGAAGGACACAAGCAACAATGCTACTCTTCAGAGTCCAAATGCTACTCCTCAGAGTCCACATGCTACTCTTCGGAGTCCAAATGCTACTCCTCGGAGTCCTCGTTCCACTCTTCGAAGTCCAAATGCTACTCCTCAGAGTCCACGTACTACTCTTCGGAGTCCAAATGCTACTCCTCAGAGTCCTCGCGCTACTCTTCGGAGTCCAAATGCCACTCCTCAGAGTCCACATGCCACTCTTCGGAGTCCAAATGCTACTCCTCAGAGTCCACGTGCTACTCTTCGGAGTCCAAATGCTACTCCTCAAAGTCCTCGTGCTACTCTTCGGAGTCCAAATGCTACTCCTCAGAGTCCACGTGCTACTCTTCGAGGTCCAAATGCTACTCCTCAGAGTCCTCGTGCTACTCTTCGGAGTCCAAATGCTACTCCTCAAAGTCCACATGCCACTCTTCAGAGTCCACATGCCACTCTTCGGAGTCCAAATGCTACTCCTCAGAGTCCTCGTGCTACTCTTCGGAGTCCAAATGCTACTCCTCAGAGTCCTCGTTCCACTCTTCGAAGTCCAAATGCTACTCCTCAAAGTCCACGTGCTACTCTTCGGAGTCCAAATGCTACTCCTCAGAGTCCTCGCGCTACTCTTCGGAGTCCAAATGCTACTCCTCAGAGTCCACATGCCACTCTTCGGAGTCCAAATGCTACTCCTCAAAGTCCACATGCTACTCTTTGGAGTCCAAATGCTACTCCTCAGAGTCCTCGCGCTACTCTTCGGAGTCCAAATGCTACTCCTCAGAGTCCACGTGCTACTCTTCGGAGTCCAAATGCTACTCCTCAGAGTTCACGTGCTACTCTTCGGAGTCCAAATGCTACTCCTCAGAGTCCTCGCGCTACTCTTCGGAGTCCAAATGCTACTCCTCAGAGTCCACATGCTACTCTTCGGAGTCCAAATGCTACTCCTATGAGTCCACGTGCTACTCTTCAAAGTCCAAATGCTACTCCTCAGAGTCCTCGTGCCACTCTTCGGAGTCCAAATGCTACTCCTCAGAGTCCTCATGCCACTCTTCGGAGTCCAAATGCTACTCCTCAGAGTCCTCGTGCCACTCTTCGGAGTCCAAATGCTACTCCTCAGAGTCCTCGTGCCACTCTTCGGAGTCCAAATGCTACTCCTCAGAGTCCTCGTGCCACTCTTCGGAGTCCAAATGTTACTCCTCGGAGTCCTCGTGCTACTCTTCGGAGTCCAAATGCTACTCCTCAGAGTCCTTGTGCTACTCTTAGGAGTCCAAATGCAACTACTCAGAGTCCTCATGCTACTCTTCGGAGTCCAAATGATACTCTTCGGAGTCCAAATGCTACTCCTCGGAGTCCACATGCTACTCTTCGGAGTCCAAATGCTACTCCTCAGAGTCCAAATGCTACTCTTCGGAGTCCAAATGCTACTCCTCAGAGTCTAAAAGCCCTCTTTGGAGGCAAAAGACCTCTAACGAGGCAAAAGCCCTCTTCGGAGGCACAAGCCCTCTTCGGAGGCACAAGCCCTCTTCGGAGGCATAACTCTTCGGAGGAGCCCTCTCCCGAGGCACAACAGAAAAGCCCTCTCCCGAGGCACAACAAAAAAGCCCTCTTCGGAGGCACAAGCCCTCTTTAGAGGCACATTCCTACCCTCAGCGGTAAAATGCTAAACAAAGCCCTCTAAAGAGGCACGTCCGAAAAATAAAAGTTCTCTTTAGAAGCCCGCTTCACTACGAAGAGCAATCCACTTCTCAGATAATATAAGTGGCCATCTCTGAAAGTTGAAGTGTGTTAACTCTTTCTAAAAAGAAAAGAAAAGGAAGAAAACTTATCCGATACAAAGCATACTCTATTAAAGCAGAATAATATTTCCTCAAAACGGAAGAATTATTCTCTAAAAATAAGAGTACAAGTCTTTCCAGAATATTGCAATGAGCCGTGGTATGAGGGCATAATATAGTTATATTAATAAAAACAACGCTCAAACATCATACCACGAGCTCACTGCAGTATCATATAAAGTAAATAAAGAAATTTTTGCAAAAAAACAAGGAATAAATGCATTCACAAATACTGACAAGAAATTGTACAAGTAAAAATATCCAATTTATTCCATACTATAAGATTGTTTACATATGCGCAGGTTTCAAAAAAGCGGGGGCCGGTACCCGCACAATCTCCGGTCAATACAGGTCTGAGAATACAAACAAAAAGCAAAACAAGAAGCGTAAAGTCAAGCTCATTATTCCTTCCCACCACCTTTAGAGTTCTTGCCAGGCTTGATGATTAATTTCTGAATCCGGCGTGGACGGGTCGGGGAAGAAGGAGAAGGAGGTGTAGCTGGATCTTCTTCCACTTTCTCTTCACCAACAGAAGCGCTTTTCTTCTTCTTCTTGGAAACCGCGCATTTCCCCTTCTTCTTTGAAGAAGACTCACTTCCCGGAGTAATCAATGCAGAAAGCTTTGTGTCATCATCATAAGGTTGCTCCGAGGTCTTCTCTCCTTCCTCAAGTTCTTCCGCCTTCTGTTCTTGTGAAGCAGCCGGATCGTCCAAGTCTTGAAGAGCTTCTATTTTTTCTGCCTGCGACCCCGGTTGAGAAGCAGAAGGAGGAGTAACTTGAGAAGATGGAGGAACATCAGCTGGAGGAGGGGAAGTTTGTGCAGCACTTGGTATTTCCGCTACAGAAGAAGAAAAGTCAAAATCAGTATTCCTCGTAAAAAGAGGGGATGGTGGCTCATCGAGACTTAAGTAATAAGCGAGAAATTCATCAAACTCAGTTGAAGCAAACAAGTAATCCGCTTGACCTGGTTCAACTTTGAAGTTACCTAGAGAAGTTGGCTTTGTAATGTCAATCTCATAGGCTTATGCTTCAGCGCTTTCTTCACCTTCATCTTTGCCCTGTGCAGTTGTAATCTCGGTTTTGACTTTAGCAGGAGGCGAAGAATGGGAACTGGAGCCTATAATGTCAACGTCGGCCGAAATCGAAGTATGGACAGGGGCAGTTAAAGGTGCTTCCTTCCCTGGATGCTCATCTTCCGTCGATTCGGCTCGCACTTTAGCGAGTTGCTCCTTTCCTCTGGCAAGAGCAGCACGGGTTTCATCATCAAAATAATGCGCCTCAAGGTCTGCTTCGTCATAGCCAGCACCTCCGAGCATATCAATTGCGGCCTCCCACACTTCGGCCAAAGTAATCTCATACTTAGGGCCCAAAAATGAGAGACTACCATGACCCAGGACGCTGTGCAAGTAAAAATCGAATAAAGTAGAGCTGATATTGGCTTTAGTAGCCTCATGAGATTCTTCGGCTGCAAATTTGCCGACAACTACCTCATCACGCTCTTTTTCAACTTTAAGAAGTCGAGCTTTTAACGTTTCAATTTCCATGTCTTGGGAGCTGGTTTTTTCTCGCAACCGAGCAACATCAGTGCAGTAACTCTCGACAATTTTCTCTTGTGCCTCATATCTGGCCTCAGCATCTCTTTGACTGGCATGGGCATCCCGTACTTGTTTTTGAAGCACTTCCTCCCTTTGAGTATAGGAAGTGGATGAGGTGGCAAGCTCATTTTTGAGTTTTTCAACTTCAGCCTCGAGTCTCTCATTATCATCAGCGATGCTCTGCATTTCTACATCGTGCTGGTTAAGAACTTTCTTCCATTCAGAATGATCATTTTCCATAGTCAGCATTGCTTCAATATTTGCGTGATTAACTCTCTGAAGCTCGTCAACCAGCTTTTGCCATCCAGACATTCTCTCGATGTCAAGCTTAACGGTGTCGAGATTCCTTAGCATGGCCTGCTTATCAATGGGAACCAAATCCAAGTCAAAGCGCACTCCTTTCAAACACCAATTTGGGAATCGGCTTTGGAGTGTAGGTGGAGCATCCCTGACTTGATTCTGAGGCCAGTTAATAATTGTCTGAATATCGGTCTTCTCGAGAGCAGGAGAACCGGAGGGGATGTCTATAGAAATAGAAGCAGCAGGCTTTTCAGAAATTGCAGACGCGTCGCTAAGCTTGGCCCGCTTGTTTGGATCTTCAACGATGTGACTCTTCCCTTTATCATCATGAGATTTTCGTTTATGGGAATCATCATCTCTTTGAGAAGAGTCATATCGTTCATCCCTTCTCTTGTATCGCTCCTCATAGTCCCACCTTTCTTGAGCCTTCCTAACATCTCTTTCTTCGTCAGTTTCCCTGCGGGCACGGAGATATTGCCTGTGATCATAAGTGTCACGCCCTCCATAGCGCCGGAAGTCATCATAGTACGAACCGCTTCGCCCCATTGGAGAATCTGAAAATGAAAAAGAGATAGACTTTAGAAATCTCCAGGAAAAGGAAATTAAGTGCGAGTAACTGCTAAAAATTCTAAGTGTGTGTGGCGTGTAAACTATGCGCGTCAAGCTACAAACCACTCTTCGGCTTGGGGGTAATGTCAACTTTTGCAGCTGGCGTTAACTCTTGGGTTGATGGAGTTTGCTGCAAGGCGGATGTCGCCTCAATTATTGAAAAATAACTTTAGAAGTAACAGGGTCATCCTTAAAAAGCTCTTGTGAAGTTATCATTAAGTCGCTTAGCTCATCAAAAGTATTTCCACCGTCATGCTCAACGGCGCTTTCCTTTTCAACTCCTTCTTCAATCACCGGGGAAAGTGTAAGCTTGCCAGGTGACCCCGCAATATCAACGGGAGTAGAACACTTCACCAATGCAGCCTCTATAGCAGGTTCTTTCGATGCAATTTCTTCTGCAGAAACTGGGGCATCTGATGTCTCTACTTGAGAACCAGGGGCATCATGAAGCTGAGTAGTCCGAGAAGGGTGTAAAAGTCTGAATTGGTGAAGAAACTTGTCTTTCAGCAAAAATTTAGTCTTTCTCTCTTCAGCATCCACAACACTTAATGTTTCGAAGGTTGGCTTGTGGCTAGGATCTCTAAGAGGAGGAGGAAGTGCTACAAAAGTAAAGAATGAAGTTCAGTACTTGACAATTCAATTTTCAAAAAATTTAGAGAAATGAAGTGAGCGGAAATAAGCAATCTTACTTTCGATTCTCTAGACGGCATAGAACCCCGGGGGGCAGCGAACGAAGAAAAATTGGCTTAAAAACCCATGTGCACTCTCGGGTAAGTCTAGAATCAATTTACGGTTTCTTGCGCCTCTCACAAGTATAATTGAAGGGTGATCTTTGTTCTTCGCAAAAGTGCACAAATATCAAATCTCTTCAAAACTTGGAAGACGGTCGAGCATCCTCCTGAACAGCACACACAACCCCATCAAGATGGCATAACCATTGGGGTGTAGCTGGAAGGGAGAGATAGTTAGTCGAAGGAGAAGTTGTCGAAGAAAATCATTAAAGGGAGGAATAGCTCCACTTAAGCACATTTGTCGGTTAACTGCAATGAAGCCGTGAGGTGGCCTATCTGTAGTATCATTTGTCCCAGGAAGCTGAGCGTCTGCTTCAGCAATGCCAAACTGAATGCACAATTGACTGAAAGCTCTGTGGTTCAAGGTGGTCGAAGTTCTTTCCGGAGGATCGTTCAACGGGTTAGCAATTGGGAAAACCTCCTCGGCTTGTCCTGTTTCTTCTTGTTGAGAAGTCATTCTACACAAGGAACTTGATTTTCAAATATGAAGGTGCACGTTTCCTAAAAGTGTGAAGTGTTGTGCAAAACTAATAAAAATGACAAGCAGATATAACTGGAGTCAAACTAGTTGACATGTGTCAATTATAGAGTTTCAGGGCTTGTTATTGTAAGTCCAAGTACAGTGTTGATGCAAACAAATCAGCTTTAGTTGATTATTTTAGCTTTGCTTTAATACTTCACTTGAACTTGTTAATTCATAGCATTTCATTCACACAGTTCACTTAAGTTGATTATCCTTTATCGACTAATCTGTCATTCAATGTGGGCAATCAATGGCAGTATATTCGCCTTAGTTTTCTGCAAATGTTGTGTTTAACAGATTGTTAGCTTAAAAAAGCTGGTGTAATCTATAAGGAAGTGCAACAAAGTTCAAACAGTTCAAAGTTCAAATAGTTCAAGGTTCAAACAGTTCAAAGTTCAAGCAGTTCAATCAAGTTCTTTCAGAATTTTACAAGTCCTAGGTTGTCCAGACTGTTTTTAAGCGACCTAGCATAGGTCGGATTCTTTAGGTCGTCCAGTTTGTGCTCAAACGACTTAACATAAGTCGAACTTTCTTAAGTCGCACTGTGCAAGTCAAAGAGTTCAAGGCATGAAACTTCAGGTAAAGGCAGTGCAAATTTAGGTCGTGAAGGTTTTTGGCGGTGATCATGGTTGAATAGAGATCGAACTTTCTTAAGTCGCACTATGCAAGTCAAAGAGTTCAGGCGAAGGTTGTTAGGTCGGCCAAATCTGTTAGGTCGTGAAGGTTTTTAAGTCGCTCAGATTCACTAGGTCATTTTTGAAGTAACGCAGCAATCTCAAACTATCTCCTGCCAAAAACCGCTATGCCCTACTCTCCAATTACATTTTGCCATGCGTCCACCAACCATTGCGCCGCTTGAAGCATCGTAGCTAAGCCTAAACCCCACTAACTCCTCTTTACTCAGTAACTCGCTACCTCGTTAACTTGTGATCCGATAACCCGTTTTCACCTACACAATGAAATCCATCATCTTCTCAGTGAAATCTACTATCTTTCCATACCACTAAATCACCCAAAACTGATTCAGATTACCTTTGATCCATCATAGATCCAACGCACTGCTGTGTCCTCGTGAAGTACAACAACAACGTGACCAATAACGATCAAAAATCGATCGCAACATGACTCGAAATGAAATGCGACACACAGAATTGGATTAGGGTCAGAAGATGGGAATTCGCAATTTGGCGGTGATCATGGTTGAATAGAGATCGAATTCACTTACGTGATATGATGGTAAAAATGAATTAATGACTGGTTAGCTTGGATTCGCCCTTGGAAGCTCGAAGGTTCGTTAATAGCAGAGAAGGTCGTCAAAGCAGTTAAGTAAAGAGGAAGAAACGAGCTAAACAGTTTATATGAGGCAAAAAGAGGAAGGCGAATGGGCACGCGAGTTAACGAATCTCTTAGGTCGCTCACGACCTAGCGGAGTTATGTCGAAGCACACGACCTATGGCATAGGCCTGTACTTCGAGGGGCAAGTGTTAACCCCTCTTTTTGAAGCGACCTAGCGACCTAACTTCATAAGCGACCTAGCAACCTAATGGACTCAACGACCTAACGACCTAATATCATAAGTGACCTAACGACTTAACAATCCAAGCGACCTAACGGTCTAACACGCAAGTGACCTAACATAGAAGAGGTTCTACAGCGAGCTAATATGAGACGACCTAGCGAACTAAAGGATATAGCGACCTAGCAACCTAAAGGACCTAGCGACCTAAGGGGTTGAACACTGTAACGACCTAAAGATGGAATGGTTCAACGACCTAGAGATCCAGCGACTTAACAACTAAACGACCTAAGCTATAGGTCGAACCAACTTAAGTCGCTAGACCAGCTATCTCAACATGGTTAAGTCGCTCACGACCTATGACTTGTCAATATGTTCAAATGATCAAGTGCAACGCTATCAAGTCTTCTAAGTCGCTGGCGACCCACAACCTATTTTAGGTCGCTCGCGACCTACGACCTACCTTAGGTTGCTCGCGACCTATGGCTCAGCACAGTTTTCTCCCTATAAATACCCCACCTACTCCAACTTCAAGGGGGACTTTTGGATCATTTCTGGAACGCCTATACTATGTTGTTTTCTCGACTCATCCGACACTTCAAACACCAAAGACGTTTCAACAAACTTCAAGAGGAAATCTAACACATCCGACATGGATTCAAAGAGCTCTCTTACATCAAAGTTCTAGCTACTCGTCTATAGTGTGTTGTAATCAAAGTGTATTGTAAAGAGTTGTAACCGAATCATCAATAAAGAAGATAAAGTGGACGTAGGCTTAATTTCGAGCCGAACCACTATAAAACTGTTGTCTCTTTTCTTTTCTGCTATTTTCTGCTTATTTCTAGTTCCCGTACCAACGGGTGGTGCTTTCACATTACTAATACTCACACCGGGGTGTTAGCGTCGATTTTTACGTTAACACTCTATTCTCAAGGTCACATACATATCTGTGGGTCATGAATAAAAGCATAAAAATGAAGTTAAAATGTATGTATATGCATATAATTCTTTGTTTATAGTCTTGGTTTAATTATCTTGCTTTTCATTTTAGCACTTCATTGACTTCATTTTCATAGTTACCCTTTATAATTTCGCACGGAATTATTGGATGGCATATATATTCTTAGATGTAATGAACGATTCTCATTGTGGCTCAACAGTGATAGGCATTAATGTAATCATGCAAGTTTTTGTACTACATAATGCAACACTGTCTTGATGATAGGTTAGATTTGAAATTTAGAATGAAGCAATATATATTGTGAGTAAATATTTATACCCATAATCAAATTTTCACTTTTAAACTTATAATTTTCATAAATTTTATGTATGTGCCAGTGGTTGAGGTATTAAGACGAAAGGTTTTCCACTTTGAGAAAGATCCTCATGATTGTGGTTTAGATAAGGCATGTTAATGTTGAAGCATAATTTTCAATCTTTTTAGTCTTTTACTAAATTGACGTTTAATGTAGACTAGATGTATCATTAATAATATATGTATTTAATCTTCATTAACTTTGTATTTAATAAACTTATGCATTTATGAAAGCGCACACTTATTCAAACATTGATTTTTTGATAGTTGTATTGATTACTTCATGTATCAATCCAAGTTACTCAATAATCGTTATGTTTGTGACATGTATGGTTTTTTTTTATTTCTTTCCTCCAGGTTTTTCGTGCAACCAACCATATTCTACTAACTAGGGTGGCATGATTTTTATACAGTAAAATATATCTGTATTATATAAAATATTACACGTTTAAAAATACATGAAAGGAATGATTATGTAATGCCATTTTGAAGCATGTTCTATTACTCATTTTTTGATTACGTAAAATAAACTGATCAACAAATGTTATTTAATTTAAATATAGCAATTTTTGATTAAAATACTCAGAATAAGACAATGTTCTATACTTTAAGTTTTAATTTGATATAAGAAATCGGTCAAACAGTTATGTTATATGACTAAAATATTAATCTTGGCTTACTATGATTTGCTTAGGATGAAGTTTCGTTTTATTTAAAGAGTAAAATCAAAAGTGCAAGGACTTTGGCAACAAAAGATGAGAGCTTGACTGTGTGCAATCAATTAGAGGTGATTGTTACGCCACCCATGTCATCTTCAACTTATATCATTTCATATATCTATTCCACTGGCTATTCGTTTGTTTGAAGAGATTTGTATGCATTTAACTATAGATTGGATGAGACAATGTTATTAACTATTTGATTAAATTTAGGCAGGTATTTATGTTGAGATTCAGTGTAAAGATATGATATGCTGCCTCATTGTTCATATTGTTGAATTTAACTGTTCTTCGAATGTGAGGCGTCATTGTTTATGGCCACGATGTTATTGTAACCTTTAGATTTTTTTCCCTCCACCTATCTGCTAAAATGACTAACAGTTTACAACTTTAATTATAATACAGAATGGAAGGAAATATGATTAACTATAAAAAAGGAATAAATTACTGTAGTCGAGTAGTATCATTCAAGGTTTTAGTCATGCGGTTCTTTTATTTCTTCCACCTATTCACCTTTTTGCTACAATTTGGGAATTGCATGATCATGAGACAACTTTACAAATTATATTGTTCTATTCCTATTAACAGCAATTTGTATATTGCTGTTTTTGTTGTGGCCTACTGAAGATATCATAATTGCATCTAACCAACTCTATGATTAGTTTCTTATTTATTTATTAGGATGAAATTGCGAAATAGGTTTTTAACCATTTTATGCTAGCATTAGATGCATACAGTGTTTGTGACCTGTATGGTTTTTGTATTTCTTTCCTCCAGGTTTTTTTTGCAACTCTTTACGCCGAAACTTTTGTGATTCTGTGACGCTTTGTCAGCCAACCGATAAACTAGAAGCATGTCTTGAGATGGAATTAGCTAAATGCTAGAAGGAGGTGATTTTAATCTTCTATTTTTGAAAGTTTTATATGGGCTAAAGATTATTTGGTAAGTTTTTAAAGCCATTATTTGCTTCTACTTGTTTTGCACCAAAAATGGTCACAAACCCCAAGTGTAGTGAAAGCACCAGCGTATGAATACAAATCAACAGTATTCACACACAAATCACAGATCTAAGCAAATAACAAGCAACAATCCAGAAATAATGAACAGTGACACGCAATTTATAGTGGTTCGGCTATCTCCGGCCTACGTCCACTTCAAAGTTTTTATCTTTTTATTGCTCGATGCTTGAAGATTACAATTTCTTATCGCGTAATCCAACAGATTTTCTGAGTTAAGTCTGAATCCAAGGAAGCGGTGGTGATCTGGAGTAAATCTGGCAGAATCTGGGCGCTCTTTAGCTCTCAAAATTGTCCGACCCCTTTTCTGAATGACCAGGGGCTCTATTTATAGGTGTAGGAGGCTGATATTTCGCCTAAAATAAGGGAAGACCAGTTCTGGTACGTGAGGAGGCCCACATGGCCGAAATCTGGAGTACCGGGCCCACTTTGGGATCGATTCGACCCTTGGTTCGAATCGATCAAGAAATTGTCCAATCAAGCTGAAATTTGGTGTGAACATTCTTCATCATGTGTTGAAGCTTCTGTGAAAATTTCATAGCATTTGGATGTGTAGATCTCAAGTTATGATCGATTCAAGGTTGCATTTCTGGTTGACTAGCCTGGTTCGAATCGATCTAGTTCGAATCGATTCGTTCGAATCGATCCAGCGCGCGCTTCTGGGATGACGTGGAGCGCTTCCTTCGAGTCGATCCTCCTTTTTCTCCTAGATTTACTGAGTCGTGGCCGGGGTTTTAGCTATGTAGACGTGGTGGATTCGAGGTGATCGATTCGAAGACATGCTTCCTTCGAATCGATCTGGGTAACCTTAGTCGATTGATACGAGGACTTCACTGTTTGAAGCGATTCGAAGGTGGGAACGTTCCATTGGATTCGAGCTATTGGATTCGAACAAAGGCTTGATCAATGGAGTCGAAGCAAGGCGTATTCTGACGGGTTCGAAGCAAGGCTTGTCGTGATCGATTCGAGGCAAAGGCTTGATCGATGGAGTCAAAGCTACGGTCCTTTTTCATGGATTCGAACTATGTTCTCATGGAGGGATATAAAATAAATCGAGTCGAACCAGGTGAAGTCGAAACTGATGGATTCGACTCATATGGGTGCGAACTCGAGGTTATGTTCTCCACTTGCTCCGATGATATCTTGAGCGTGCGACCTCGGATTGACTTGATATTTGGAACGTTGACTTTCACGGCTCTGCTTGACGTGTCTTGTCAATTGTAGCCCGATCCAGACTCGAACAAAATTCATCGATATCCATGGTGAACCTACGATGCACAATCGATGTTCATGACTAATAATCTTTGATTTTCAGTTAATCTTTGGGTATCTCGACTTTGCCAAAAGTCGGGGTAACATTTTGCCCCCCAAAACATGCCTTTTTGGTAAAAGGCGTGTTTTGATCAGTCTTAAGTTGGTTGCAGTGAGTTCATGTTTTACTCATAGCTTATAGCATTTTCAATCAAGTCCATGGCTGTTCGAAGCCGAATTGTTATCAATTTTTTCCAGTGGAAGTTAAGAATGAAATTCCACGGTCTCTCCGTACTATTGATGGTCACTCCGGACCCTTGTCAAACCCATTCTAGATTTAGCGATTGAATAGAAAGATCCTATTGCACTCCGGCGTTGCTTTCTATCCCTTGCACTCTGGCCCCAGCTAGGGCGTATAGCGATGTCTTGGTCGTTCTCGACCGATCATAGCCTCTCCGGGCTCATGCTGGATCCCATCCTGTCACTCTCCGGTGAAGGGGAAACAACGTTAAGTGAGTCAATCCTGTCGCTCTCCGGCGAAGCGACTCACCTCCTGCACTCCGGTTCAGTGTATCTGAACATTAAGCGATGTCATGACCTGAATCGTCGGTCGATCACAGCCTCTCCGGGCTCATGCTGGATCCCATCCTGTCACTCTCCGGTGAAGGGGAAACAACGTTAAGTGAGTCAATCCTGTCGCTCTCCGGCGAAGCGACTCACTTCCTGCACTCCGGTTCAGTGTATCTGAACATTAAGCGATGTCATGGCCTAAATCGTGGGCCGATCATAGCCTCTCCGGGCTCTTATCGAATCCTGATCCAATCACTCTCCGGTGAATAGGAAACGATGCTTAAGTGAGTTGATCCTGTCGCTCTCCGGCGAAGCAACTCACTTCTTGCACTCCGGACCCTGCCTCTTCGGGTAGGATCATAAAGCGATCATGTTTATATTGATATTTAATGTTTATCCTTTAACTCTTCGGTCAAAGGTTTATTTTAATAAGTGTTTCTTTATTAAATTCAAATCCTAGATGTTCAATCTCAAACACCAGGAAAAACAAGATAATGCCTCTCCGGGCGGAGCGGTCTATTTCCATCTCAGAGCATGCCTAGGGATCTCTCCGGTTCCCGTACATGAGTAAGTGGGATAGCCGTTTTATTTTGGAAATCAAATCTAAGAAAACTAATCGACCAGAGTCCAAATCTTGAACTTGGCCCTTGCCATCACAATCAGTTGATGACGAGTCGTGATCCCGATCCAGGATCATTCCTGTTTGGTTGATGCGGTAGTTGTTCGGGTCTAACCGCCGTCGTACGTTCTCTGACATACTGCGGCAATCTACCACTCCTTGCATGTTCTTCCACCTCATCCTTCAGGTGGCGGCATTCATCGGTAGTGTGCCCATCCAGCTCATGGAATAGGCAGTACTTTCCAGTCTTACGTTCCCGCTCCGTGGGATCTCTCCTGGGTGGCTTTCGATAGGGGAGTTGCCCTCGAGTTTTGGTGTAAATTCGTTCCAGTCCTGCCACCAAGTCTGTGTATTGCCTGAATCTGGGTTCTCGGAATTTCTTCCGTTTATCAGGACCATCATGTGCGTCATCCTGCTTTCTCTTTCCTTTGTCTGCCCTGGACTGTTCCTTGGCGGTTCCTTCGCCTTGTGCAACATTTATTTCCTGCCTCTCGGCTCGTGATTCCTCTAATCGAATGAATTTTTCAGCTTCATGGAAAAACTCTCCAAGATCTTGCGGTGGATCTTTAGTCAAAGAGTCTTTGAATTCGGTGCCTTCTCCAACTCCTGCCACTTCCGCCATCAAAATCATCGATGGGTCCGGGCGATCTACAGAAGTCACCGTCGCATTAAATCGTAACAAAAAATCTTTTATGGACTCTCCGGTCCTTTGTTTTATTGACGCCAAAGTCATCACACTCTTAGGTCGCGTCACGTGAACCCTAAACTGCTTCATGAAGCAATCCACAAGCTCGCCCCATGTCCTGATTGATCCGGTTTCTAGCTGCCTAAACCAAAGCGCAGCCAAATCTGATAAGAATAAGGGGAAACATCGTGCCATCACTTCCTCGGATGCTCCCAGCACTTCCATGTGTCTGATATATCTGGTGATATGCATGGTCGGGTCTGATTTTCCGTCATAAGGATTCAGCGTTGGTAGTTTGAACTTCGGAGGGTTCCTTGCATTCCTGATATTCGGAGCGAACGGACTCCGACTAACTTCTTCCAATCCTCCTCCTAACAACCCTCCTCTCATGAGTCGTCTCACTAGGCCAATCATTCTTTCATCTCCATCTAGGGGTTGCCCCCTTGTCACGTCTCGGTCTTGCCCTCCGAGTCTCGTAGGGAATTCTGGTACGTATTCTTCGGGCGGCTCGTTAGCATTTGTGTTGGCCCTAGCCGGTTGAGCTCCTTCCAAAGGTACTTCTGCGTTGGATCCTGCGGGCCTGCCCCCAAGCCCTTGTTGATTGCCTTCTGGTTCTGCATTCTGTCCTCCGTTGGGTTCCATAGCCCTAGCTCCTTGTTCCAATTTCACAGCCGCTGTAGCTGGTCCAGGGTTCTGCGTCCCTGCAGCTCTCATCTGCTCGAAGAAATTCTGCAGCATCTCTTGTTGGCTTTTCATCATTCTTTCCTGCATTAAGTTATTCATCGCTTCCATCTCATCTCTAGTAATGTAGATCGAAGTTTGTCCTTCTCCAGCGCCAGAGGATGCCTCTTGACTTCCTGCCTGTTGGCTCCTCTCAGTTCTTTGTCTAGTTTGTCGAGTCATTGTAGAGTCAGATCTGAATCCTTAAAATTCCGAATCTTAATTTTGAATTTGGTGTAGCGGGTGCTAGTTCTTCTCGATGAAAGCACCAAAGTGTTTGCACCAAAAACGGTCACAAACCCCAAGTGTAGTGAAAGCACCAGCGTATGAATACAAATCAACAGTATTCACACACAAATCACAGATCTAAGCAAATAGCAAGCAACAATCCAGAAATAATGAACAGTGACACGCAATTTATAGTGGTTCGGCTATCTCCGGCCTACGTCCACTTCAAAGTTTTTATCTTTTTATTGCTCGATGCTTGAAGATTACAATTTCTTATCGCGTAATCCAACAGATTTTCTGAGTTAAGTCTGAATCCAAGGAAGCGGTGGTGATCTGGAGTAAATCTGGCAGAATCTGGGCGCTCTTTAGCTCTCAAAATTGTCCGACCCCTTTTCTGAATGACCAGGGGCTCTATTTATAGGTGTAGGAGGCTGATATTTCGCCTAAAATGAGGGAAGACCAGTTCTGGTACGTGAGGAGGCCCACATGGCCGAAATCTGGAGTACCGGGCCCACTTTGGGATCGATTCGACCCTTGGTTCGAATCGATCAAGAAATTGTCCAATCAAGTTGAAATTTGGTGTGAACATTCTTCATCATGTGTTGAAGCTTCTGTGAAAATTTCATAGCATTTGGATGTGTAGATCTCAAGTTATGATCGATTCAAGGTTGCATTTCTGGTTGACTAGCCTGGTTCGAATCGATCTAGTTCGAATCGATTCGTTCGAATCGATCCAGCGCGCGCTTCTGGGATGACGTGGAGCGCTTCCTTCGAGTCGATCCTCCTTTTTCTCCTAGCTTTACTGAGTCGTGGCCGGGGTTTTAGCTATGTAGACGTGGTGGATTCGAGGTGATCGATTCGAAGACATGCTTCCTTCGAATCGATCTGGGTAACCTTAGTCGATTGATACGAGGACTTCACTGTTTGAAGCGATTCGAAGGTGGGAACGTTCCATTGGATTCGAGCTATTGGATTCGAACAAAGGCTTGATCAATGGAGTCGAAGCAAGGCGTATTCTGACGAGTTCGAAGCAAGGCTTGTCGTGATCGATTCGAGGCAAAGGCTTGATCGATGGAGTCAAAGCTACGGTCCTTTTTCATGGATTCGAACTATGTTCTCATGGAGGGATATAAAATAAATCGAGTCGAACCAGGTGGAGTCGAAACTGATGGATTCGACTCATATGGGTGCGAACTCGAGGTTATGTTCTCCACTTGCTCCGATGATATCTTGAGCGTGCGACCTCGGATTGACTTGATATTTGGAACGTTGACTTTCACGGCTCTGCTTGACGTGTCTTGTCAATTGTAGCCCGATCCGGACTCGGACAAAATTCATCGATATCCATGGTGAACCTACGATGCACAATCGATGTTCATGACTAATAATCTTTGATTTTCAGTTAATCTTTGGGTATCTCGACTTTGCCAAAAGTCGGGGTAACATACTTAATACATTTAGATAGGGTATATGTACTCTTTATAAATTAGCATAATATAATAAAGGTGTTTATACTTCAAAAAAAATTCTATGTAAACCATAGAAATCGAGGACTAAAAATTGCAAAAAAAGAGCAGCAATTTAGAGTTTTTAAATTTTATTTTGGAAAATTGTTTTTATACGATTGGTACATTTTTTTCTCACGTAATAGATTGATAGTCTGGCCATGCTTATATACAGATGCACCTTGATTCTCTAAAGGTTGCATTAAAACCCAAGAAAGAGGAAGGGATAGACTAAGGAGCCTTCATTATTGAAATTGACAAAACTTGGATTGTTTGGTAAAACTAAAGTAGCATTCATTATGTACTTCCATAATATCATTCATAAGAATTCCTTTATTTAACTTTTAACATACAAATTTCGTCTACATTTGCTTCCCATGCTATAACTGCACCAAGTCATGCTTAAATTTTTTTGAAGTTGCCAACTAATTTTACAATCACTGTGCAATTTATGCGCACTGTACTATAAATGAAAAATTACCTACATCATTTGCTTTACACTATTGGTATATCTATTTATCCAACTTTTTTGATGGGGCACCTAATACATATCACTTTATGTATTCTACTAAAAATACTTATGTAGGTAACGAAGAGGCGGTTAGTATTATTTGCCTCCACAATATACTAAATAATGAAAAATTAGTTATCTCTCCTTTTTATTTTTAATAAGTGAAATACACATGGTGAGTTACTGATACCCTTCTTACTTACCTATGAGGAAAGGAAATAGAAATAAAACCAATACAAAAGAGAAATACTAACATTTTCAATATAACTTTACATCAGATATGGGATATACTTTGCTTTTTTAAAACGTAACATCATTTAAAATGAGGTTTATAGAAGTTGATGATAGTAGTTATGATTTATAACTCTTACCAAAATGTAAATTATAGTTTATAAACAAGCTTTAATCGAAATATATCTGCGCTTGAGTGAATGGAGAGAATTCTAGCATTTAATCTCTTTTATTCTCAGCTTGAATGATGTTATTGTCTTTTTTCAGTTTATATATGAGTTTTTCACTATAAATACCATTGTTACAAATGAATTACTATACACGAGCTTCAAGCCATAATTCTAATGATTAGTTTGATTGCAGAAAGAAAATAAACCAAAAAATACATTAAACACTAACTTACTAACATCCATTTGAATATTTCATGATCGGGTAAGCTTGACTCAACAAAATTTTGTTTTCCAAATGCAAGCTGAGGTATTTTGTTTGGAACTAGAATTTCAGACACTACAGAACATGGTATAACGGATAGAACTTTGCCAATAAAGGATGCATATTATTTTGGACTGTGTGGGTGAAAGCATATGACAACAGACCTTTGCCAATGAAGGATGCATATTATTTTGGACTGTTTGGGTGAAAGTATGGTATACATTGTGCCATGAATATTATTGAATTTTTTGTACATGGAAAATAATTAATGTTAGGTTTATGCATTCATGTATGCAAATAAGTTTATTATTTTATTCTATTAGGGCTAAAATGTGAGCCAGCATTTTCGAATTTAGATTTCTCCACTTGCTACTACTGGAGACATGTATATTCTTACTAGAAACACTACATGGATCAATTTGCAGCTTTACATGACTTTATTTGTTGCTTCTAATATTAAACTATTAATAAAGAATAAAAGCTATGGCAATTGAAATTCTGTAACATTTAACAAAACATTCAAAGATAAGAAAGCAACAGGTTTTTTATGATCCATATCCAAATTAGGTCACATTTATTTATGCACACGTCCATCGAACGTGCATGCTTACTGGTTATACTATAAAGCAAAACCCTGGTCAAAGCGGTCAATTGAAGCCTTTTTCGGAATACCCAGAAGACCCTTATCATATAATAGGTTATTGACAATACAAAGGACCAAATCGTCATTTTCCTCGACCCACAACTTCGTCCGTGCTTTCCCCCACGTTTTATTCCATTACACATAAACTAACTTGAATTCTCTTCTCCGATACTATTCTTCCTTATACGATGATATTTTTCTAAATTCGTCTATTTTAAATACCCATTACAATATAAATTTCATAGGGAATGCAAAATTGATCTGGCTATGGAGACTGACTTTCGTAAATCTAAATTGAGAATAAAATGGACGGGAATAGCTCATCACAAGAGGTAGATCTAACAATTTGTCTTATATGTTGAATCTGAATTTGCATCTTATTTCAGTCTATGCTTAGCTCATGCTTGATTCTTTTTATGGTTTGCGAAATGATCTATTTGGTTTCTTTCAAGAGGTTTCAGATAAAAATATATAGGACATTGAATTTAAAGTCAATACAAAAGAAGTAAGAAGAAACTCTTATCGCTGTCAATTCTCTTTCTTACAAATCGAGTACGATTTCTTGGTAATCAATTCAGAAATAAATCCTTTGTCAGCTTCAAATAGTATACTGATATGATCCTTTCTCATTGGAATAAGTTATGCTAAATACTATTTTTTGGCCTATTCAAAGTTGAGTTTCCTTTATAATTTCAGCAGTTAATTTGTTATTCAGATCAATTTGTTGTCTCATTTTGCTTCAACAGAGTTTTTGGAAGTATGGTCAAATACTATTACACTTCTAAGTTTATTTACTATCAATTTGAATGGTTTTGTTATACATAAGTCAGACAGGGGGTAGAAGTTCTCATCAGGTGAATGTAGTCTTTTTCTTTTTTTAGAGTATTGTAAGGATATTATTTCATTAATTTATTATTTTGTGATTAGCTTTGGTAAATTTCTATTTGGTCAGCGTTTATGATTACATTTGATAATCACATTATTCTATATGGACCTCTAATACAGGTGAAAATGATTGTACAGTGTGCGTGCTTCCACTTATCTTATAAATATTTTGTGTACATGACCTGAAATTAGAATTGAAGATAGTAATGAAGATTTATCACGGTTGGTTTAGGTATTATAAGGTGCATATTGGATGGATGATGGTAGGTTAGTGAATTCATAGCTCATTTCCAATAACCAGTGACACATGCTACATGATTTGATTTTTTTATCAGGCAATCTTCCCCAATTGTATGGTTTACTTAATATTAGCATTGATTCTTACTCTGATATTTTTGGTGTTTTATAAAACCATGGTTGAGCTGATCATATTATGACTAATTTAAAAACATAACTTTCAAATCTTATTTGTTTTGCTTTGTTCAGGTGGGGTAAGAAGATGCTCGGTCCGAAGGAAATCATAATCATTTTAAGTGATATCATGCAGAAGTTTTCGAGCAGTACTTCACTGAATTTTTTAAGCAATGTCAATGCTTTTAGAGAGACAATGAGAAGATTACGCATTTAGAACAACAAGGTTCTTGATTTTGTTGCTTTTAACATTTTTTGCTTGCATATCAAATTAAAGTATTAATATGCAATAAACTTTGTTGGAACTTATAATTTGACATACAAAAATAAGGAGCTGATTTTTGCTCTATATTAATATACTTCTTTGATATGCACATTTTTCAATAACCATTTTAGACATGTAATCATTTTTGTTTATATATCCTTAATATACTTTTCAATTATTTTGTTCGTAGTTCATATTTATATTAGCTGCCAAACTTGCAGCTACATACACTGAGTTGTTCTCTTTAGAGGTAGAGCCCAATATTGCTAAAATTGCTTGGTTTTTTGATGTCGACACTCATATATGCATCTACACTTAAAATAAAAAGGTAGAAAGTTTAGATAAGGAAAGTTTAAAATTAACCAATAGGTGAAATATTTGTTGATTATATATTTTGTTATAAAATGACTTAAATACATAAAATTCTTACTTCTAAAGAATTAGCTTCGTATACTTGGTTCAATCGGTTATTTGCCTTTGTCCAATTGATATTACATCTTATCTGACACGATCCACATAACATCTAAAATGGACATAAGGTTGCAGATAGTTCTTATAGTGTTTCTTTTTTCTAAGCACTTCCTTTTTTTTGGAACCGACAGTTTTCATTAGGGCTGTTATGGTAATGGTTACCGTTACCATTTCACAAATACCGTTACCATACCATTTTTACTGGTAAGCGAAAATTGCTTACCGTTACCATTACCGATAGGCTGGTATACTGAACACTGGTATACCGATAATCTGGTAACCATTACACTGGTAATGGTAAATTACCGTTTGTCTAAAAAAGGTTAGTAACATAACACGTATTCACACCATAACGATGCTTCATTATACAATTTATAGTGTTACTTAATAAAAGACATAAATGAGAAAGAAGTGAAGTGTATTTAACATTATTTCACCTAGTTAATAAACTAAATTTAATCATATGCTTGGTTCTAAATGCCTATAATAAAGCATGTTACATGAATATACATGTATTATAAATTGACTGGTAAAATTACCGTTACCGCTGGTATTGAAGAAATGTTATCGATGATTTACCATAGAAAATGGTAAATTTACCGTTACCATACCGATTAAACGGGTATACCGATTTTATTCGAAAATGGTAGCCGATTGGCTGGTAATGGTATGGTAATGGTAAATTTACCGTTACCATAACAGCCCTAGTTTTCATACAAAATTGCAACGTTCTCTTAGTGCTGTATAAGGCACAAATTGATCAAATGTTTCTTAATATGTAACAGGTGCAAAATAATTACTTATATATTGTATATTACGACTACAGAGATACATGCAACCAGTTAAAGTTGTAGTGAGAAAAATGCATATGGTGCATTTGCATCAGGTTTTTCCTTGACAACAAAAAAAGATGTTCATTATGGATGAAGCCAATCAAGGGGTGGTCACATTGGTCCTGGCATTTATACTGCTCAGAGGATATAACTTCACAAGTAAAGGCCCTTGCATATGGTACTGAAGTTTCTAATTTTTGTAACTGACCCTATTGAAAATATGGTGAGTTAACTATGTACCTCTTTAAGTTCATGATACATGATTCTTGCTCGAGATAATCATTTGTTAGACATCTATTTCCATCTCTATCAACTTTTATTTTTACCGTGCTTATGTTGACATGTCCTTATGTTGACATGTCGCTTTATATTTATGGAATTTTTTATCCATGCAACCAAGGAGAGAACTTATATTATTATTTTGTACTTAGTTGTAGCATGTAGTAAGTTTCTATTTGGTTTGGACAGACTGTATGATTACTATTGATAATTGAATTGCATTGTATTGATCTTAAATATAGGTGAAAATGGCTCTAGAATTTGTGTTCTTGCTTATCTTATAAACAATTCGTGTGCATGACTTTTATTTTGAAGTTAAGATAGTGTTGAAGATTTATCAAATGTATTCGACGTATTGTACGGTGCATATTGGATCGATGGTGGCTGGTTAGCGAATGTGTAGCTCATTTGTAGCAACCATTGACACACAACTACAAAACTACGATTGGCGTGGCATATGTAAGTTGAGTGGCTGATAGTATATAGGGACTATGTTTAGAAGTAGGTGCCAACTAATAAAGTTAGTGATAGAAGTTGTGCCAAAATTGGAACGTATTGGAATAATGCTAAGATTTTCGTTAAACATTGAATGTATATGTTCATGTTACTTAGAAGATTATTTTTATGAATGATATTATAAGATTGTATATCTACGATGTATTTATTATACTAAAATGGGTTTTGTATTAGGTTAGATGTTGCCAATTATAAAGGAGGGGGATTCAATGCTTTATAGTTTTACAGTTTACATGTGAAAGTTCTGATCACTGGCATAACATATCTGATGATGCACAAACAATGACCGCTTGTCTAAAATTGTAAGTATATAAGATGACTAGATTGTAGCGCATCCAATATATGACTTCTTTTTTAATACAAAACAAAACATTTGTATGTTAACTACTCAAATTTTTTCTACATTTTGGTAGCATGAGTTGATACAACGTATATAGACATTTTTCTTTGGCAAGTGAAAAGGGTTTACAAATATCTTTGCAGTTGCAAACCATCGAAGGAAACTTCTTTGGTATTTGTATGCAGTATGCTATAACTTCAATTGTTTATCTTTTGTTCTAATTTCCACCCAATCGTGCACCTAACTAACTTTTAGATCTTCTTCGACTCATTAGCACACTTTAGCATATCTTCCATTTTTATTTCATATATTGATGTCCAACAAACTATATCCACATTTAATGATTGGACGATCATCTTAGATAAACACTATGCTAGAATTATAATCTTAAAATTGATAACATGACCTATGTTTTTGTGTCAGTCTATGAATTTTAATTTGATTTTCTTACATTTTCTTAGTATTAGTTTACTAACTGTTCAACAACTATACGGTTCATGCAAATTTTTCTGTTTTAAACATTAAAACTGGTATTTATATTGCATGTTGTTTTTAGTTTTCCCATCATTTTTTCCTAAGCATCTTCTTTGGGCTTTGAGATTTTTCTTCACAATCACCACAATAATACAAACAATGAATGTCTTATGTGAGTGATCATGTATAGGTTTTAACTTTTATAATATTTCCTTAACACATTTCAGTCTTTGGCTTAGTTAGGTAAAATTTCTGTAATAAATACATCAAAACGACAATGTAAAATGTAACATCTATGTCCTCTACATTGAACTATAATATGAAATTTTGGTCTATTGATTTTGAGGGATAAACTTTTGAACAGTTCTCAATCCTAACATTGGTTTATTGCCTGTAAGATTATTTTTTTCTGCAATGGATTAAGAAAGTTATAGTGAAAGTGTGAAACCATTAGATTAGAAGAATCTAAAATTGGCTGCATCTCCTTTACATTGTTTTATAATTGTTAAATTAACTATTACAACTTTAAAATCTTGATCAATATTGATTCCATTTTTTGCGATGGACTTTGTCAGTGCCACAATTTTTGCATGTTTGTTTAGTGTTTTTAACGCTTATAAGAAATCCTCTTCTCATGCAAACAGTTGTCATATCTAATAGTTTTATGCAGTAATACCACTCCCTTTTTTATAGGTTGTACGACCACCTCAACAATGCTTCAACTACTGGTTTCAAGCATTGGGCCGATACGTACAGGGCGTTGAAGGGTTAAAATAGTAGTGATGAAATAAAAAACGTTGTTTGAGAAGAGCTTATAGTTAAAATATGCATGAGACTATTTATATAACTGTATGTTCATTATTAAAGTATGTAACATGCGTACATGTATTTTACAATATATGCATATCTTACATTTTAGGTATGTTTAGTGTTTTATAGTTTCGTTAATAAAAAGCATAATATGATACTTTAGTTGTGAATAATCAAAAGTGAAATATGTATGTAAATTATCAATACCTTTGTTATTATGTGAACATTGAAAACTCTAGTCCAACTTAAAAGAGGCGACACATGAGTGTTATTATTTAATAAGCAAATAAATCATGGAATACATATAGCATGCGCAATTAATGCATTAGTTTGTTGTTTGTAGCAGTTTATATTAACTTTAGCATGTAATATGATTTTTTTCACAGTTGTTGCTTTGGGCTTCAACATTTACATTCAAAAGGCATGCTAATTTTGCAGTAAAAGTAAGTTTCTCACTATTTTATTTGAATACGTGCAAGGTATAATAGTAATTTCTGTTTTCCAATAATTATGAACTATAACTACAAATTTTTGTTTCAGCAAAAGTGGGTTACTCGAAAATATTGTACCTGCTATAAACGTAACTGTAATAACATCATAGGAAACTAATTTTACAAAGGAAAAGAATATAGGAAATTGATTCTAAAGTATTGCACCTGTTATACCTGATGAGTGAAATATAATTCATATAATGCTTTCTATTTTCTTAAACGAATGTATATAGTAAGAGAAATATATGTTTCATATTTCCGAATTTTAGATTTTCAAGGAAAGATACAAATATAGTAAGAGTAAGATCAATATAAATATAAGAAACCTTAACAACGAGTTTCAGATTTTGTAGTAACATAAACTAAAGTGAAGTAACGTGTACATAATAAAATCTACATTTACTCTAAGACGTAAAAATGTAATTATTTATTGGCTTAAATAACAATACTAAAAATTTATTTTTTGATTTATTGATTTGGTAATGATTTAAATTTTGGTAATAGGGCATTAAGATATGTTTCCCTTAATTGCCAACATTAATACTATATAAAAACACACTTCATTATTGATCACAACCATCATCATCAACTATCATCAGCTCATTATAGATGACATCATTACCTGAACACAATGTATCCATACTACCAAAATGTGTATTTGCAGATTCATTTAGCAGTATAATGAACCTTCATTACTGTTTGCGCCAAAATTGGTCACAAACACCCAATTACGGATGAAAGCACCAGTTCACAATCACAGATTACAGATAATGAGTATGTAGAGAGATAAGAATAGAGAACATTCAGAAAATCAAATAGATCGCAGTAATCAACATAGAATTTATAGTGGTTCGACGATCTTTCCTACGTCCACTCTGAAGTTGATGATTTTATTGATGTTCACTTGATGATTTCAATTGATTACAGCAGATTACAGTCGATAATGATGATTTACAGCAGTGAAATTCATTAGTAGCAGCAGCAATGGAGTTTAGATCTGGATCCAGCAGAGCCTGGGCGTTGGAGAATTCAAAGAAGAAGAAGATCCTTTTTCTGTTGGCTTTGGGGCTCTATTTATAGGTGTAGGAGGCTGATATTTCGATCAGATCTTGGGAGACTTCTTCCGGCGCGTGAGTAGGCCCGCGCGACCAAGCCCGTGAAGTTTCAGCCCGATCCGTGATCGATACGAACAGATTTTGTATCGATCAAGATTGCGTCCGATGGAGTCGAAATTTGGTGTGGACATTCTCCAGCATGTACGTAAGCTTCTGTGAAAATTTCATGGCATTTGGACTGGTGGATCGGGAGATATGATCGATACGAGATGGAGTTTTCGGTGGGATGCGCTATTCGAATCGATCTATTCGTATCGTTCTATTCGACTCGATCCTGAGCACGCATGCATGTGGTGATGTGGTGCAAGATTCTTGGATCGCTCCATCTCTTGTTCCGAACGATCGAGTCGTCCTTGTGCATAGGCCTTGTTCGCATCAATCGGTAGTGACGTATTTCGTGTTGAATGACACACTGTTTGCATCGATCCAACAGTTGCTCTCTTCGAATCGATGATTCAAAGGCGCTTCGTATCGATCGCTATCGTTCGTATCGATCGATCGTGGTGTTCGTATCCATTGATTATCTGTAAATCTATCGATACGAACGAGTGTTTGTTATGGATCGATACGAATTGTCGACGCTCGATGGATACGAATAAGACTTCACTTGAGCCAGGCGAACACGATGGATACGAAGCGAAGTCACTCTGATCGAGTCAAACTCGATGGATTCGAACAACGCTACCATGGATCGATTCAAAATCAGACTTTACTTGATCGATTCGAACAGCACTTCTTTGGATCGATTCGAACATGGTGCTGAGATCGATATGAACAGCGTGTTTCCCTCATCTTGTATCGATCATATCTTGAGCTTACAAACTCGGATTGACTTGAAACTTGAAACGTTGGCTTCTACGGCTTTGCTCGTTGTGTCTTTTCGACTGTAGCTTGATCCGGACCCGGACAAAATCCATCGATATCCATGGTGAACCTACGACGCATAACCGATGTTCGGGATGGCTAATTATTGTTTTTCAGTCAATTTCTTGATATCTCAATTTTGTTAAAAAGTGGGATAACACTTTGCCCCCCAAAATACGCCTTGCGGTAGGAAGGTATGTTTTGTAATGCCATAGACTGGATGTTCATATCCTGTTGATGACCTACAAAGAAATTGATAGTCTTATTTGACCGCGAATGACGATCGTTCGGGATCGTATGTCATTCGAGGTAGTATGTGACCGTTTGGGGCCGGATGCCGTTCGCGGCGAATGATGACCATTCGCGGTCGGGGTGCCGTTCGAGGTGATTTGTGATCGTTCGCGATCGGTTACCGTTCAAGGCAAATTGTGACCGTTCGCGGTCGGGTTCCGTTCGAGGCGGTTTGTGACCGTTCGCGGTCGGGTGCCGTTCGAGGCAAATTGTGACCGTTCGCGGTTGGGTGCCATTCGAGGCGGTTTGTGTGTGCCCCGGGGGGGACTTAGTATCATTAGTGCCAGATTTCACGTTCGAGTGAGTTTCTGAACTTGTTTGTTATGACGGTTTATCGCCATCTCAGAGCATGCCTAAGGATCGTTCGCGACCCCGTGCATGTGTAAGTGGCTTAGCCGTTATGGAATCACAAATGGCATGCTTTTATCTAAAATAAGTCTTCCAACAGAAATCTTAAACAAAATCGAGTCTAAACATGAGAAACAGAAAACAAAAGAAAAACAGGGACGTCATAGTGCAAACACCTACATCGATGCGGTTTATAGTCATATCAGAGCATGCCTGAGCATCGTTCGCGGTCCTATACATGTGTAAAAAGACTAAATCGTGTTGGTGTGGAGTTTGCTACTTATTCATCATTATCCCAATCAATTGATGACAAGCTGGCGCCTCGATCCTGAGCCGTCCCCAGTAGGTGCAGGTGGTGGTCATTACCGTTCCACCGTTGTTGTTCCCCTTCTTACATACTACGATAGTAGTCCATTCCGGATATGTCCCTCAACCTCATCCTTCAAGTGTCGGCAATCGTTCGTGCTGTGGCCATTCAGCTCATGGAATAAGCAGTACTTGTCCGACCTTCTTTCATTGTTGGTCGGATCCCATCTCATTGGCTTTTGATAAGGAATCTGCCCCCTGGTGTCCTGGTAGATTTGCTCCAAAGTCTCATTCAACTCCGTATAAGAGGTGAATCTCAGTTCCTTTCGTGGTCGCGCTGGTCCATCATCATTATCCTTGGCCTTTCGTTTCCCTCGGCCAGTTCCTGAATCCGCTTTGGGAAGGTTTTCGCCCTTGACGGCATAAACATCAACTCCTTCTCCTTCTTCTCTCTCAGCATTTGCATCCTCTAATTGTAAAAATCCTTCAGCCTCATGATAAAATTCTCCTAGATCCATAGAAGGATCCCTTGTTAACGAATTCTTGAACTCTGTGCCATCGGCTATGCCAGATACAGCTGCCATCAAAACCATGGATGGATCGGGTCGATCCACCGATGTTGCCGCCGCATTGAATCACATCAGAAAGTTCCTCAAAGACTCTCCGGTTCTCTGCTTTAGTGCCGCCAAACTCATCACATTCTTGGGTCTTGAAATGTGAACCCTGAACTGCCTCATGAACCTTTCAGTCAAATCGGTCCATGTTCCAATGGAGCTACTCTCCAGTTGTCTGAACCATAATGCTGTTATGTCTGTTAGGTACAGCGGGAAACACCGGGCCATGACCTCCTCTGGTGCCCCCAGCACTTCCATGTGCCTCATGTACTTCGTTAGATGAACCGCAGGATCCGTCCTCCCATTATACATGTCCAATGTTGGTAACTTGAATTCTGGTGGATTCCTGGCTTGCCTGATTGTAGGAGTAAAGGGACTCCTATTCACATCCTCCAGATCTCTATTCACTAGTCCGCCTCTCATGGCTCGTCTGACCATCTCCGCCAATCTGTCACTATCTCCAAGTTGTAGTCCTTGTCTGTCATTTTCGATTTGCCCCCCGAGTTCACGAGGGATTCCTGGAATCTGCTCTCCTGGCGGAGCATTCATTTCTCTGTCAAAGTCGCGTTGCGCAGTCCCACCTGGTACTCCGCCCGGGATTGGGCCAACATGCTCGGGGTTATTGCCCCCTAGTTCTGGCGCTGCGCCAGATGGTCCTGCTCCGTTCTGAACTCTGGTTGCTCCTTGATCTTGCGCTCTAAGCTGCCCAATTTGAAGAAACAAAATTTGGATCATTTCCTCTTGCCTTTTCATCATTGTCTCCATCTCATCCCTGGTGATGAAGATCGATGTCTGATTCGCACCCGAAGAAGCCCCTTGACTCCCTTCATGCTAGCTTCTCTCTGGCCTTGGTCTTCTTCTTGATTGCCTTGTCATGGCTTTTCAGATCTGAATCTCCAAGTTTTCAAACTCAACTTCCAAATGATAGAATTCCTGAGTTTGTGTTCTTAGTGAAAGCACCAAAATGTTTGCACCAAAATTGGTCACAAACACCCAATTACGGATGAAAGCACCAGTTCATAATCACATATTACAAATAATGAGTATGTAGAGAGATAAGAATAGAGAACATTCAGAAAATCCAACAGATCACAATAATCAACATAGAATTTATAGTGGTTCGACAATCTTGCCTACATCCACTCTGAAGTTGATGATTTTATTGATGTTCACTTGATGATTTCAATTGATTACAGCAGATTACAGTCGATAATGATGATTTACAACAGTGAAATTCATTAGTAGCAGCAGAAATGGAGTTTAGATCTGGATCCGGCAGAGTCTGGGCGTTGGAGAATTCAAAGAAGAAGAAGATCCTTTTTCTGTTGGCTCTGGGGCTCTATTTATAGGTGTAGGAGGCTGATACTTCGCTCAGATCTCGGGAGACTTCTTCTGGCACGTGAGTAGGCCCACGCGACTAAGCCCATGAAGTTTCGGCCTGATCCGTGATCGATACGAACAGATTTCGTATCGATCAAGATTGCGTCCGATGGAGTCGAAATTTGGTGTGGACATTCTCCAGCATGTACGTAAGCTTCTGTGAAAATTTCATGGCATTTGGACTGGTGGATCGGGAGATATGATCGATACGAGATGGATTTTTCGGTGGGCTGCGCTGTTCGAATCGATCTATTCGTATCGTTCTGTTCGACTCGATCCTGAGCACGCATGCATGTGGTGATGTGGCACGAGATTCTTCGATCGCTCCATCTCTTGTGCCGAATGATTGAGTCGTCCTTGTGCATAGGCCTTGTTCGCATCGATCGGTAGTGACGTATTTCGTGTTGAATGACACACTGTTTGTATCGATCCAATAGTTGCTCTCTTCGAATCGATGATTCAAAGACGCTTCGTATTGATCGCTATCGTTTGTATCGATCGATCGTGGTGTTCGTATCCATTGATTATATGTAAATTGATCGATACGAACGAGTGTTTGTTATGGATTGATACAAATTATCGACGCTCGATGGATACGAATAAGACTTCGCTGGAGCCAGGCGAACACGATGGATACGAAGCGAAGTCACTCTGATCGAGTCAAACTCGATGGATTCGAACAGCGTGACCATGGATCGATTCGAACAGGATTGATTCAAAATCAGACTTTACTTGATCGATTCGAACAGCACTTCTTTGGATCGATTCGAACATGGCGCCGAGATCGATACGAACAGCATGTTTCCCTCATCTTGTATCGATCATATTTTGAGCTTACGAACTCGGATTGACTTGAAACTTGAAACGTTGGCTTCTACGGCTTTGCTCGTTGTGTCTTGTCGACTGTAGCTTGATCCGAACCCGGACAAAATCCATCGATATCATGGTGAACCTGCGACGCATAACCGATGTTCGGGATGGCTAATCATTGTTTTTCAGTCAATTTCTTGATATCTCAATTTTGTTAAAAAGTGGGATAACAATTACAAAAATCATTTTCCTATTTTTATTTCCTAATATATGCCATATTATCAAATTTAATATGTTTTAACCATTTTAATATAATATATTACATGAAATTTTTTTATTAATATAATGAATACTTGGCTGCTTTTTAAAGCCAATGTCTAATGTAATATATATACACACACAATTTCAAAGTCATGTTGCAAGTTCCAAGGAACCTTACAAACAGTTTTTTTTAATACCAATTACTCCTACACACGTGCGTCGCACGTGCCAAGGTACTCGTGTATATATATATAAATATATATATGTATATGTGTGTGTGTGTGTGTGTGTATATGTATGTATGTTTTATAAATATATCTTACCTTATCACGTATGTGTGCATATCCAAGTGTACATGTCTATCAACATGTATATTTCCAAGTCAAACTAGCTTGTCCTCCTTGAAAATTTCGAAAATAAAGGCCTATCCCCCTTTCATGAAACACAAGCAAACATGATTTGATACCCTTTGTCCTTTTTGTCTCCCCTTGATGTGACATGTATTTCAATTTTTCTAATATTAGTTGTTAAAGTGTCATATCATGATTATCTTAGATTAATTAACTTAATTTACTTAATTAAACCTAATTATATTATCCTAAACCATATTAGTCTATGTGTGCATATATATAAGAAAGTGTGCACAACATTTCAAACAACTTTTATACGATGAAACGTCGAAAATTCAAAAAACAGTTTCCAGTCACATTTTCTGTTTTTTCCATCGAACTGTATATTTTTGTAAACAAATTTTAAAAACTATTTCACCATTATTATTATTATTATTAAAAAGAGTTTTATTATCATTATAAAACCCATATATCGAATATTTAAAATATTCCCAAATCAAAGCAGTGAAATTCTGGGTCGTTACATTTTACTTAAAGAAAACAAGTTTAAATTTTGTATCAAAATTGAAATAGTTCGACATTTTAATATTCAAAATTTAAAATAAATTTTTTGTATACAAATGATTAAATAAATTTGAATTCCATTGAAGTTATTTGTATTTGAAAATTGAAATTTGCAAAAGTGGATTTAAGAACCTTATTTTGATTAATGCATGAGAGAGAGAGAAAGTTACTAAAATGACATAATAATTTTTTTTAATTTCAATTAAGGGAGTTTTATAGTCTCTGCGGTGTATATTAAATAAAAAATGATGTATTTGGTTTTAGTAAATTTTTCGGTGTATGTACAGCAATTTAGTGTATAAATAGAATTTTTCGTTTTGTTTTATTTCAAATTAAGGGTAGTTTTGTAATCTGTGTATATATACTAAGTAAAAAGTGGCTTATATGGTTTTAGTAAAAAATTTGGTGTATGTATAGTAATTTACAGTGTATTAATAGAATTTTTCAGTACTTAATTTGAAACAGATCCGCTTATACGTTAACAAGATATTCTACATTCAAAAAAATAAATTGAAATTCACCATTATATTTCACAAAAAAACAACTTTTTTCATTAATTATACATCAAAATCGATAAATATAAGTATCATTATAGGTAAACAATATATAAGAAACATTTTGATAGTTTGATGATTATGACAATGCGTAATTTGAATCAGGTTTACTTATTATGTTAAGAAGATATTTAGACATTTAATAAAAATTAAAATCCATTGTCATATTTCATAAAATATCAATTTTTTTCATTAGTTATACATCAAAATCGATAAATTTATGTATCATAATAATCCTAATGCATACATAAGAACCCTTTTGATAGTTTGATTATTATGACGGTGCCTAATTTGAAATAGATTCACTTTTATGTTAAGAAGATATTTTTACATCTAAAGAAATAAATTAAAATTCGTTGTCATATTTCATAAAAAAATAAAAAATTCCCATTATCTATACATCAAAATCGATAAATGTATATGTTATCCCATTTTCTGGTCAAAACTGGAATATCAGTGATGGGTGCGTTTCCTCCACGATCGAACCAAGAAGAAGCAGCCAGCAAGCGTATTTCACTCATGATTCAAGGGCATAAGGTTCATTCGGCACCAAGAGTAACTACCTCATTCGGCACTACCTCATCCGGCACTCCCATCTATAGAATTTCATTCGGCAGCTCACTACCGAACCAAACAACACCGAACCAACTGCTTCACACCCCTATGCCGAACCAACCTATCACCGGACCACATCCCTACCGAACCCCAACCTTCTCCAAGCACGGCCGAACCAAAGCTTCGCCGAACCGGAACGCTGCCAGGCCAGATTGCTTCAGCCCAGGCCCACCAGCAGCTATATACATCCAAGACCCCTGCCCCCAACCTCACTCTATAAATAGAGGGGCAGGGGTACAACAATGGGGGAGAAGTTTGAGAGCTCAAGCACGGAAGGAACTTTCAAACGCTTTTAGATACTTGTACCAAAGCTTTGTACTTGTAATCTGAGATCTAAAGGAGAAATAACATATAAAGTGGACGTAGGCACGTTCTGGCTGAACCACTATAAATCTGTGTGTCTTTTTACAGTTTAGCCCCTGCTTTTCATATATTTGCATAAGTCATCCAAATCACTAAGAACAACATAAGATCTACTAAATCATACAACTTTGAGGTGTTTGTCCATTTTTTGTGCAAACATTTTTGGTGCTTTCACTGAGAATTGAACTCAAGGATTCTACCGCTTGGAAGCTGAATTTGAAAGTCTAAAGATTCAGATTAGGAGAATCATGGCAAGACAATCAAACAGAAGGCCGAGGCCAGAGCAAAGTCAACAGGAAGGGAGTCAAGAGGCTTCCTCAGGAGCAAACCAAGCTTCAGTCTTCATCACCAGGGATGAGATGGAGGCCATGATGAGAAGACAAGAAGAGATGATCCAGAACTTGCTTCAACAGATTGGGCAACTTGGAGCACGGAACCAAGGCGCAACTGGAGTTCAGAACGGAGCAGGACCATCTGGCGTAGCACCAGAGCTAGGGAGCACACACGCAGAACATGTTGATCCAATCCCGACAAGAGAGACGGGGGCATCCGAACAACCTGGTAACAATAGAAGAATGAACGCTCCGCCAGAGGGGCATACACCTGAAAGCTCCCACGGACTCAGGGGGCAGGTCGAAGGCAGTGAACGAGGACTACAACTTGGAGATAGTGACAGACTGGCGGAGATGGTCAGACGAGCCATGAGAGGCGGACTAGTGAATAGGGACCTGGAGGATGTGAATAGGAGTCCTTTTACCACAACAATCAGGCGAGCTAGGAACCCACCAGATTTTAAGCTACCATCATTGGATATGTATAATGGAAGGACAGACCCCACGGTTCATCTGACAAAATATATAAGGCATATGGAAGTGCTGGGGGCATCAGAGGAGGTTATGGCCCGGTGCTTTCCATTGTACTTGGCAGATATTGCGGCGTTGTCGTTCAGACAACTGGAAAGCGGCTCCATAGGAACGTGGGCAGATTTAACTGAGAGATTCATGAGGCAATTCAGGGTTCATATTGCAAGACCCAAGAATGTGATGACTTTGGCAACCTTGAAGCAGAAAACTGGAGAGACTTTGAGGAGTTTTCTAACACGATTTAATGCGGCAGCAGCATCAGTGGATCGACCAGATCCATCTATGGTCATGATGGCGGCTGTATCTGGAATAGCTGATAGTACGGAGTTCAAGAATTCGTTAACTAAAGATCCGCCTATGAATCTGGGAGAGTTCTATCATGAGGCTGAAAAGTTTCTGCGTTTGGAAGATGCTAGTGCAGAAAGAGAGGAAGAAGTTGACGTCTACGCAATCAAGAGCGGAAACCCACCTGGAAGGGGTGCGGAGACTGGTAAAGGAAAGAGAAAGGCTGAGGATAATGATGACAGGTCAAAGCGGCCACGTAAAGAGTCGCGATTCACCACTTACTCCGAGCTGAATGAGAGTTTGGAGCGAATCTATCAAGATACAAGAGAGCAGGTTCCCTACCATAGGCCAATGCGAAGGGATCCGACTATTAACGAAAGGAAATCAGACAGATACTGCTTGTTCCACGACCTGAATGGTCATCATACCAACGATTGCAGGCATCTGAAAGATGAGGTGGAGGGGCATATTCAGAATGGTTTGCTATCACAATATGTGAGAAGGAGGGCCACAACGGTGGGACAAGAACGACCACCGCCCGCACAAACTGAAGACGGCTCAGGATCGAGACGTCATCTTATTATCCGTTGATCGAGATAACGACGAACGAGCAGCAAACTCCACACTGATACGGTTAAGTTGTTTACACATGTACAGGACCGCGAACGATCCTCAGGCATGCTCTGATACAACTATAAACCACATCGATATAGGCGTTTGCACTCCGACGTCACTGCTTTGCTTTTGTTCTTTATTTCTTAAATTTGGATTTGACTTTGCTGAACATTTCTATTTTAAATTCCATCAGTTGAATGGATATTTGGTTTTGATAATTCTAAAATGGCTAAGCTACTTACACATGTACGGGATCGCGAACGATCCCTAGGCATGCTCCGAGATAGTGATAAACCGCCACAACAGACAATCCAGAAACTCACCCGAACGTGAATCTGGTTTGGATGGTATTAAGTCCCCCCCGGGCACACATCAACTCGCCTCGAACGGCACCCCGACCGCGAACGGTCACAACTCGCCTCGAACGGCACCCGACCTCGAACGGTCACAACTCGCCTCGAACGGCACCCGACTTCGAACAGTCACAAACTCGCCTCGAACGGCACAACTCATCTCGCCACAAGTGGCTCGATCGCGAACGGTCGCCATTTGAGGTCCACCCCCTGACCGCCAACAGTCGCACCTTACCACGAATGGCTCGATCTCGAACGATCATCATTCGAAGTAAGGCGCTTGACCGCGAACGGTCACATTTCACCTCAAGTGGCTTGATCACGAACGGTCGCCATTCGAGGTCCGCCTTCTGACCGAGCTTGGTCGCACTTTACCTCGAATGACTCGACCCCGAACGGTCGTCATTTGAAGTAAAGCGCTTGACCGTGAACGATCACATTCCACCACAAATGACTCGATCTCGAACGATCATCGCATGGATTTAGACGCTTGACCGCGAACGGTCGCACTTCACCTCAAATGACTCGATCGCGAACGGTCGTCATTTGAAGTTAGGCGCTTGACCACGAACGGCCGCGCTTCATCCCAAGTAGCTCGATCCCGAACGGTCATCATTTGGGGCCATATAAAACTATCAAGCTCTTTACAGGTTGTTGACAGGTTACGAACATCCAGCTCATGGCATTACAAAACACGTCTTCCTACCGCAAGTCATGTTTTGGGGGGCAAAGTGTTATCCCATTTTCTGGTCAAAACTGGAATATCAGTGATGGGTGCGTTTCCTCCACGATCGAACCAAGAAGAAGCAGCCAGCAAGCGTATTTCACTCATGATTCAAGGGCATAAGGTTCATTCGGCACCAAGAGTAACTACCTCATTCGGCACTACCTCATCCGGCACTCCCATCTATAGAATTTCATTCGGCAGCTCACTACCGAACCAAACAACACCGAACCAACTGCTTCACACCCCTATGCCGAACCAACCTATCACCGGACCACATCCCTACCGAACCCCAACCTTCTCCAAGCACGGCCGAACCAAAGCTTCGCCGAACCGGAACGCTGCCAGGCCAGATTGCTTCAGCCCAGGCCCACCAGCAGCTATATACATCCAAGACCCCTGCCCCCAACCTCACTCTATAAATAGAGGGGCAGGGGTACAACAATGGGGGAGAAGTTTGAGAGCTCAAGCACGGAAGGAACTTTCAAACGCTTTTAGATACTTGTACCAAAGCTTTGTACTTGTAATCTGAGATCTAAAGGAGAAATAACATATAAAGTGGACGTAGGCACGTTCTGGCCGAACCACTATAAATCTGTGTGTCTTTTTACAGTTTAGCCCCTGCTTTTCATATATTTGCATAAGTCATCCAAATCACTAAGAACAACATAAGATCTACTAAATCATACAACTTTGAGGTGTTTGTCCATTTTTTGTGCAAACAGTATATATTATAATAGTTATATGCATACATGTTACATTTGATGTATTAAAACTATTATCCACACACGTGTGTGTCTATATATATATATATATATATGTGTGTGTGTGTGTGTGTGTGTATGTACATACGCACACACATATTTATCAAGTTTAACAAATATCGGTATCATAAATAAAAATTTGGTTTAATGTATCAAAAGTTATTTTAAAGCTGTACATAGGTTTTATATTCAAACCAAAATTGCTTTACATGTATCAAAACTTGTATATACACACACATCGACACATACATAGGTGTGTGTTCTTTTGTTAGAACTAATACACACGCACTCTTATGCACATACATTTGTCAATGATGATATTATCAGTATCATATATTCAAAGTTTGAGGTCGGTGTATCAAAAGTTATTTTATAACCAAGTATTATATAATATTCAATTTAGAAAGCTAGATATGTGCATCAAAACATATATGTATAACTGATAATATCGGTATTATAAGTGAAATTTGGTTCATAGTATCAAATGACATTTTATGCGTCAGCGAAGTTTGATATTCAAAACTAAATTATTTTTTAATTACAGGTCTTAAATCTGATATATGTCTATGTAAAGATGTATAAAGGTTGATAAATATCAGTATCGTAAATGAAATTTGGTTAAATGTATAAGTCATTTCAAAGCAGAAATGATTTTATACTCAAACAGAAATCGCTATATATACATGCATGTATCAAACTTGTATGTATGTATACACACACATGCACGTACATGTACACACACATATGCATATATACATACATTTAATACATACATACATATACATACATACATACATATACATACATATATATATATATATTAAAGAAGAGCTATATAATAAATGAAATTTTGATTTAATGAATCATAATTTGTTTTATAACTGGACAGAGTTTATATTTAAACTAGAACTACTATATGTGTATACAGGCCCGGTTTCAGGGAAAGCCCAGCCAGGCGGCCGCCTAGGGAAACCCCCCAGGTGGGAGAAATATACTGGTGAAGGTAGGTGGTGGAGGCAACATAATGGGGGCAACAATTTTAACTATGATATTGTATATCTTTTGTGAAGTGTGTACTAGTGTAGTGGTTGTAGGTAACCTCTGCTATGTTGAGGTTCTGAGTTCGATTCCTCCCTTCAACAGTCTTTTTTAAAATTTCTTGCCCTCCTGTTGCCTAGGGCAACCCAAGTCGCTGCACCGGCCCTGTGTGTATATATGTATGTGTATCAGAATACACACACACATACATACATCAAAGTTGATAAATATCAGTATTATAAATGAAATTGGGCTTTAATATATCAAAAGTTAGGCAAGTTCTATTTATACATGGTAAATTGCTATATATACAACGAAAAATTTACTAAAACAATATACACCATTTTTTACTTAATATATACTGCACAGGCTACAAAACTGCCCTTAATTTGGAATAAAACAAAATTCTTATGTCATTTCAGTAACTTTCTCTCTCTCTCTCTCTTATGCATTAATGAAAATAAAGTTCTCAAATTCACTTATGTAAATTTCAATTTTCATATTCAAATAAGTTCGAAGGAATTCAAATTTATTTAATCATTCATATATATAGCAAATTTAATTTAAATTCTGAATATTAAAATGTCAAACTATTTCAATTTCGATGCTAAATTTAAACTTGATTTCTTTTAGTAAAAGATAGAGAAGAATTCTGTAGAATCGATTTCACCACAAAGGGGGGGTGAATAGGGTGATACTATTAATTATAAAAATTTAATGCGGAAATATATAAAATAATTACAGCAATGATAATAGTCGGATGATAGCAGCACAGATAATAGCAGAATATAAAACGTAGAAACAGAACAACACAGATTTACCCAGCTTCGGCAACCTTTACGATAATTTTTTGTTGTTGTCCATTGTGATTCTTTAACCTTTATACTAGGCTAAGGAACTTTGATTTGTAGCCCGTCGTGTGCCTGGAACAGCCAGAATCCAGGTGACACTGTTGTTGCTCCTTAGCCTGCCACCATTCCTAAACGAGAGAAGATTTTTGTGACCTATTTGTTTTTATAGGTCCATGGTTGTTAGTGGCAACAGATTTTGAAAAATATGTTGGTGTAGAACCAAAACTATTTATATATGTTCCTTTCGGCACCCAGATTTGTTTGACTTTAAGTGATTTTATATTCGTGCCTTTTGGAACCCAAATTGGAATGGTTTTCACGTGTTTGGGTCTATACCAACAAATATTGTGATTATGTCCAGTTTTTCCATAAATTGTGCATTTGGAATTTACTTGATTAATTTCACTACCAACACGTTAAGATTGAGTATACCCAAGTCCTTGTCTATCAATATTGACTATTTGTTTTCCTATTAGCATATTTAGTGATTTTTCTCCTCTGGAGAATTTTCCTAAAGTCGTTGACAGTTGTTGGACTTGTGTTTTGAGTGATTCATTTTCCTTCAATAATTGAGTGCACCTTTTAATAGAATTTTCTCTTCTAGTGTTTTCACTCTTTTCCAAAATCAGAATTTCATTTTCAAGCGATTTAATTTTAATTTCTGATTTTTTAATTTCTTCTTCAAGTGATGGACACTTAGCACACTTAGGGCTCTTGGTTTGATAGTTTTTAACCAATTGATCAAGCGGTTTATTTAAATCTATCAAAGTATCTCTTTGTGATTCAATTTTAGCGTATTTCTCCCTAAGTCGTTCAAAACAACCATTTACTTCGTGGAAATATATAAGTAATTCTGAGTGAGTAAGTTTTAATACCTCGCTTGGCCCGTCATCATCGCTATTAGTTATATCACCTCGAAGACACAGATCTGCTTTTTCACTCTCACTGCTAGTGCTTTTATCATCATCACTTTTATTCCACGTGGCTGCAAAACTTCTCCTTTTCGATTTCTTTTCTTGGTCGAGTCGATTCTGAGGACAATTAGGTTTGATGTGACCAAGTTTATTGCACTTGTGACAGATGATCTCCCGTTCTTCTGGGTTGTCTAGAACTTTAACTATTCTGATTTTTAGTTGTTGATTTAGAGCTGGATTTCCGTATCTGTGATTCCACTTTTTGAATTTCTTCATTAACAGCGCCAGTTAAGCCGCTCCATCATCATCATCATCATCACTTTCTGTTGTTCCTTTGAGAGCTATAGATTTCTTTCGAGTATCACCTCCTTCACGCACTTCCTTGAATTTCATTTCTAGCTCATAAGTGGTGAGATTTCCGATGAGTTCTTCAATTTTGATTTGTTTCAAATCCTTCGATTCTTGAATAGCAGTGACTTTGGCTTCAAAATTTCGAGGAAGGACTCTGAGGATTTTTTGGACTATTTCCAATTATGTGTAAGGTTTTCCAAGAGCGTTTGATTTGTATACAAGATTAGAAAGTCGTCCGTACATCTCTTTGACATTCTCATCCTTAGTCATTGTGAAGTTCTCGTATTCGCTACTAAGCATTGCAAGGCGAGATTCCTTGACTTGAGATGTTCCTTCGTGAGTCACTTCAAGTGTGTGCCAGATTTCCTGCGCAGTTAGACAATGTGAGACACGATTAAATTCAATTTGATCCAATGAACAGATAATAGAATTCATAGCTTTAACATTAGCATTCTGTAGTTTATTTTCTAGATTTGTCCATTGATCCATCGGTTTATCTAATTCCTGATTATCTACCACTATAGTTGGTGTCCTATAACCTATCCCAACAATATTCCAAGCATTAATGGTTTTCAGAAAAAATTTCATTCTATTTTTCCGGTAAGCATATTCGCCATTGAACATTGGTGGTCTAACTATGGACTGGCCCTCAACAAAAGCATTATTAAAAGAAGCCATTTTAAAAATTCAAAATTATTTAAAAATTGGTTTTTGAAAAATCAAAATTTTAAAATAAAAATTGACTTCTGTTCCTAGCTCTGATACCACTTGTAGGATCGATTTCACCCTAGAGGGGGGATGAATAGGGTGATATTATAAATTATAAAAATTTAATGCGGAAATATATAAAATAATTGCAGCACTGATAATAGTCGGATGATAGCAGCACAGATAATAGCCGAATATAAAAGGCATAAATAGAACAACACATATTTACCCAGCTTCGGCAAAACCCTGCCTACGTGCTGCCCCTAAGGTTTCTACTAGAAATTAAGTAGTCAGACGCTTACACATGTAAAATCGCAATACCCTCTATCGACTCACCTAACTCTATGCTCAAAACCCTGCCACAACTCAGCCACTGAGTTGCAAATTCTCAAACTACACCACCGCAGTTCGTCCCCTAGTCACACGACTAGAAAATTACAAAAGTTTTAAAAAGAATTACAATATAAAAACAAACTAAAAACAAAAACCCTAATTTAAATAAACTAAAGCCCAAAATAAAATAGAAGTGAATTCCCCTTTTTCTTTTTATATTATTCGGCCGTATCCTTCTTCTCTTTGCGTTAAAAAATGGCCGCTTTCATCTTTCCTTCGTTCTTCTTTGAGGAAAAATTATGGCTTTTGCTGTAATTAAAAGCGCCACCTGTATCTGATCAATTGCAGTGATTATCTTCTTTGTTTAGCTTGGAAAATTGATTCTCTAGCTGTGATATGCTTTCGGTCGCTCCAATTTGATCGAGTTCTAAAATGGTATGTGATTTATGCTTTTGCTTTACTGGTTAATTTGCTTGAACTCGATGTCTCTTAGGCCGATGATGTTAATGGTTTATATAAGATTCGAATTCCTATAATTTTGTTCGAATATATTTACTTTGAATTCTTCACTTGCTATCCTTTGACCACTGATTTTCAATTGATTGCTTGTGATTGATCCTGACCTTTTCAATACGTATATTTTTAAGTTCTACTTGCTTGGTCACCCACGGCTCTGACTTTTGTATTGTGATAATCTGGACTTTGGATTTTGATTTCATTCTTTATGCTGTTGAAATCGGCTCCTTAATTTTTGAGATCATTGACTTGGTTAAACTTTGCCTTGGTCACTACGGCTTTGACTTTGGTGATAATCTGCTACCCTGGCTTTGACTTTGTTATTTAAAATTGGAGTTAATTCTTGCAACTTCATTTATGGTATAGAAATTTGTTGACTGCACCTGACCATGCCTTTGTTAACAATTTCTTGTATTTTGGTTTCCATTGCATATATATATATATATATATATATATATCCGTGTGTGTGTGTGTGTGTGTTCACGCTTGTATATATATAGATTGTTCCACACTGTGTTGATTGAAAACAAACTTGTTCGACTGTCACTGCTCACTGGTCCTGGTTACATGTGCATTGTCAATATATATATACACACACATATATACATATATACATATATATTTATATATATATATATATATACATACATACATATGTATTTGCATATGTATATGTATATGCATATATGTATGCTTCTGATCAATATATATATACACACATATACATATATATATACATACATACATATGTATTTGCATATGTATATGTATATGCATATATGTATGCTTCTGATTAATTCATTGTCGTGGTCTTTTTGACACTGTCTGCATATCATGATTTGAAACTGCTACCAGATGTTGCATTGCATCATGTGTAAACATACAGACATGTATGTATATATGTGTATGTTAGCTTGCATTTTGAACTACTCTGATTGTCTGCACTATTGCATAGATGTTGTGAAGTTTTGTGTACTTGTAGTCTTTGGTATCAGTGTAGCTTTGTATTCCATTTGCACTTTGATATTGCAGTCTGTTCTGGTCATCTTGTAGTCTGGTCTGGATTTGTGCATTTGATTCATGTGCATAGTATAGATATATGTATGCAGTGTTGCTCCTTTGTTTCATTGAGTCTGATTACACTTGAGTCATATATGATACATTTGAGTTGCTGTCTGCATTGGGTATTGAGAGCCTGGACTGTTTAGTTGTGCTACACTGCTCTGTCCACTGATATTTGAGTCTGGGTTGTGTTAAGCTCTGGGTTGCATCGAGTACATGTCCATATGCATGAGTTCAGTAAGTGTACATTTGTTTGGTGTTTAGAGTATTGTGTCTTCGGTTGTAGCGTGTTCACTGCTTTATTTGGTTCATGCTGGATGTTTGTATCGAGTTGTTTCCAGTCCTAGTGTTGTATTGAACATGGCCATTGTACTGGTTTGAACATGTAGTATCTTGAAGTTGGTCTTGGCCTTGGTTTCTTTGTAGTCTTTCTGAAATGTTGGGTATGTTCTTTATTTCACTGGTGCATGTGCCTGTTCTTGTTTTTGGACTGACTTTGGAAACTGATCTTGTTGTACTCGACAATTTAGTGATGTATTTTTATTGCACCTGAGTTGAACCTAGCTTTGCCTCGGGTTTAGCCTTGTGCTCGTGTCGTGGCTTTATTTGTATTGCACTTAAGTTGAACCTAGCTTTTGGTTGGGTTTGACCTTGTGCTCACCTGTCCCTGTAGTTTTGTCAAGTGTTTATTGGTGTGCACGACCTTATGGCATGTACAGTGATACACTGTGCATGTCACAAGTTGTTCGTGTATGATGAATTGAAAAATGAATATGATGACGAACAGCCCAAATAACTAAGGCAAATAACATTTTCAAAATACACATTTTATTTTACACTGCGAAAATATTTCTTTTTCAATTTTACTACGTCAGTGTTTAATTTGCAGATCGCTCAGATGCTGGATTCAATCTGGAATAGAGTTGAAGATAAATATGAGCGAATGAGTGATATGTAGTGAGGTGCAAATGTAAATTAAAAATTGTGATGTAATCGAAATTGTATTGTAATCAAAAATTTTGTGTGTGTGTGTATGGTGAGAGCTCAAATTTGTACTATTCAAAATTGCAATAAAATATTTGTTTGAATAAAATATTTTTTTGAATTTAAATTCTGTGTTATTTATTTTATTCAGCAAATATTTATTTATTTATGTGAAAAATAAAATAGTACATTAACAAATACATTTAAATGAATATATATATATATGTTTATTATCATCAAACAAAAATCATATACTAGCATATTCAACAAATTCAATACTCAACAATTCATATTGATTTCAATAATAATTTTAGATTCTAATTTTATATTTAGTTTGAAGTGAAAAATGTTAAAATTGACTATGTAACCTGAAAGTGTATACATATAATTTGACAGCTGATAGAAATTTAAATTTAATTCAACTGATAATGCATAGAAATTTAATTACATTATGAAAGAAATTATATTGATTATACTATGAATTTGTGATTATTTAATATTTATTTTTATTATTTTCTTAATTAGGGGCATTTTTGTCTAATATTTTATTAAATTTTTAATGGTGTATGTAAAGTAATTAATAAACAAACAAACATAAATTAGAGATAAAGTTGTTAATTACGGTTATAAGTGAACCGTTTTTAAACATTAAATATTACTACTATGTAATAAATAAAACAAACTAATTACTTTTAATTTCGATTAATTGCTACTCAAAATAATCTGAGAATTGTATTATAATTCAATTTAATAAGAGAATCGATTACATAGTAAACCAACTCTAATCAATTATAAAATTATTATTATGCAATCAGTTAACTCTTTTTATTTATTTCCTTTTATCAACAATCAACAACATTTCACTCACATAACTCAATATGCAAACATGTAACAAAAATTGTTTCGTAAATTTAACCAATGTTTCCTTAATGTGAGAAATATGTGTACAAAAGAAAAACGGTAACATATGAGTTCATTTCCTATTTTTTTAAATACTTTACTTGCCTTCGATAATATTAGTAAAAAAATCAAATTTTTGGAAATAAATATAGTTATAAATAATTTTCTTCAACAAAAACTTACCAGACTAATAATAGAGAAAAAATTGCTTATACTTTAAGGAAACAAGATATTTTTGACATATTTTCTTATGTTCGAAAGGAAACATTATTTATTTGGTATATTTTTAAATGCAATTATAATTTTTGCATACATCCATAATAATTGTATTAGGTTATAAATATTAAATTTTTTCAATGTTGGATGGAAAAAAAATATTACAAGCATTTATAAAGACATATAATGACATGATATTTAAATAAATAGCTTTATTGATTATATTTTCTTATGTCATTCGGTCTTATGGTTATTTCTAATGCGAAATCATTTAAAGTATTTTTTGCGTATCCACAAATATTCCTCATTGTGATAATTATTTTGCTTTGAATTACATATGCTAAATTTAAATTGTTTACTTATTATATGGTGGTATAATTATTTGATGTAAATGTTATGGTCTAGAAATTAGACTACGATGTCCTCGAGTGGTGGTTTATCCAGTCATGACATTAGAGATAATAAAAAGGTGCAAGGATTGTTTATCCATGACAACATTGAAACAATTTTAATTACCTAAAGTGGAAGGACTTTTTGGTGCAATCTCTCGGGAGTTTACGAAACTGTCCAGTTTACTAGGTCTTCAATAATAATATGGTACACAATATTTATTATTTATTTGTATTTCTCACATTATATTATGCTATATCAATTAAGGTTATAACTTTTGAAACCACTAAACTATTTTTCTAATTCAATCAATATCAGTTAGTGTGAATAAGTATACTAATACGAATGTTAGAAAATTATTTATTTAAAGCATTTTCGAAACACTATTTCACACTTAGCATGGTTTTTTTATTCCATATATGGAATACTATTATCATATCGAACTTGTACATATTTGAACTTATACTCTATATAAGCTGAACCCATGTTGAACTTATGCATCCCTTAAATTAATAGTCATGCTCAATAATGTAATGTTACAAAGTAAGAAATTGTTGACATATGATGTTAATGTTTTTTTATATATCCATTATTCTCTATAAAAAATTATGTTATATGTTCTTCAAGTTTACTTAAGCGGATTTATTGATAAAAAAATTCCATTGGTGTTTAAGAAATAAACAAATCTAAATAAGTTTAATCCACAAATACACACTTTCATCTTCATATAACTAAAACCAATAAATGTACCACTAAATAAATTATGTAGTGAACCTCGTTGTGTAGCACAAGTTTGCATAGGTAATAATAAAAAAAAGGACTCCAAAACTAGAGAAAGGGTGTCATTTTTCCTTCTTTTAGAAAATTTCTAAGGGTGAACAATAATGTTTCCCCTTTAACAAAAAAAATATAGCAGTAACCATCCTCGATTTTTCAATGATCAATTACTATTTTCACTGTTTTATTGACCAGATCTTATTGAAAATAGTTCTCAATGAACCAACATTACTATTATTTTTCTTATTATTTTATGGGTTGTTGTGCTTTGCATGAGGGAAACATTTTATTCAGATGGAGTGCCCATAACAATTTTTATCCTAGCTCGAGTCCCCGTGACATTTGCCTCTCTTATCTAGGAATTTTGTTTCTTTAATAATATCCTAAAAAAAGTTTAGAATGTTGTCCCCTATGTAATAATTGACAATCATAAATTAGTTATTGGAGTTCTTTCCACATAAAAATATACTTAAATATGTAATAATTTTATATTTGAAAAGAAGTTTGAATTATCTTACAGTTCTACAAGTGTGACTATTCACTTTACCAACTATAAATCCTTTCAAAGTTCCATTTGCTATAATCACAAGTTATGTCTGCCTCTTATTTTGGGTCTTAGATACATAATAGCTCCTTGGATAAATCATCATTTGGGTCTTAGATTCCCGTGTTTCCCACCACGTTTATCAAGGTCATTCATCTTTTGCTTCTTTGCCCACGTCATCTTGTATTACTATCATAACTAGTGATCATACTCTTATGTCATTAGGAAAAGTTGATTTTATTGTTGCCCCAACTTATCTCTTCCTAATGTCTATCATATTTTCAAACCTCGTATTAAACCTTACATTTGTTATATGATTCTTATAATATTGTAACATTTATATTTCTTCATGTTTTATGCAGGATCTACAACCTCAAAAGCTGATTAGCATAGGCTAAAGGGAAGAGAGGCTATATGTTTAGAATGAATTAAAGTTTCAGTTAGTGATGCAATTAGTATTAATTGGGAAGAGAGGCAATATCTTATCCGTCGGTCAGGAGACCAAATGGACGGGCCAGAAGGCGAAGGAGGTGGAGAACACAGGCTTCAAGTTGTGGTACATAGGAAAAGAACGTAACAAGAACGGGGTAGGCATCTTAATTGACAAGAACCTTAGAAACGAAGTTGTCGATGTTAGAAGACAAGGGGACATGATCATCCTAGTCAAGCTGGTAGTGGGTGATATGATTTTGAACGTCATTAGTGCCTATGCCCCACAAGTTGGTCTAAGTGAAGCCGTCAAGAGGAATTTCTTGGAAGAGCTAGATATTATGGTTAGAGATGTGCCTAGTAGCGAAAAACTTTTCATAGGAGGAGATTTTAACGGGCATGTTGGTACAGCTAGTGGTGGGTCTGAGAGAGTGCATGGTGGTTTTGGATATGGCGATAGGAACCAAGAAGGAGAAGAAATACTGAATTTCTCTATTGCTTATGACCTCATGATAGCTAATACCTTCTTTAGAAAGAGACAATCACACTTAGTTACTTTTAGTAGTGGTTAACACTTTAGCCAGATTGACGTTGTCCTTACTAGGAGAGATGACAAACGAGCTTGTGTAGATTGCAAAGTCATACCTGGAGAATGCGTCGTCTCACAACATCAGCTTCTGATATTTGAGTTTCGTCTTCGAATACGTGCTCGACGGGATAAAGGAGCCAAGATTAGTTGGATGAAATAGTGGAAGCTCAAAGGAGACGCTTCACGGGTGTTTAAGGATAGGGCGATGAGAGAAGGGGCATGGAATTTGGAAGGAGGAGCAAATCACATGTGGGATGAGATGGCAACGCGCATTCGGAAAGTGGCTACTGAGGTGTTTAGGGTAACGAAAGGAAATAACCGCGAACCTAAAGATTCGTGGTGGTGGAGCAGTGATGTGCAAAAGGCTATCAAAGAGAAGAAGGAATGCTATAAGTGCTTGCATCATCATAGGAGCAAGGACAACGTGAAAAAGTACAAAGTGGTAAAGAATAACGCAAAGAGAGCGGTGAGTGAAGCGAGGGGTCGGGCGTATGAAGACCTGTATCATAAGCTAGGTACGAAGGAGGGTGAAAACGACGTCTATAGGATAGCTAAGCTACGTGAGAGAAAGACAAGAGACTTCAACCAAGTTAAATGCATTAAAGATGACAATAGTAGACTTTTGGTGAAAGACGATGAGATAAAAATCAGATTGAGGATTACTTTGACAAGCTATTCAATGAAGAAGGTGATAGCACTATGATCGAGATAGACGACTCTTTTGATGACACCGGTAGGCATTTTGTTCGGAGAATTCAAGAATCCGAGGTAAAGGACGCGCTAAAACGGATGAAAGCAGGCAAGGCATTGGGGCCTGATGGCATCCCCATTGAGGTGTGGAGATGCCTTGGAGATGCAGAGATAGCCTGGCTAACTAAGTTGTTCAATAATATTTTCAAATCAAACAAGATTCCATATGAGTGGAGGAGAAGCATATTAGTTCCAATTTTTAAGAATAAAGGAGATATCCAAAGTTGCACAAACTACAGAGGAATTAAGCTTATGAGTCATACAATGAAGCATTAGGAGAGAGTCATTGAACATCGATTAAGAAGAATGACAAGCGTTTAAAAAAACCAATTTGGCTTCATGCCTGGGAGGTCGACCACAGAGGTGATTTTCTTGATAAGACAACTTTTGGAGAGGTTTAAGGAGCAAAAGAAGGATCTTCGCATGGTATTTATCGATTTGGAGAAAGCTTATGACAAAGTACCGTGAAAGGTGATGTGGTGGGCTCTGCAAAAGAAGAGAGTCCCAACAAAGTACATTACCCTTATCAAGGATATGTACGATGATGTTGTGACTAGTGTCAGTGCATGCGATGGTGTAACCAGTGACTTTCCCATTAACATAGGATTACATCAAGGGTCAGCTTTGAGCCCCTACATTTTTTCCCTAGTGATGGATGAGGTTACGAAGGGTATACAAAAGGAAATTCCTTGGTGCATGCTATTTGCCGATGATGTTGTGCTAATTGATGAAAGTAGGATTGGGGTTGATAAACAACTTGAGCTGTGGAGACAGACTTTAGAATCAAAGGAATTTAGGCTTAGCAGAACTAAAACAGAGTATCTGAAGTGCGAGTTTAGCGCTGTCAGGTCAGAGGATGGAGATGTCACTCTAGCTGGACAAATAGTTCCCAAGAAGGAATCCTTTTGATATTTAGGATCAATGTTGCAGTCTAATGGTGAGATTGATGAAGATGTTAGTTTTAGAATTCGATTGGGATGGGTGAAATGGCGACAAGCGTATGGCATTCTCTGTGACAGGAAAGTCTCACAGAAGCTTAAAGGAAAGTTCTACAGAACGGCAATCAGGCCTGTGATGTTGTATGGTGCAGAATGTTGGCCTACTAAAAGCCAACATGTCCAGAAGATAAGCGTAGTAGAGATGCGTATGCTGCGATGGAGTTGTGGTCATACAAGAAGAGACCGAATTAGAAATGATGATATACTTGAAAAACTTGGAGTAGCACCAATTGAGGAGAAGCTAATTCAACATCGCTTAAGATGGTTTGGACATCTTAAACGAAGGCCGTTCGAGGCACCTGTGCGCGCTAGAATGGTAGGCCGCGTCGTATGCACAAAGAGAGGTAGAGGTCGACCAAGGTTGACATGGGAGGAAGTAGTAAAAAGGGACTTGAAGGATTGGAATATATCCGAAGAGCTGGTAACAGATAGGAGCGTGTGGAAGTTAGCGATCCACGTACCAGAACCATGAGCTATGAGTTTTATAAGTTCTAGATTATAGGACTAGGGAAAAGGATCTTAATACATAGCGCGTGGAAGTTAGCGATTCACGTATGAGCACCATCATTACTATTTATACTATTATCATCATTTGGTTTTTTTTACATATATATGTATTTTTATCTTTATTTTTACTTTACTTAGTTACTATTATTATTAATTTACTTATTTTACTTTATTTTATTATTGCTATTGTTATAACCTTTAAATTAGCTTTGTCATTTAGTTTTGGGTTCCATCTCTAGCCGATCCTAACTTGTTTGGGAATAATGGCTTTGTTGCTGTATTTGTTTGGACCTTCTTTTTTGGGTTTTATTTATGGCATTCTCATTTGGGCCATGTCTCTTCTTCTTGTTTGAGATTTTTAGCATCCTCGGCACATTGAGAGATTTATGAACTCATGACATTTCTGATTATAGTGAATTAAACTTGCAAAATTTTCCTTTTTACCAGTTAACAACATTTATGTGTCATTTGCTTCATTTAATTTGATTCATTTTGATGTATGAGGACTCTACCCTATTCCTTCTAATGGAGAGTTTCGATATTATGTGATTTATTGATGATTATACATGCTATTGTTGGGTCTATAATAAAACATTGTTCCAAATTCTTTGATGTATACAAAAACTTTCGAGCGCTTGTCGAAACACAACATTTAGCCACTATCAAATGTTTCAATGTGATTTAGGTGGATAATACACTTCTAATTTTTTTTAATGAATCGCTTCCTTAGATGGATCCATTCAATAAACTTTGTGTCTTGATATTCCTCAACAAAATGGCATTTTAGAAAGAAAATATGAGCGTAACATCCATGTTCGAAAATAAATTGAATATTTTAAAATGGACATTTATTGAATTCAGTTCAATAAATTGAATATTTTGATTTTATTTAGCAATAAAAGGAGAAATTTGATTTAAAATTTGAATTTAAAATTTGAATTATGGTTTAATAATCCAAAAGTTATTTGAAAAGTTATTTTGATATAATACATAATATTTGTGAAATTCTGAAATTTATTTTGGAAATAAAAATTTATTTTATAATTGTTGAAAATTGAAAAATGATAATTTTAAAAGAAAAATCATTAAAAAATATAATAAAATTTGGATTAAAATGCCTCGAGTATAATTTTAAATAGAGGTAGAATAAAAAATGTGTAATTGAGTGATTAAGGGTTCGAAATTATTTAAAAGAAAATAAAATAAATCGGCATTTTCTAATTCAACCAAACTTTTATCCTTGTCCTCCAATAATAATAATTTTTATTTCCTTAACTTTAAAGGAAACCATACCCATACCCATATAAATATCATTTCTTTTACCTCAGCCTTAATCCCCAAAAACAAATCACAAACGAAAGAAAGAAATAAAAATTCGTGAATGGAATCGAAGTGAGGAGGTAGACGTGCATATCAGCACAAGTTAAGAGGAAATGCATGCATGACTAGGTTGGTATCGAAGTTGAAGCACTCATCATTTTAGGTGGAGGTTGCATGACTATCGATGACATAACGAAGAGCGGCATGGGGTGCCTAGTAGCGTGAGACAGACGCGGCCAATTAGCAAACTTCGATGGTGGTGCGACTGGGTGAGGCATGCAACCAAGCGAGGCGAGCGATATTGCGGTGGTGCTCTGGCAGCTGAAACAGGAATAGCGAGGTAAGTATATTTTGTGTCATTTTTTATATATTGATTAATAATGCTTGGTATTCTGATATGATCAAATTTTCAACGGTAAGTAGTTGAAATTGATAATGTTTGGATTAATATTCGATAGATAATCTTGCTACTTGATCTTAGAATAAATATTGAGTAGATATAACACCATTTTTGAATTTACGGTAAATATTTTTATTCTAATTGAATATTTAAAGTGAATATTTGTGAGTCAGCAAAATATGGATCTTAAGACTAAATTAACCTTAGAGGGGGGGTGAATGTTTAGTTATATGAATATTTTTCAAATTATTTAAGATTCTACTTGGAATGACGTAATTAACAATCAAAGAGACAATCACAGAAAAAGGAAATGTACTAAAGTAAAAATGGAAAGAATACACCAGGATGTTATACTTGTTTGGAGCTACCCTACATCCAGTCCTGCATAATTCCTTGTATGGATTTCTTTTTAACTAGTAAATGCAAGTACAATCTCGATTTCAAGGCTATGAGACACACCCTCCAAAATCCCGACCTCTAGGTAGAGTTAATTGATTTTCAGGCTACAAGCACACCCACTAGATTTACGAGCTACCAAGCACACCCAATTGGTTTTATGGGCTACAATCACACCCACAAGTACAGCAATAAGGTTTGATAGAGTTTACAGACTCGGATCTTTGATCTCACTTACAATTGATCCTATAACTCTTAAATAGCACTTTGATCTTGGTTTGAGTAAGAGAGATGAGAGAAATCAGAGAGTAGATGAAAGAGAATCAAACTAGTAACGATTGAATCTGATTCTGGTTGAATTTCGGCAGAGGTTCGATATGTTTTGAATTAGAAATCAAGAGAGTGAAAAGAGGAGAGAAAATTAATAAAAATTAGTTTGGAAGTTTGGTATATATGGGGAAACAATGGTCATGTCCATTCGTAAAGAGATACGACGTAAAGATGCTTCCATTCAAAATTTGAATTTTTAAATTTATGGCTAGTATGTCAACATATAGGAATTGGACATGTCGACATATCCTTCAAATAATTGAAAAACACTTGATAAAAATTATTTTGAAAATCCGTTGCTTTGTAAAATAATTTGATACTTTGTTGAATCATTTAAATTTTATGCACATTTTAATGAAAATATAACTTAATAAAACTTTATAAAATATTTTTAAAAGATTTAATAAGAATATTCAATATAATGTAAATAATATATATAAAATCAATATAGCTATAAATTATTAAAGTATAAACAAGAATCCAATATATATATATATATAAACTTAAAATGACCAAAATAACTTTTTATAAGTATAAGAGATTGAAAATCATTTTAGGTAATATTTTGAAAAGATTATTTTAAATCAGGATATTTGAAAAACAATTAAAACAGAATTAGAGAAGGAGAGAGAGATCAGGAAAGTGCTATCAAGGTTTCAGCATAAATTTTGTGATTCTATAACTTATTCGGAATATCTTGAAATATTAAAATCTTCAATACTGATGAATCTTTATTCTCCAACTGTTGAAACTCTATATCAGCATCTTAAATTTACTCTTGATACTATACAGCCTTCTTAATCAACACCTGTCTAATATCCTTCACTATATACTATATATAACTTGATAAAACATTTGTATCTATATTTTATATAATGTCATATAGTTGTTATCATCAAAACCAATACCTAAGGTACTAACAATCTCACCCTTTTTGATGATGGCAACTCTGTATAAAAATATAATATAACTCCCCCTGGGTTACAAAACACCCCTTTAGTCTATGCCTAATTTTTATATATTTCTCCCCCTTTGTCATTAACAAAAATAAACTAACTAGAACTCTCCCTAACTAAGATACTATAGTAATAATGATAAGAATGATATATTAGAAATGATGAGTGATAACACAAATCATTAGTAGTAACCATACCAAATTATATATTCATTCAATACCACAATATAAAGTAATCACAATCCAGTCAAACTGTAAACTATACATATAAGTTCAAAGTAAGCTTGTCAAATCAAATAAAATATACATAACACACATTCAAAGTAATCAAAGCAAATCAAACATTACCTAATGTGAATTTCTAATGATTGAGGATTTGTGAATGGGACAATGAGGCTAATGAAGGCAAAAGTTCCCTTTTTGTTCAATGAGATTTCCATCTCGATCGAAACATACTTCTCCAATGCATCAGACTTCGTCATCATTCTCCAAATATTCTTCCTCCTCCTCCTCCTCCTTCTCTTCTTCTTCCTCTTCTTTCTCGTCGATTCTTTGAATGGGGTTACGAATAGCCAAATTTGCAGAATCATCTTCAGTCTCTTAGAAAATGGTGTCTTATATCAATATGTATAGTTTTAGCATAATGAGTTGGATTTTTAAATAGATTGATTGCACTTGTGTTACCATTGTATAATTATGATTTAGTAAAATTTAAATCAAAATCTTTTAATGTTTGTTGCATATAACATAATGAGTTGGATTCTCCCATATGACTCATTTCAAATTCTTTAGTCATTATTATTGAACATTCCTTATTTAGATTATCGTTAGTAGATCCAAAAATGATATCATTCACATATATTTATATATCTGAATATCATTTTTATTTCTTTTAATAAAAAGTGTACTATCTACTTTGCTTATTTCAAAATTTGATTGTAATAGGTAGGATTTAAGTCTATCATACCAGGCTCTTAGAGCCTGTTTCGGACCATACAAAGCTTCTTTAATTTGTAAACACGATTAGGTTGTTTTTCATCTTCAAAAAGTAGGGGTTGTTCTTATACATCTACTTTAATGAAACCATTTAAAAATTCACTTTTAACATCCATTTGGTATAATTTGAAATTATTATGATTAAAGAAAGAAAGTAAAATTCATATAGCTTTTAATCTTGCTACGGGTGCAAAGGATTCATCAAAATATATTCCTTCTTCTTGACAATAACCTTGTGCAACTAATCGAGCTTTATATCTCACAACCTCTCCTTGTTAATTCATTTTGTTTCTATATACCTATTTAGTTCCTATTATGGATTTATCCTCGGGTGTTGGAACTAATTCCCATACATCATTTCTTGTAAATTGATTCAGTTCCTCTTGCATAGTAAGAATCCATGAATCATCAGTTGATGCTTCCTTTGGATTTTTAGGTTCAATGGTTGAAATAAAAGAAACACTATTCATTTTATTTAGTTGATTTCTTGTTTTAATAAAAACTCAAATATTTCCAAGTATATTTTCTATACGATGATCTTTCAAATATCTTGTTCTTTTGTTTGGATGTGAATTCTCCGAATTATTATTAATTTCATTTTCGGTAATCTTATTATTACTGATTTCGTTTTGGTTATCAGTATTTTCTTCTTCATCAATATTTGGATTATAAATTTTAAAATTTTCGTCAAATGAAACATGTAATGTCTCTTAAATAGTATTAGTTCTACTATTGAAAACTCTATAAGCTTTACTTCTATTAGAATATCCAATAAAATTCCTTTATCTGATTTAGAGTCAAATTTATCCAAATTATCTTTAGTATTTAAAATAAAAAATTTAGTACAAAAAACTTTAAAGTATGATACTTTGGGCTTTTTATTATTGAATAATTCATATGGTGTTTTCTTAGTTAATGGTCTTATTAAAATTCTATTTAATATATAACATGCAGTACCAACTGCTTTAGCCCAAAACAATTTAGGTAAATTACTAACATTTAGCATAGTCATAGCTCACTCTTGAATTGTATTATTTTTTACTTTCTATCATTTCATTTTGTTGTGTAATCTTGGAAATGAAAATTTATGAATTATACCTTTCATATTACAGAAATTTTCAAAATTTTCATTTTCGAATTCTCCACCGCGATCACTCCAAATAGTTTTAAATTTACTAGTCATTTGATTTTGAATTCGTTCAACAAAGATTTTAAACATTTCAAAAGCATCACTTTTAAGTTTTAAGAAAATCATCCCGGTAAACCTAGAATAATCATCTACGATTACAAATACATATCTAGATTGTTTCTGTGAGGGGCCGAAAAGGTCTAAGTGAAGACGTTCAAGGACATGAGAGGTAGAAATTATATCTTTTGGTTTAAAAGAACTTTTTCTAAGTTTTCCTAATTGACATGCATCACATAAATTATTAACTTTAAAATTCATTTTGGGAAGACCTCTAACTAGATAATTTTTAACAATTTTATATATTAGTTTGAAATTCAAATGACCAAATATTTTATGCCAAATCCAAGGATCAGTTGATTCAGCCAAAAGACATATATTATTATTTGAGATTTTCATACTTAATATGTAGATGTTTCGTTTCCTAATACCTTTAAAGATAACGTTTGACTCATTATCTTCAATGTGATATTTATCTTTTACAAATTTAATTTTGAAACCCTTATCAGACAATTGACTAACACTCAACAAATTATGCTTTAAATTCCTAACTAACAAAACATTATATTATAAATAGTATGAGTTTTAGAATTACCGACATTGCCGATGCCAATCACATATCCTTTAGAGTTGTCTCCAAAATTTACCGATCCACCATCTTTGTAAACTATAGCTTGCAAAATTTCCAGATTTTCAGTCATGTGTCTTGAGAATCCTATATCCATTTGTCCATTTTGATCTGTAAAATTAGATCTTCAGATGTCTGTTTATCAAAAGCAATATAACACATCTGTTCCTGCAATTCATATCATGTGATTTTTTATAATGAATAATGCAAATTTATGGAACAACATTACAGTGATTTTGCAAATTATCTTTCTGAAAGTAGTGTCAAAAATATTATCAAAAATTACCATTGAAACCTTTTCAAAAATCTGATTATGAATACTTTGAAATCCACTGCTCTAATACCAAATGTGAGTCGGCGGAATAGGGGTCTTAAGGCTTAATTAGCACAAGAAGGGGGGTGGATAGTGTTTAATTGATTATATGAATATATTTCAAATTCTGTAAGATTCTACTTGTAATGATGTAATTAAAAATCACAAAGACGATCACAAAACCAATCACAGAAAAAAGTAAACGCAGTAAAAGTAAAAAGGAAAGAACACACCAGGATTTTATACTGGTTCGGAGTTACCCTACATCCAGTCCCACACAATTCCTTGTACGAATTTCTTTTTAACTAGTAAATGCAAATACATTCTCGAGTTTTAAGCTACAAGACACATCCTCAAGAATCCCGACCTTTGGGTAGAGTCACTTGATTTCTGGGCTATAAGCACACCTACTAGATTTACGGGCTAACAGGCACACTAAATTGATTTTACGGGCTACAATCACACCCACAAGTATAGTAGTATGATTTGATAGAGTTTTACAGACTCAACTCTTCAATCTTGATTACAATTGATCCTATAACTTTTGAATAGCACTTTGATCTTTGCTAGAGTAAGAGAGATAAGAGAATCAAAGAGTAAATGAAATAGAATCAAACTAGTAATGATTGAATTAGATTTCGGCTGAACTTCGGCAGAGTTTGGGTATATTTTGATTTAGAAATCAAGTGAGTGAAAGAGGAGAAAAAATAAGAAAGTAGTTAATAAAAATTCATTTGGAAGTTTGGTATATATAAGGAAACAACGGTTAATCCATTCGCGAAGAGATACGAAGAAAAGACACTTGTATTCAAAATTTAAATTTTGAAATTTAGGGCTAGTATGTCGACATATAGGAATTGATATGTCGACGTATCCTTCACAAATTGAAAAACACTTTATAAAAATTATTTTGAAAGTCTGTTGCTTTGTAAAATAATTTGATACTTTGTAGAATCGTTTAAATATAGTTTATACACATTTTAATAAAAATGTAACTTAATAAAACTTTATAAACTAATTTTGAATAATTTAATAAGAATATTCAATATAATGTAAACAATATATATAAAATCAATATAGTTATAAATTATTAAAGTATAAACAAAAATTAAATATATATATATATATATAAACCTAAAATTACTAAAATAATATCTTTATAAGTATAGGAATTGAAAATCATTTTGAGAAATATTTTGGAAAGATTATTTTAAAACTAGGATATCTGAAAAACACTTTAAAACAGAATTAGAGAAGGCGAGAGAGATCGGGAAAGTGCTATCAAGGTTTTAACATAAATTCTATGACTTTATAACTTTTCTGGAATATCTTGAAATCTTGAACTCTTCAATACTCATGATTCTTCATTCTCCAACTCTTGAAACTCTATATCAGCATCTTACATCTACTCTTGATACTGTACAGCCTTCTTAATCAACACCTGTCTTATATCCTTCACTATATACTATATATAACTTGATAAAACATTTGTATCTATATTTTATATAATGTCATATAGTTGTTATCATCAAAACCAATACCTAAGGTACTAATAGTATAATCCATTATGTTTTGATTAATGGTAAAGGGTATTTACCTGCTTTGATTTCAAATTATTTTAAATCAACTTATATTAGATGTTAATGGCTAAATAACCATGATTGCAGTTTGTAGATGATTATGGTTCAATTGTTTGATTAATGATTGTTTGAATTGAATTATATGGTTGAATTATATGCTATATATGTTGGTATTGATTGTTCTAGATGATAAAAATATTAAATTAAAATTAATTTGAATTATTTATATGAAAAATAAGATATGGATATTTAATGATAATGTGGTGCCTCAAAATAATTTTATTTTGAAATAGATTTGAATTCATTTCTAAAAAAATTAAATTTATTTATTAAAAATTAAGTTATGTGTGTGTGCATATATATATATATGGATTTTTTTGGCAAGGCCAGTGGGTTTAAATGGGCCCTAACCATTTTATTGATTCACCTGAGAGAAAAGAACATACAGAATACTGGGGAAACTAGGTGAAGACAATCACAAGGAAACAAAAACAAAGGAAAAAAAACCAAAGCGACAGCCAACACAACAACCAAACAAAACATAAAAACCAAAAAAATTACTAAAAGGCATGAATAATGCCCGATTCAAAAGGAAAGGGGGATAAAACCATGCCTTCTCGGATGTCATGCTTCAGTAATTGTTTCATTTGCGTCTCTATCTTCCGAACTCCACAAAATAAGATCTCATTCCTCTCCTTCCAAATCAAGATGATAAATTTCTTTAAGACAAAGCTTAACATATAAGATTTGTACGTCTTCTTTGTAGTTGCTTTAAAAATAAATTCCTATTCTCTATTGCTATCACCGTATACCTAGGTTCTGCCTGTGAAAAACAGAATATACTGCCATAGAATGTTCACTTTATCACAGTTAAAAAACAGGTGCATGCTTTCCTTGTCTTCTATGTTGCAAAATAAACATTTAGTATCAAGCATGATTCCTCTACTCTGAAGCTTAACTTTCGTATGCTGTGCATTTTGGATCACTTTCCAAAGCATTAAATTCTCTCTTTCATTACTATGATTTAGCCATATCATTTTATTCCACATGAAGTCAACATGCTCATCAACTTTGCTTAAATAATTGTATATCATTCCTACACTGAAAGTTCTACCCTTGTCAGACCATAGTATCCTTTCATTGGCCTCCAAACTAATGTTATCATTAAGGATATAAGACCAAATCTCATTAATGTTCTGATTGGAGGTAGCAGGCACCTAAACATGACCATTTGCAATGAATTCACATGCCCTAGCATTCCTTCTTATACCAGTTTGCTGAATCTCCTGGAAGTTCAAATGATCACTCAATATAAACCCTGGTTTAATCCAAGGGTCATCCCAGAAAATCACCCTACCAGCATGGTACCCTCCACTCCAACCAATCTGACATTAATGAGGCATTTCATACATACTTTAAACTTCTATTGGGAAATGCAAATAACTTATCTCCATCTCTTGATATTCTATATTCCATCCCTCTTCCAAGGCTGAAAAGTCAAGACATTAATATGCTTGGCATGGCTGTTTCCAACGAAGAGATTAAAGAAGTTGTTTTCTCTATGAATCAAAGCTCTTGTGGGGGGCGGATGGGTTCGATGCAGTTTTCCTTATTTCTTGTTGGAGTATAATACATAAAGACTTCTCTGCTGCCATCCAAATTTTTTTCCTCAAATCCAAAATTGTTGGCTCCATAAATGCTATTAATATAGCCCTTGTCCCAAAGAATAATAATTTTGAAAATGTGCAATCATTCCGGCCTATTGCTTGCTACAATATAGTGTATAAATGCATTACCAAGATCATTTCTTCTAGACTTAAGAAAGCTCTTCCTAACATTATATCTATGAACCAAGCTGCCTTCCTTCTCGGTAGAAGTATCTTGGATAATGCTTTATTGTCTCATGAACTGTTAAGAGGATACAATTCTTCTCGGCCTTCCCCTAGGGTTATGATGAAATTTGATATTATGAAAGCCTTTGACACCCTTCAATGGGACTCTATAGTGAGAATCATGGCTTACATGAAATTCCCTAAACACTTTATTTCTTAGATATATACCTGCATTTTGACGGCCAGATTCTCAGTTATTATGAATGGATCTCCAGTGGGCTATTTCCATAGCAAACAAGGTATTCGACAGGGTGATCCTATGTCTACATACTTGTTTATTCTTGTCATGGAAGTTTTAAATCAAATTCTTAATGGGTTAGTGACTAAAGGTCAATTCAAGCTTCACCCTAAGTGTAGACAACCTCAAATCACGTCACTCATGTTCACTGATGACTTGATTATTTTCTCAAAGCCTGACCTGAACACAATTCAATCTATTTTGGGTGGCCTTGACTTATTTTACAAGCTAACTGGTCTCAAAGTTAACTTGGGTAAATCTGATATAACGATAGCTGGGGTTGATCAGACGCTTTACCAATCTATTTTGCATGCAACTTCCTTGCAACCTTCATCTAATAATGTGTCTTACTTGGGTATTCCCCTTGCTACCTCTAGAATAACCAAGAACCAATGCCTTCCTCTATGTGACAAAATAATAGCTAGCCTAGACAGCTGGACCAACAAATCTCTTAGTCAAGCGGGGAGACTCACATTAATCAAATCTGTCATCTTTTCCATGTCTATGTATTGGTCTAGGACGTTTATTTTGCCAAAAAATTGATAAGCATGATTAGGAGTGCTATCATGAAGTTCTTTTGGAAGGGTGGTATTCATGCAAGATACATGGCCCCATGTGCATTCAGCAAAATGGAACTTCCTAAGGATAAGGGGGACTAGGCATTAACAACTTACTGTTATGGAATAAAGCAGCTTTTGCTAGACATATCAATAATTTCCTTAACAAAGATAACAATATTTGGGTTGCATGGTCTCGAAAGTATGTGCTGCGCAACTCCAATTTTTGGCAAATGAAAATCCCTCAAAATGCTAGCTGGACGTGGAGGAGCATATTGAGAATGAGAAGCAGCATCTTACCTATGTTAAGAATATGGATTTTTATTATATATGAATAATAGTTTACGAATTTATCTTGAATTATAAAGGAATTTTAATTATTTTATATAGACGGAACAATGTACATGTGTATATGTGCGTCGATTTTGAAAGTAACTATAAGTACAAATTTTATTTAAAAGGCATTTTTCTTTCATTGAAAATTTCTTTTATTTTCCATAAAATGTTAAATGATTTTAAAACTCATTTAAAAATCGAAACTGTGAATTTTAAAACTCTTGCAATTTTTGAAAATAACTTTGTCTATAAATGATATTTGAGAAATAAGAAACTTTAAAACTTCAAAAGATTTTAGCCTATTTTGAACTTAAATTCAAAAGGATGTATTTTCAAAGCTTAAATATTTTAAGAATGAAAAATTTAGGAAAAATTCAAGCATGTTAATTTAAAATCCCTAAAAATATATTTGGATTATTTTGAGATAAAATTTGGATTTTTAGGGATAAAATTTAAATTAATTGATTTTTTTGAATTCAAAAGTGAATTAAAAGGCTTAAAATGCGTTTAAAGGATGAGAAAATAAATACAATTCAAATTTATTCTTTTGAAAATTCCTAAATACATGCTTGAAATATATTGAGATGAAATTCATATTTTTAAAGTTTAAATTTGAAATAGTTAATGTTATTTTGAATTTAAACTAGGATTAAAAGAATAAATCCTGGTTGGATAATTTAAAATTCTTTTTGATTGAAATAATATGAACTTGTGTGATTATATGCCTGTTTGGATGATATTATACATGTTTGTTTACTTTAAACTTCGTAATTTAAATTATTTTCTTCATTTTAGCCCAATTATTAATATTCTATGTCATGTTCAAAATTACTATTATTATAAATAATGTTGTTATTTGCAAGTTAAACCATATTGCATGAACATGAATAATCAAATGAGCTATATATATGATGGGTTTAAAACGACATTCTAGAAATAAATGTCGTTTGGAATAATCAAAGTATTTTAAAAATACTATTAACATTCACCGAGTTCAGTATAAGATACTAACTACCAGAGTGCTAATATCCATCCATAGGACCGACTCGAGGGTCGTAACTCAATTTGTGGTGACCTTGTCCCTCATTATTACATCTAAATGATCTATTGCTAGGACATATGAAGCTATCAAGGATAATGTTGATTGTTGGAGACGTAGTGAAAATAAAACGAAGTAGCATCACAAATGAAGATATAATGCAGTGGACTACAACGCCTGTAAGATTTATCATGCCCCTAGATACCTTGGTACGATAACTAAGGGATCATATGAAGTGCACATCACAACTGACCTAAAGTGCACATGTGAATAGGAATGGGATGAATTACCAAGTAAGGTTAGTCTATGTAGAGGGTAAAGCCACATATGACATTTATCAAAGTGCAATTTAATCGGGATTCACAGGACAAGAAAATGGTTTAGCTTTCTCATAAGTACTAGTAAAAATGTCATTTTACTTGAAACTTATTATTTTGAATATTGATTGAATTATACAAAACAAGGCAGCTCATAAGTAAAATGATAGGATATGATATACTAGTTGATTAGAGTTGCAATTGTGTAAGTTATATTGAATATTGTTGTGAAATGGGTGTTATAATTGGTTTGTGAAAATGTGGATGTGGGAATTTGTTTGGTGTGTGTGACCCTGTTTGTAACTTATATGCCCCATAAATCCTAACACGACACATTCATCCATTTATGTTGCATGATTACACTCACATTAAGATGTCTAGCCTTACTCGAGATTTTGTTTTGTAACATCTCCTTAGGTCATACTTAAGTTGTTTTACAGGTCAATATTACGACTGTATGTGCTTTATAGGTTGCAATATAGAGTTGGAGTAGATGACAATTGAAACACCCCACACCCCTTAATATACCCAAAAGGATACATTAAAAGGCGTAGGGCGTTGTAGGTATAACTAAAGCTAACAGAGACTAAGATTCATAAGACAAAAATAGATAAAAACAACGGAAACTTAAAATAATAACTTAAATAAAACAAAACTTCATAATTGCTTCATAAATAAGTCAAATACCAAATACCACATACATGTCTAAAAAAATCCAATATGTCTCATAAAACAAAAACTCATAGTCTAAAAAATCAGAGTACATAATATCCCTCATAATAAGCTAGTACATAGAAAGAACAAAAGCTAAAAATAAAAGAAATACATAGTAGAGAACTCCTCCAAGAAACCACCAAGCAACTGCAATCTAGTGCCCTCTCCCTTAATTGCCTATGGGAGGAAAAGGGGAAAATAGAGGAGTGGGTCAGACTAAAAGTCTAGTGAATGATAGTAATTACTCGAGTCTTTAAGCAAGATAAAAGTAATAGACTCTACAACAGTTCTAGCAAAAATAAAGAGGAAACAAGGAAAGAGATAAACTAGAAATAAATATGATTAACTATAAAATAAGTTAACTTCGATTGCTTTCACTTATCCTTGGTTTCTGCTTTAATTGGGCTGAATTCCTAATCCTATAATTAGGATGTGCCCCTACTTCTACCCTTTTTGATCGGCCTGCTATTCCATAGACCTTACTGCGGACCAGCCGCTATATAACTCCCGACACAGTAGCCAATGGTATCTATGAAAGATGCACAGAGCAACTACTGTGGATCCGGACGACATATATAGCTCCCTACACAGAAGGCAATGGTGTCTACGAAAGACACTCATACTAAGCGCTTGGAACTCATAGCTATTACTAAGCACCCGAATGGAAGTTGCATGCGTCACTGCCACCATGCTCATGCTACCTTTTGCTCCACCTATTGGGTATTCTTATTACCTCCAACTTCCAGCATAGCATGCCCCTCATCTCACTTCAGGCTAATGTGAGATCACCGTATGTCCATAGAAAATAGGGGAAATGATGTTGGTACTGACCCTTCATCCAAACAATATCTAGTTGCGCCCCTTATCCAAATCCCCCGTGATTTGGACTTCTATTTGACCAATTACTACCATTCTTAGCATAAATTTGCCCTCATCTCACTTCTGACTAATGTGAGACACCGTTTTGTCTAATAGGGAATGTTATTTGGTACAGGTCCTACTTTCATCTTTGCTTATTAACTTAGATAAATTATTTAAATGAGCCTTTATTATCATTTTTACTTTCTACGCTTATTAATTTATCCCAACCCTTAAAATAAGCCTCATTCTATTCATTTTCTTATTATAACCTACGTTATAATCATACTTATTACTTAACTGAAGGTCTAAGTGTGAAAATAAGCTCTTTCATCTTTTACTCTTTTTTAGTTATAATTCTACGTTATAACTAAGCCAATTAATTAGTCCAATTCTAATCATAATTAGGCATAATTTCAGTCTTAATTCCATTTTATTACAGTCTTCATAATTTACATCTTATAATCATAAATAGGCCAATCTCTTTAATTCAGTCCAATTAATATCATAATTAGGCATAATTTCAGTCTTAATTCCATTTTATTACAGTCTTTATAATTTACATCTTATTTTTCTTTATTTCATAATTCTTATAATTTAATCCAATTTCGCGTTAATTCTATTCTAATCCATATGCAAAGAAGAAGGAGAAATAAAAGAAAACTGAAAATAGAAGAAAATCCAAGGCGTAGGAAGAAGATGTAAATAACGCATAAATAACAGTATATAGATTAAAATACTATAAATAAGTGGAAAAGCTATAATAAACAGAAATAAACTAAATTACTAAAAAGAATAGCTGAAAGGAAATAGACTGAAAATAATTCTAAAAACTGTAAATAAAACTGCTAAAAAGGTTATTCCAAAAATATTGTAGTAAAACTACAACTATTGGAAACCCTATTATTTTAAATTACTTAAAGAAATCTTAAAATAATTACAACCACTCACCTCCGGTCCTAAGCTCTTCCTTTGGTCTTCCCGGATCCACTTGGAGTTGTAAAATAATTTTTATTAAAAAGATTCTCTCCTTGGAAAATTATTCCTTTTAGGGTCCTTCCTGAAAAGGTTAACCCAAGCGGAGAAAATATAGAATGAGAAAAAATGTTAGGCCTAGGGTCTTATTTATAGGGGTAGAAGTGGATCTCGGACCATTGGATTTGGGGATTGAATAGGATGCAACCACGTCACAGGATAAATAGGAGCCATCGGATGAAAGCACGGAAGGACCATATGGAACAGAAGAATGCAAAATGATGTGTTCGCTAACTACTGGAATGAAGGAATGAATCCTTCGTTCATTCACTTGAGGCAGGTCGACCTTAGGGTCGACCGGCTGGTCGACCTAGGCAGTGGGATGGTCGACCTCCCCATATATTATTCTCTTTTTTTCTGATTCTTGTTTATTTAATAACTTGTTCATATTAGCTCGGATTCTGACATTCTATATATGGAAATTGACCAAAAAATTACCACGGACACAATGGTGCAACTCCCATGGCTCAATTCTGATAATTTCACAAAGTTATTTTATTATTTAGTCAATTAACCAATTAATTATTACGGGTTAAATTTTGGGTTGTTACAACAATGGTAAATACTTACTTTTTTTATAATTATATTGAGATTCTATAGTATTGGTCGATATGATGGACTTGTGTGATGAGTTGTGTGTATATGTAAAGAGATACATACATACATATATAAGATGATATATTAAATTTTCATATATGATATAAAATTCGTCATTTTTATTCACTTTGATTTTGTTAGTTGGGAAATTTTTATTTGTGTCCCTAATTATGTGTTATTCAATTCTAGAATTTGTACATTTTCTTGTGTCGACATGAGATACATATTATTTCAGATATATTTAGGTATTGAAATGTATTCTTGTAGACCCGATGTAGTGTATACGAGAGATCGCTCCTTCTGTGTCTATTGATTCGAGCTATCGGACGACAAACTCTCTCTGATAATTCGGTCATTGGAGCCGGGGAGTTACAATAGGGATATTCTTAAAACTACTAGATCTATGTTACTTTCTACTGATGTTCCCAAGGAATTTCGGGTGCAACTATTCTCATAGCTGTTAGGTTAAGTATCACTGTTCCCCCTACTCGTATTTTAGGTATTTAACCTTTTGAAAAACTATATGGACATGCACCTGATTGTTATATTTTTAAAGTGTTTGGATGTACTTGTTTTGTTCTCCATCCTTATGTAACGACCCGTATTTTTTATAATTAAAAACTATTAAATTAAATAAGTTTTTGAATTTAATATTGTGAGAAATTAAAATTTATGATTTATTTATGAGAAAAATAATTAGAATATGATTTAAATAATGTTGTTTGAATGTTTTTGACAACTATTTTAATGAAATTTCAATCAATTGAAATAATTGTAAAGTTAATTTGGTTAAAATTGTAGTTAAGGAATAAATTAAATATTGGATTTAATGTTGAAATTATATGTTATTAAATGAAATAGGTTTTTTTATAGAATTTGAAATAAATTAATTAGTACATAAATTTATTAACTTTTGTTTGTAAATAATAGACTTAGAAATGTGTTTGAATTACTAATGTGTAATAATTGTTTTAATTATTATTTAATTATTTAATCCGTTGAAATTAATTTGGAAATCAATGAAATTTAATGTAATTAAATATTGTAGTTAATATGAGTTAAGATGATAATTGTAGAATATGAATGTAATAAAATGTAGACTAATGTTAATTATATTCATAAGGTTTTGGTTGATTTAATAATAAGAATGTAAATCAAAATAAAAGAATTGTTGGAATCTAAATTATAATAAAATAGGTTTTATTTCCATTGTAATTGAACGCTGAATTTAGTGTAATATTTAAATAGTGGATTTAACATGAAAAATTTATTTTAAAAGATTTTAAATTCTATGTAACCAGGAATGATGGAAATTTGTAAACTTTTAATTTAGAATTTAAAGGTGATTAAATTAATTTAATAATAATTTATTTAATTAACGTGAAAATTAGCCTTTTTGGCTACTGTCTCGGATTTCGATGAACCAGTTTCATTGGATCTGTAATAGTGAATTATTATAGGATTTCAAGTTTCGTAGCGATCGTACTTATTGATCGTGCGAGCTCGAAACGCGTACAAACCGATTAATAGAATTTAAATGAATATAATTAGATTTTGAAAGCTAACTTCTGTATACAATGGAATTAGGGTTTGAAACTAGTCCCATTGAGTTTAAAAATATCGAAAACATATATTTTGATATATGGGATGACCTACTTTCGTTTTGAAAACGAAACGGGCTTTTCGGGTCGTTGTTATTGTTTCGACCCAAATCGGTCTGTCCATTCGTTCTTATTTATCTCTGCCTATATATAGGCCATTATTAACCCTAGCAGCTTATTTTATTTCTAATTCTTGTACGTACAATTCTATCTATCTACTCAATTATATATTCCTTCTTCAATGGCTGTCAATTCCAAAAAGCCTAATTTCAATTCAAAATCAAATCGAATATTCAAACTCATCAAACCATATCAAATTATATACTGCCGGAATGCTCTCAAAGAACGTAATCTAGATCTAAGATTTGTTTTCCGATTGGAGGTTCGGTTTGGCCAGAAATCATCAATCTATTCTCGACCGTCTGTTGCTAGGGTTTCACGATCAACGGTGGATCGTCGACTATTTGACGATCGGGGAGTTGCATCTTGTAGAGGGCGTCGAGAGGCTTTGATCCATGGGTTTACATCGCGTCATCAATGCTCGGATTTGCCTGAAACGGCGATGGAATGGCGCGTGTTTGGGCACGGCGGCAAAGCCACAAGGGGAGGCCGGAGGTCGAGCGGAGCCAGGCGTGGGTGCGGCAGGCCACGACGGTTCTGATGGCGTCATCTGATCTGTGGTCAGGCGCATGGATAGGCGTGTTGCGACGAGTCTTGGTCTGCGCCTGATGGAGTGTCATGCTCGTTCTAGGGTTTGTGATGGTAACGATATTATGAATTTGCCCTTTTATTTTATTTTATTTTATTTTAAATTTAAAATTTTAAACTTCTAACGCTAATAACTCTTGCATATGAACTCGGATTTGGACACGGTTTCTTCCGTTGCGATCATATTGAAATTCCAAACATTATGGAACTGGTTAGGCTACATTCTTAAATAGTTCAAATTTTGGGCTTTATTTGGATTTTAAATCGACTAGAAATCAAATGTGAGTGATTTAACCTACTCACAAATACTAAACTTTCTTATGTTAGTTGAATTAAAATTTATGATGTGATAAGAATATTATTGGTTGTTATCTGGTAGTTTAATTTGACATTTTAATTGAAATTGAATTAACTTGCCATTTAAATTAATATTGAATTTAAATTGATAGTTAAATACCTGATATTGATAACCAGTTAATTGCTGTGATTTATTGACTAATTCGGATGCTGATAATGATGGATGTTTATATGTTGGCATTTTGGATGATTGGATGTTATGTTTATTATATATGTTGTTATAACACTGCAAGTTCCCTTAGTTTGTTGTTAGGAAAATCTATGGGTTGAAATGATACATACCTAAATGATCTTATAGATTAGGAAAAAATCGTTATGGGTTGAAATGATACATACCTGAATGATCTTATTGATTAGGAAAAAAATCGTTATGGGTTGAAATGATAAACCCGAGCGATTTTATTGATTTGGAAATTATTGATTCGGGATACGGGTTGAAATGATATATACCCGGATAATTTAACTATTTTGGGTTGAAATGATACATACCGCATCACTTGACCATAGGGTAGAAAATTATATATAGACACTGTTGGTCAGTATTAAATTATTTTCTAAATGGTAAAGTATGTTCGATTTACAAAGTTGATTTTTAAAATTTAATTTAATGATTTTATTTAAAAATTTATATTTAGAAAATAATTTGTTTTATATGTTTTAAAGTTTCAAATTATAAGTTAATATATGGTTTAAAAGGTAAATTTAAGATTTTTTACATATAATTTTATTTAGTTTTAAAATATATTTTTAAATGGTTTAAATTTTAATTTAATAGAATATTTAATAGAGTTTTAAGAGATTTATATAAAACTTAATTTAATAAAATATTTAATATAGTTTTAAGAGGTTTATTTGAATTCAATTTAATATAATAAATATAGATTTTTATAATAACTTTAATAAATTAAAATGTAAGATGTTTTGAAAAGAATTTATAAAAGTTTTGTAAGAGATTATATAATGGATTTTGTAAAAAGGATTATATTAAAGATTTTTATAAAGGGTTATTATTATAGCTTTATAAAGAAGTTTATAAAGGTTTTAAAGGATTTTATAAAGGGTTTTATAAAAGGAACTTGTTTAAATGGGATGAGTTGTAAACTGTTTTTGGAATTTATGAATAGCTTTATAAATGGTTCTAAAGCATATAAATAGTTTATAAATGGTTTAAGAGAGATTTATAAATTATTTTCGAAATTGATTGAAAGAAATCTTCCTAGGTATTTATGAATATATTTGTACTTTTGGAATAAGTATATGGATATCTTGATATGAAGTTATAAACTGTTTTCTAGATTTATTATTAAAAATGTTTTATAAAATGGCCACTGTGTGAAATAAGCGTTTGGTTGTTAAAGAGACCAGGGTCGAATATGGTCATACTCTCTGCCAATTACGAAACCACTTTAACAACTATGCACGTGGTGGAGAATCCAAAACGAAGTAGGATGGTTTGGCGAATGCTAATTGTATGAGGTAAGAACGCAGCCCTGACCTCCCTCGAGTCAGCTTGATATGACTAGAAAAGGAGCTATACCGGGCCAAGTGAGGTTGCTCCTCCGATCGGACATGCTTCTTCGATACTATATATGTTACTTTGAGATTGATTTGTGGCCACCTTCGGTTTGATTATAGGAGTGTGTTCCGAGGTGGGCAGTAGTAGCTGCTATGCGTTACCACCAGTCCAGGAGTGCAAAACGGTAGAATCGTACCCTGGGCACTGCCTCGCGTGCCTTGTCATATGCCTTATCGAGCCCACTACGATTTTGGTTTGTGTCATTCCTATGGAGTGCTCCCTGATAGCCCACCTGTTTGGTGGAGTTTACAGTACTGTATGGACTACGGCATTTATAAAAATGTGTTAAGGGGATATGGGTAAGGCTTTAACGCTATTTTAATACTTTACTGATAAACACTACATATATATAGCGTATATTACTACATATAGATAGTTTAACGGATCCTTATGAGATGGAAATCCCGAAAAATTTCTTAAGTTATTGCACGCACGTTATAAACTGGATAGAAGATGTAAAATCCCGTAAACATCTCTGAAGCCATTACACTCATATTTATTTGTTGTTGATTTAACTTACATAAGATCTTCTGACTCGAGTGTTTTGTCTTTTCATTACACTCGGGTCAGCCTGAGCATTTCAGCATTGAAGACTTTATTTCTGAAGGACAAAGATGGAGTTTGATATATTATATTATTAGAAATTTTCCGCTACATCATTATTGGTATGTTGTTAATTGTACTCTGATTGATGTAAAATTTGTGTAATCAAATGTATATTATAAAACAGCTTCATGAACTATTTATTTGAGTATTATATTTTGTAATTCCACTGTGAGATTCTGTGTTTTGTTTTTCCTTCTTTTCTCTTATTTTCTTATTTACCCCATTGACAATCCTCTCATTTGAATGGTTTGAGTTGACATGTGTGGTTTATTGTCGATTTAAACCATCCAAAAAGGTGGGTCATTACAGTTGGTATCGAAGCTTTGGTTTAGAAATACCTTAGCCCGTCGGGGTTTAACTCATTAGAGATAGGGTTAGTAATACCCTAGAATGAGTTTGAGTGTATATGAGAGAGCGTATTTGTTAGTGCTATAAAAATGTTTTTATATTGTGTTAATTTGTTCTGTTTAGTATTTATAAATTCTGGTCAGTACATAGGATGCTATGGCATCGATAGGGATTTCTAAACACTTAATAGGGCAGACCGACACAATATAGTTTTGAAATATAGGTAAATGAAATAATTTTACATAGTATTATATTTTGTATATAAAGGAATGATTTTTATAAATGGATATAGTTGTATGTGATATGTTTGTTTGTTAGGAAGTGAAATTTATAAATATTGGTTGCAAAATAGGATTTAAAAATAAAGTAAATATAAATTGGAAATTTGAGAACTTAAGTTCCGGGGTTTTGAAATTGGTTTTCAAAGATTTTGGAATATAATATTAGTATTATTTGGAAGTATTTTTCAATATAAATATTTTCGAAGAGATTTGAAAGAAATGTTTTAAAAGAAATTTTGAAAGGAAATAAGCTCTATACTTCTCTCCTTTGTCGTTGGAAAATAATTTTGGTGATGACCGCGACATCATCGACATTCATTTTTGAGTTTCAAAGTGGGAATACCATTGTAGTAACTTTGCTACACATTACTTTTGATAAAAAAATTAATTTATATTTTCAAGTATGTTTTATTATACAAAAGATATAAGTATATATTATTTTGAGATGATTTGCAATGAAATCCGGTATTTGGTTCTTAAGTTTTCTGTTAAATCAATGATTTTCAGTTATTGTAATAGAATGGAATCTTGACTATTTTAATAAGTTGGAAACTTCCTAAATTGAAATCTAAATTAAAAGGTAATTGTTTCATGAAATATAAAGAAGTTGGGATTTGTAACTTGTAAGTTAAAGGATAATGAAAATTAAGAAGATGAAAATTATTGAACATTTTTGTTAACTAAAATGAATAAGATAAATTTGTATAACATTCAATTACATTCTAAAAACATATATAAAACTTACCAGAAATATTTAAAAGTTGAAATGTTAAATATGAATATGTAATAGAATATTATATAAGTGAAAACTTGGGTAATAATAATGTTCAAAAATGAAATCATGTCAATATATAAATTAAGAATTAAGATGTTACAAGACATGATATAAACTTAAGTTAATGGTTGAAATGCTTTATAATTAAATTGGATAGTAAAAGTGAATATCACTTAAGTAAATGATTATAAACTTATGAAATTGTTAAAATGATTCATAAATATATTTAATATTAAAGGAAATACTATGGTGAAAATGAATGTGAATTGAAAAGTAGAAAAACTTAAGTATGAATTTATTCACTAATGAATATTAATATTAAATAGAAATCAAGTTATATAAGTAAATAATAAATGTGAATTAAACTGCAAGATACTTATATAATATTTTAAGAATTGATTTATTGATGATCTAAATAATTGAGTTTGAAATAATCTGTAACGAACTGGATTTTCGACCCTCGAAAATCGACACTAATACGTTCATTGTATTGCGTGTCGACTATTCAAGTGCCGGAAACACCGTTCGTTAGAGGAAAGAAAGGAGATAGAAGATAGAAGATAGAAGAAATAAAAAAATCACAGAATCTCATAACGCAATGGAATAACATATATTAATCAACATAATACTTTACAAAGTCATTTAAAAAATGATACATCAGAGTTATACTAATACAATTCTACCCTAAGACAGTTATAACAGATTGTCCTTATACATTAGATATAGAGTACATAATATACAGCAGAAACCTGATAATAACTAGCTATCGATGAAGCCTCCTGCTCCAAGCTCCTCTAGAATGCATCTGTAGAAAACCTATACTACTTGGTTGCTCGTAAAAATTTGAGTACTCAAGAGTTTTAGGGAAAGAAAATAAAAATCCGGGTTAGACATAGGTCTGGTGTGAGTAAACTCAAAACAACTGAATTATTACTTTCAAAACTCTTTTAAAATCAAGGGTATCTCGTAAGACCATGCCGCACATAAACACGGATGGGTTTTTACCTTACAATAACCAAAACACCGTGATATAAAATCTAGTGATATTATAGTAATGTCTAAGTACAAATACTTATTAAAATAGCCGAAATTGTTATATTAATTAAACTCCAGCATACTAGGATCTACAATCAAAACCGTAAAGGCTCGTATTGGAGAATGGATTCCATACAACGACTAGGCACTGGGGTACCACCTATCACAGTACATGTCAAGAAAATATATCGAGGACCTCGCCAGGATTCTCTACCAACACAAGACTGGCCTACCCCTTACTGGATAGTACCGAATATGTCATTACGTCGGTTGCTTTGCAACCCCTTTTATCGAGATATCAAGTACAACCAATCCATAAATATGTAGATTTACCTAGAAGGGTGACAACATAACCTAATGGGTGCGACCCACTTAGGCTTGCTGCATCTCCCCTGATTTTCAGTCATTCCCGGTTGACGAGGCTTGAGGCTACGATTACCTTTCAAGAAATTCACACTTAGAATGCTCATTGCCCTCCAATGACAATGTGCTGATAGCATTCATCCATACAAGTCCGTTTTGGGTCTGAACAAAACCGAAGGCACTATTCCTAACACATCCATTTTGGAATCACCCTGAGGATTAGTAGCAATTAGCCCTTGCACTTCACATCTCTATCTTCGATTCCATGATCTTCACGATGTCTTCACTTCGAAATGCAATCGTCGGATCGAAGTGGTTTTTGAATAACATATCCGATCCCGGTATCTTCAAAACAACGTTCGATAATTTCCGGTAAACTCAATCCCGGTTCTTTAGGAAATAAGAAAATAAAAGATAAGAGTGGAGTTCACCTTCTAACCGTTTATGGATGGATTTCCTTATCTTTTATCCTAGAAGAAGAAATGAGTTTATACTTACAGTATAGCACCTTCGACGGTAACTATACCATATAATTTCCATCTTTCTCCTAGATATTTCCAAAGTTAGGTTTTGGTCCAGATTTGATAGTTGGTTATTTGACTATCAAATAAACAAACAATCAAACATTGATTCAATTCCATATGGGATCCTCTAAGCCTTTATTAATTAATCTTTAATTAATAAAATCACTTTATAAAACTCTATCAAAGGATCTTTTCTAAAACAGTTTTTCCAAAACCCATAACATCCCTTTTATACTTGAAAGCTTTTGGAAAACTTTCCTCTTTCAAAATTCCATAGTAAATGACCAAGTAGTTCCCTTCCCAAAACATCTTTTACTATAAAACACTTTCACTTACCCCTTATAAAAATACTTTTATAAGTTCACTTCACATTTCAAACCTCTTATAAATTTTCAATCTAGATTTAAAACTTCTTTTAAAATCTCTAAAATGGTTTATAAAATCTCTTCTTAATTCAAAACTATTTATAAAACTTCTTTCTAAATCCTTTATAAAATATCATTTACAAAATATCTTTTGTAAACCACTTTAAGTAAACTCTTTAGTAAAACCCCTTTGATAAACAAGATATTAGTTAAAAATAACTTTAAAAAATAACTTGAAATCATTCATAAACTTTAAACCCAAATTGATCAAAGAATTTAGGTTAATTCAAAAAACACATTGTATAATTTCAAAAGGGGGCTTAGCAATCCCAATGGTACTAATTTAAGTTACCATTCAATTTCAATTCTAATTCACTTATCAGTTATTTACATAGATCAACATATATGTAAATACAACTCACATCCAATAAGGGAATAACATGTCAATATGAACTAAGTATCATATACATATCCAAATAACATTATAGTAGGATAGCGATTTGTCCTGCTAAACAGATGTCCACACAATTCATAGCAGAACAGAGATTTATTCTACTAACATATGTCCACACAAACGCACAAACAAGCCAACCATCAATTTATAGCAGAACGGGGATTTATTTTGCTAACACATGTATACACAACAAACAAACAACCAATTTATAGCAGAACGGAGATTTATTCTACTAACACATGTATACACAACAAACAAACAACCAATTTATAGCAGAACGGAGATTTATTCTACTAACACATGTCCACACAACAAACAAACAACCAATTTATAGCAGAACGGCGATTTATTCTACTAACACATGTCCACACAACAAACAAACAATCAATTTATAACAGAACGAGGATTTATTCTGCTAACACATATCTATACAATTCAACAATCCACATTATAACTCATTCACAGTTATATGGTTCCTTAGTCGTATCGACACTTGATTTCCTTGAATTCAAAACCATCCTTGGAAAATAAGTTCCTTTAAAACAATTTGATTCAACTTTAAATTCTTTTAAAAATAATAAATTATAAGGTAAATCCCTTTTTAAATCATAATTAATCATTATTAAATCTTAACTCAATTTAATTAATTAATTTATGAAATAATTTAACCTTTAAATAAATAATAACAATAATTGATTATTAAATAAATGACTAAATCTTAATTAATCATTTATTAAATTATTAAATAATAATTTAAACCTTAATTAATAATTAAATATCAATTAATATCAATTAAATTATTAAATAACATTTAATTAAAACTTAAATAGTAATTTAAATCCATTTAATCATAATTAATTAAATTTTAAAATTAACTTTAATGAAGAAATAATTAAATAAATAATTAACCTTTAAATAATAATTAATTAATTAAACATGATTAATTAAAAATTAATTACCTTTTTAAAACTTAATTAACTATTAATTAACTTCTTAATTAATAGATGATTAACTTACTTAATTAGTATTAGTTAATACTAATTACTTAACCTTAATTACTAATTAATTAATAATTAATTATCATTAATTAATTAATAAAAACATACTTAATTAAGTTATAATTAACTTAAGTGTCGCTAACTTAGTTTGAAAACATTTCCAAAACATTTTTAAAGAAACTTAAAACTTGAAATTTTTGAAAATCCGAACTGCATCCATAGCGACTATCGCTATGGATACCCATAATTTCCAACTTGTTTTCCACTTCTATATCACAACCAACCCAAAGTCTATTGAACCTTAATCATCACATAAGCAAGCACGTATCTTTCGAACCAAACATAATCAACATCACAACTTTTATGACCAACATATCCAAACAATACCACAATCCAAGCCAACCATTTATATATATAACCACATAATCAACACATATAAAACACACACACACAGATAGATATATATATATATAAGTAAATTCTTTCCAAAATGTTAAGAAGTTTACTCATCAAAACTTTTGAAAACTTGAATTATTTTAGCGTTCGGAAAGCTTGGAAAACCACAAACTCTTCTTGAAAATAGGTCATTTTGCACTCGACTTTTGGACATTTTACTCTGATTTTGGTAAAGTGATAAAGGAAAGTTTTATATTTTTCTTTTTTCTATCATTTAAAAAAAATTACTCAAAAATATTAAATTTTGAGGAAGTTATGGCCGAAACAAGGAGGACCATTTTCGGCCTTGATTTCCTAGGTTCAAAAACACTCTGTAAAAAAATGGGCTTTTGGAGTATTTATGCTTGAAATCAGAGAAAGTGATACAATAGAAAGTGGTAGCCACTGGAATTTCAAATGCTTTGGAAAAATGAAAATCTCTATTTGGGGTTGAATGTAAGGAATTATGGCCGAGTAAAGTAGGGAGTAAATGGAGGAGTTTTGAAATGGAAAAGGAGGAGTTAAAAATGGATTTTTAAAACATTTAAAGATTAGAACTTGGATTTTTAAACTTTTGAAAGTTAAGGAGAAGGAAAAGAATCCATGGAAAGATATTAAAGTGCTTAAGTAAGTTTGAAATGAAGAAAAGAATGATAAAAATGGAAGGAAATTAGGAAAATTTGTATATATATTAAGTGCATTTGTTAAATTACCATAATACCCTTCCAACACTACCCTCCACTCATGTATTGCCATGTCACCACCTTGTACATCCATGTCCCCTCTTTAAAAATTCGAAATTATCGTGGAAAAAAAACATGAAAACATTGATTTGACCCCTATGTACTTCTTGTCCCCTTTGACATGACATTATTTCAATTTTTTTATTTTAGTTGCCAAAGTGTCATATCATGCTTATCTTAAATTTTTTTTTGAAATAGTACTTAGATACAACATGTCACTAGGACAACAAACCACAAATCATGTGTCAATAAATGTTCAAATCACGCTACGCAAGTTTCGAACTTGTGACCTCTCGCACCAAAGTCGAATCACTTAACCACTGGGACAATGGTGCTTGTCTGCTTATCTTAAATAAATTTACTTAATTAAAAATAATTATATTATCCTAAATCATATTACATAATTAGTCTATGCGTGCATATATATATATAAGAAAGTGTGCACAACATTTCAAACAACTTTTACACGATGAAACGTCGAAAATTCGAAAAAACAATTTCCGGTCACATTTTCTGGTTTTCATCGAATTATATATTTTAGTAAACACATTTTGAAAACTATTTCACAATCATTATTTATTATTAAAAAGATTTTTATTTTTATTATAAAACCTATATATTGAATATTTAAAATTAATTAAATATTCACAAATCAAAGCAGTTAACTTTCGGGTTGTTACATAATCTATTTGAATAAATGAATGCAAATTAGTAAGAGATAACCTTGTATGAATAAATTGAAAATAAATGAAAGGTATGTAATACTTTAACAATGTATTCAATGATGATTTCAAATATTGAATGAGAAATATATTATGTAAGCAATTGAATGAAAAATTATAAAAAGATGACCTGGTATTAATGGGAAATGAAAATAAATAAAAGGTAAGTAATGTGAAAAGAAACCAATAGAATAAACTTAAATAATGTTTAAATTTCTTTGTTATTTGGCTTATGGGAAGTTTGGGAAAAGATGCTTTAAATTGTTTAAGGTTGTATGAACAATCTATTAAGTAATTATCTAAGGCTGTTGAGCATATGATACACTTGATAGTTTATTTGTCACCCTTGTACGATGAAAAGTTTCTGAACCTGAACAAACCATTAGTTTTGGTTGCTACGGATGTATGATTGATTCCTTGTTGCATATAATGGTCATGCTGTTTTGTTTGCATATGTTTTATGTTGTATTGCTTTTGCTACTAACTGAAACAACTAATATATTAATCTTTTACATAATTTGAACTCTTTTGGATTATGTAAGTGAAATACAGGTTTATGGAAGCAATAGCTGTTACTTTTGGTTTCATTAATAAAGTTTATTTGCCCGATAAATAGATACGTTTTCGGATTACGGTTTTGCAAAGATATTTTAATTGTTTTTCCCATGGTTTGAGATATTTTATTATTGAAATATGATACATATATTAAAATTATTGATATTATTATTTTTCCAAACCTAACCGCGCAAAGGAGATTGTGCCGAAATTTTCCATGAATTTAGGACTTAGAAATTTTTGTAGAAAGTTAAGCTATTTTCAAATTCTTATTAAACTAAATTATGTGAATTAATTGTTTATAAATTGATAATTTGAATAAAATTATATCAAACCTCTTAATTCCTTCTTGTTCCTTTTCGAGGACGAAAAATTTTGAGTGGGGGAGAGTGTAACAATACGTATTTTTGATAATTAAAAACTATTAAATTAAATAAGATTTTTGAATTTAATATTATGAGAAACTAACATTTATGATTTATTTATGACAAAAATAATTAGAATATGATTTAATAATGTTGTTTGAATATTTTTGACAACTATTTTAATTAAATTTCAATCAATTGAAATAATTGTAAAGTTAATTTGGTTAAAATTTTAATTAAGGAATAAATTAAATGTTGGATTTAATGTTGAAATTATGTGTTATTAATTGAAATAGGTTTATTATAAAATATGAAATAAATTAATTAGTACATAAATTTATTAGCTTTTGTTTGTAAACAATAGACTTAGGAATGTGTTTGAATTACTAATGTGTAATAATTGTTTTAATTATTATTTTATTATTTAATCCATTGAAATTAATTTGGAAATCAATGAAATTTAATGTAATTAAATATTGCAGTTAATATGAGTTAAGATGATAACTATAGAATATGAATGTAATAAAGTGTAGACTAATGTTAATTATATTCACAAGGTTTTGATTAATTTAATAATAAGAACGTAAATCAGAATAAAAGAATTGTTGAAATCTAAATTATAATAAAATAGGTTTTATTTCCATTGTAATTGAACGCTGAATTTAGTGCAATATTTAAATAGTGTATTTAACATGGAAAATTTATTTTAAAAGATTTTAAATTCTATGTAATCAGGACTGATGGAAATTTGTAAACTTTTAATTTAGAATTTAAAGGTGATTAAATCAATTTAATAATAATTTATTTAAGTAACGTGAAAATTAGCCTTTTTGGCTACTGTCTTGGGTTTCGACGAAACCAGTTTCATCGGATCTGTAATAGTGAATTATTGTAGGATTTCAAGTTTCATAGCGATCGGACTTATCGTTTAATCATGCAAGCTCGAAACGCGTAGAAATCGATTAATAAAATTTAAATGAATATAATTAGATTTTGAAAGCTAACTTCTGTATACAATGGAATTATGATTTGAAACTAGTTCCATTGAGTTTAAAAATATCGAAAACATATATTTTGATATATGAGATGACCTACTTTCATTTCGGAAACGAAACGGGCTTTTCGGGTCGTTGTTATTGTTTCGACCCAAATCGATCTATCCATTCGTTCTTATCTGTCTCTGCCTATATATAGGCTATAATAAACACTAGCAACTTCTTTTATTTCTAATTCTTGTACGTACAATTCTATCTGTCTATTCAATTATCTATTCCTTCTCCAATGGCTGTCAATTCCAAAAACCCTAATTTCAATTCAAAATCAAATCGAAAATTCAAACTCATCAAACCATATCAAATTATATGATGCCAGAAAGCTCTCGACGAACGTAATCTAGATCTGAGATTCGTTTTTCGATTGGAGGTTCGGTTTGGCCGGAAATCAGCAATCTATTCCCGGCCGTCCGTTGCTAGGGTTTCACGATCAACGGTGGATCGTCGACTATTTGACGATCGGGGAGTTGCATCTTGTGGAGGGCGTCGAGAGGCTTCGATTCATGGGTTTACATCGCGTCATCAGTGCTCGAATTCGCCTGAAACGGCGATGGAATAGCGCACGTTCGGGCACGACGGCGGAGCCACAGGGGGTGGTCGGAGGTCGAGCGGAGCCAGGCGTGGGTGCGACAGGCCACGGCGGTTCTGACGGCATCGTCTGATCTGTGGTCAGGCACGTGAATAGGCATGCGATGACGAGTCTTGGTCGGCGACTGATGGAGTGTCGTGCTCGTTCTAGGTTTGTGATGGTAACGGTATTACGAATTTGCCCTTTTATTTTATTTTATTTTGAAATTTTAAACTTCTAATGCTAATAACTCTTGCATACGAACCCAGGTTTGGAAGCGGTTTCTTCCGTTGCGATCAAATCGAAATTCCGGACATTATGGAACTAGTTTGGCTTCATTCTGAGACTGTTCAAATTTTGGGCTTTATTAGGATTTTAAATTGACTAGAAATCAAAGGTGAGTGATTTAACCCACTGACAAATACTAAACTTTCTTATGTTAGTTGAATTATTGTGGTGTGATAAGAATATTATTGGTTGTTGTCTGGTAGTTTAATTTGAAACTTTAATTGTAATTGAATTAACTTGCCATTTAAATTAATATGGAATTTAAATTGATAGTTAAATACCTGATATTGATAACCAGTTAATTGTTGTGATTTATTGACTGATTTGGATGTTGATTGTGATGGATGTTTATTTGTTGACATTTTGGATGATTGGTTGTTCTGTTTATTATATACGTTGTTATCACACTACAAGTTCCCTTAGTTTGTTCTTAGGAAAATCTATGGATTGAAATGATACATACCCAAATGATCTTATAGATTAGGAAAAAAATCGTTATGGGTTGAAATGATAAACCCGAGCGATTATATTGATTTGGAAATTATTGATTCGGGATACGGGTTGAAATGATATATACTTGGAAAATTTAACTATTTTGGGTTGAAATGATACATACTCTATCACTTGAACATAGGGTAGAAAATTATATACGGACACTATTGGTCAGTTTTAAATTATTTTCTAAATGGTAAAGTATGTTTGATTTACAAAGTTGATTTTTAAAATTTAATTTAATGATTTTATCTAAAAATTTATATTTAGAAAATGATTTGTTTTATATGTTTTAAAGTTTCAAATTATAAGTTAATATATGGTTTAAAAGGTAAATTTAAGATTTTTTACTCATAATTTTATTTAGTTTTAAAATATATTTTTAAATGATTTAAATTTTAATTTAATAGAATATTTAACATAGTTTTAAGAGATATATATAAAACTTAATTTAATAAAATATTTAATATAGTTTTAAGAGGTTTATTTAAATTCAATTTAATATAATAAATATAGATTTTTATAATAACTTTAATAAATTAAAATGTAAGAGGTTTTGTAAAGAATTTATAAAAGTTTTGTAAGAGATTTTATAATGGATTTTGTAAAAAGGATTTTTATAAAAGATTTTTATAAAGGATTTTTATAATTGCTTTATAAAGGAGTTTATAAAGGTTTTAAAGGATTTTATAAAGGGTTTTATAAAAGGAACTTGTTTAAGGGGGATGGGTTGTAAACTGTTTTTGGAATTGATAAATAGCTTTATAAATGGTTCTAAAGCATATAAATAGTTTATAAATGGTTAAAGAGAGATTTATAAATTATTTTCGAAATTGATTGAAAGAAATCTTCTTCGGTATTTTTGAATATATTTGTACTTTTGGAATAAGTATATGGATATCTTGATATGAAGGTATAAACTTTATTTAAAATGTTTTATAAAATGACCACGGTGTGAAATAAGCGTTTGGTTGTTAAAGAGACCGGGGTCGGATATTGTCATACTCTCCGCCAATTCCGAAACCACTTTAACAACTGTGCACGTGGTGGAGAATCTAGAACGAAGTAGGATGGTTTAGCGAACGCTGCTGGTATGAGGTAAGAACGCAGCCTTGACCCCCTCGGGTCAGCTTGATATGACTAAAACAGGAGCTATACCGGGCCAAGTGAGATCGCTCCTCCGATCGGACATGCTTCTTCGATACCATATATGTTACTTTGTGATTGATTTGTGGCCACATTCGATTTGATTATGGGAGTGTGTTCCGAGGTGGGCGGTAGTAGCTGCTATGCGTTACCACCAGTCCGAGAATGTAAAATGGTAGAATCGTACCCTAGGCATTGCCTCGCGTGCCTTGTCATATGCCTTGTCAAGCCCACTATGATTTTGGTTTGTGTCATACCTATAGAGTGCTCCCTGATAGCCCACCGATTTGGTGGAGTTTACAGTACTGTATAGACTATGGCATTATAAAAATGTGTTAAGAGGGATATGGGTAACACCTTAATGTTATTTTAATACTTTACTTTACTAATAGACACTATATATAGCGTATATTACTACATATAATATAGTTTAACGTATCCTTATGAGATGGAAATCTCAAAACATCTCTTAAGTTATGGCACGCACGTTATACACTGGATAGGAGATGTAAAATCCCATAAACATCTCTGAAACCATTACACTCATATTTATTTGCGGTTAATTTAACTTACATAAGATCTTTTAGTTCTGACTCGAGTGTTTTGTCTTTTCATTATGCTCAGGTCAGCCTAAGCATTTCAGCGTTGAAGACATTATTTTTGGAATACGAAGACGGAGTTTGATATATTATATTGTTAGAAATTTTCCGCTGCACCATTATTGGTATGTTGTTAATTGTACTCTGATTGTTGTAAAATTTGTGTAATAAAATGTATATTATAAAACAGCTTCATGAACTGTTTATTTGGGTATTATATTTTATCATTCCGCTGTGAGATTCTATGTTTTTTTTCCTTCTTTTCTCTTATTTTATTATTTACCCCATTGACAATCCTTCCTTTTGAATGGTTTGAGTTGACATGTGCGGTTTATTCTCGATTTAGACCGTCCAAAAAGGTGGGTCGTTACACCTTATATAGAACATAACAATTATCTTCTCATTAGCCATATGTGTTTTTTGGTTATGGTGAAGGTAAAATGGGACATAGATGTTTTTATCCAAGAACTTAAAAACATTATCTGCCTTAAAATAGTGTCTTTCGAGAACATATACCATTTTAATCTATTCCTTATGGCACTCTTAATTTAACTAGATCTGATCCTATTCGTATTTGACCTTTTTGAGGATAATAATTATATTAATAGCTCCATAGAGCCTGGGATGCTAGAATTTCCCTCCTCCCCTATGACCACTCAACTTCCAATTGAGCGTGTATATCAACCTCATTTTTATTCCATATGCATCTGTAAATCTACGAAATTACTTTATTTTGCTCAGCCTTGTTACTCTACATCTTATTCTTTATTCCTAATTCCACTCATAATCTTTTCAAGCCAAATTCTCATAAATATGAAGTTCTTAATCTTTTTTTGCGAGAGGATGTGGATGAGGTAGTTTCTGCCTTGCAAAAGACAAGTAGTTGGGATTTGGTTCCCCTACCTCATGGTAATAGTGTTGTCAATAGTCATTGCGTATAAATATTGAATACCCAATCAAATGGATCTATTTTTAGATAGGTTGTAAAAGTTTACTCTCAGCATTACGACATGGATTACGAAGAGACTTTTGCCCATGTTGCAAAAATGACTTCAATTTGTTCTCGTATTGTTGTAGCTTCCAATCGGCAAAGGTCTATTTCAAAACATGAGCTTATAAATGACTTCTTCAATAGAGATCGACATGAAGAGGTCTATATGGAGTATCCTTTAGGTGTTCCATAGGAGCTTGGATTTGTTTGCAAGCTTAAGAAAGCAGCGTATAGTCTCAAGAAAGCACCTGTTTGGTTTGAAATTTTTCCTATTGCGCTTAAATCTCTTAGTTTTGTCTCTACCTTGTGGGGTATGTGATGTGCCAACTTATTAATGTACATAATAGATCTTAAGGCTAATATAAACACTAGATGGGGAGTGAATAGTGCTTTAAACTTACTATAATTTACTTTGTGATTATCAAATTTAACAATACAAAATCAAATTCACATGTAGTAATATAATAAATGAAGTAAGTAGAAGTAGCAAAAGAAAACAGAAGACATCAAAAAAATTTATAATATAATAATTTTTCAGACTAACATCTCAGCCATGGCGAAACCCTAATCCCCTTTGCTCCAGCCGCCATTTATTTCTGTCTGCCTTTGCCTCAGTTTTTTCCCGTCCCTTTCCTTTTCCGATCCATCCCTGTCAGAGTATGGTCTCCCCTTCGCCCTTCAGTCGACAATCATCTCAGCCCCCCTGATCCACTGTCTAACCCTCTCGAATCTCCCACTAGATTCCCTCCGTTGCAGCCTCCTGCTGTCTCTCTCGATTATGAAGACGGTTTCGTCCCTGTTCGAACTAAGAAATGGAAACGCCATAATAAAATAACGCAGCAACCTTCAAACTCCACGACTACACATAATATTAATTAAAATAAGGACCGGAGATCTTCATACTCCCCTAACGCTCATCATCACCAAACCCATGTCAACAAGAATTTATATCGCCCCACTCATCCTGATAATATATCTACTACGAGCAAATGGAATTTCTCCACTTTATCTAGCCGGGCATGGAATGAAGTGGTCAAGGGTAATAATATTCCTGTTTCAATCCCATTAAAGTTTTTCCAACCTCGCGAATTTAATTCGTTGAAATGTGCCAAGATGCCAGTTGAGGTTGTTCAGGATGCAAGTAAACAATGGGATAATGCCATTGTGATATATATTGTTGTCCTAAGCCATATTATCTTTATTTCAGAGATTACATAATTAGAGTATGGAAGCCTGAAGAATAATTCTCTATCTTCTCTAAGGAGAATGGTTTTTATGTTATCAAAGTTAACAACAAACAAGATTGCGATAGAGTCATAGAAGGTGGTCCTTATTATTATAATAAAAAGATAATGATGATGAAAAGATGGTCTCCTGGGATGCAACTGAACAAAGAACTCCTAAACTCTATCCCAATTTGGGTTTGATTCCCTAATTTACCTCTCAATTACTGGACGGAGGAAGGAATTAGTCGTATTGCTTCTGTCCTTGGATCCCCCATCAAATTAGACAAATTCACAGAAGGTATTATTAAAATTGCTTATGTGAGGGTCCTAATTGAAATCAATAATTCATTTGATTTTCCGAGTAGAATCCCTATTTTAACTAAGACTGAAAAAATCATATGCCAAGATGTTACCTATGAATGGAAACCATATATTTGTTCTAATTGCAATAGCTTTGGACATATCGATACCCATTGTCAATTCACAAAAATCTGGAGACCTAAACCTACTTCGATGAATCAGCCTACTGATAATAGTGACATGATCATAGATGATAGCAGACAAAACGAAAATAATGGGGCATTTATGTCTAATAATTTAAATTCTCAAGAAGAGACAATCAGGTCAGTTCAGGAGGATATACTTTTTAACATACAAACCGATGGTACAATTAATAACATGGATAATCAAAATATCAAAGAATGTTCAAATGTCCAGCCGAGCTTTTTGGCTATGACAATTAATACATCTACAAGTCAGATCTCTCTTGATACACCTTCTGAAATGGAGATACAAACTATTGTTAACAGTAGCAAGGAAGATAACAGAGTCGATGATGAACCGCCTGAAACGCATCCAGACATTCTACCTTGCACAGAAACAGCACAGCCCAACTTTGAACTGCAACATCTAACTAGAGCGAAGACTACGAGGAAAGTGAGAACTGAGGAAGTCCCGTTTGAATTCAAAGCTACCACCTCATCGGATGTTATAGAAAAACCTTCATGGACTGTTATGGTTAATCAGCTGAAAGGGAAAAATAAAAGGATGAAAAAACATAAAACGTCGGGGACTGCTACTTCCCCTACCGACAATAGCATTCCAGAATCTAATTAATTGATGGAGTTCGTTTTCTGGAACATTCGGGGTATGAATTCCCTATCTAAACAAATGGAAATATTGCAATTACTAAATAATAACAAGTTATCATTCATTGGTATCCTCGAAATAAGCTATCTATGGAAAACATTGAGAAATTTATGGTCAAAATCAATAGGAATTGGAAACATTCTCATAATATCTCTAATGACCAAAAAAGTAGAATTCTTATTTTATGGGATTCTTCTCAATGGTCGAACATCATATTGCATTCTAGTGAACAATTCATATCTTGTATTTTACATAATGCTAATGGTGTTAGTATTTTATGTACGACGGTTTATGCTTTCAATGATGAGACAAGGAGAATTGAATTATGGAAATACCTTGTGGAGCAATCAACAACTTTTAATCTCCCATGGATTGTAGCAGGAGATTTTAATTCAATTCTCTCGACATATGATAGAATTAATAATGGTCTTTATAATTCAAAGGGCGACCAAAAGTTTATTGATTGTATTTCTTTATCTAAACTGGTGGAACCGGATTTTACAGGAAATTATTTTACTTGGAGAGGTGGACAAAAAATTTCTATTCACAGTAAGATTGATCATGTTTTTGTTAATTCTCTTTGGATGGATATGTTCTATCAGTTTGGTATTAATTTTGGCAATCATTCTATTAGTGATCACTCCCCTATTAATATCAAGTTTATGATACATAATAAAAGTAATCATATATTACCTTTCAGATATAGCAACTCTTGGCACCTTCAAGCAGACTATCATTCTTCTATTCAAGATGCTTTATCCAAAGAATTTCAAGGTAATCCCCTGCACATCCTCCTCTGCAGACTAAAGAAGGTAAAATCTGCACTGAAAGGTTGGAGAAAAAATAAAAATAACATTCATAAAGTGTTATCTCAATTAAAAGAAGAGGCTAATCTAATATACAATCAGCTTGTCCAAAGTCCTCTGAATAAGAATCTAATAGAATAGTACAGTGCAAAATATGCTCAAGTTCACTCTATGATGAGAAAATTTGTAGTTATCAGTGATCAACAAATGAAATTAAACTGGCTGATTAAAGGAGATAATCCTACCAGTTTCTTCTATAGTAGGGTTTATATGACTAATCCTAAACGTAGAAGTAATTTTATTCTAAATAATAATGGTACATGGTCATCAGCATTAGATAAGCTTGCGTATGAAGCTATCAATTATTTCACTGGGCTGTTTTCATCATCTCAGGCCACACATTAATTTCCAGGCATAATTTGTAAGAAAATCCTATCTGAGAATGTAAGGGAAAGTCTATGTAAACCATTTCAAGTAGAAGAAATTAAAACTGCTGTGTTTCAAATAAATGACAACAGCTCCCTGAAATGACCCTCCCATTTCCACCCTAATTTCATAAGGATTTTTTTTTTGTTAAGAGATGATATATAGATATATCATTCATTACAAATATATTTTCCCAGGGTCATTTTCTTTCTCCAATAAACAAAATATATCCAGGATCTTTCACAATATAAAAATATTGTTTTTAAATCTAAATCATTCCTAACATACATATATGAAGATATCTATGTTATATTCTACTAGAATCAGAGTATGATAATATGCAAGTAGAAATCCTTTTAATTCTATTAAAATGTGATAATTCCCTTTTAAAAGATTAATTATTGTATTCTGATTTTTGACCATAGAATCCACTGGAAACATGTACTTTAGTCTGTTATTCTAATTAAGAAATGATCAAGTAATAATCAGTGGAAAGCAAGCTTTTAATATGGATGATTGAGTTAAAGTCTGTATAGTATCAAACTCAGGTTAAAAGAAAGTGGATCATAAGTGAACACAAGCAACATCTAGGCGTAATGGAAACGCGCCTAACTTATACATGAGAGGTCACGAGTTCGAGTGCTATGCTGGTCGGTTCAAACACAATTTTTGTTTTTCTTTTTATTTTTCTCCTGTATGGTTTGAAATCTGATATCTACCTATATCTGCACATATATACTTAATTTCATCCTATAATCTAACATACAAAACAAAATTTCTTACTTTATTATTTTTGAAACCCTTTCCTACAATTGTTCTAGGAATTTATGTTTATATTTTTGCCCAAATATCAACATGTACACAGATATACATGTACATGTCAATATCTTTGCTCCTTTACCAGAAAACTGGGTGAAACAAGTGCTAAATGTACTAAGCTTTTGAAATGCATTTTTATTTTCAGAATACAATCTATCATGATCAACCAATACTTCATTTATTTGAAGCTGGTTAACTCATGAATCCTGTATCTGCTACACACTAGTTCAAAGCAATGGAGATACCATTCATTGCATCATGTCTGAAGCTTTTAAAAACATTTTACTTTTCTCAATACAATTCAGAAATGAATTCAAACTTATTTACAAAGCATTTCAGTAAAAAGAAAATAGAATCCTTATACGTTTACTTCTAGCTAAATCCAGATTTTATTCTAAAACTCAGTGCTCTGTTATGTCTCAAGATTAGCTAATACATAATATAAATTATGCAAAACAGTAGCTCACATAATTGTATATTTCTTACCAGATTTTTATAGCTGATACTTAAGCATATTTTTCATGTTTATGTTTCAGACACTACTTCAAAAACAAATCAAACCTTAACACACAACAATTTCGACAGAACAACTAATTTAATCTGACACTTTACAGAACATAAGAGCAACTTGATCACTAACCATAAAATATTCAATACATGACTGGAAATCTTAGAAACATAAAAAATTTCCTGAATACATGCAGATATAATCAATTTAAGCTCTTATTGAAACTAGCTAGCATGTTCATTCACTCCTCCATAATAGCCATAACTTCATTTTTACTTAGTGCCTGGGTTACCTGAAAGAGCATGAGTGGCTGCCTCATTTTAAAATGAGACACCCCATATGCCATGAGCAAACAAGGGTCAGATCTATGATCTGGTATGAGTAACATCAATACATTCATGATATTAAGCAATAGAGAATATAAGAGTACCAATTAGTTATTTAAGCAAATTCCTGCAATCAATTACTTTAACATAGTATAATTAAGTTGATTCAGGTATGATATATTCATTTATCATTCTTACACTTGCATACATAATCATGCAAACAAAATTATCTATTTGCAACATTTGCATTCACTGGAACCATCTTGATTCCATACCATTCAACCTAAGAAATATCCATATTCCTATTTCTTCATTTACAGGTTGTATAATTCAATTTAAATTCCTGCCTCATCTGCTATTAAGGAATCACAGGGACACATTGCAATGAACTAATTCACATCATTGCACAAAGATCTCAGGGCTTAAACAAACCATGTGCCAACTTGCATACTTCAAATATGACAAGCATTCCAGCAGTCTTCTTGGCCTTTCCTTCCATAGTTTATTTACTAGTGTATTGTCTTAAATCCTATCATCAAATATGCTAAGTGAACATGTCACTGCAAACATGGAAACATCCATAATCTTTCCTAGCATAATTCTCCTCAGAAATAAGCAGACAGTTATTTCCTAAATGGGGTCAATATGTCTTGATCTTAGTAAAATATAAGAATATTTTCAACTGTAAAAAGAGGCATGGCATGTTCTTATTATATTGATCTGCAAGCCTTTATGATTGATTTAGATTCAGGATCTGGTTCAATCATAATTTTAGCTTGTGGGTTTCTTTTTTTTTTTGATTTGATTAAGGGCTCAGCACTTAGAAAATTTCCATTGCACCCTTAACATTTTTCTTTTCAGGCCTCAGCACTTATACCAAGTATAATGCAGCTCCCAACATTTTTGTAAGTTTCCATGCCATAGATCTATAACAGTTGAGAGTATTCTCTATATAATTTTAAGATCCTAGACTTTAACATTTTTGAGTAAAAATAAAACAGTAATGATACACATACAAAGACAAATGTCTCAACAAAGCAGAGATCATCAAAAACATCCATATCAAATCATATCAGATTTAAAATAAGACATCCAAAAAGCATTGATGAAATCATATACATCAAAACCAGAAATATATATAAATGGCAATAAAAAGTGGCTGCCTCATCTCAGGTCTTAATGCCATGAACTCAGTGAGGTTACTCACCTAAATATTTCTTTTTATTAATCCAGAAAATCCTTGTATGAGTGTTTTCTCCTTCCTTCCAATATTTTTCTTCTTTTCTTATTTTTGTGCAGCTCGGGGTAAAGATAATTCTACTGGCTAAAACTGCCTATTTATATGCATTTTTTCCACTAGGGTTTTGTTAAAACAGAATTCCATTTCTGTCCTGGCTAGCATCATGCATTTTTCATTCATAATACCCCGGCCATATTAACCAATTTAAAGGCTGCATTTTCTTTCTTTTGCTTTTCAGAAAATGGCCACTCACCTAGTCATGTTAAAAGTGTGACTACCCTATTTTATATTTTAATTATTTCTGAGAATCCCCTTTGCTATTTTTGCCTACACAAGCATATTGACTTGTATCACATTTCATGTCATTTTAATGTTATAGTTTCACTTGCTTATATATATATATATATATATATATATATATACTTTTCAGTACTTAAAAATGTATATTTGTATACACATCTTATCTAGGCTTATTTAATTCCTCTTTAATTTCAGAAACATATACACCTATATGTATACAGGTTTACAAATCCTTATAACATATATATATGTATAATTTTCTTTTCTGGGTTTCAAATAAAATCTGTTTACTGATTTAAAGTAAAACTTACTTTTCTTATTTTCTAAGATGATCCATATAATTCCAGAAATCAAATATCCATGTTGCAAAATCATGTTTGTATTGCTTTTTAATTCTTGTTTTAAATCCAAGAAATCTGGAGTTCTTCCTTGTGCCATTTCAGTGTGCACGTGCACGCATATACTTGCACACTATTTATTCCAGAAATTTCACCATATTTAAATCTAAATATTTCAAAAATTAAATCATTTTACAAAAATGATTTTTCACAAAATTTTGGGGTATTACATTCACCCCTCCTTTTAGGAATTGTGTCCTCACAATTTTTCTAACATTTATAACAAGCATTATTTTCTTTTCTGAAAACTTATCAAACATATGCATAAGCAAACAAATTCAACCATATCAACCATGCATAACAAATTTTTCCAGAAAAAAAAATTACCTTTTAATTTGCAAAAAGCTTAGGATAATCCATTTTAATCTTATCCTCTAACTCCCATGTGCAGTCATTAGGATCACTACTCCACTGGATCTTAACTAGTTTCAAGGTTTTGCTCCTTAATTTCTTTTCTTCCTTGGCTACAATCCCCACTGGTTCTTTTTCATAAACCAAGTCAGGATTTATTTGAATTTTGGTAGGCTCTTCCAAAATGTCTTCTTTATCATGTACCCATCTTCTAAGTTGGGACACATGAAAAACATTATGCATTGCTTTCATTTCCTCTGGTAGTTCTAATTTGTAAGCCAATGAACCAATTCTTTCCAGAATTTTATAGGGTCTAACATACCTTGGTGTAAGCTTACCTTGCTTGCCAAATCTCATGACTTTCTTCATAGGTGAAATCTTGATGAAAACAAAGTCTCCCACTTCATATTCCACTTGCTTCCTCTTCCTATCTGCAAATTTCTTTTGCCTATCTTGAGCTGCTGCTATTCTTTTTCTTATTAGCCCAATTTTCTCTGTAGTTTCTTTAACATATTCAGGTCCAAGAATAGCCCTTTCTCCAGTCTCTACCCAGCATATAGGTGATAAACATGGCTTGCCATATAAGGCTTCAAATGGTGCCATCCCTATGGTGCTTTGGTAACTGTTATTGTATGTGAATTCAGCTAGATGGAGGTGGTCTTCCCAGTTACCTCCAAAGTCCAGTGTGCATGCTCTCAACAAATCCTCTAAGACTTTGTTTACCACCTCAGTTTGACCATCTGATTGTGGATGGTAGGCAGTGCTTAAGCACAATTCACTCCCCATGGCCTCTTGAAAACTTTTCCAAAATCTTGAGGTGAAGATGGTATCCCTATCACTCACAATGGTTTTGGGTATGCCATGCAACCTTACTACCTCTTTCATGAATATTTGAGCCAATTTTGGAGCATTTCTTTCTGTTCTAACTGGGATAAAATGTGCTACCTTAGTTAGCCTATCCACTATTACCCATATACTTGTGTTTCCCTTCTTAGATCTAGGCAGACCATCTATGAAATCCATAGATATGTCCTCCCACTTCCACTGTGGTATACTAAGGGGTTGCAATAGTCCTGATGGCCTTTGTGTCTCTGCCTTGACTTGTTGGCAAGTCATGCACCTTGCAACATATCTGGCCACATCTGACTTCATCCCCTTCCACCAAAGATTTCTTTTCAAATTTTGATACATCTTGGTGCTACCTGGGTGTATGGAGTACTTACTCCTATGGTATTCATTTAATATTTCCTCCTTCAATTCTATATTTTCTGGAACACATATCCTATTTTTATTCCTTAAATAACCATTTTTATCAACTTGATAATTTATTACTTCCTCCCCTTTTGATATGAGCATTTTCTTTTCCACCATGTTTAGGTCTTGTTCCTGCATTTTCCCAATCTTAAGAAGTAAATCTGATTGCAGAGATATCATACTTAATTTTCCTTTACCTTCACCTTCTTCAATGAACATCATTTGTACCCCACTGTTTTCCTCAATTTCCAAATCAGTAAGTATAGACAAATCCTTAAATTCTTCCATCATCAACATGGCTACCTTGGCATGTTGTCTACTCAAGGCATCTGCAACTTTATTTGCCTTGCCTGGTGTATACAGTATATCTAGATCATAGGCAGCTAGGAACTCTACCCATCTATGTTGCCTCATGTTCAAATCTTTTTGTGAGAATAAATATTTCAGTGCCTTATGATCAGTGTACAAAATGAATTTGGCACCTAACAAATAATGTCTCCAAAGTTTCAAAGCATACACAACTGCTGCTAGTTCAAGATCATGGGTTGCATACCTGGTTTCATGTGGCTTTAATTGCCTAGATGCATAGGCTACCACCTGGTCTTGCTGCATCAACACAGCCCCTAACCCAGAGCCACTTGCATCAGTGTACACAACCAAATTTTCATTTCCTTCTGGCACTCTCAATACTGGTGCATTAATTAGAGCTTCCTTTATTTTGATAAAAGCTTGCTCACATTTTTCTGTCCATACAAAGGCTTGGTTCTTTCTAGTTAAATTGGTAAGTGGTGATGATATTTTTGAGAAATCTTTTATAAATCTCCTATAATATCCTGCCATCCCCATAAATGATCTAATCTCACTGATGGTGCTAGGCCTTTTCCATGCTTGGATTGCCACTACCTTATTAGGGTTTACTGATATTCCTTTGGCAGAGATAACATGCCCAAGAAAATGCACTTCTTCTTTCCAAAATGCACATTTTGAAAATTTTGCCTTTAAATCATTTTCCCTTAGTCTTGACAAAACTAAATGCAAATGATTTTTATGCTCTTCCACTGTCTTAGAATAAATCAAAATGTCATCAATAAAAATCAGTACAAACTTGTCTAAATAATCTCTAAATATTCTATTCATTAAATCAACAAAATATGAAGGAGCATTTGTCAACCCAAATGGCATAACCAAAAATTCATATAAGCCATATCTTGTGTTAAATGCAGTATACTTAACACTTGAGTCTTCAACCTTCATTTGATGGAATCCTGATGCTAAGTCTAGCCTAGAAAATATTTTAGCTTCACTGAGTTGGTCAAAGAGATCATCTATTCTAGGCAATGTGTATTTATTCTTGATGGTTACTTTATTTAGTTCCCTGTAATCTATGCACATTCTCAAGGTACCATCATGTTTTCCTACAAACACTACTGGAGAACCCCAGCAGGAATTGCTTGGCCTTATAAATCCCTTGCCTTCTAATTCTTCCAACTGATTTTTCAATTCTTTCAGTTCACTTGGCCCCATTCTATAAGGTTTCTTGATTATTGGACTTGCTCCTGGAATGAGATTAATTTGAAACTCAACTGGTCTATGGTGTGGAACACCCTTAACTTCCCCAAACACATCCAAGTATTCATTAACTATGGGAATTTCTTCAATGGTTTGTTCACTCAGATCTTTTTCTAAGTCAACTAAATGACATAATTTCCCTTCCTTAGCTATTTCACATAGAACTGTGATCCTCTGGCCTCTAGAATTTTGCAAAGATATGGTGGATGAGTCTAAATTAATTATGGCTTTAAATTGCCTTAACCAATCTACCCCCAATATAACTCCTATATTTGGGTAATTTAAAACATATAAATTGGAAATAAAAATATTTCCTCCTATGTTTAACTCCACATCCACACAATTCATGTTCAAAACACTAGAACTCCCTAGGGGACTTTGTACAAGCAATGGGGTTTCAACCAAAATGCAGTTTAATTTTAATACTTTAACTACTTCATAGGAAATCAAAGAGTGTGTTGCTCCAGTATCATATACTACTGGTATGGGTATGGCACAAATGACTAATGTACCTTCCACTTGGCCATGATTTTCAGCATCAATTTTCACTGCAGATTTGCCTTTACCTTCCAAAGTTTCCAATTTCCCTTGCTGTTTATTCTCAGGACAGTTCCTCTTCATATGCCCCTCTTTCCCACATAGGTAGCATTTGAAGGCTCCTCCTTTTAACTCTGGGCACCTTGGTTTGATGTGTCCTTCTTTTCCACAATGATGGCAAACCAATTTCTTCTTAGTATCATTGGTTTTTGTATCTTTACTCTTCTTGTTGTCTGCCTCCTCCTTCTTTTTATCATAAGGGTGATATCTTCCCTTATCCTTCTTGTTGTTGCTCTTAAAATTCCTATATTTCTCTCTCTCTTTGTCATGTTGTTCCAGTTTCAAGGCCAGATCAATTACTTGATCAAATGTTCTATCTGCATATGGTAGCATAGCTCTGCTAAGTCCTGGGTTCAGTCCTTTTATATACCTATCATTTTTGGATGCTTCATCTGCCACTAGCATTGCTCCATAATTGGATAGCCCCTCAAACTTTTGAGTGTATTCAGTGACATTCAAAGTTCCCTGCCTAAGTTTGATAAATTCTTCAAGCAAAATGGTCTTGGCTGATGCTGGTACAAATCTTGCCTCCAACATCTCCTTGAACTGATTCCAAGTGATTTCATTTTCATTTCTTCCAGCTATGATCACCTCCCACCAGCTTAAAGCTACCCCTTTCAGTTGTCTAGAAGCTACTTGCCTCTTCCTTTGGTCATCCAACTACATGTCATTGAAAATCCTATCAAGTGTTCTCAACCATGCTTGAATTTCCATCACACTCTCAGTTCCTTCAAAACTCTTGCCTCCCAAATTGGAATAAGTCTTCAGTAGTTTTGAAAGCTCTTCATGTGGGTTCTCAGGCCTATGCCCAATTCCATCTCTTAAAACCCTCACAAATTCTTGCATATCAAGCATTTGGGGTGCACTGGGTCCTGCATTGTGATGAGATCCTCTTCCTACCATGGTCTGCTAACTAAATTCTGGGCAAATGGTATTAGTATATTATGAGTACTACTATAATTTCTATTTTCTTATCTAAATTATTTCATCCAAAACAAACAGACATAATACATTTCTATAATACTTAACAATCAATGCAACCAAGTGCTCTGATACCAACTGAAATGACCCTCCCATTTCCACCCTAATTTCATAAGGATTTTTTTTTTGTTAAGAGATGATATATAGATATATCATTCATTACAAATATATTTTCCCAGGGTCATTTTCTTTCTCCAATAAACAAAATATATCCAGGATCTTTCACAATATAAAAATATTGTTTTTAAATCTAAATCATTCCTAACATACATATATGAAAATATCTATGTTATATTCTACTAGAATCAGAGTATGATAATATGCAAGTAGAAATCCTTTTAATTCTATTAAAATGTGATAATTCCCTTTTAAAAGATTAATTATTGTATTCTGATTTTTGACCATAGAATCCACTGGAAACATGTACTTTAGTCTGTTATTCTAATTAAGAAATGATCAAGTAATAATCAGTGGAAAGCAAGCTTTTAATATGGATGATTGAGTTAAAGTCTGTATAGTATCAAACTCAGGTTAAAAGAAAGTGGATCATAAGTGAACACAAGCAACATCTAGGCGTAATGGAAACGCGCCTAACTTATACATGAGAGGTCACGAGTTCGAGTGCTATGCTGGTCGGTTCAAACACAATTTTTGTTTTTCTTTTTATTTTTCTCCTGTATGGTTTGAAATCTGATATCTACCTATATCTGCACATATATACTTAATTTCATCCTATAATCTAACATACAAAACAAAATTTCTCACTTTATTATTTTTGAAACCCTTTCCTACAATTGTTCTAGGAATTTATGTTTATATTTTTGCCCAAATATCAACATGTACACAGATATACATGTACATGTCAATATCTTTGCTCCTTTACCAGAAAACTGGGTGAAACAAGTGCTAAATGTACTAAGCTTTTGAAATGCATTTTTATTTTCAGAATACAATCTATCATGATCAACCAATACTTCATTTATTTGAAGCTGGTTAACTCATGAATCCTGTATCTGCTACACACTAGTTCAAAGCAATGGAGATACCATTCATTGCATCATGTCTGAAGCTTTTAAAAACATTTTACTTTTCTCAATACAATTCAGAAATGAATTCAAACTTATTTACAAAGCATTTCAGTAAAAAGAAAATAGAATCCTTATAGGTTTACTTCTAGCTAAATCCAGATTTTATTCTAAAACTCAGTGCTCTGTTATGTCTCAAGATTAGCTAATACATAATATAAATTATGCAAAACAGTAGCTCACATAATTGTATATTTCTTACCAGATTTTTATAGCTGATACTTGAGCATATTTTTCATTTTTATGTTTCAGACACTACTTCAAAAACAAATCAAACCTTAACACACAACAATTTCGACAGAACAACTAATTTAATCTGACACTTTACAGAACATAAGAGCAACTTGATCACTAACCATAAAATATTCAATACATGACTGGAAATCTTAGAAACATAAAAATTTTCCTGAATACATGCAGATATAATCAATTTAAGCTCTTATTGAAACTAGCTAGCATGTTCATTCACTCCTCCATAATAGCCATAACTTCATTTTTACTTAGTGCCTGGGTTACCTGAAAGAGCATGAGTGGCTGCCTCATTTTAAAATGAGACACCCCATATGCCATGAGCAAACAAGGGTCAGATCTATGATCTGGTATGAGTAACATCAATACATTCATGATATTAAGCAATAGAGAATATAAGAGTACCAATTAGTTATTTAAGCAAATTCCTGCAATCAATTACTTTAACATAGTATAATTAAGTTGATTCAGGTATGATATATTCATTTATCATTCTTACACTTGCATACATAATCATGCAAACAAAATTATCTATTTGCAACATTTGCATTCACTGGAACCATCTTGATTCCATACCATTCAACCTAAGAAATATCCATATTCCTATTTCTTCATTTACAGGTTGTATAATTCAATTTAAATTCCTGCCTCATCTGCTATTAAGGAATCACAGGGACACATTGCAATGAACTAATTCACATCATTGCACAAAGATCTCAGGGCTTAAACAAACCATGTGCCAACTTGCATACTTCAAATATGACAAGCATTCCAGCAGTCTTCTTGGCCTTTCCTTCCATAGTTTATTTACTAGTGTATTGTCTTAAATCCTATCATCAAATATGCTAAGTGAACATGTCACTGCAAACATGGAAACATCCATAATCTTTCCTAGCATAATTCTCCTCAGAAATAAGCAGACAGTTATTTCCTAAATGGGGTCAATATGTCTTGATCTTAGTAAAATATAAGAATATTTTCAACTGTAAAAAGAGGCATGGCATGTTCTTATTATATTGATTTGCAAGCCTTTATGATTGATTCAGATTCAGGATCTGGTTCAATCATAATTTTAGCTTGTGGGTTTTTTTTTTTTGATTTGATTAAGGGCTCAGCACTTAGAAAATTTCTATTGCACCCTTAACATTTTTCTTTTCAGGCCTCAGCACTTATACCAAGTATAATGCAGCTCCCAACATTTTTGTAAGTTTCCATGCCATAGATCTATAACAGTTGAGAGTATTCTCTATATAATTTTAAGATCCTAGACTTTAACATTTTTGAGTAAAAATAAAACAGTAATGATACACATACAAAGACAAATGTCTCAACAAAGCAGAGATCACCAAAAACATCCATATCAAATCATATCAGATTTAAAATAAGACATCCAAAAAGCATTGATGAAATCATATACATCAAAACCAGAAATATATATAAATGGCAATAAAAAGTGGCTGCCTCATCTCAGGTCTTAATGCCATGAACTCAGTGAGGTTACTCACCTAAATATTTCTTTTTATTAATCCAGAAAATCCTTATATGAGTGTTTTCTCCTTCCTTCCAATATTTTTCTTCTTTTCTTATTTTTGTGCAGCTCGGGCTAAAGATAATTCTACTGGCTAAAACTGCCTATTTATATGCATTTTTTCCACTAGGGTTTTGTTAAAACAGAATTCCATTTCTGTCCTGGCTAGCATCATGCATTTTTCATTCATAATACCCCGGCCATATTAACCAATTTAAAGGCTGCATTTTCTTTCTTTTGCTTTTCAGAAAATGGCCACTCACCTAGTCATGTTAAAAGTGTGACTACCCTATTTTATATTTTAATTATTTCTGAGAATCCCCTTTGCAATTTTTGCCTACACAAGCATACTGACTTGTATCACATTTCATGTCATTTTAATGTTATAGTTTCACTTGCTTATATATATATATATATATATATATATACTTTTCAGTACTTAAAAATGTATATTTGTATACACATCTTATCTAGGCTTATTTAATTCCTCTTTAATTTCAGAAACATATACACCTATATGTATACAGGTTTACAAATCCTTATAACATATATATATGTATAATTTTCTTTTCTGGGTTTCAAATAAAATCTGTTTACTAATTTAAAGTAAAACTTACTTTTCTTATTTTCTAAGATGATCCATATAATTCCAGAAATCAAATATCCATGTTGCAAAATCATGTTTGTATTGCTTTTTAATTCTTGTTTTAAATCCAAGAAATCTGGAGTTCTTCCTTATGCCATTTCAGTGTGCACGTGCACACATATACTTGCACACTATTTATTCCAGAAATTTCACCATATTTAAATCTAAATATTTCAAAAATTAAATCATTTTACAAAAATGATTTTTCACAAAATTTTGGGGTATTACACTCCCTGGACTTAACGACATCAATTCGAAATTCTTCAAAATACATTGGGAGCAACTTAAAAATGATATTTGGAATGCTATGAATGGTATTCTCCAATCAGGTAAAATCATCAGAGAAATAAATCATACTTCCATTTGTTTAATCCCAAAATAACCTGATGCAAATGATATACCAGATTTTAGACCGATCTCTATATGCAATGTCACATATAATATTTTACCCAATCTTCTTTGTAATCGACTAAAACCATATATGAATGACCTTATTTCATATAATCAGAATGCCTTTATTCCTGGGAGATTAATCACCGAGAATTCTTTACTTGCTTATGATATGGTTAGAGGATTTAACAGAAATAATTCAAACAATTTGAAAATTGATTTGCATAAGGCCTATGATAAAATAAATAGAGAGTTTATTCATCATATGCTGATTTCCATGGGCTTCCCTATATTATTTGCCAACCTCATTTATGAGTGTATAGCTACCCCCTCGTTTTCGGTGCTAATTGATGGAACTCATTTTGGCTTTATCAAGAGTTCGAGGGGACTAAGGCAAGGTGATCCTCTCTCGCCTTATTTATTTTCTATCGCTATGGAATTTCTTACAATTAATCTAGAGGTGGAGTATTTGAAAGGTAATATCATCCCTATTTATAAAATAGATCCTATGATTACCCACTTGCTTTACGCGGATGATATACTGGTCACGGCCAAGGCCACTAAGGAAAATGCTGAATGCATATTGCATATATTTCAGCTATTGAAAAGTTTAACTGGCCTAGACTTGAATGAAAACAAATCAACTTTATTTTTCAGTAAAGGAGCCAAGCACAAGCAAAAAATAGCTGAAATTCTAAAAGTAAATACTGGCAACCTTCCTGTGATTTATTTAGGCATTCCATTATCTAACAATAAACTCAAAACCAAAGACTTTGGATACTTAATAGACAAAATCAATAAAAAATTTATCCAATGGAATAGTAAAATGCTCAATATTAGTGGCAGAATTGAACCAGTTAAAACTGTGATACACCCAATGGTTCAATTTTGTTTGCATTTCACATACTTTCCAACAGTTATTATTCAGAGAATAAATTCTCTTTGCGCCAATTTTATATGGAAGTCTAAAGCCTACAAAATATGTTGGGATGATGTCTGTAAAATGAAAAATGAGGGAGGTCTTGGAATTAGAAAGATTGAGGACATTGCAAAAGTTGTGGCAGTCAAACTAGTTTGGAAATTTATTCAAAAGAAATCAATATGGGCTAAATGGATGCATAATAAATATTGCAATAACACAAATGCTATGAATAATAATGCATCTTATACATGGAAAACACTACTAAAAGCCAGACAATGGTGTAAAGGTGCTATTGATAGAAAAGTTGTGAATGGGGAACATATTGATATATGGTCAGACCCATGGATTAATGGGTATTCACTAGTGGATAAGTATGGGTGGAACACTATGCCAGTCTCTGGTGGAAACAATAGAAAGGTCTCTAATATCATTTCTGGTAATGAATGGAAGAATCACATGGAGAGTGTTCCTATTCAAATTCAAAACATAGTGCATAATATCAAAATTCATGACCAAAGACAAGAAGATTTCTGGTACTGGATTCCTAGTAATGATGGTCAGTTCAGTACTAAATCAGCTTGGAATCATATCAGAAACAAACATCCTGAAGTTAACTGGACAAAAATTATCTGGGATAAGAACTATGCACCTAAAATGTCTCCTAAAGCTCTTCTGGTTAAATTAAACAGACAAAACACAAAAGATAGAATAAGCAGATGGAATAATGTAATAGACCTGTCATGTGTGTTATGCGTTAACCAAAATGAAGATAGAAATCATCTATTCTTCAACTGTTCGTATTCCAGACAAATAATTGAAGATATTATGAACAAGCTTCATATTAATTTCGGAAACTCACTTGAAATCAATCAAATATTGGAAGTCATGTGTCAAAATCGAAGAAGTAACCAATTACTTAATCATTTTAATAACATTGCTTTTACTACCCTAATTTGGCACATCTGGTGCAAAAGGAACTCTCGGGTTTTCAAGGGCATAGAGCTTCCAGCTTAAGTTCGAATTAATCTCATAACCCAAGATTGCAAGCAACTAATTCAAAATAAACTGGACATAGAGAAGATAAGTAGAGAAATGGAACTTATATTGTATAATTTTGGCATGAAAGTTGATCCAATTCTGGACTTTCATCCACCTTGAACTCGCAGCTGGGTTTCTCTGCCAGATGACTAATGGTGTTACGTCTTCCTCGATTTGAGTTTTTTTGAGCTGTCTGCCATTTTGAGTTTTTTTTCGGTGGCTTATCTTTAGATCTGAAGTTAGTAATGGCATCTGAACTTTCTCACTCCAGAAGATCGTTTCTTGATATATCCATCTGCGGTGAAGATTTTTTATTTATTTTTTTCTTGTTGTATTAATTTTGTTGGTCACGTGTTGTATCTTGTGGTGTTTTGTATTTTCTTGTTTGACTTTTTTGGTTCTTAGCCCTAAGTTGTCGTATGGATGGTTTCGAGTGCGTCTAATTTTTTTTTACTTCTCCATCTATTTGACAACTTGGTTTCTGGCTATGTGTTCATTGTACTATTAACATATGAAAATGATATGTACTCTTTTTTCTTGCAAGACACACATTTAGGTTAGGGGGATTGCAAGGTTTTAATGAGGCATATCATGGAAATATATGTCTTTTATTTTAGTTATAAAGTATCATTTTCCAAAAAAAAATTATACTGGTTCGGATTTCCAATCCTACATCCAGTCCCGTATCCCATATATATTTCACTATAACCTTTTGTACTTCCACGGATGGCAAGTAAACCTTTACAACTTGAGTTTGTCTTAGGTGGAGAACAACATCTATGCTGACTTTCCATGGGTCCTCTTGCGCTTACAAGGATGGCAAGAAAAGCCGACCTTTTGACTTTCCATAGATGGTCAAGATCACATATAGGATTCTGACATTCTATGGGTGGTAGGATGCACCTTTACAAATAAATAGTATAGTAATATCTATAAGAAATCGAATCATTTGATCATAATTTCAAGTAGTCATCAATACAACTTTCTATGGATCTCCAGCAGCAATATATCTTTTATTTCTTTTAGGACTAGGATGAGATCAGAGAGTAACTAATAGAGATCTTTTTTTAGACTTCAATTCATGGAGAAGTAGAGAAAGTGGATTCGTAAAGTATTAATAAATGTAAGCAATAGGACTTTTCCGCAAAATGTGAGTGTAGAAAGTGAGAGAAATGAGGGAAATTCCTTTTAAAATCCGTTGTCCGAGATAAAGAGAAATGCCCTTTTTGCAAAAGTTGAAAGGTAGCATATGTTTGTTTAAAATGAAAAGTTGCAACACGATTGGTATCTCGATAAACATTCAAAGATATTTCGACATATTCTAGTGTAAAGTGTCAATTCCTTTATAAAATCTATTTTAATTTTTTTAAGTTATAAAACGAAAATAGAAATATTATAAAATGATCATGGAGAATAAAATAAAAAGTTTTAAAGGAGAAAATCCAAAAAAATTCTACGAGATATCTAACAATTAATTCTATGACTCCATATACTTTGAAACTGACTAACTATTGTCTTGTACTCTCCTATTCATTATTTCTCGAGTCTTATGTGTTCTCTCAGTTTTGTCTTTGAATCTTCTTTGTTCTCCTTGATCTATTTGATTCCTCTTGATCTCCTGGATTCCTCGAGATCGACCTAATGTACTACGTGTTCTTCTATAGATCTACCTTATATGTGTACTGTATTTCCACTTGATTATCTTACAATATATCTTGATAGTATTCCTATAATCCCTATACTATACATACCTAAACTTTGAATATTACCAATATTTATCTGGTTGGTGCTCCTCGTAGCGAACCAGGATTCCAAAACAGTCTAACGCAATGGATAACTCATGCAATTCAATGCAAGTGGAGAACACTAGCAATGACACTTGCATGAATGCAGAAAGCAACGTAGTTTCAGAACCATCGCTAGGATCTAGTTCAGTAAAGAATATGAATAATTCAAGGTCCAAATTCCAAAAGTTCACTCATTCAACACGTAGCGAAAATAAAACAATAACTGGCCATACAATATGAACAATAACTTAGACAATACACAAGATTACTGCAACCAATTGCAACATCAGAAACCATTCAGTGCTTTATCTTTTAACACATAGCAAGGCAGTGATGAAGCTGCTACCCACCTAAACCAGAACAGCCCGAGTACACCTGAAGCGGACAAGGCTCAAGACCTAATGGTGCATCCTGCAAATGAACAAGATTCTGATATTAATATGTATAATTAGTTCAACAGGCAACAGCGAAAAAATGAGGACGAGAATACCAGATGGAACAGTCACAGCAAGCTTCACAAAAGTTAGATGGTGATAAAAGCATGAACACTGGGAGAGGCAGATAAGAGGACACACCATTCAAATTCTCTGCTTTTCCTACAAATAACATTATAGACAATCCAAAGTTGAATAACTTAGTTTAATAAGTCAAAACAAGGTCACGTAAGTAACCATGACACTAAGAGGCAGCACTCCGCCCCAAGAAAAGGACTATAGCTACCATCGATAATTAATATCTATGGCATTTTGGAACATAAAGGGGATGAATGCATCCTTAAAACAACTTGATATAACTAATTATATTGATAAAGAGGAAATGTTGTTTATAGCCTTATTGGAAAATAAATTAGCTACCAGCAAGATCCTAGAGTGATTAATCGGATTTGACAAGGCTGGGCATATGAGCACAATAATAGTTAATGGAAAAAAGGAAGGATTTTAATCTTAAGGGACACTCAACAATAAAAAAACTGTCATACACAAAATTGAACAATACATAACTTGCAATTTAAAACAGCTTAGAGGTTTGGAGTTGATATGCATGATTGTTTATGCATAGAATACTTCAGGGCAAAGGAAAATTCTTTGGGAATATATAAAGCAACAGGCTTCACAAATAAAACTTCACAGGATTTTAACTAGAGAATTCAATGCTACATTATTTAATAACGAAAGAATTAATAATGATTCTTTCAACACACCCTTTGATCTGGACTTTTTAAAGTGTATCGTTGTTATAATATTATCGAACCACCTTTCACATGTAACTTTACACTTTGAGAGGGGGAAGAGATTATAGCATTCATAGTAAAAATATATCATCTTTTTGTTAATAACGAATACTATAATACCTTCCCCAATCTCGCAATCCACTTTGATAACCATTCTAGTAGTGATCACACTCTAATCATTTTTTATTTACATGCTAGTAAGGCGTTGTATAAACAAAAGCACTTTAGATATGATAATACATGGTGTAACTAGGCGAATTATCAGGAAATTGTTGAACATTACTGTTGAGCAGTTTGCAGAATCTCTAAGGATTTGGCTTTGAGGCGCGTAATCGATGTCCTTAAAGCAATATTTGTCCCCATTCGTTTAGATTTTGGTAACAGGTTGGATGGAAAATTGCTTCCCAGGATACAATAGAACCTGAATACCCTTTATGAACCCCCCTCTCCCAGACGCGCACGTGCAAAGTGCTAAAAGTGCTTTCCGCACGTGCGTGTTATAGTAGTGCCCCTTTCCCTTCTCCTTTAATCCTTTCAATTAATTGAACATGTGACGCTTCACATATATACTTAAATATTGAAACAACTCTCCCCGATGTGGGACTAATATACTTGCTCCCTCTTCATAAAACAATTTCTCTCAACAATCCCCCACTAGATTGTTTTATTGATGATGTTCAGTTTTATCTTAGCTAGAAGTCACACATCATATGGTATATATTCGGTTAAACCACGTACTAGTGTAAATATCTCAGGACATTAAAGAAGAGCTGGGTGGTCTTAACTTAAACCAAGTCTTCTTTGATTTATAAAGTCGGAAATATTACACATGCAACTTCAATACCAATAAAATCTAGACCAAGTGCTGTAAATTTCTTAGCCAACAACATATTGATATCCAAGTGCTGCAACTTTGTTTCTTAGCCAAGTGCTGCAACTTCAACTTCTTGATATCCAACAACATATTTCTTAGCCACTATGCCTCTTTTCCTGCTGCATCAAGTGTTGTAAATTCCGATTCCATCGTGGAGTGCAAAATGCAAGTTTGTTTCTTAGATGTCCAAGAAACAGCACCTCCACCTAATGTGAAAATCCAACCCGAAGTAGATTTATTATCACTAGCGCTAGTTATCCAACTTGCATCAGTGTATCCTTCTAATACACCTGAAAATCCATTATAAACAAGTCCTAGATTTTTGGTCCTTTTGAGATAACCAAGTAATCTTCCAATTGCTTTCCAAAATGCCAGGATTGCTGGTATATCGTGCAAGTTTACATATTGCATATGCTATGTCAAGTCTCGTACAATGCTTGGCATACATTATACTTCCAATAGCGCTTGCGTATTCGAGTTGAGTAATGCCCCTACCCTCATTTTTATTGAGATTGATACTTGAGTCTATTGGGGTACTGGCATCTTTAATTTTTAGATGCACAAACTTCTGAAGTACATTTTGAATATAATGTGATTGGCTTAGTACATAGCCCCCACTATCTTTACTAACTTTTATACCCAAAATTGTACCAACTTCATTCAAATCTTTCATTTTGAATTTTGAAGTTAGATATTTCTTGGTGTCTTGTATCCCTTTCATGTTAGTGCCGAATATTAAAAAATCATCTACATATAAACAAATAATTACTCCATATTCCTTAGTAAATTTGGAGTAGATACATTTGTCTACACTATTATATGTAAAACCATTTTGAAGTATTATTGAGTCAAATTTTTTGTGCCACTGTTTAGGTGCTTGTTTTAATCAATTTAACGATTTTGTTAGTTTTCAAACTTTTCTTTCATTTCCAGGAAGAACAAAACCCTCGAGTTGTTCCATGTAAACTTCTTCATTAAGTTCACCATTCAGGAAGGCTATTTTAACATCCATTTGGTGGATATGCAATTGATAAATAGATGCTAAGACTATTAATACTGAATTGATGTAATTCTTGCAACCGGAGCCACTACAACAAAACAGTCTTTTTACAACGGGCAATGCCCGTTGTAATATGGTTTTCGCAACGGGCATGTGCCCGTTGTAATAGATCCACCACATTTTACAACGGGCAAAGCACGTTGTAAAAACCGTTGTTGTATACCTTTTTACAACCAGTTATGACCGTTGTAATAGACTATAATACAACGGCCAAAACCCATTGCAATAGACTAACCATACTACTTGCATAGCCTGTTTCACAACATGCATTGACCGTTGTAAAAAGCTCATATAACAACGCACATTGCCCATCGCAAAATAAATGCAAATTTTAAAAAAAATTACAGCAACATCCATGCAATACATCCATACTAATACTAAATATTGTCGTAAAATAATTAAAATCACATACGAAAAGACTAAAAGCTAGAGTCATAGAATTCTAACACTCCAAAAAGTTAGATAAATTTCATGCCAAATACATAAAGCATTAACACATAACAGTCCGCTACAAATATCATGTTCTAAGTACAATCATACTATACCACAGAGATGAAGTCTTTATGCCACGCGACGGTTGATCCAACGGCCTCTTTGACCAACTATCACTATTATATCGTATGGCTTGCCACCTACAAAGTAATAAGAAAATACCAACTGAATGTTAATACATTGAACCTGAATGACAGTAATCAGGAGCTTATCAAAACTGAGACAATTACATGCATGTCAACTTTCTGCCAAGAATTTTCTTCCATAGAGGCACATCGAACCCCTGTAATATAAACCAAAATCGTACTACATAAATGGATATGCCTACACAGATTGCAACTATTAAATTGATCAAAGAATTTCAAAGCATATACCCTATTTCTGGCTTCTATGGAGTACGAAGAATCAAAATTAGTATCATTTGAGTGCCGCTTGCTAGACTAGCCAATTCATTAGCTCTGTACCGTTAAAAAAAGAATCATGACATGTATATAGGTAAGTTTGTGATAGAAAAACATAGGAATATACCTGATGAATTCACGTCCTCAAACTTATATATTGTAGATATAATTTCTTGATCAAACACGTTGTCAAAAAGGCCATCAGATCCCATGACTATTGTGTCTCCTTCCTGCAAATCTAGACTGCATACCTGGAAGTAATTTATAAAACGAAGCAATTAGTTTAAAAAGTAAAATTTGCTTTGTGTATTAGTGCTTAATTTGTACGATTTGATCTTAGTATGTACCATAGCATCAAGGTATTTAAATTGTGATTTTTAATTTAATTGATCTATAGTTAACTATTTTTAATTTAATTGCCTGGGAGTCCAATTTAATGCAATACGAACTAAGGGTGTAGCTATAATTCATTGGAAAGATAATCAGGGAAAACTTCAAAGAAGACTGCTTTTTTTATTCGAAAAACCGATTGTAACTTGAAGAATAGAAAACTTTACTCTGGATAAACTCAGAAACAAAAATACACAACTATGACTGGTTATCCATCTATCGGTGACCAGTGTCATGATCGCGTAACAAAAGTATCAACAAAATCCGATTATAACTATAAAGTGGATTCCTAATCATATCGACTACTTGAATTCTTTACTTACCCAAATTAACAAAGAACGCAGTATATCCCATATACACAAAATTATACTGTTTTACTCCTTACATCCCACATGTTATGGCTTGCTAATCAATGTAAATGGGAAGAACAGTTGTCTAAAAACTCCAAGAATTTGTAAAAACGTCCTCTTCAACAAAATCTTGTGAGGTGCAAAAGTTTGAAGTCATGTGAAGTTAGATAGCCAATGTGGCTACTTCAAATTTGAATATGCTACAAAGCAACATCACTGTCAATATCCTTATTTTTGGCTACTTGGGTCTTCGTGTATTTTAAAATGATTTATGTCAATCATAGCTGCAATCTTCGTGAAGATTTATTCTTCTCCTTTACATTTTTTTTCTTTTTTTCCTTCTGTGCTTCAAAATTTTTAACTTCATTGTTTCAATCTTGTATCTCTGTTAAAATTGTCCAAGCACTGTACGCTATGACTGCCTATAATCTTTACAGTTAATGCAGATGCTGATAGTATACACAACTTGAAACACGTTATATAACATTGGAACTAATACTCTTCAAAACCCTCACATTCATTTTGTACAATTTCGTTTTGTTTTCATACACGAATATCCTTAAAGTTTTAGTATTTTTCTTACAATGGATTTCTGTTTTCATACAATAAAATAAGCTTACAGTTTCTCCCTACATAAGCTTGGAGGAAGAGTATAGAAACCATCCATAATTTTAGAAATGTTGATACCATATATATATCATATATTAAAGAAAAACAATATGATCATATGTTTCTTTCTTGATTTATCTTCGTTCTTGCTTTCTTTCTTTCCTTTTCTTTTAATTTCCTTAACGGTAAAATTTTGTAGAATATTTTTATTATAGTTAATATTTTATAAGTCAACATGGATCTACTGAATTGAGTTGGGCTTGATAAATGTACAATGCAAATAGCTCATTACAGAATGTAACATTCGAAGATCAAATGATTGTTAGAATTAAAGCTTCAATTCGTATGTCTTAAACTTAGCCCCTAAGAACACAAAAAAATAAAAATAAAGTAGATACGATTGTGCAGATTCAGACATTGCCAGACTTTGTTAGAATTAAAAGGACATAGAGAGTTTACCTCCTCTTCGAACGCTCTTCCACCTCTACCCATCGAAGTAGGCCCCACCTCCCCTTAGAAAATTGCATCCTCCAGCCCGTACACATCAGGTCGCACCTCCCCATCCCAAGCTGAGCTCCACTATTTCGTCCTCCATGATGCCAAACTCCTCCCCGAACCCAAATTCGACCTCCGTTCTTCCAATCGAGCATCAAACACTAAGATTTTCCCTAACCCTAGTTTCATGGTTTCAAACATTCACTGTCGAACACCCAGAAAAGCAGCCGTTACCCTCCATTCACATGCCGAAGTGAACGATTGATGAAGGGCTTGCAACCCGTACATCATTTCGTGAAAGGGTTTAGTGAAGGATTGATGAAGGGATTGGGATTAACTGGGAATTGAGTAGAGATGGCAAGATCTAGAGAATGGAAGAGGGATTGAATGTGGATCTAGGATTTAGGGATTTGAGAAATAGAAACGAAAATGAGAAATGGGAAGAAAGAGGATGAGGCGTGCGATCGGTAAAATGTAACGATTGGAGCCAAAATATTTAGCACAGTGGAAAAGTTTGGAGCCAAAATATTTAGCACAGTGGAAAAGTTTGGAGCCAAATATTTGGATATCTATTACAACGGGCACCTATGGACCGTTGTAGAAAACTGATGTCTATTACAACGGGCTTGAAAAAACCGTTGTAATATGTACCTATTACAACGGGTTATTTTTAACCGTTGTGATATGCGCTGCAAACTGACGTCTATTACAACAAGCTTGAAAAAACCGTTGTAATATGTACCTATTACAACGGTTTTTTTTACCGTTGTAAAATAGCTGTTGTAATAGGGTCTTTTTGTTGTAGTGAGTATATGTATCAAAGAAATCAATTCCTTCCTTTTGTCTGAATCCTTTGGCTACTAATCTAGCCTTGAAAGTTTGCACGGTACCATCGTTGTTACGTTTTCATCGAAATAACCATTTGCAATCAATAGGTTTTGACCCTTGAGGTAAGTCTACCAATACCCATGTATTATTTGATAAAATTGAATCCATTTCATCATTAATTGCTTCATTCTAAAAAGCGGAATCTCTGGAAGTCATAGCTTCTTTGTATGTTTTTGGGTCGTCTTCTATATTCAGCACTATAGGAATTTTGTTAGTAACTTCATTTCTAGTTCCTTCTACAAGAAATGCTATAGCTTGAGAAGGTATAAAATCTAGACCAAAAGATTTCTCTTTTCGAATTCTTTGTGTCTTTCTTATTTCTGTTTGTTCTTCTGTCACCTTTCTTTTACTTCTAGCAGAAGGTGTAGAAGCATCTATTGGTGTTTGAATGACGCTGGGCTCAATGACTGATTTGTAGTCGAATTGTCCTTGAATTTATTTTCCATAAACTCAGCATCCCTTGATTCAACGATCATGCTTGAGGATAAATCCAGCAGTCTGTATGCTTTAGAGTTTTCAGCATATCCTACAAATACACTTTTCAAGGCCCTTGGACCAAGTTTAGTTCATTTCGGATCAGTAACCCTATAGAAGACAATACATCCCCACACCTTTAGATATCTTAGATTAGATTTTCGACCATTCCATAGTTCGTAAGGAGAAACTTTAGCTTTTCTGGAGGTGATTCTATTGTGCAAATGACATGCAGACAGTAATGCTTCATCCCACAAGTTAAGTGGTAATTTAGCATTTAACAACATAGAATTTACCATATCAACCAAAGTTCTGTTTTTCCTTTCTACCAACCCATTTTGTTATGGCGTATAAGGGGCTGTGTGTTGATGAATAATGCCATGTTCTTCATAGAAGTTAGAAAATTCAGTGGAGAAATATTCTCCTCCTCTATCACTACGTAGAACCTTTATTTTCCTACATTTCTGATTTTCAAATTCTGTTTTATAGCGTTTAAACATGTCAAAGGCTTCATCCTTATTTCTAAGCAAATATACACATGTGTACTGGTTAAAACACCATTTAATTCACATATATCAGAGTGAACTAAATCCAAAAGTTCTGAATTTCTTTCAACACTTGGGAATGGTTTCCTTGTAATCTTGCCTTGTATACATATTTCGCATTTATCATGCATATTATTTGAAATAGAAATAAAACCATGTTTTTCCATGTACTTTAAAGATTTATAATTTGAATATCCTAAACGTGCATGCTATAAAGGTAAAGAATCAACGATATAAGTAGAATATTCTTTCATTTCATTAATATTGAGTTTGAGCATCCCATTACATGCATAACCTTTACCCACAAACACGCTATTTTTGGACAGAATTAAACTATCAGCCTCCAAGACTGTTTTGACACCACTTTTGCATAAGATTGATGCATAAACCAGATTCTTTTTAATACTAGGAACGTGGAGTACGTTAGTGAGAGTTATCTTCTTGTTGGAAGTGAAGTGAAGTGAATCTCTACATTTCCTTTTCCCAGAACCTTTGCACCATTTCCGTTTCCCATGAGCACCTCTTGTTGATCTGCAACCTCTGTATAGGTTTTGAATAGGCCTCTATTGTTGCAAACATGAACCGTTGCACCGGAATCGAACCACCAATCCAAAGATTTTGTTTTAGCAATAGCCATGTGCAAGTCAGTTATCATGTCGATTTGTAAATCTGAAACCATAGCAACGATTTCCTGTATTTCCTCGGCATCAATCATATTTGCGGAGTTTCCATTTTTCTGTTTCGGAGGAGCCTTACAGTCACGCTTGTAGTGCCCAAGTTTCCCACAGTTGAAGCATCCCTTATTCTTTTTGTCTTTTGGATTGTAGTGCTTCCCTGCTTGCTCTTTTTGTTTGGTTTGAAGTTCTGGTTCTGGTTTCCCTTTCTTTTCTTTCCAGAAGTCACGTTATTAACAGTGGAAGAAGGGAAAACACCATCACGAATTCGGTTTTCCTCCTCAATTCGTATGTGTTTTCCGATCTTTTCCAACGTGAGTTCTTCGATCATATGCAAGAGCTTTTTGCGATAGTTGTTCCAACTTGGTGGAAGTTTTGCGATTATTGCCCCAAATTGGACTGATTCTGGAATCTGCACCTTTAAGTCACCAAGTTTGCTAACCAGAACTTGCAAGTCATGCATCTGATCCATGACTGAAACATTGTCTTTCATTTGAAATTCAAAATATTGAAGAGTGAGAAACTTATCATTTCCAATTTTCTCGGTCTTGTACTTTGTTTCCAGTGCATCCCAGATTTCTTTAGGCGACTTCATTGGAGTGTAAAGATCATATAAGCGGTCCGATAAGGTGTTGAGAATGTGGCCTCAACATAACAGTAGGCGGTGCGGGAAGGTTTTCATCGAGCACGTAGGAGACCTTTAGAGTGGTAAGAAGGAACTTCATTTTGTCTTGCCAGCACGTGAAGTTTAAAGTGCTAAGTGCTTTTCGCGCGTGCGTGTTATAGCAGAGTCCCTTTTCCCTTCTCCTTTAGTCATTTCAATTAATTGAACATGTGATGCTTCATATATATACTCAAATATTGAAACAACTCTCCTCGATGTGGGACTAATATACTTGTTCTCTCTTTATAAAACAATCTCCTTCAACAATTACTTCCATCAAAATTTCTCTGGAAATAATGAAAAAGGGAAGTGATTTGAACAAAAATGGAAGTGATTTAGACAAACAGATTGTATAATTTCATGCAAAAGTTGAAAGCAATCAAACTACCGCTTAAAAGTTGGTAGAAAGACAAAACAAGTTTTAAAATCTCTTACAGCGAACAAAGGCAGATAAATAATAATTTATACTAACAACTTCGCCGAAATCCTACGGATGAGAACTTGAAGTGTCAATACAAAGAGGGCATGTAGAAGCTTAACGACATCATTAGAGAAAGATCAAGACAATGCTTACAACACAAGTTTTAATGGCTAACACAAGGAGACAAATCGACATAATTCTTCTAAATTCATCAAACCGACCGTAGGGAGGTTTGCCTACTTCTACTAGCCAAAATCAAATACTCTAAAGCCAAAAAAACATGCTATATGTTTCACCGCGTTTCCCTATTTTCCTCCTTTTGCTTTGCGTTTCAAAATATCTACCGAACTTCCTTCTAATTTCAAATATCAAATCTAACAGCTTGGACTCCCATATTAATGCAGTATTGACCCGGCTCCCAAATCAATGTCGCTTTGCCTCCTCATTTCTTGAAGTTGCGAGCTACCTCCCAGTGCCTCAAACCGCGACCAGCTTCTCCACCTACAATTGCGATTAGGTAATTTAATTTAAATTTAGCTTTCGGACTAGCACTTCCTAATCGACCTCCAAGAAAGAAGGTACGCCCTCATCACTGACGGCTGCTATTATGACCATATTATCTGATGTCAATAAAGAGAATTCAAAATAAATAAATAAATAAATCGACTCAATGCTACTTTCCAGATCTATCTTCATCTCCAGCGTCCTCCTCCCTAGCATCACCAACATCATACGTCTTTCTAAACGTTCCAACATCTCTATCGTCGTCCTTTTTAGATCTGGTAATGACAAACTATGCTTTCTTTGTTATATTAGTACCTTTAACATATTTGTTTAATTTTTTTATTTCTAATGATTGCAAACCAATATTGTATTTGAATTTAGATACTTGATTTAATTGAAATATTTGGTAAGTTATCTAAATCCTTTTTGTAATTTGAAAAAAGAAAATCTATATTTTGAAAAACCATTTAACTTTCAAACTGTACTTTTTTTATATCGGTACCTGCTAACTTTTAATGTGTTATGTTGGATTAACTGCTATGTATTTTTATTAGCTTTTATGCTACTTATTAATATCAATCCAATATAAGGAAGATATTGTTTTATCCTTTAAGAACCTTTTATCATGTTTATTGTTGATTATATAAATCCTATTTTTTGAGATTTGTTTTGAAATGTTAACAGGAAAGTGCAACAGTGGTTGAAACAATAAGCAGTAATGTGACAATTTTGTAGCAGTAGAAATGTTGTTTGGAGTTATAAGTTCTTGCATTTTTTTTTCTTTCTGATTTTTGTTTTACATGGCTATTGCTTATCATGAAACTGGAAAATCCCATTCAATAATTATGCAAAGCTTGGTCTTCATACATGATAAATATTTTGGAACTCTGGTGATATTTTGGGTATCATGTTTTGTTGTACTTGTCATAATATGGAATGAAGTCATATTATAATGTTATTTTAAGTGGATTCAATGTACTAAATATAATTATGTTTATTTTGAATTGAAGGCATCCCAATATCAGCAGTCAAAATGGAGCAATAAGTCTAGATATACTGAAGGATCAGTGGAGCCTAGCTCTAACTCTGAAGACAACACTTCTCTTATTACAGGCCTCACTTTCTGCTCCTGCCCCTAATGATCCTCAAGATGTTGTGGTTGCACAACAGGTCTTATCATATCCTACTTTTTATTGCATTTTCTTGCTTCATTTTAGATGCTATATTCGCATTATAATGCACAAACTTAAGTTTATTTTGAGTGGTTTATTTCAACTGAACTTCAACCAAATTACCAATCAATGACATTTTATTTCATTAAATTGTTAGTTTCTAGGTAATATAACATTTTCGACCTTCATGTCCCTCAGTATTTGCAAAATTATTAAACCTTCGTTTCAACTGCTAAATCTTGGACTGAGGCTTTTGCTAAGACAACATCTGAGGCTTTTACTAAAACGATAAAGTTATTTATAATAGAAAAAATTAGATGCAGTGCACGTCATTGCAACCTTCTCAAAAATGCGGTCACATCAAACCCAGGGTTACAAGTTATTTGAATTGGCAATGCAGAAAATTTAATATATACAAAGTAATTTTTTTCCAAGATAAGTTTTAACTTTATGCAATTTGAAAAAAAAAGACTAATCATACTTTTTGTTGGAGTTTTCTTACTATTTTAGTTAGTGTAATTTTTTGCATGTTTGAATATAAATTTTTAGTCACTAATATACTTTTAAGATACACTCTTAGGTAGGTTTAGGCTTAATGTATACTAATTTATTTTTGCTATCACCCTGGTTTCTTTCGCAATTTTGATCTGCTTTGAAAACTAACATATACGTGAACGAAAATTAAAGTTCACTATCTTAAAAGAAGAAAGTCTGTTATGTTATGTTTCCTTTTACAACTTTGACCATAATAATATTTTGAGAAATGATCGCTCATCAATTAGTTAGTTTGGAGTAATTAAACTTTTTTAATCTTTTCTTCCTTACTTGCATTCTTGAAAAAAACTTAATGGAAAATGGTTCAATAGGTTAAAAGTTTTTAACCAAGGTAAGGTTTGATTTTTAAATAGTTTTTAACCAAGATAAATTTTAGGAAAATTTTATAAGTTTCAAAGAAAAATTGGGCATAGAGAATTAATATTAAGATCCTCTGAATTTCTATTTTTGATTTTAAAAAGAAAATAAGCACATAATTGCATTTGCTTCTCTCCTGTATAGCCCAGATCTCACAGCCCACCACCATACGCAGCAAAACACCTATCGACATCACCACAGCTATCCATCTCCCTATCGACATTAGTACGTCTCCACAGCTGGCCATCTCCCTATCGATATCAGTACATCAACATCAGGTATGAAAAATTAGGTGGTAATCTATGACATAGTGAAATCGTATGACTTTTGAATCGGTTAAATTAACCTTCTTAGGAAGAATTTATATAAATAAGTGAAATTATAAAAATTATCAAATTTGTTGTATTTCTATGGGCTATTTGATTTATTTACGAGCTCAATCTCAAAACTAATTTGAGTGATTAATTAGTTAGTAAAATTAAATGATGACATTTCAATGCTAAAGTTTGCTTGACTTTTAGCTCTTTATGTTTTTTTACCTTCTTAGGAAGAATATATATATAAATGAGAGAGAGCAAATATTATAAATTAGATGTTATGGAAAGAAATAACCGTACGATATACCAAATTTAACAAAAGGAAGATCTATTAAACCCATGTTGAAAAAAATGTTGAATAAGCAGAAAAATAAAAGAAACATAGCATAGTGAAACAACGTAAAGAAGATTGTCAGTTCATGAAGAATTTTATGAAGCTTCAGTATGACATACAGATTTCACTTGTATAAGTAATTTGAAAACAAAATAAAGTGAAAGACTCACATGGACAACAGAGCCTTTTCAGGAAAGAACTAGTCTAAGATTGATTAATAATTTTGCTACCGATCAACCGTGATGAAAGTTTTAGCTACCATAATAGTTACGTAAAGCAATAGATAAAAAATCTATACACAATACAACAAAGATCACAATCCTTGACATTGATCGGATTTATGTCTACATGGTAACTTATTTCATAAAAAAGTTTAATGAATTTTTTTTTATATTAGAACTTAACAGTTTCATAAAACAACAGACAAAATCCACATGCAATACAGTAAAGATCACATATCCTTTTCTATTAAGTACACAAGCATCTTATGCCAGTACATAAACTGCAAAATTAGTTGAATTTTGTATCATTTCGGCAGCTCTTCAGCTCTCCCCTAGTGTTACTCTGTTCGTGCATGCTTCAGCTACATGCACTGCCAGAGTAAGCAAGGCTTTGTAGTAACATTCAGTAGTTCTCCAAACCAAGCTGCAGCTCAGACCTTTCTTTACCATACTTCATTCATAAATCAACAGAAGTGTATGTCGTTCAACTATCTCCAACAACACAACGACCAACTACACCCAGGTCCTGCCACATCTCAGTCAGACATTACGCAGGTTTCAACATGTCACCAGCTCACATTCTCAGACCCATGCGATAACATCTTTAATGCATCTCCCTTGCAACAGCTTCTTGACTTCAAACTAACCCAAAAACCTGCAACCCCAGCAAAGTGACTTCAGACTTCAAGCATGTTCCTAACCCAACAAACTGCATTCTAACATATTATTGCTTGTTGTTTAATTAGAGTTAAGTGAAAAAAATTACAATGGATATTTTTATTCAAAATTATGCAACCGAACGGTCGGTTTTTCCACCGTTGTGCGGTTATACTAGTAGAAATTACCTCAGGTATCAAAAAATTTCTTCTTTATGACCAAGAAGGCAATACCTCAACTTCTGCTGAAAATATTGTGAAAGAAGTTGTAACCTTCTTTAAGGACTTATTCAATGGTGCCAAGTCAACATGAACTTTTCTGACATTAACTGTAAAAAGATTACCGTGGAAAAAGGCAGAAGGGATGTGGAAAATCCTTTTGATTTAAATGAACTCAAACAAGAAGTGTTCGAAATTAATATGATGCTAAATTTTTTAAACACCGGTAGGACCTAATAAAATTGGAATTACTGGACACCATGAATGTGATCTTAAAACTAGGAAAATTTATTATGGAAATAAACCACACGTTTATTTGCTTACAACCCAAAAAACAAAACCCACGATCTCTAATATAATATAGACCAATAAAATTTTATAATGTTTTGTACAAGATACTGCCAATTTGCTATGTGATAGAATGGAAAATTTGATGAATGATCTCATTTCACCAAATCAAAATGCATTCACAACAGGTAGAAATATAACTGAAATTCACTATTGGCACACGAACTAGTTAGAAGTTTTAATATAAAAAATTTCAATAACTTATGTGTTAAAATTGATCTACATAAAGCGTATGATATAATTAGTAGGGAATTTATTATTCATACAATGAAATCAATAGGTTTTTCTCATAAATTTTCAAATCTCATTTATTCTGATATCTCTACTCCATCATTTTCTGTCTTGATTAATGGTCTTCCACAAGTGCATTTCACAAGAAATAGAGGATTAGGGAGACCTCTTGTCCCCATACCTATTTACTATTACCATGGAATACAAGTCTATTTAATTCTATCTATAATTTACTAAGGGTAACATTAAACCAATATATAAAGTAGAATTAATCTTTAACACATTCATTATATGCAGACGATATTCTTGTTCTAACTATAGCTTGTCCTAATGGTGTTAAGTCAGTTAAAGAGATAATGGATAAAATTCACCAACACTCTGGTTTAAAATGAACGATAAAAGTCCATGATTTTTTGGTGGAGGAGTAAGAAACAAAGACTAAAAAGTAATAATTTGAATGTACGGAGTAGAGCTTTGTCTATTATTTATCTAGGCATTCCACTATTTGTACGTAAATTGAAAACCAGATTTCTGTCCACTTTTGGATAAATCAACAAAAAAACTCAATAATTGGAATAACACATTTCTAAATATAAGGGGAAGACTTAAATTAATCAAGCATGTTATTTATCAAATTATTGAATTTTCGATTCATTTTTGTCAAATTATAACAACCATCATACAACGGACCAACTCATTATATGCTAATTTTTTATGGCATAACAAATCCAACAATATGGGTTGGTCTGATGTATGTAAACCAAAATCAAAGGGGGTGGGTAGGCTTAAGAAAGTTGTAAGAACTGCATCAAGCTATCACGGTCAAAATTTTGTAGAGGTTTTGTTGGAAACAATGGCTTGGCTGAGTCGTAGACTACGTCACTCTCTTGAAGACATTTCGGCGATCTGCTATGTTGTGCAAAGCAGTTCGGATTCAATCGCCGCCGCCTCTGGGATAAAACAGCCTCTCAAGTTTGGGGGTATCGATTCGTTTGCACGTACGAACCGATTCTAGTTTGCACTCAAAATTTTGCTCGGATTTATGAAGAATGATACGAATTAAAACTGTAGTTCTTTCTGTTTCGTCTTCTTATCAGTTAAGAAGACAGAATAGCAAAAGAACGTTACTGGCTGGGGGACGTGGTCTTGAAAAATGGATTTGAGAAAATAACGGGTCAAAATAATGAACGTTGCATAACGTTCTCTAATACGGTCTGATTTGACCGTTCCAGCCCGGTCAAAACGGTTAAAGAAATTTGCACCAAAAATATAAGTGTTACACCACTACAAGCCCGAATCCGAACCCGAGCCCGGCCCGGGTCGGGTCGGGTCGAGTCCGTCGGTCGGCGCGCGAGCGCGCGCGTGTGTGGTGGTCAAGCATGGTCTCCCTCCTCACAAAAGAGCATCATTGGGTGCCCAAAGGGCCCAACTTAGCTTCAAAGAATCAAGTATAAATACTTGATCCTTTCATATAGTCCTACAATGTGGGACTATTCACATATAGGAGCCATCCATTCACTTAATCAATTTTTTTAGTAATTCACTTATTTTAAAAACATTTCCAACAATCCCCCACTTGAATTTTTAAAAAATATTTCGAGCAATTTCTGAAAATCATAAGATTGTGCATAAACGAAGGTGTCTTTCGACTTGAACCTTTGCATAGTGGATAAGATTCAGTTTTTACTAGAGTGACACATAGTCTTGAACTATATTCCTGACATCAGACCACACACAATCTTTCTAGAGTGCAATCAAGTAAGCCCGTGCATTTATGGCCATGCACGTCCATCCCAGTTTAGTGAATGCTCTAGGAGTTTTGCCCAAAACTCCATAGGAAATGGCCAAATTTCCACATTCACATAGGTGAGTCTATCAAGAGTACTCCTAAAGGTAGGTACTCCACTCCAAAAGGAGTATAGATCTCATTAAGAGTTTCTATTAGCTCAACCTCTAATCACTTCAGGAATATATGCTTCTATATATATATATATATGAAAAATAGCATATTCAACTCATATCACTACACAACTTGTTCTTACCCATTGAACCTAGTTCTTGGGATCTCCAGTCATTAGGTCGGGTTACCATTGTGCATGACTCAATAATCTAAGGGCAATAGTCCCATTTTTCTAGAAGTTGAAAAGACTTTCTCTCTGGCCAGTCCTTTCGTCAAAGGATCTGCCAAATTCTCCTCACTGCGTATGTGATCCACTCTAACAGCTCCTGAAGAGAGTAGCTCTCTAACAGTGTTGTGCTTACGATGTATCTGTCGTCTCTTACCATTATAATAACAGTTCTATACTTTTGCAATAGCCGCGGTACTATCGCAATGGATCAACACAGCTGGTATCGGTTTTTTCCATAAGGGAATCTCAGCTAGCAGATTTCTTAAATATTCTGCTTCTTCACTAGCTGTAGCTAGTGCTATCATCTCAGACTCCATAGTAGACTGAACCAAAATAGTCTGTTTCTTGGATTTCCAAGAAACAGCTCCTCCAGCAATGCTAAATATATAGCCACTGGTTGCTTTTGAATCATCAGATAAAGTATTCCAGTCTGCATCGGTGTAACCTTCAAGGACAGCTGGAAACTTTTCATAATGTAACCCTAGGTTCATGGTTCGTTTTAGGTATCTCATGACCCTCTCAATAGCATGCCAATGCTCTATACCAGGTCTACTAGTAAACCTGCATAATAATCCCACGACATAGGCAATGTCGGGTCTAGTACAATCAGTGGCATACCTAAGGCTGCCAATGATGCTCGCATAATCAGACTGTCTTACACCTTCACCAGTGTTCTTGAATAGCTTTACACTAGGATCATATGGTGTACATGCAGGTTTACAGTCAAAGTAATTGTATTTCTTTAAGATCTTCTCAATATAATGAGATTGATCCAAAGAAAGTCCCTTATCAGACCTAGTAATCTTAATACCAAGGATTACACTTGCTTCACCTAGATCTTTCATATCAAAATTGGCACTTAACAAAGATTTAACAGAGTTTATGGCATGAATGTTTGATCCAAAAATAAGTAGATCATCTACATACAAACATATTATAGTGCAAATGTCATTTTCAGATTTGTAATAAATGCATTTGTCACTTTCATTAACTTTGAAACCATTAGAGATTATTAAGTTATCAAATTTTTCATGCCATTGTTTAGGTGCTTGTTTTAAACCATATAATAATTTATCTAATTTGCAAACTTTATGTTCTTGACCATGAATTACAAAACCTTCCGGTTGGTCCATATAAATTTCCTCTTCTAATTCACCATTTAAAAAAGCAGTTTTAACATCCATTTGGTGTATAATTAAATTATGAATAGATGCTAATGAAATTAGTACTCGAATGGATGTGATTCTAGTTACAGGTGAAAAGGTATCAAAAAGTCTACATTTTCTCTTTGCCTAAAACCTTTAGCTACCAAACGGGCTTTATATTTATCAACAGTGCCATCAGGTTTTAATTTCTTTTTAAGCACCCATTTACAGCCTATAGACTTACAACCAGGTGGTAAATCTACTAAATGCCAAGTCTTATTGGATTTCAAGGAATCCATCTCATCATTTATAGCCTCTTGCCAAAAATCGGCATCTAATGAAGATAAGGCTTCTTGGAGGTTTGTGGGATCCTCCTCTATAGTAAAAGTGCAAAAATCCGAGCCAAAGTCTTTATCAACTCTTGCTCTTTTACTTCTTCTAGGTTCAATTTCAGAAGATTCATTAAGTTCTGTTCCAATAGGCACGGTGTTATTTGACGTGCCCCCACTATTCCTTAATTTAAAAGGAAACTTAGTTTCATAAAAATCAGCATCATTAGATTCTACTATATTATGTGTATTCAGATTATAAAATCTATATGCTTTGCTGTTAATAGCATAGCCAATAAATACACATTCATATGCTCTACTTGCTAATTTTATTCTCTTAGGGTCAGGTATACGAACATATGCCAAACATCCCCAAGTTCTAAAGTAAGATACATTTGGTTTATAATTTCTTAAAATTTCAAAAGGTGAAATCTTACTTTTTGATTTAGGGATTCTATTCAATACATAGCATACAGTCAATAAAATATCCCCCCACCAATGTTTTGCTGCACCCGAATTTAATAAAATAGCTACAACTAATTTGGTAAAGGTCCTATTCTTTCTTTCAGCTTTACCGTTCATTTCAGGTGAATAAGGTGCAGTCTCATGAATTATACCATTCAATTTATAAAAATCAAGAAATGGACTAGACTCATATTCTGTTCCTCTATCACTACGAAGTCTCTTAATTTTCTTATTAGATTGATTCTCGATTTCAGTTTTAAATAATTTGAACATATCAAATGCATCACTTTTATTTTTCATAAGATATACATAAGTGAAATCAGAGCCATCATCAATGAAAGTGATAAAGTAACGGTGTCCATGTCTAGTCAAAGTGCCATCAAGCTCACATATGTCAGAATGAATTAAATCTAAGGGTTCAGAAATTCTATCAACTGATTTATGGGGTTTCTTATCTTAGTGATTTTTGCTTGACTACAGAATTCACACTTATCAAAGTCAGTTTGTGACATTTTAGGAATTAAATCTAATGTGCTCATGTTATGAATAATACGTTTATTTACATGACATAATCTAGAGTGCCAAATATAAAATCACATAACATATAAGCAGAACTGGTTACTTTATTAGATTCAACATTAAGTTTAAACATACTCTCACAAGCATAACCCTTCCCTACAAACATCCCCTTATAAGTCAAAGTGTACAAATCAGCCCCTATAACTTGAGTAAAACCAGCCTTATTAAGGAGAAATCCAGAAACCAGATTCTTTCTCATCTCTAGAGTATGCATAACATCTTTCAGAAGAACTGTCTTTCCACAGGTGAAATTTAATTCCACATTTCCAATGCCAGCAATTGTTGTGGTGTGAGAATCTCCCAACAACACTTTCTTATCATCAGCAGCTGTGTATGTACTGAACATAGCACTATCGTAGCAGACATGGCGGGATGCACCAGTGTCTACCCACCAACCCTCTGATCCACCAACTAGATGAATCTCAGAAATCACAGCCGTAAGAGGCTCCTCAGTCAGGTTAGCCTGCGGTGCAGGGCCTGGTCTGTTACTACACTTGCGTGCCATATGACCTGGTTTTCCACAGTTGTAACACAGAAACAACTGTCCAGAGTCATTCTTTTGGGTCGGTTTTTGCTGTCCCTTTTGGTTCCCTTGCGGGTTCCAATTCTGTTTGTTGCGGTTGCGATTTTGATTCTTAAAGTTTTTCGGATTCGGTTTTAGAACCGCGGGCTTGGACTTTTTAGTGTTGTTGTTGGTGACAACAAGCACTTCCTCTTTCTGGTCCTGCTTACGAGCCTCCTCCTCAATACGGAGGCGAGTTATCAAGCTCTCTAAGGAGAATTCCTTAGTCTTGTGCCTAAGCACATTCTTAAAGTCTTTCCGACCTGGGGGCAGTTTATCAATAATAACAACAACTTGAAACTGTTCATCCAAACTCATACCTTAGGAGATGATCTCATGAGCGATTTTTTGAAGCTCATGAGACTGCATCTCTACTGACCTGTCATCCGTCATCTGGTATTTCAGGTAGCGACTGACTGCATATTTCTTCGCTCCAGCCTCTTCCGTATCATACTTCTTTTGTAGCACTTTCCAGATTTCTTTGGCTGTTTTGTCTGAGTTGTAGTAGTCGTAGAGGTCATCACTGCGGCCGTTGAGTATGAAGTTCCTGCACAAGTAGTCTTGCTCTGTCCAGTTCTGCAGTTGGGTTGATTTTTCTGTCCAGGCTCGCATGCCATCTGTGTCGGCTTCATCTGGCATGTCCAGTAGCTGCGGTTTGTCAGTTGTAAGGGCGGCCACCACCTTTCTCATGGTCAGAAAAAACTCCATCTTCTGTCTCCAGCGTTTGAAGTGGAGGCCTTTGAATCTGAAAGGCGCGGCAGTGACCATCGGGACGTGGAAGAGGGAAGAGGGAGCAGCGGCATCTAGATCTGCAGCGGAAGTCATTGTCGTCGGCGTCGTCTTCAAATTGTTGGAAACAATGGCTTGGCTGAGTCGTGGACTACGTCACTCTCTTGAAGACGTTTCGGCGATCTGCTATGTTGTGCAAAGCAGTTCGGATTCAATCGCCGCCGCCTCTGGGATAAAACAGCCTCTCAAGTTTGGGGGTATCGATTCGTTTGCACGTACGAACCGATTCTAGTTTGCACTCAAAATTTTGCTCGGATTTATGAAGAATGATACGAATTAAAACTGTAGTTCTTTCTGTTTCGTCTTTTTATCAGTTAAGAAGACGGAATAGCAAAAGAACGTTACTGGTTGGGGGACGTGGTCTTGAAAAACGGATCTGAGAAAATAATGGGTCAAAATAATGAACGTTGCATAACGTTCTCTAATACGGTCTGATTTGACTGTTCCAGCCCGGTCAAAACGGTTAAAGAAATTTTGCACCAAAAATATAAGTGTTACACCACTACAAGCCCGAATCCGAACCGGGTCGAGTCGGTCGGTCGGCGTGCGCGCGTGTGGTGGTCAAGCATGGTCTCCCTCCTCACAAAAAAACATCATTGAGTGCCCAAATGGCCCAACTTAGCTTCAAATAATCAAGTATAAATACTTGATCCTTTCATATAGTCCTACAATGTGGGACTATTCACATATAGGAGCCATCCATTCACTTAATCAATCTTTTTAGTAATTCACTTATTTTAAAAACATTTCCAACAGGTTTCTTAAGTTCTGATAACTTATTGGCTATTTGGATGAAAAACAAATATTGTAACAGAAAAAAAAAATGGTCGCTTTAAGTCAACATAATGCCCCATCAACATGGAAAACAAGACTTAAAGCAAGATAAGATGGTAAGCCTCTCATTGGCAAATAAACAATCAATGAAAACATCACTACCTTAAGGATGGATCCTTGGATAAATGATCTCATTCACTGGTCGATAACTTAGGCTGGAATTCATTGGCTATTCTAAGAGGGCCGAACAAGAAAGTTTCTTTTCTTTACTCTCAAGGAGAATGGAAAACGCACTCCTCTGGATTGCATCCCCATATTTATTCTGAAATAAGAAAATGAAGCTGGAAAATGATGGACGTGAAGACTACTGAAAATGGTTTCCGGACCTCTCAGGAAAATTATCTCTTAAGTCAGTATGAAATTCAATAAGAACAAAACATAGCGAACTCGAATGGACAAAAATGGTGTGAGGTACTCATAATGCCCTAAAATGGCGATCTGTTCACTTCTAGCCAAACTCGATAGATTAAACACAAAGGAGAGACTATAGAGGTGGAATAACAAAAACAATTGGAGAATAGGGATCACTTATTCTTCAACTGCAGCTATTCAACAAAAATCTAGAACGACACTAAAAGTATAATCATTTTACCAAACTCGACAAATAACATTCACGAAAATTTTGAACTAGCCTCAACAGCAAACAAAAATAATACAACAAAGGTAGTAATAATCAGAATAACTATCCCAACTAAAAAGGCATGTGTGGAACAAATGCAACAATCGATTATTTAAGGGGATTAGAGTGCGGTAACAGATTCGTAGCTTACAGGTCATACAAGACACCTTAGATCTAATAAGAGACAAAAGGTTCAAAGCGAGGAAATTGAATGAAAGGAAGCAATTTTCGCAAGCTTCTGTTGACCTCTAGTTTTTGGAATCTTCCTACTGGCGAGGATGGTGGAAGTGGTTGAACTTAAACTATAAGTTTGAATCCTGATAAGCTGAAGCCATTAAATGACATGAGAAAATTCCAAAGCATAGTGAAATTGAGAAAGTGTAGTAGTTGGTTTACTTAATTAATTAAAGTATTTTTTAAACAAGGTAGTATAATTAACTCAAATACATCCTTTATGTTGTATTTTTTGTGCAATGATAGTTCCAACCGAGACGACCCACCTTTTTGGACGGTTCAAGTCGATAATAAACGACACATGTCTAACTTAAACCATTCAAAATGGCGGATTATCAATGGGATTTAATAAAGAAAACAAGAGAAAAGAAGGCGAGCAATACACAAAATCTCGTAGCGGAACGACAAAAATATAATCAAATAAAACAATTCATGAAGTTGTTTACAATGTACATTTGATTACATATTTTTACAACATTAATCAGAGTATAATAAATAAACATATCGAATAATGCAGCAGAAAAATAATAATAAATACTATCACCAATCTTCATCTTCAAGGAATAACGTCTTCAAAACACTTAAATATTCAGACCGACCCGAGTATAATGAAAAACAATACACTCGAGTCAGAACTAAAAATTCCTATGTAAGTCAAATCAATATCACGTAAAATATGAGTACAATAGTTTCAGAGATGTTTACGGGATTTTCCATTTCCTAATCAAAATTCGAATACCGGTTTAAATCACTTTAATTGAAATAACTCCAAAGGTTAAAATAAAAACTTAGGCCTTTCAAATAATTTAGTTCCAATAAATTGAAATCATATCTCCACTTCAATTTAAGATTTCAAGTTAAATCCATTAAACGATTTCATTTAAACGATTCCAATTTCAACTTTTCTAAGATCGATTTAAAAAATAATTAAATTCATATAAATCCAAAGTATTATTTTCTTTAAAATTATATCATTCAAACTAATCTAAATTCAAGAAATTGTATGGGTATATATCATTTCAACCCATAATTCAAATTTTATAGTTATCTAATTTTAAAATGATTAAAATGACCATTTAAATGATGTCAATAATATACAAGGTAATACCAGGGACATGTTAAAATAAATAAACAACTATACATCCAACATATCAATCAATAAACATCCATTTCAAACAACATCCAAATCAACAATATATCACAATAGTTAATAGTTATCAATGTTGGGGATTAACTAGCAATTAAATTCCAATATAAATTTAAATTTTAATTCAATTTAATGTTAATTCAGATCCAATATCAATTCAAATATCAGTTTAAATCAACAATTAGCAATCAAAAGTTTTATATCACATCATAAATTTGATTTAACTTGCAAATGGAAATTTTAGTATTGCGTGAGTGGGTTTAATCACTCATCCTTGATTTATAGCCCATAAAAATCCAATAAAATCCCAAAAGTTTAGCAGTTTCCAAATTTAACTAATCCAGTTTCTTGTTGTTTGGAATTTTGATATGAATCCAATGGAAGAAACCGCGTATCAATTAGAGTTCGTATGCAAAAGTTATACGAGTTAGAAGATTGAAAATTTAAATTAAATAAACAAAAAGGCAAAGTGGTAATTTACCATCCTCGTTCACAAACCCTAGCACACGATCGCAGCAAACCCAACCCATAGCCATCGACCTAGATTTGCCGCCATCGTCGCCTCGAGGCCACCATGCCCAAATCAGAGATCGCCGTCACCATCCCCAAGGTCTGCCGCTCCACCTAGACCCGTGCGCGACCTCCACATCGTCTCCGTCAAGATGTGACGCCACCGCGTTTGTGGCCAAAATTCGATGAAATTCGTCGCCATTGACACGATCCAACAGATGGATCATCTCTTCTTGAAGCCCTCTACACTGTAGCACCATCCGATCACCTTATCGTCGACGCTTAACCGTTGATTTCAAAACCCTGCAACAGACAATCGAGAATGTTTTCGCCAATTCTGCACAAACGGAGCCTCCAATCAAAAAATGAATTGCAGACGCTTATTCCATTCGTCGAGAGCTTCATGATGATATATAATCGATAGGGTTTGAGTAGTTTGAATTTTTTGGATTAGATTTGAAATCAGTAATTAGGGTTTGAGATATTGACCATTGAGAAGGAGCAGATTAGAACTGAAATGTACATACATAAAATAGAATAGAAGGCTGCTAGGGTTTTTAACAACATATATATAGAAAAAGATGGAATAGAAATGGATGGAACAGATCGATTGGGCCAAAGCGACAACAAAGGCCCGAAAAGCCCGTTTCGTTGCCGAAACGAAAATAGGTCATCCCATATATCGAAATATAGGTTTTTAATATTTTTAAACTCAATGGAACTAATTCCAAACCCTAATTCTACTGTATATAGAAGTTATCTTTTAAAATCAAATTATTTTAATTAAATTCCTTTAATTGATTTCTACGCGTTTCGAGCTCGCACGATCAAACGATAAGTCTGATCACTATGAAACTTGAAATCCTATAATAATTCACTATTACGGATCCGATGAAATTGGTTTCGTCGAAATCCGAGACAGTGCCAAAAAAGACTAATTTTACACGTTAATTAAAACAATCTATTTTAAAAATCAATTTAATCACTTTTAAATTTAAATTTAAAAGTTAACAATTTTCATCATTCTTGGTTAAACAAAATTTAATAATCTTTTAAAATTAAATTTTCCATGTTAAATCCATGATTTTAAATATTAAATTAATTTCAACGTTTAATTACAACTGTAATAAAATCCAAGTTCATTATAATTTAAATTTCAACATATTCTTTTATTTTGATTTAAAAGTCCTTTGTATTAAATCAAAAAATACCTTATGTATTTATTAAACATAAGTTTCCTTTATTACACTCAATTATTTACAATTAACATCTTCCCTCGTATTAATTGAAATATCTCAATTACATTAAATTCCACTTATTACAAAATTTAAATATTCAAAACGGATTAATTAATGGGATGAGAAATAGAACAATTGTTACAACTCAGTAATTCATATATTCATATATTTATTGTTTTCAAACAAAGGTTAATAAATTTATTTACTAAATAATTGATTTCATATTCTGTGTTAAACCAATTTAAATTAAATAACATACTATTTCACCATTTAATACATCATTGATTTTATTCCTTATTAAACTTTACAATTATAATCCAATTAGAAATAAACAACCGTTTCATTATTTATTAACATTTTATTATTTACAATCGATGAAATTTACATTCAAACCGTTATTAATTATATTCAGATCAATAACATTAAAATATATTCTAATTTGTGTTACCATCCTTACCTCATTGAACTTGTCATTTTTAGAATTCATTTAAGATCAAGTAATATATTCTAACCCTTTTTTTCCTTAATAAACTATAAACTTTAATTTCTGACAATATTAAATCTCAAAATCTTATTTAATTTAATATTTTTAATTATCGAAAATACAGGTCGTTACAATCTCCCCCACTCAAAAAATTTCGTCCCTAAAAAGGAACAAGAAAGAATTAAGAGATATGATATATTTTATTCAAAATAGTCAATTTATAAACAATTTAACTTACATATTTAAGTTTAATATAAATCTGAAATTAAGTCAACTTCCATAAAATTTCTATGTCCTAAATTCACAAAAAATTTCGGTGGCATCTCCTCTGCGCGGATAGGTCCGAAAAAATAATAATATCAAATATATCATATTTCAATAAAAACATCCCAGACCATGGGAAAAACAATAAAATACCGATACAAAATCGTAACCCGAAAACGTGCCAATTTGTCGGACAACAAACTTTATTTATGAAACCAAAAGCAACAGCTATTGCTTCCATAAAACTGTATCTTACTTACATAATTCAAGAGAATTAAACATGATAAAAGGACAATATACTAACAATTCTATCATATATAACATTAACACACAACATCAATCATATGCAACAAAGCAGTGTAATCCAACTGATAAGTATGATGCACTTCTACAAGCAATTCTAATATAATGTAACAGTTACATGCGACAAAAATAGTATAGCAACCAGAAGCAACAATCATAGCATAACATTTTAATTATTACAGTTCGTACGATGTACATATGTCATTTATACACAATATCAATTCTGATCACTTGCTTGAATACACAAATTCCACTTTCGAACTAGTATTTTTAACTCGACTGCTCTAGTGCGGACTCTGATCCAATTCCTTGATTAGAAATCTCCATTCTCCTTGCATAGCCATAAACTATGATAGAAAATTTCAAATTCATATAAAAAATTCCTATCAAATGTTCGCCGTCAAGAATCGAGAGAAAAATCCTAATTCGTACCGGTGTGAATTACTACAAATCATGTATTCGAATCTGGATCAGAAGTGTTATGCGAATAAAAATGATCTACGCACGACTTACATATTTATTCCATTGGTTTCTTTAGCACATCATTTATTTTTCATTCATTTTAATACTTGTTAATTTATATAAAATCAATCTCTTACATAATTTATTTTCCAATAAATATTTAAGTTGCTCATGAATCATTTCATAAGATATTATTTAAGCTTCTACTCATTTACTTAAGTTTATAACTTAATTCGATTATAGAATAAGAATTTAAGTATTTGGTATTCGTCTTTAAGAGGAAAGAAATATTTCAATATATCTTAAAATTCAACTAAAACATTTAGACTTATTCACTTAGTATAAACAAAAGATACATTTAAAACATCCTCATAGCATTATGCAAATATTTTCCAAAATTTTAAAATACAGTGAGAAATTATAACCAAAACATTTTAACAAGCTTTAAAATAAACTTCTTTAAATCCGATAATTTATTAGACTCATTATTTTCAAATAAGTATAAACTCAAAGATTATTAAACTGAAACTAATAGTATACTCAAATCTTACATTAAATTTTCAAATCAAATTATAAAATTTCATATCTTCATAATTAAATTTTAAAGTACTTATTTTAAAATGAATATTCAAATCAGGGAAAACATTTATTTCGGTTTAATACAAAATTCAAATAGTAAATAAACCTTTAAATTTCATATTACTGCTTCGAAAACCATGTAAATATTTCAAACCATACTTTCAAAAATAGAGATGCAAATTTAATTTCAAATATATTACTATAAATAAAACTTCCCAAATCATTTATTTTCTTATTAATTTTTTTTTAAAACAGAATTTTTTTTATATTGTCCATTTATATAATATCTCTAAATTATATATTCAAAGAAGCTTATATAGATTCCATTTGAAAACATTCATTTGCAAATCAATCATCTTTAATATTTAAATACTTTAAAAATATTCATTTGTAAAATTCTTGCTTCATTTATAAATATGTTTAAATATTTTAAATAACATCTTTATAAATATATGTAAACTATTTGAAAATAATTATTTACATCATTACTTATATTCAGAATGGAGTTATTGAAAACCTTAAATCCATTATTTATAAATTTATTAGTTTAATCTCAAAATACTTTTCAAACATTATTAATAAATCAATAATCATTAACTTTAAATATGTTTTATTGATTAATAACTTCTCACAATATTCACAACATTGATAATTAACTAGTAAACCAAGTCGTACATAAATAAACAACCTTTTAAACATATTAAATTATTCAAAAAAGGAAAAAAATAATCAAAATATCCTTTATATAATACTTTATCAAAATACTTTTATAACTCGATGTCTTAACATGTTTATCCTCATTCTTACAGACTCAGGCCATGCGTTGATTAGGCGCAAGACTAGAATTCTCCAAGTACTTAGTAGACTTGTTTTACTTAAAAAGATATAAAAAGTATCGCTCAAAATCTGATGTCAAATGATGATGTTATGATAGCAGTGGCCCACTCCATTGTTTACGCGGTGGACATAAAACCTTCTCGAAGATCCATCCACCTTCCGGATTCCAGAAAAATATCATGGCCATTTCGTAAACAAGGGACCATTGACCCCTACCTCAATGGTACACCGCTTCAATGAGTTACACAATAGTTGCACTTTCTTCGCGGAAGATCCATAAACAAAAGATCCTAGGATCGAAAGGGAATCTATTGGGTAAACTATAGAACCATCTACCCTGAAAAAAGATATAAAAAAATCGAGGAACTCGAGTTTAAGTCTGAAAAACCTATATCGGTTCGAATCCATTTATGAATTCACCCTGGTCCATTAGGGTTATCGGTAGGAATCCATTCCTGGATTCACCCAAGTCCATTAGGGTTCGAAGCATATCATACTATACTTTTTTGCGAAGGGTACTTCCCATATCTTCAATTTCGAAATGTATCATAATATACATACTACCCTTTTCAAAATCATAACTTCAAATATCACACTTATATAAATTCATAATTATACCAACCATTTTCATCTAAGAATCGAAAGCTTTCAAATCAGATATTTATATAGAGTCAAAGGTCTTCGAAATCAATCCATTTCAAAATACCAGTTCGGTTTCAAATTCATATAGGATTTCAACAATCATTTTCCTTTTCAAAATCGGACACCCTTTAAAATTCAAAATTTCCACAATCAATAGTTTTTAGAAATAAATTCAATTTAATATTTATGTCAAGTTTATAAATCAAGATTTTCTTTTTGAAATCAATATTTTTTAGAAAAATCATTTTGTACATCGTTTCATTGATTCCTCATAAAGATTTTCATTGATTCCTCATAAAGATTTCATTTCAATTGGAATTTGGTTATTCACGATGTACAATGAGCCCTGTTAAGCATCCATGGCTGAATAGTTAAAGGGCCCAACTTATAATTGGCAAATTCGTAGGTTCAATTCCTGCTGGATGCACGCCACTGGGAACGTTCAATAAGTATATTGGAATTGGCTCTAAATTACTAGATAAAACATTACTAAGTTCATAAACATTTCCTAAAACAAAATTTCATTTAAAACATTTCAAAACTAAATTTCATATTTGTGTCATATAAAATAATCTTATTCATTTTACTTACTAAAATATTTAACAGTTTAAAACTTGTTGAAATTAAATTATCTTTAATTTAAGAGTTATAAAACCAAACCTTTATATATCTTTCTAAAATACCAAGCTTTAATTTTTAAAATATCAATTTGGAAGTGTCAGACTATTCAAAATAGTTGGAAAAATCAAATTCCAATTCAAAATTGGAAATTAACAATCAATCATCTCAACAAGATGCATAATCAATCAATCCTAATGCATAGGATACATGTGTTCATAATATCACTCAACCGAAATTCGAGAACTGAACACCAAGATTATTTCAATCATTTGAAATAAATATATACATATCTTTCGAATATCAAATCATACTTCAGGGATTTGAATCAAAAATCGGTTTCATCAATTCAATCATGTAGCAAAGCTACTATAGTGGCCTTCCCCACCTTGAAAATCGTAAATGAACGCCGATGATGTTGCGTTCATCACCGAAATTATTTTCTAGCGAGAGAAGTGAGTTCTATGCTTTATTTCTTTTGAAATCATCTTGAAAACATTTCAGTACAGAAAATACTTCCAAACAATACTACTATATTTTTACAAAATCTTAAAAACCAATTTCAAAAACCCCGTAATTCAAGTTCCCAAAATTTCAATTTGAATAACTTTCTAGTTATAAATCATATCTGTCTAAACCATATTTTATATATCACTTTCAGATATGGTATCAAATAATCAGCATAATAATAGAGTGGGGAATTCAGATATGTATTTATTTCGAAATCTCATGTTGAAAATATGCAATTTCTTATAAACCATTTAAAACTATTTCGAAAATTCGTGTCAATAACCAATGCTCAAATCAACAACCAATAGTCTATGCTCATAAACTGGCCGAGCACAACTAATCAATAAATAAATGATAACGATTCCAATCAATCAATCAATAAAGTGATAACGTCACTAATCATGAAACAATCATAAAAGACTATATCATTTTATTTAAATTTATTCTTTTATATATATACAAAATATGTTCCGAGTTAAAACCATTTCCTTTATCAATTTCAAAACATTTTATAATACTAACAAATACGCTCTCTCATATATACTCTCAACTCATAATAGGACATTCCATTACCCTATCTCTTAATGAGTTTATCCCGACAGGCTAAGGTATCTCTAAACCTAGCTTTGATACCAACTGTAACGACCCATCTTTTTGGACAGTTCAAGTCGACAATAAACCAAACATATCTAACTCAAACCATTTAAAAGAGTGGATTATCAATGGGGTTTAATAAAGAAAACAAGAGAAAAAAGGAAATCAATACACAGAATCTCACATTGGAACGACAAAAATATAATCAAATAAAATAGTTCATGAAGCTGTTTACAATATACATTTGATTACACATTTTTACAACATTAATTAGAGTATAGTAAACAAACATATCGAATAATGCAGTGGAAAATAATAATAAATACTATCACCAATATTCATCTTCATCGTCAAGGAATAACGTCTTCAAAACACTAAAATACTCAGGTTGACTGGAGCATAATGAAAAACAATACATTCAAGTTAGAACTAAAAATTCCTATGTAAGTCAAATCAATATCACGTAAAATATGAGTACAATAGTTTCTGAGATGTTTACGGGATTTTTCATTTCCTAATCAAAATTCGAATACCAGTTTAAATCACTTTAATTGAAATCACTACACCAGAAAAGCCATTTTACCATGGCTCTGGCCCGTGGCTGAATCATTTTACCACGGCCCAGAGCCGTGGAAAAATGGGTAGTGGAAAATATTTAGCCATGGCTCTAAGCCGTGGCTGTTTACATATTTGCCACGGCTTTGGGCTGTGGCAAATACGCGTTTAACCACGGCTTAGAGCCGTGGAAAATTCATGTATAGCCACGGCTGAAGGCAATGGCAAATGCATGTTTAGCCACGGCTTAAGGCCGTGGCTAAACATTGTAGGTTACTCAAACCAAATAACTGTCTCATCGGTTCTTACTTCAGTTCAATTCAATACAAAATAGTGTCTCGGTTGAAACTCAAAGCATAGTGTAAATGTCTCAGTTCACAGTATAGTTCATTGTTACAAACAGATCATCAATTACAATACAATGATACATGAAGTCAAAAGTTTCAGATAGTTCATCAAGTATAATACAATGATACATGAAGACAAAAGTTTCAGATAGTTCATCAAGTACAATACAATGATACATGAAAACAACAGTTCAGCAACAATACATAATACATGCTGCAAAGTGTAACTCCTTCTAACGCACTTGTTGAACTGCAAGTTTTTGATTTCGCACTATTGAGGCATGTATTTCAACTTCAGGCTTCACATCATCCACTTCAACAGCATAGGTCATCTGTCAAAGATAAATATAGAAAACTATAATGTACATATTTTATTGTTGTAAAGAGGCAATTTGGCCACTAGGCATAAGAAACTTCAAATGCAAAATCCCAACAGGATGCAATTGTTTCATGTCTAATTGCTTACATCTATCTACCTGATATCAATATAAGAATTCAACAAAATATTTTAGAAACTAAACTATTAATTCATAGTTCATGATTATTACACGAACCTGGTACTTCATATTGCAAAATGAATCAGAAACCACACCTTAATTTATTTACCTGATGTGCTTGTGTAGTTTCAAAGCATGTGTGTTTTACTGCCAAACTCAAATTCAAATCACACTAACTACATCTTCATCGTAGGTTTACATTACACTTTTGTTTACCTAATACAGTATATATGTATGTTTTAGGTTGTGAATCCACTCACAAAGTATGCATTGACAATGACTCCTGTTGCACTTAGCTAAAAATTGTGAGTATGTAAATATTCTTCTACATATTATCTTTTCTTTTTTGTTTTGCTTATGGCATGTACTTTTTTCCCCAACGTTTTATGCCGCTAACTGTAAAATTTTCAGTAAGTAAAATATTGAAAGATATGATCTTATAACGAATCTGCTAAATTAAGCTAGTTTTGGGGAGTTAGCTTATTCCCTACTCACCCCATGCTCTGAACCTGAGTATGTTAGTGATATTGTGGATTTATCTATCACATGCATGTTGTACCTTCCAAATGACATGTTTTTATATATTTACTCTGTGCGCACATGTGAATATTTTTTAATACCTGGATTGATCTCTTTTATTTCAGTCACAGACTATTATGAATGGTTATTTTAAGGAATGACAGCTTCCCTTGTGACTATTTTAATAGCTGAAGACTTGCTGTATCTGCTACAAGTCCTATGTAATTTTTTAAAAAGTGAAGTCTGTTCAAAGGTTTAATTCTGCCATTATATGTTCCTATTCCTATTGGTTATGTAAAAGCATTAAATATTTTGCATTAGGCCAACTACAATTCTATGGTAGTAATAAGAATGACACTACGTACCTTATCTGCATATAAATTATTAATCTTATATTCTAGTACCATGATAATGCAAGTTTCCTAGTTGTGGTATACATATTATAGTTTTCATGAAACCGTTGATATTTTTTAGGTGACCATAGAGAAAGAATTGGTTATATCTTTATGAAAAAAATGCAACTTGGTCATCAGGTAGCATAATTTATTAAATATGAAATTTTGCAGAATAAAGCTGAAGAGTTGTTGGGATAACACTTTAGGCTAATAATAATATTTAAAATGAAGATAAAGAAATAGTTTTATATATTACATGTCAGTCTCCATACTCCATGTACTAATTACTAAAGTCCTATCATCAATTGGCCGAAAAATTCAACAAACATTCAGTAAAACAGGTTATTTTGAATTTTACTTCATTTTGGGAACATGTTGATCAATAAGATTTCTAGTATAAAAAAACATGCATGTCTAATCATAGTATTGTTAAAGTAGGCCCATGATTTAATCAGAATGCATGTTTGCATTCTACATTTTGTGACACGGTTCAGTATAAGTAAAGTCTAAGCCAGGAGATCCTAAATTTGTTTGACTATCTATCTGGAATTTAAAAGGGAAATAGCCAAGAAGTCACATATGCCATCGTTCAAATGTTATTACATTACTTTGGCATGAAAGTTTTATGCTCTTTTGATTGTACTTATTACAATTTTAGGATCAAATACATATTTCTGAAGCACATGTGCAAGATAGCTTCAAAAACAAGTTTAATTACAGCTTACAGCTGTGGGAAGAAGAATACAGTGAATGGTACCAAAAATTCGATGTTTTCGAATATTATATCACATACAAGCACACCATAAGTTCATAAATGTGTGATTGTTTGTAGCGATCAATCTGAAGCGATGCAAAGAAAATATTCTTTTGGAAGAAAAAAAACAGGGGGTTGTTTTGAAAGAATAATAATATATAAGTCAATGAGGGTTAAAAATTGGAATAAGCTTGGAACAGTCTTAGAGAATTCAGAATTGAGTTTGGAGCCGTTGCAATCTATTTTTCCACGGCTCAAAACCTAAGCAAAATTGCAATGACTCAGAACCATTGCTAATTTTTCGCATGAGGTGTCGCAAATTGACAGTTTTGGTGTAGTGAATAAATTCAAAGTTTAAAATTAAAACTTAGGCCTTTCAAATAATTCAGTTCCAATCAATTTTAATCATATCTCCACTTCAAGTTTAAGATTTCAAGTTAAATCCTCTAAATGATTTCATTTAAACGGTTCCAATTTCAACTTTTCTAAGCTCGAATTAGAAAAATTAGATTCATATAAATCCGAATTATTCTTTTCTTTAAAATGATATGATTCAAACCAATCTAAATTCAAGAAATTATATAGGTATATATCATTTCAACCCATAATTTAAATGTCATAGTTATCCAATTTTAAAATGATCAAATGACCATTTAAATGATGTCAATAATACATCCAACATATCAATTAATAAGCATCCATTTCAAACAACATCCAAATCAAAAATATATCACAATAGTTAATAGTTATCAATGTTGGGGATTAACTAGCTATTAATTTTCAATATAAATGTAACGACTCTCAAATTTGAACTATTTTAAATTAAGTATTATTTAAATTTAAGTTAAAATTTAAAATTTGAATTTAAGTTAAATTTTAAAATTTGAATTTGAATAACGAAATGTCGAGTAATATATTTTTGCATATTTATTAAAATGAGAAAATTCCTGAAAAATCAAAATTTGGACAAATTTAGTCAAAATTTGAATTTGAGTTGAAAATTTAAAATTTGTTCTTTTTTTATGATACTAGACTGAATTTTAATCTCCACTCCACTTTTCGTTTCGTTAAAATTCGACTTCTGTAGCTTTTAATCTGTAATTTACAGTGTAAAAATACGCGAATACGGACGTTGTATTTGTGTGTATTTCTACCTGTATTATGTATATTGGATCTTGGGTTTTGGGTTTTGGGTTGTGTGTTTGTTGGGCTTGTATCCTAAGAGTCACCTAAATGGGTACGTATCCTTTCACCAACAGAAGTTTCTATTGAGAAAAGGTACGTACATTTTTCTGGCTTCTCTTCCTCATTCCCTTCTCATTTGCTCTCCCAAAAAAAGAGAGAATTTTATTTCAAAATTTCGAAGCTTGATTTTCGGCTTGTGGATTTGTTAGCTAGAGATTCTGTTCTATTCGTGCTTCTTCGTGTCCATTTATTGTAGTCGTCGCCCTCGCTTAACCACGAAAGGTGAGAAATCACTCACGACTTACATACTTCCTATAAGTGAATTAATATCACTTGAATTGCCATTGGAATGTTAGGATGTGCTAGTTAACACTATATATTTTGTTATGATAAAGTGATCATTCGATATGCTATATATTACACATGAAAATTGGATTTTTGTTATGTTATGTAATTTGATATGTGACTAATGTTAAGTTTATTATATATTTGTTATCACACTGCAAGTTCCCTTAGTTTGTTGTTAGGAAAATCACTATGGGTTGAAATGATACATATCCGAATGATCTTATAGATTAGGGAAAATCGTTATGGGTTGAAATGATACATACCCGAGCGATTTTATTGATTTGGAAATTTTCGATTTGGGATACGGGTTGAAATGATATAAACCTGGAAAATTTAACTATTTTAGGTTGAAGTGATACATACCCAATCACTTGACCATATGGTAGAAAATTATATACGACACCGTTGATCGGTTTTAAATTAGTTCTAAATTTTAAAGTATTTTTTATTTATAAATTTGATTTTTTAATTTTAACTTAATGATTTTATTTAAAATTTATATTTGGAAAATAATTTATTTTATATGTTTTAAAGTTTCAAATTATAAGTTAATATATGGTTTTAAATGTAAATATAAGATTTTTACTTATAATTTTATTTAGTTTTAAATATATAATTTAAATGGTTTAAATTTTAATTTAATAAAATATTTAATATAGTTTTAAGAGATTTATTTAAAATTTAATTTAATATAATAAATATAGATTTTTAAAGTAACTTTAATAAATAAAATGTAAGAAGTTAAGTAGAGATAAAGTTGTAATTTAATCTGGATTAAAGGATTTAAATTTGAATGAGATTCTATTTAAGTTGTTGTTTATTTGATTTCCAAAGGATAAAATTTTAAAATGTAAAAATTAATTTAATTTGAATTATTAAGAAATGTTTCAAATCTAAATATATAATTGAAGTTAAATATTTTATTATTGGTTTAAATTGTAATTTAAGATTTATTATTAAAAATGTTTTATAAAATGACCACGGTGTGAAATAAGCGTTTGGTTGTTAAACAGATCGGGGTCGGATATTGTCATACTCTCTGCCAATTCCAAAACCACTTTAACAACCGTGCACGTGGTGGACAATCCAGAATGAAGTAGGATGGTTTGGCAAATGCTACTGGAATAAGGTAAGAAACGCAGCCTTGACCTTCGGGTTATAATTATATGACTAAAACAGGAGCCTTAACCAGGCCAAGTAAGGTCGCTCCTCCGATCAAATATGCTTCTTCGATACTGTAACGATCCCAGATTTTTAATAAATTTAAATTGATAATTAATTGAATTTTTGAATTAAAATTGTGAAATTAATTTGTAAATTGATGCGAGTTTCCCCGAGTTCAAATAAATTCTATGTTAAATCAATTAAAATTTAAATATTGTATATATATATGTATATATGTGAATATATATATATATATATATTTGATTTGAATTTGAATCTTAAATAAATGGTTTAAAATTAAATATAAAAATATATAGACTTTTGACACAAGAAGAAAGGAAATAAATAAATGATTTAAATTTACAAATAGCTAAGGGAAGTTTATCTCCCTATGATTCAATATCAAGTTAATGCTAACTCTGTTGTTAGTTTCTGGCATGATCCTGGGTTAGTAAAGGGCTAATTCTATCAAAAGTGTGTGACTACTCTCAGATAATACAATCTGGAATACACTGTAATGCAAAGGCTAATGAATTCTTGCAAGAAGGAAAATTGCAGCTGCCATATAATAGTAATCAGTTGCTTAGGCAGTTGTGGAGTGATATTCAGCAAATATTCTGCAAAGCAACTCAAATGGAACCTGTCACATGGGACATAAAGCCACACTCTGTTAAGGGTGTATTCAAGCTTCTTGCTGATGATGCTCCTCTGCCTTCTACCAGGTGGAACATTGTTATTTGGACCAGTGATTCTGTCCCTTCTGATAACTTGATGTTGTGGAAAGTAATCAATCATGCTTTACTTACTAGAAGTGTCTTGCTCAAGTATGGTTTGGCTTGCTCACCTCTGTGTCTCTTTTGTGAGTTGCATGAAGAAACTCCTGCGCACCTCTTTTTTGAATGTCCTGCCCTAAAATTCATGATGATCAGAATTAGTGGCATTATTGGGATCAATCTGTCATCTGCTAACTCTTCTATAGTCTGGAGTATATTTATAAAGCCACTAGATGGAGAAATGATGGATCTAGAGTGCTAGCTGTTTGCTTGAAAGTTTACTTGTCTGTCATATGAAGGGAGAGGAATGCCATTGTTTTTGAAAATCAAAGAAAGAAACTAGAGGATCTTTGGCATGAAGTTAAGACTGGCACTGTTAAGCAATTGAAGAATAGCAACAGACCTTATCCTGATTCCTTGATTCTTGGTTGGGCTTGATTGTTTGTTGTTTTTTCAATTGTTCTTGTTTTTTCCCTTTTCTGTTTTTCTTCTGTTTCTGTTCTATTTTATTGTGTTGCAATAAAACTGGTAGGGGTCCAATCAACCCCGCTGGCTTTGCCAAATTTTTTTTAGAATTGATGGTTAATAATAATTTGAATTTATAAAATAAATATATATAGAGAAATACAAGACAATAAATATTAAAGTAAAATTAATAATAATTTAAGCTAGAAATAAATATATAAAAAGGGTAAACTATAAAATCCAAAGTAACACATTTGCTAAAATTAAAAACATATAAAATATAGAAATTATCCATATTACACAATAATAAGATTAAATAAAAATAGAGATAGATGTATATAAAATAAATTATAAAAATAAAAATAAATACATAAATAAACTCAAACGACATATTAAATATAGAAATTTACCTATATTATAAAATAACAAGTATAAGAAGGAAAATAAAATACATTCAAATGTGAACATATAAAAATGAGTATGAACAAAAGAAGAAAGATATAAATATATGTATACACTTGTAAAAGAAAAAAATTATAGGTATTAGCTTGCAAAAAAAGATACTAATATTCAACTATGTACAAGCAAATGAGGATAAGTATGAACAAAATCATATCAGCCACCATTCCAAAGAAAAAATCTCTGACCCTATTGTACAAACAAAATAAAATATATCATCCTGTACAACAATTTTTATCCATCATCTTCAATTCATTCTCGTCCATTCCAGGCTGAGAAAGAAAGAAGAAAAAAATCTGGAAATGAGTATCATTCAAAACTTAAACAAAATCTCAACTTGATCAACATACAACTTCATATAACCAGAGATTAAAGACGAGAAGATTTCAATTTGTCAGTTTTTCAAAGCCAGTGTCAAAGAAGAAGCTCTGTTCTTCTCCTGAAAATCACTGTGAGTAACATCATTTTTAAAAGCTTAAGTTTTTGAATAGTTTGGTTGCATGCAAGTTTTCTGGAATAAATATGTAGTATATATATATAAATTCAATCTGTTGTGTATATATGAATGTATGATATGCATGGTTTGTTTTCATCTGAGTCTTCTCTGTTTATAGTTCCGAGGATTCAAGTTTTGATTTAAAATTCAAAATCTCTAGATTTTGTCTCTGGTTAAACTTAAGATTCAATCAAACTTGGTTGTTTAATCACAAACTTTAGTCTAAAATTATACTTAAGTTAAAATAACTCTGTATTATCTCTGGAATTTATAAATAGTTGATCAACTTTGAAATAGTGGAAATTCAAATATCATGATTCAATGTTTCAGGGTTAGGATCTGAAACATCATTCAAAATTATGACTTTTAAAACTAAATTCATAATTTTTAGTGTTAGTTGGAAGGTGTAGTTCTTGTTTGATCAGATAATGGTAATTTGGGTTTCTCTGATAATCTCGAGGATCTGGGAGGTTGTAAATTTTTGTGGTGATGCAAGAATGATTGGGAAGTTAGGGAAAATTGTCAGGAAGATGATCAGATCACGGTGGTGGTAGCGGTGTTCGATTTTTGGTTTGTAACCCTAGTTTTAACTAGGTTGAATTTTTGGATCGGCACGTCTTCCCTATTTGATCGAGTTCAACAAGATTCAGGGAAATGGAAGTATGATCGATGGCGAATGTGTGGACGGAATTTCTGTCTCTCCGGTGGTTAGAGGATCGTGGGCGAGGCGGTTTCAGGTTTGAGGTGTGTTGTTCACTTTTGTTTCCAGGTTCGGGTTTAAAGGCTCGAATTTGATTTCGAATTTGTGTTGAAGTTCTGATGGTCGGGATACGATAAGGGGATGATCGCCGACTTGCTAAGGGCTGTGGTGATGACCAGAGTTGGTCGGAGCCACCGTGCATATGCACGGTGCATCTTTGGTTCAGGGGAAGTCTGAGTTGAAGGGAAGAGTGATACTCGGGTTTTCTCGAGTGGATTTGGTTTTGTCTCGAAGCAGTATGGGGTTTAACTCGAAGTCATTAAGGGTTAGACTCTGGTTATATTTGTTGTTGCCAGTTTTAAAACCTGTCAGGTTTTAAGTTTTAAAATTTAAAAGCAGATTTTTAAACCAATTTTAAACCAAGTTTTAAATCTAGTTTAAGTATGAATTCAAAATCTAATTTGAATCCTAGTTTTGAAATAAAATAATGTTTTATAAAATTTAAATGTTTTAACAACTTCGAATGTTAAAGTAATATTTTAATGATTTGAATTTAAAGGAATTTGGTTTAAACACTTTTAACATTTCTTTTGTAAGATATAAGTATTTCTTTATCATGAGATTTAAAAGGGTTGTAAATTGTTTTTAAACTTTGTTAAAGTTAAATTTGAGTTCATTTTAAATCTTAAATTTAAAAATGGAATTTAGAGTAAATTTAAAAGTAAATTGTTTTTAAATGCCTTGTTAATGATAATGAAATCATTTATAAGAATGAGTTATCTTAAAGTTAATTCATGATTAAGGTTTAACTATTTAAGAAATCAATTACGAATTAATAATTGATTAATTAAGTAATTAGGGATAATTACTTATTATGATTAATTAAGGATAATTAATCAAATGGAGATTAATTAAGGAATAAATAATTTATAAATTAAGGATTATTAATCACATATTAATTAATAATTAAAGTTGATTAATCAAGTGATTAAGCAATAATTAATTTAAGAATATGTGATAAATTAACCAAGGCAATTAATTTGAGAATAATTAATCTATTAAAGGTTAATAAGTTAAGGAAAGTGATTAAGAAATAATTATCACTTAAGGAGTAGTTAACTTGTTATTAATTAAGAACATTAATTGAGGATTAATTATTAACTAAGGGTTAATTAATAATTAATTAAAGGACAATTTATTAAATGTTTTGTAATAAATTGATTATTAATTTACCATGACCAGTAAATTTATTCATAGAAATTAATCTGATTTGAATCAATCAGATAATTAAATTGATCATATCTATGGATGTTTAGATTGTATCGGATGTTGAATTGTTGATATCCCTGATATGTGATGCTTTGTGCTATATCCTGATTTGTGTTGTGATATGTAATGTAATTTATTTATCTGGGATGATTGTAATTTATTATCTGTGATATATATATATATATATATTTGTGATCTGTGAATAAAAGATAAACGTTATAGTTATACCGCTTATCAAATATATTGTTGTATTTAATCTGTGATGATTGAATGTTGTTGCACTATTGTGTTAAACCCCTGGACCACACTATACACACACAAATATGGATTTCACGTGGAAATCGGTTAAGTCACAGATGATTTAAATTTAATATTTTTGAAATTGAAATTTTAATTTCAATTGATTTTGGAAATGAATTTGGGTTAAATGTTAAAGCTTTTGAAAAGGAGTTTTTAAGATAAAAGTTATTTTGAATAACTTGGTAAAGCTTCCAATTTAAATAATTTAATTTGAATTTGAATTCAAATTTTGGAATTGAATTCTATGTTTGGAAATTAGGGTTAAAGATGTTATAAATGTGTTTATATGAATTTAAACCATTTTAAAAGTATGTTTTTGAGAATTTGAATTTAACCCAAGGACTTTAACTCGTATAAATGAATCAGATTTTCCGAAATGAAAATGGTTTTCCAAGTTATAAATAATTCTTTGTGGAAGATTGTTGAACTTTGTTTTGAAATTGGAAAGGTGTACCCTTTGTATAAAAGGTCGTAATGGAATTGTTTTGAAAGCTATAAGTTAGATCTTTGATTTAAAGATTTAATGAGTTAATCCAATTAAAATGGAAATTGATTTGGAAAATCTATGAATAGATCTTTGTGAAACTGAGTGAACTTTGTGTGATAAATCTTTTTGTTTAAAAAGATTTAAAATGGTAATGTGTTTAAACCATTTGAAGAAAAGATTTGGATAATAAGTTGTGACTTAATTGAAATTCCAATATCCATATGTTTTTAAATATTACGCTCACTATTCGGTTTAGCCGGGAGAGGACCTTTGTGTCATACAACCCATTCCGAATAAGTGATACGTCGTATATGGATAGCAATTGAAGACCGGTGGTGAAGACCGGGTATTTGTGAAAACGATAGGATAACCTATCGATTGTCTCTGCACCGAGTAGCGCCCGGTATAGAGATTCCCTAAGTGATGGGAAGTTCGATCGGGATTGTGAATACCCGGATTGCAAGGGCTTCTTTGGAAGTGCCTTCGGTTCTGTTCGAACCCAGAACAGACTTGTATGGTTGTATGTCTGACACTACACTTTGAGATATAAAGCTGATTTATTTCAAATACATTTCTGTTTGGTGGCGGAGATTTATTCTCTTAGCTTAACACCCGTCTCTGAGACGTACGAGCTCAGAGGTTATGTAGTTGAAGGTTATCAGTGATATACTCCCAATTTGGTAGTGTGGCATGTTAAGTATTGCTGTGTGTTGATGATCATTTGTTGATCAAAGCATGGCTTTGTGAAAAGCATAGCTTTGTGGACGAGACCTCATCAGACCTAACAAACCGGAAATGGTCGAAACAGGAAAGATGTGGCAAGGTTATGAGGGTCGCTCCCTTTAAGGTATGTCATTTCCTTCTGGAAAAAGGTGATATTATGGTATGGAGCCCAGATATTTACCTGTGTGGTTGCTCCAATCTCATTTACTGTGTGATTGTTGCTGTGTGATCAAGGCCTCGGATAAAGGTCCCAAAGGACCGGGGGGTGGCATACTCGAGTAGTAGTTACCTAGTTACAGAGGTAACCCGGCCTTGTGTTGGCAGAGATCCGGGTAGGTTCTCAGGACGTCCCTCCAGAGGCGTTTCCATGTGGCAGTAGGAAGTTCCTTAGCCTGACCATTTGTTGGAAAATCCAAAGAAACAATACGAACCTTGTACAGTTTTAGTTGTAGAACCTGCCATTTAACATGGTAGCTATAGTAGGCATAATATAATGGTACCTATGCTGGCTAAGATTAATATTATATTTTCGATACGTTTTCTGCACTATGCACTAATAATAATATCAAATGACTTTGCGTAGTAAGCATGTTTGACTATCATAAGGAGAAATCTCCCTCATGTGTGCGATTGCATTGTGTGTGTGCCGTGAGGCCTTATGGTAGTTTAATTTTCCAAAAAGCATTGCGGGTTTCAATGTTTAAAATTCTTTTGTTATTTGTTTTAAAGATAAACTGTTTTTGTTACTCACACCGGTCCCACGACTGACCTGGAGTTTATTGTTCCCTTCCTAAACTCTGGGTGCCCACCATTTTCCACACGGGCAGTCTAGAGTTGGGGTTTACAGATATTCAGGTTTAGTAGACTAGTTGGAGCTAGTTCAGTGTTTGGAGTTCACTAACGACTGACGTTGCTTATCTTGGTGCAACATGATGGTGGTTCGAGCTTGATGTTGGAGTAGTTGGATTCATTCTCTCTTAAAGATCTTTTGGAGTTATCAGTTCTGTTGTTTTCCGCTGTAGCATCTTTATTTATCTCTGATATTCTTGTATCATATTGATATTATTGTTGTATATCCTTCGGGATATTGTATTCATTGGAGTTGTATATGATATTATCCATTTCTTTATTCCGTTGTGTTGTTATACTTACTGTGTTATAAGCTCTGGAGAGCCAGATTCAGCGTTTGAATCTGCGGCATTTTGAGTACAAGTAAAGTACGGGTGCCGATTTTCGAAGGCCGAGTTCAAGATCTTTACAGAGACCATATCTCTTACTTTTGTGATGGATTGGTGGCCACCTTTGATTATGGTAATGTTGTTCGAGGTGGGCGGTAGCTGAGGCTATGCGTTACCACCAGCCTCGTTTCGCAAAATGGTAGAATCCTACCCTGGGCATTGCCTCGCATGCCTTGTCATATTATCCTTATCGAACCCACTACGATTTTGGTTTTTGTCGTACCTATGGAGTGCTCCCTTATAGCCCACCAAGATCGGTGTAGTTTACAGTACTGTATAGACTACGATGCCTATAAAAATGTGTTAAGGGGGATATGGGTAACGCCTTAATGCTATTTTCAATATTATACTTTACTGATAGACACTACATATATATCGTATAATACTACATATAAATAGTTTAACGGATCCTTAAGGGATGGGAATCCCAAACATCCTTTGAGTTACTAATGCATTTTATTGAACATTTCACTTGAGTTGATTTACTTATATAAGTATGTTAGTCCTGACTCGAGTGTTTTGTTTTACTTTATGCTCGGGTCAGCCAAAGTATCACAGCCTTGGATTCATCTTTTGGAGCTAGAGATCTGCTGGAGGTTTAGCTATTTATCTACCATTTCCGATTTCAGATATTTCCCTTTAGGTCATTTGCTTATGTATTAGTGGACTTTTGTATTTGAATTTCCTACTGTATTTGCTTCCAAACTCTGATATTATGTAGTTGCATTGAGACCATGTATTTAGTAGCTTCATGAACTACTATGTTTTATTTATTCCACTTCGAGATATTCTGTTATTCTATGTCTGTGATTTTGTGATTGATTTTTATTTACCCCAATTTAATTAACAATCTATTGTTTTGAACGATTCAAGTCTGACATGTGTGGTTTTATTGTCGATTTGAATGGTTCGAAATAGCAGGTCGTTGCAATAAATTTAAATATCAATTCAATTTAATGTCAATTCAGATCCAATATCAATTAAAATGTTGGTTTAAATCAACAAACAGCAGTCAAAAGTTTTATACCAAATCATAAATTTGATTTAACTTGCAAACGGAAATTTTAGTATTGCGTAAGTGTGTTTAATCACTCACCTTTGATTTATAGTCCATAAAAAATTCAATAAAAGCCCAAAATTTCAACATTCTCTAAATTCAACTGTACCAATTTCATGTTGTCCGAAAATACAAATCCAACGGAAGAAATCGCGCATCAATTGGAGTTCGTATGCAAAAGTTATACGAGTTAGAAGATTTAAAATTTAAATTTTATTAAATAAACAAAAAGGGCAAAGTGGTAATTTACCATCCTCGTTCACAAACCCTAACACACGATCGCATCAAACCCAACCCATAGCAGCCGACCTAGATTTGCCGCCGCCGTGGCCTAGGGGCCACCCTGCCCAGATCAAAGATCGCCGTCACCATCCCCAAGGTCTGCTGCTCCACCTGGACCCATGCGCGACCTCCACATCGTCTCCAGCAAGCTTCGTTGTTGCCGCATCTATGGCCTGATTTCGAAGAAATTCGCCGCCATTGACACGATCCAACCTGATGGATCGTCTCCCCTTGAAGCCCTCTACACTACTGCACCATCCGATTGCCTTATCGTCGACTCTTAACCTGATTTCAAAACCCTAAAACGGACGGTCGAGAATGTTTCACCCAATCTTGGACGAACGGAGCCTCCAATCGAAAAAAATTGCAGATGCTTATTCCATTCGTCAAGAGCTTCGCGATGATATATAATTCGATGGGGTTTGAGTACTTTGAATTTTTTGGATTAGATTTGAAATCAGTAATTAAGGTTTGGGATATTGACCATTGAGATGGAGCATATAAGAACTGAAATGTACATACAAAAAGTAGAATAAAAGGCTACAAGGTTTTATAACAGCATATATATAGACAAAGATGGAATAGAAATGGATGGAACAGTTCGGTTGGGCCAAAGCGATAACAGAGACCCAAAAAGCCCGTTTCGTTCCCGAAATGAAAATAGGTCACCCATATATCAAAATATAGGTTTTTAATATTTTTAAACTCAATGGAACTAATTCCAAACCCTAATTTTATTGTATATAGAAGTTAGCTTTTAAAATCAAATTATTTTAATTAAATTCCTTTAATTGATTTTTACATGTTTCGAGCTCGCACGATCAAACGATAAGTCTGATCGTTGCGAAACTTGAAATCCTATAATAATTCACTATTACGGATCCGATGAAACCAGTTTCGTCAAAATCCGAGACAGCGCCCAAAAAGACCAATTTTACACGTAAATTAAAACAATATATTTAAAAAATTAATTAATCACTTTTAAATTCAAATTTAAAAGTTAACAATTTTCATCATTCTTGATTAAACAAAATTTAATAATCTTTTAAAATTAAATTTTCCATGTTAAATCCATGATTTTAAATATTAAATTAATTTCAACGTTTAATTACAACTGTAATAAAATCCTAGTTCATTATTATTTAAATTTCAATATATTCTTTTATTTTGATTTAAAAGTCCTTTATATTAAATCACCAAATACCTTATGTATTTATTAAACATAAGTTTCCTTTATTAGACTCAATTATTTACAATTAACGCCTTCCCTTGTATTAATTGAAATGTCCTAATTACATTAAATTCCATTAATTACAAAATTTAAATATTCAAAACGGATTAATTTAATGGGATAAGAAATAGAACAACTGTTACAACTTAGTAGTTCATACATTTATAATTTATTGTTTACAAACAAAGGTTAATAAATTTATTTACTTAATAATTGATTTCATATTCTGTATTAAACCAATTTAAATTAAATAACATACTATTTCACCATTTAAAACATTATTGATTTTATTCCTTATTAAGCTTTACAATTATAATCCAATTAGAAATAAACAACTATTTCATGCTTTATTAACATTTTATTATTTACAATCAATGAAATTTACATTCAAACAGTTATTAATTATATTCAAATCAATAACATTAAAATATATTCTAATTTGTGTTACCATCCTTACCTCATTGAACTTGTCGTTTTTAGAATTCATTTTAGATCAAGTTATATATTCTAACCCTTTTTTCATTAATAAATCATAAACTTTAATTTCTGACAATATTAAATCCCAAAATCTTATTTAATTTAATATTTTTAATTACCAAAAATATGGGTCGTTACAGCAACCGTCTATTTCATATAGTTAAGTGTTGCCGTATGGATGCTTTTGAGTGGTGAACCAAATGTACTCCCATACCTATTTGGAACACTAAATTTTTTGTCAAAGCCATTTAGTAAATATGGTACCTTATTTTCAAAAAATATAATTTTCTGGTTGTTATTGTCAACCAATACCTATGGTTCTAATATTGCTTCCATGATAATGCTTTTTTGTTAAAAATACTAATGTTGGACGTATCATACTATCGTTATATCATGATCATTATAGGAAATGATGTAGTGACATTTCTAACTTGAAAAACGAGTTAGTTAGAAGATACGAAAAGATAGATTCAGATCCGCTAAAATAATTCTGAAGAATTAAAATAGCATACTCGCTAAAAATTTATCTTCTTTCCCAATCCAAAGATGTCATGGACATTCTTGAGAAAGGCAAAATTACTAATAATAATATCATTGACCCTTCTGTTGAAGTGCAAAATACTCTCCTTTAGATGGTTTACCACTATCAGATCCAACTATATATTGTATTAATGTTGGAAGCTTTGTTAATCCTACCATCACTCATCCAGATAAACCATATGTTAGTCAAGTTGTTAGCCCGTTTGTTGCATCTCCAATTATAGTTCGTTGGGCAGCTTTCCTTCATAGTTCAAGGTACCTCAAGGTACCATCTTCCATAATCTTCTATTTTCATCGAACTCCTCCATTGGAGTTGGATGCCTACTTTGACGCTAGTTATGGTAGCTATCCCGGAGATTGCAAGTCGATTAATGACTTTTCAATATTTTATGGGTGATTCTCCTATGTATTAGAAGATAAAAAAGAAATCTAGAATTTCTCTTTCTTTAACCGAGACAAATTATCATGCTATGGCATGTACTATCAAAGTAATTATGTGGTTGCATTGGATACCTGCATATATGGGTTGTCTCTTTCTAATCCTCATGCACTGACTGCTACTGCACCACTTGAGAAGAAGTAGCTGATAGAAAATGCAACCTTTGATGCAACATCATGCAAGTATTATTAATGGTGCTCCTATTTCAACTACAAATCTAAACGAAAATTGACATCAAGGAGAATAGCAGCCCACTGCCAGTATTAGCTGCAGTAGCTGGGGCTGTAAGAAATGGAATATAAGCATCGCCTCTTCTTAATAATACACCATTTTATAGTGCTAGCATCACCATTTATCAGTTTATGTAATTCTCTTGTTTATTTTCTCTTATGATCCTTCCGTTTTTCATTTATACTATCATCTTTGGGATTGATGTAACACCCCAAAATTTTTAAATAATAAAATAAAACACTACCAGGTGTAAAAATGTAATTTTACATAAAAAGAAAAACTAGTAAATTTTTAAAAACTTTGGACTTAGACCACGAGACCTATTCCATTGCGTCCAGAATGTTATTTATAATTAGAAAACATACATAACTTGTTGAATTTGATAAAATCGGTCAAAATTAGCAGAAAATGGACCTAATGGCATTTCTGTAAATATTGATTTTGAGATTTAATCTGATAATCCTAATTTTCAATTATAAATAAAGTTCTAACCCTCACTCCTTTTCATTCTAAACCCTAGCCACCATTTCTTTAATTCTAAATGTTCTTTTTTATCCCGCTAAGTGAAAGGATTCAAGGTGTCACGTCTATTACACTTAGTGACCTATTAGGCTCTCACTTCATGAAGTTGTTAGACGTGACATTCAACACGGCGGGCGATTACATCACAATTAGAAGGTCTTATCATTTAGAGCTGGTCCTAGCTACCTATTGATTGAAGCTGAAAAGAGTATGTGGAGAAATCCATCATAGTAGGATATCTTATTCCTACAAAGCGTTGGATATGTTAATCTGCCCTTATGTAGCGCTCCATAATTTCGAACACTTTGTCTTTGAATATCGTAACGTTTTGAAATATAGCTAAGTGTTATAAATATGATTTTATAACTTTGTTAGACATCTTTTAATTAATGATAATGGTAAGAAACATGTTTCTGAAATTTGGTTTCAAAAATATATACTTCGAAGAAAATCGATAATGTGACCGAAAACCGGTTTATCGATAAATAGCTTTTTAATCGATATAAGTTGTTCAAACTCTTTTATACTTAGCTAATTAACATATGAATGCATTAGCAACTAAATAGCGCATTTTGCTTCATAAAGTAAGTGGAACGTGTAGAGTATGCTAGTATATGATTTTTGTTTGATGATAATAAACATATATATATTCGTTTAAATGTATTTGAATTGTACTATTTTATTTTTCACATAATTAAATAAATATTTGTTGAATAAAATAAACAACTCAGAATTCATATTCAAACAAATATTTTATTCAAATAAATATTTATTACAAATTTCAGCTCTCACTACATTTACACAATTTCAATTACAAATTCAATTTTCCACTTACAATTTAAATCTCACTACATAGTCACTCAACACTCGTATTTTTATCTTCAACTCTGGTCCAGTCTGAATCCAGCATCTGAACTATCTGCAAAATAAACACTGACACGGTAAAATTGAAAAAGAAAATATTTTGCAGTGCATAATAAAGTATGTGCTATGAAAATATTGTCTGCCTCAGTTATTTGGGTTGTTCGTCATCATTTATTTTGAATTCATCTTACACGAACAACTTGTAACATGCACGGTGTATCACTATACATGTCACAAGGCCGTGCACACCGGTATACACTTGCGTGATAAAATTACAAGGACATATGTGCACAAGGTCAAACCCAAGCAAAAGCTGGATTCAACTCAAGTGCAAATATTCAGGTGCAATACAAATAAAATCACAACATGAGCACAAGAGCCTGCATATACACATGTGCATTGCCTCAACATCTCAAATTTCAACCAAGACCAGAGAGTATGAATCAACCAACATAGGAGCATAAAGTATGCACCAATTCAGAGTGAATATGAAATCAAAGTGCACCAGCATCAGTAAAACCAGATAGCATGTCAAGCCAACACAAAGTGGAACAAGGTGCATCAAGCATATATGGTCAAAAAAATGTACACAAGACATATACAAGTTCAATGCATAGGGGCTCGAAGCAACTGACTCAAAGTAGTGATAACAAACCAGTACTACAAACAAGGTCAATGACTCAAAGTAATATGAAGACCAGACTACAAAATGTTCAAGTGCAACATGTAACCAGACATCATCATAATCAATGATCAATGAACCAGATTGCAATGCAAACTACATGAACAAGACGACCATACCAACCACTCCAAAGACACACATGCAAGCACTCAGTCTCAACAAGCCAATGAAACAAAAACAAATGAACAGCTTCAAGATACCACACAAGCACAGTAACAAAACCAACATGAAAACATGAACCAGCTTCAAGAGCAACAAATAACACAATGCAACAAGAATTCAAAACTACAACAGAGTTCAAGTCTCGACCAAGTGGTAGACACCAGTCAGAGCTTTCAAGTGAACCATACCAACCAGACTCAACTGAATCATACATGTACAAAGAAGCAAAGGAATCCAACATGAATGCAAATCCAGGCATGCAACCAGTCTAAGCGTAGTAAAAGGTTCAGACATGAATACACATGAAGACATACTCATGAGCAAATGAAAACTTGAATACATGTCCAGTGCAACATATCAAAACTGCAAAGTGCATACATACGAAACAAAGAGACTCGAGTACACATGAAACCAGAGAGATGAAGATCAATATAAAGTCCAGACCAAAATGCAAGGAAACCCAGACTTGTACAGACCAACAACATGCAAAACTGAAGTGAACCAGACTACAAGAATCATGGTACAATGACTCAAACACGCAACAGACACTGCATCAAGTTACACTCAGAGAATACTACTGCACCATACCTGACTTCAAAATGACAAACAGTAACAAGTGTATATGGTGCACACATACAAAGTGTACATGGTGACATACATACAAAATGAACCAGACAATGATATATAAGGTTACAGAACACAATGGCACAAGTATATGAATTATAAAAGCATTCAAATGATACCAGTCATCATCAACAAAAATGAATACAACATGAAACAGTGGAACATGATGAACACAACAAAGGTACCAGACCAGTCAGAGGCATGAACTCAATGAAGCAGTGGACAAGGCTACACTATACATGCAAACAAATATATACATGACGCAAGGCTGGAAATTGTACTCAACTAGACCAAAGGAAGAACAAGTCAACATGAATTAAGCTACATGCATGACTACAACAATAGTTCAGTTGCAGTTTAAAGTTCTACAAAACAGTGAAGTAGCAGTTCGATGAACAAGTCAAGGTCAAAAAGAACGGAGCTAATTTGAATTCATGGAGTAATTCGAACAAGTCACTCAAAATTTACCCAAAAATTATCTCAAAAATTAAAATGCTAAAGTCATAGGAAAAAGAACGGAACTGACTTAAAAATTATTCAAGCAAATTCAACAATGAACAAGTCAGTGATCACAACACTCGTTCGATTAAAAAATCATGGCCAAAGTAAAATCACGAAGAATTCAAAGAAAAATATACAAACTTATATATAGGGTGTTCGATCCCTATAAAATCCCAATCATCATCATCGATAGTGAATCATTCGAGTTCAAGAAAAATCAAAGAGCAAGCATTGTACAAAACTTGAATCAAGTCGAGTATAAGTATTAATCGAAAAAGGGAAAATATGTACCAATTCAAAGCACGAATCAAACTCGACAATTGGAGCAGCCGCAAGCCTATCCAAGCCAGAGAATCGATTGACAAGGCAAATCGAAGTAAATTCATCACTGCAATCGATCGAGACGAATTGGCGGCTTCAATTTATCACTAAACCCTAATTCCAGAACGAACAGAAACAAGTGGCCGCAAAATAAAAGAGAAAAGAGGATGAACACTTCTATTCTTATTTTAATTGGGCCGGTGTTATTTAAATTATATTGGACTTAAGTTTGTTTAATAGGGTTTAGTTTTGTTAATTTTTTATTTTGTAATTTTCTTTTAAAATTATGTAACTCTCTAGTCGTGTGACTAGGTTACGAACTATAGTGGTGTAGTTCGAGAATTCGCAACTCAGTGGCTGAGTTGTGGCAAGGTTTTGAGCATAGAGTTAGGTTAGTCATTAGTGAGTGTCGCAAGTTTACATGTGTAAGTGTCTGACTACTTAATTTCTAGTAGAAACCTTGGGGGCAGCACGTAGGCAGGGTTTTACCGAAGCTGGGTAAATTTGTGTGTGATCTCTTCTGCATTATTTTCTGTGATTGTTTTTTATTTCCGCATTAATTTTTATTATTATTAGTATCACCCTATTCACCCCCCCCTCTAGGGTGAAAATGATCCTACAGAATGTTCTAGAAGCTTCTAAGAGAAAAGAGATATTTGTATGTAAGGGGTATTAAAGTAATTTGCTAAAGAAAAGAGGTGTAAAGGAGAAGTGACGAGCATGTGGAGGAGTGAGCCTTCCACGACAAGCTAAAGGAGGTGAGAGTAAGGGTAAAGAGCACCGTGTGTAGCCTATAAAAGGAGGAGCATACCCCTTGAATACATTTCATATTTTTACACAAAACGTATAAGCCCTTTCACATCTTTCTCTCCATAATTCCTATAAGAAAATAATTTCAAAACACATCCAAATCTACTCAAACTTGACCAAGGACTATAGGACAACATCACAGCACCTCCTAGCAACTTAGATCTTGAAAAATCAAAGCAAATCTTCGCCTACAACTTTGGCCATGAGTTATTATAGGCAATATTGCCTAAAAACAAGTGCAAAGCAAAGGAAGAGGTAGGAAGTGAGGTGTTAGCAAGGTTGAAGTAGGAAGTGGTAGCTTGGGCTTGCTTGTTTACTTATTTAAGGATGAGCTAATTCACCATTGAATGAAGATATATTGTGTATATGTGCTTGTTATTGATTGTTTCTTTATGATTGAATGGATATTGATATATGTTGTAATATTTATTTGATTCTTACTTTGAAAGCATATGACGTATGTAATCCATATGTATGGACTTGTATGACTTCTTGCATAGCCTTGAAAAAAACATATAGATTGTAGTTGGACTAAATTTCAAATAGGACTTGGATTTGAAAGTGCTCTTATAGCGATAGTTGCTGTAGAGGCACTTAGAAATTGCCTTATGTTCAGCAATTTTTAATGAACTTTGTAGAGAGATCACTAGGAGTTTCTCGCCATATTTGTGATGTTTATTTTGTATGCTTGCTGCTTTAAAAAGTTTGAATGTTGAAAAGTTAAGTAACATATCGAGAAGTGGCCAAACTTCCACTCGCGCAAAATTGCCCCGTTTAGCCTTTGTTTCTGAACTTCAAATGTTTGGAAAGGACTTTATAAGTTTTTGTTTCATTCTTTTTACAAGTGTTTACTAACTCATATTATAGTGCTTAAAGTGGCTTGAGATTTTTAAGAATTTTTAAGAACTAGTTATGAAATTTTAAAAGAAGAAGTTTTATTTTTAAATATAAGGAAAACATGGTTTTTCCAAGTTTTTGAATATTTTATAAACCTGTTATTTAAAGTAATATTTTGATGAGTGTTTTAAAACCTATTATAGGTACTTTAAAATATTTCCAAGTGTATATAGTTTTTAGAAAATTTGTTCAATTACTCAATTAAAGTGCAAATATCTTATGTAATATAATATCTTTTAAATTGTTTTATTAAATATCTAGTTTTATAAATAAATTACTATATATATATCATTTCAAAAATATTTTAAAAGTATAAAACAAATGATTTCAAAAGGGGTTAGGAATTGCTTAGTGGCTAAGCGATTATTTGTTTAATTACTTGTTTGAAGACTAATTAACTATGCTTAACATTAAAAATTGATAAAGTAAACCTATCTATTTGTGAGTGTTAAGATTGATGTTCGAGTAGTGATAGAAGCGATAGTGATTTAACCTACCGTCCTCACTCTAGATCGAGTAATAGTTAAGTTGGAAAGGTTGGAAACGTGTTAATCATATTGATTTCTTACTCGTTTATGGAAGCCATTAATATCATGCTTAAATCTAAAAGCTGACGAGATAGACTTGTCTATCTGTGAGAGTTAAGAATGAAGTGTCTAGGCAAGGCTTTGGTATGCAACCGGTGCTCTAACTTATCTGGCTTCACTCTTGATCTAGGGATAGTATAATGTCAAAAACGTGTTAGTATACAAACCTTGATTTCTATAAGTGATCGTTTTTAACTAGATAGTCGATTAGACGACTATCAAACTTGACCAAATATAACTTAAGAAGTATCCAAAAGTTTCACGGTTTCATACCCTTTGAAAACCCCAAGGAAGGAGCATTGGTATGAAACATCTGTAGTTTTAAGAACTTACATTTACGAGATCCCCCGAGGAGGACTCCTCTTAATATAGTTCACTTACTTCTAAAAGAACCGAAATTGAGTTTACCAGAAATTCATCGAATTAGTTTTAAAGAGTTCGGGATGTAAGTGTTTAAGTTACCTAATACCACTTCAAAACTAGTATATGAGTCTATGTTTTGAAAGCGGTTGTGAAGTGGAATGTTATATAGATGAATTGTCTATCCTAAGGTTAATCCTAATGGAGAGATCAGCTTTAACATTTCAGACATTGTCAAACGGGCTTGTGCGAGAATCCATGGAGTGATTCGTGTTCTATCTGAATGATGAAGATTTATGCGAGAGATGCCAAACGTGACTTCAACATCAGAAATGGCTAAAGACAAAACAAGATGCACAACTTGGGTTTTAGCTAACCCACAACAAGGGTATATCAACTCTATGTCTAGAGTATGTAGAGTATGCTTATCGATATTGCATGCGGGGTTGATGATGCCTGGTTCCACGTGGTTCTACCAATGTTAGTGCATGGGCTAGTTATGTTTGTCTTATAGTATATTTTATCTAGAGATATATGATGCTTGGAAGGTAATTTCTTATCCTTTTGCATTAAGTTTGGATTTGGCTAGGTCAAAATGATCTCCCTGGAATATCCATATGTGTATATCCTTAACGGTTTTGATTATAACCTCAATATTGTTATGGTGTGATCAACGTAAGCATCACAGCTATTTGGTATGATTTATATTCTACGCTATAGACATTATTTATTATATCACTATGTTAACTTGATGAATGGTTGGTTTCTTTTGTGCGGAAAATTATTACGGTAATATGTATGGTTTCAACAGTTACTGTTACATGTTGCATGTACCTTGGGTTTCCCATACCAGACTTATGTCTAACACGTGGTTTTTGTTTATCCTAATTCCTCGTGTACTCTTTCAAGTAGGTTGAGTAAAGTAGTACTTTTGACACTTCAAAGTTCAGAAGACGAGCTAGAGGCTTTCAATATCTATCTATTTCTATTTCTAGTGCACTGTATTATGTATGTATGTATCAGCATTTTAAGGAGAGGCAGCTATAGCAGTCCAGGCTAATGACAATACTTAGGTTTTGTAACTGTAAAATTTTTGTATTCGGAGTAACCCTTTATACTGTCTTTTGATATTATATATTATTGTTCCGCTGTGAGATTCTGATGTTGTGTTCTTTCTTTCTTGTTATATTCATTTTCCTTTATTTTACCCTAACTATTTGTCTTTCTAGCACTTGGACGCTTGGCACACAAATACCATGGATATATTTAGTGTCGGCATTCGAGGGTCGAAAGGTCGTGTCGTTACACCTTGATTGTTACTTGTGTAATGGTATAGCGCATAGGATGCATGCACCAATGAGAAGGTCGTTTGACAAGTAACCCAAAAGATTATATTGGAATTGTTAACCCAAAAGATTATATCAAGATTGTTAACCCAAATGTGTAGGCTTAGCATGGTGAGCTATACTCAATTAAAAACAACTCAAAGATTTCCATTGAGAATGTTAACTCAATATATAAATAGGTGGTCATACATTAGAGATATTTATAGAAATTATTCAGTTGGCATGTTCCACATGTGAGTGGAAACCTTCATGATCAAATTTGGATTTAGTCACATTTGGAATGGTCAAGCTATATTATAAAAGTAGTTAATTTAATATATATAGAATATGCAAATAAAAAACATTCTTAGGTGTTTGTTATAACCAAACTTTAATTACTTGTCCACACCATACCACTAATGATATAAGTCATTCATTAGACTTTTTATGACCTCCTCCATTTCCCCCCTTTATCTCTATTACAGGAGGATGGGCTAATAGGTAATTTGGCTTGGATACAATGCATGGAAGTCAAGATGTGGTTCCCCAGAGTTATAATATTTTAGTTACTCTTCATGTACTTTATAATATATTGTATTATTTCTACCAGTCAGACTCTTATTTGCCTATCATTGGGAGACCTTATTGTTTTGGACCATGTTTATGTTGAGACTACTATCTGATTTGGTTATTTTCAGTATTCATATGCTATTTATTTCCACTGTGAGATCTGGAAATGTAGAATGTTCTAAATTTATAGTTGTCCCTATACCATGTAAAGCATAAAAAACAATGACTCATACTTCTTGGCACGATGCGAGTTCAAATGCCATTTTGGGCTTTAGATCAATATGTCCGGAGGTACGGTTGTTATATTTAAAGTCATTGTTCTTCTTGGTCTAATGAGAAAGAAGTGAGGGTGAAGTTATGTTTATGTTGTTATTTCCTCTCAAAATTATTTTGCAAATGCTTATGTTATCATGTTTATATTTTGCAAATTAAATGACCACCATTTTTAACTACAGCTATGTTTAAAAGATTTACACTGTTGATAATTGGATGTCCTGTTCTTCCAAAGATATCATCTATCTAAAACAAAGAATAGTGAGTCTAATATAATGATTATATATTTTTATTCTTACGGACCTAATATTTTTCTGAATAGGTTTGTACCTGCATTTGGTTGAAAACCAATATTTATTATGATATGAAGCATCTTCAGCAACCAACCATAAAAATAAAATAATCACACTAAAAATACCGTCCTCCGCAATAATAACAATTGGTAACCAAGATACATAATCACAAAAGGATGTTATGGAAAATGCTGCTAACTTGCTTAAGAACTGTGACGACCGCCCATGACCCCTGCACCGAATCTAGAGATAGAGCGCTATAAAGTGTGCCAGGCGACCATGGACGATTGTCAAGGTAAGATTAAAACAACAGAATCTATCGTATTACTCACAGCGCATGGACAAAATACAATAGAACATATGTATAGTGGAGCGTTACAGAACAAAATGACATCATATAAAACTCCATAATAGTTGAATACAAGCATCACATAGTCAATACATCCAGCCTCACTACATATCTCTCAGAGAATACAAAACAGCGGAATATCCAGTACATATAAGAAGATAATATGCAACCCTCTAGCTCGTCTTCGATATCAGCATCGTGAGAAGAGAACAGCACCTGTCACCTGCTACCTAGTCTGCCCGTCCCAAAATGGACGAACAGCCCAAGGCAATAAGAATTAAAACATAAAGCCTTGAGTCAGACAACAGTCTTAGTGAGCAGTAAATTAACTAACAACATACCAAAAGAGCATAAAGGAAAAGGAATAGGAATACAACCCTCCCACTCCAACCTCATTCTACAGTGATAGCCCCCAGACACACACTAAGCAGAAACAACATAGCAGAGCCTACAATTTAAAGTAAAGCTACTATCACTCGAGTCAAGGGCGATGTTTTCCAAGTACCAAGGCCTAAATCAGATAAGCACCCAGAAAATACCTCTCTTGAGTCCGAATGACGATACAACCAAACATCGATGACTCTGGCTATCACTGTTATCATTGCTTCGATATCACCGTTAATTGAATGACCGGCACATTCTTTCAGCCGTCCGTCAAGGGCTAATGGAAACCCCGGTTCTAGACATAACTCCCGCACGTCGTCGCAGCCCGTGCCTAGGACTATCGAATCTGCCCAGAGTACTCGACCATCAACAGTTGGCCGTTGGGACTATCGAATCTGCCCAAACGTACTCTTGCTTAGAGCATGCTAGAACCTTCAACAACGATGCTATCCAAGCCTCCTAGTCATCCTCCTCGACGACTATTCTTATATCCATTCATTATCTTCAACTCGAATCATATCACCGAGTTATCAACATGCTTGGAATGATCCCGTCTGGATTAGACCAAGTCTTCATCATATGATGCCTCGCTTCATTACATCCTTGCAAAGCTTCATCTCAACTTCACATCATCAAATCTATGCATAAGAGCTTCATCATCCCGCTACATATGCCACGAGCAGCTTTTCCAATTCAAGAGCCTTTCCCTTAGCTTTTGAATCACCTTCGATCTAAATCTAGTCATCAATCATCTAGTTCATAACAATCAATCAAATCAATCATCAATCCAAACAATCAAGCATTCAAATATGATCTAAGTAGACAATTATAACAATAATGGCATTTTCGTAATTAAAGAGTTGAAAGTCCAATAAGCATGAAAACATGGATTATATCTCTACAAACTTGATGAATGAACTTGCATAGGTTAACATATGATAAAATGGATGTAACATCATCATGAACAATGGATCTATACGGATCTATACATAGGATGAAGAAAATGCATGGAAATAACTATTATAACACCAAATCGAGCCAACAATCCGATATACTCCTTTGGATCCGTGTGAGAGATAATCACCACTCACCAAATCACCTAAACAAACCCAAATCAACACGCTTCAGATCTGGACAGCGAAGGATGAAGCTTGATCTATCACGAATCCGCTTCAAATGAAGAAATCTCTCTTGAAAAGATGAAGATCTTCAATCTAAGCTCTTGAATCTTCAATCTTGATCTTCGATTTGGATGGATGGAAGCACAAGATTAGAGTGGAGAAATGAAGTGAAGAAGTGTAGAAGTCGAGCTCTCAAAATGGCAGCACTTCGTCGCTTCAAAATCCGGATCCCAAAAATGAAGAGAAGCTCTCCTATTTATAGCTGAAAACTGCCCCTAAGTCGTAACTCGGCTATCTCCTTAAGTCGCTGCCGACTTAACACTGCCGACCTACGACCTAACACTTAGCCATCCTACGACTTAACCAGAAGCATCTGCGACCTAACAACTGCTACGACCTATAACCTCAGCGACCTAACACTTAGGCAAAACCCAGCGACCTAACACATGGCGACTTAACAAACATAGGAGTCTACGACCTAACTTAGGTCGTTGCCGACCTAACACTTAAGCCAACATGCGACCAAATAACATCACGTGACCTACGACTTAGCAGAACCTCCGGCTTAACCCATCACAGATACTCAACCACTCCTAAGTCGTCTAGACGACCTAACGATGTTACGACCTAACGCTTATGCGACCTATCTCCTTAGGTCGCTAACACGGCAACTCCTTAGGTCGTTACCGACCTAACTCTACCCCACGACCTAACCCCAGAATACTTAGGTCGCCTACTCCTCTTAAGTCGGTCAGTTCTTTAGGTCGTTAACTCGTCCTGCCGACCTAATACTTAACTAAATCCTAGGTCGGTCAATCCCATAGGTCACCCATTTTACTAGGTCGCTAACCTACTACTAAGTCGGTCAGTTTCTTAGGTCGCTAACTCGCCCTGCCGACCTAACACTTAACTCACCAACTCGATAACTCGGTCACTACGACCTAACTCTAACCTTAACTCGCCAATCACCTGGGTAGCTCCAATCCCCTAAGTCGTATACGACTTACGACTTAGCCATATTTCTGCCTAAAACTCATATGCCACCATCTTAACCCAGTTAATTTCTTAAGTCGGCAACTCACCCAGACTTCTCTTAACTCGTCCAAACTCCTAAGTCGGCTACGACTTAGGACTTAAGCAAAATTCTGCCAAAACCTGAAATGACTTAACTACCATACAACCAAAGGTCAATCATTTTAGAATGTTTTGATCCGAAAAATACGGGTCGTTACATTCTCTCCCCCTTAGGAATTTCGCCCCCGAAATTCCAAACAACAAGGCAATCAAAGCTATTCTGTACGCCTATCATCCATAACAATCAATAAACCATGCATCCAATTCTAGCTTAGCGTACAGAATTCTAAGGCTTAGAACAAGTTACAATTTCGTTAGATGACACGACACCTTAGGGCCATACCTTGAAGAGTTCAGGATGAGCTGCTTTCATCCTCTCTTCCACCTCCCACGTACAGTCGTTATCATCATCACTCCATTGTATCTTGAGCAACTTAACTATCTTCCTCCTAAGCTGTTTCGTGTCAGTTTCAACAACACGAAGCGGCTTACGAGGTCTTCTATCAACTGGATCAACTTCGAAATCTTCACAGCTATCAGCAGAAACCACTGTACTCGAGTCGTGCACATACTTCCGTAGATACGATACATAAAAAACATTGTGCACACTCGACATCTTCTCCGGTAACTCCAATCTGTAGGCGAGCTTTCCAATTCGCTCGATGATCGGGAATGGTCCAACAAATCTCGGAGTCAATTTTCCTTTCTTCCCGAATCGAATAACATTCTTTAGTGGAGAAATCTTCACAAAAACCATATTTCCTACGTCGAATTCCAAATCCTTTCGACGCTTATCAGCATAACTCTTCTGACGGTCTTGGGCTGCCTTCATTCGTTGCCGAATGATCTCTATACAATCTGAAGTCTGACGAATCATCTCTGGCCCAAGCATCAGCTTTTCTCCAGTTTCCAACCAACATGTCGGAGAATTACACGGTCTTCCATACAATGCCTCATACGGTGCCATACCAATGCTTGACTGGTAACTGTTGTTGTATGAAAACTCCACCAGATGAAGGTGATCCTCCCATGATCCCCCGAAATCCAAAACACAAGCTCTGAGGAGATCTTCCAAAACTCGGTTGACTCTCTCAGTCTGACCATCTGTTTGGGGATGATAAGCTGTACTCAAACACAACTCGGTTCCCAAGACTTCCTGGAAACTCTTCCAAAATCCACTAGTGAACAATGGGTCTCGATCGCTCACTATACTCTTCGGAATACCATGGAATCGAACTATCCACTTAACATACAACTCAGCCAACTTTGATGCAGTCCTAGTCGATCGAACAGGAATGAATCGTGCACTCTTAGTCAGACGATCCACAATGACCCAGATCCCTTCATTTCCCGTTCTGGTTCTAGGTAATCCATCGATAAAATCCATCGATACTTGTTCCCACTTCCATGTAGGAACTTCTAATGGCTGAAGCAATCCGCTTGGCTTCTTCTGTTCGGCTTTTACCAACTGGCAATTCATACACTTGGAAATGAAATTTCCAACATCCTTCTTCATGCCTTCCCAGTAGTAGGTTCTCTTCATATCCCGATACATCTTGTTTCCACCTGGATGAATTGTCAGCTTCGAGTGATGACTTTCCTTCAGGACTTCACTCCTCAATTCATCTATATCGGGAACAACTAGTCGTCCTTGCTTTCGAAGCCAACCTTCTCTATCAACCTCGAATCCTTTATCCTTTTCTGGATCCAATCCAGATTCTAAATCACGGATAATATTGACAAGCTTATCATCTCGCTTTTGGCTCTCGCCAATCCTTTCCACAAGAGAAGGTCTTATCGATAAGTTTGCCAACATCTCAGGTTCCAATTCGCATCTAGGCCTGAAGTCAAATCCAGCTAAATACTCGAGATTCTTCCATTCAGAAAACATGGCTCCCAATCCTGCATGTCTTCGACTTAACGCATCAGCCACTGCGTTACCTTTTCCCGGAGTATAAGCTATACCAAAATCATATGATGCCAAAAACTCTAGCCAACGTTGCTGCCGAAGATTCAAATCCTTTTGGGAGAAAAGATACTTCAACGACTTGTGATCCGTAAACAACTCGAATCGAACTCCCAACAGATAATGTCTCCACATCTTCAGAGCAAATACAATCGCCGCCAATTCCAAATCATGAGTTGGGTAATTCCTTTCATGCGGCTTCAGTTGTCGACTGGCATACGCAACAACTTTATCCTTCTGCATCAGCACTGCTCCAAGTCCAGTACCACATGCGTCGGTGTAAACCACCATCTCATCATTCCCACTTGGAATAGTCAAAACAGGAGCACTCGTCAATCGCTCTGTCAGGATTCCAAAAGCTTGCTCACACTTAGCATCCCAACTGAACACTTGGTTCTTCTTCGTTAATCCTGTTAATGGTGCAGCTATCTTGGAGAAGTCTTTGATAAACCGTCGATAATATCCTGCTAATCCAAGAAAACTTCTCACATCAGATGCATTCTTAGGTCTAACCCAATCCTGGATTGCTGCCACCTTAGCGGGATCAACCGCTATTCCAGTTCCAGAAATCACATGGCCTAAGAACCTCACTTCACTCTTCCAGAAGTGACACTTCGAAAACTTAGCCTTCAGCTGATGTTTCCGTAAGATCTCCAAAACAATACGCAAGTGCGTCTTGTGCTCTTCTTCCGTTCTGGAATAAATCAGAATATCATCCACGAACACAAGTACAAACTTGTTCAACTGATCTCTGAACACTCTATTCATAAGATCCACAAAGTATGCTGGCGCGTTAGTCAATCCAAACGGCATTACCAGCCACTCATAGAAACCGGATGGTGTCCTAAAAGCAGTCTTCGGCACACTATCCTTAGCCACTCTCAGCTGGTGAAATCCCGTTGCCAAATCCATCTGAGAAAACACCTTAGCTTCGTGAAGCTGATCAAACAAGTCATCTATTCTCGGCAATGGATACTTGTTCTTCTTAGTCACCTTATTCAGCTCACGATAATCGACGCACAGTCTTAATGACCCATCTGCCTTGGTTACAAAAACAACTGGTGCACCCCACTCGGACACACTACGCCGAATGAATCCTTTCTGTAAAAGGTCATCAACTTGCACCCTCAACTCTTGCTGTTCCCTAGGCGCCATCCGCCTAAGAGGCATCACAACAGGTCTGGCTCCTTCAACTAGATCTATACGAAACTCGATCTCTCTATGCGGCGGCAACCCTTTGACTTCGTCAAAGACATCCTCGAATCCATTAGCGATCGGCACTGATGACAGTCCATCCCGTGGAACAACTAGCGAATACATGAAGCTCATGAAGACGCCTTCCTCATGCTTACATCGTATCACAATCTTTCGCCCTTCCACATTCTCGACTGTCACCTCCAGCCTCTCACAATCAACCTTAGCCGCATACTTCCTAAGCCAGTCCATACCCAAGATAATTCCGAACCCCGCAAAGTTCAGAACAAAGCAATCACAAACAAAAGAGCAACCATGACTCGACACAACTAGACCACGGCATAACATACACAAACAAGACGAACCCCCAACTGGATTAGTCACAACCAATGGCCTATCAACAATATCCGGTTCCAAACCTAACCGGCCTACTAGTTCATTACAAACAAACGAATGCGACGCTCCAGTATCAAACAAAACTCTAACTGGAATACCACATAGGAAAAGAGTACCTTGAACAACCACACTCTTTCCCTTCTCTTCAGCAGTAGGAGCTTTTGAAGACGACGGAACAGCTCCCAAAGCATAGGCTTGCACAATCTGCCTGTCCTTCCTCGGTTCTGGACAATTCTTCCTGAAATGTCCCGGCTTGTCACAGTTGTGACACTTCATCGGTGCCTTCGGATTCTTACAATCCTTAGAGAAATGGCCCTTCTGCTGACAATTGTAGCAAGTCACCTCGCCTTTCGGCTTCTTCTGGCCATCCTTACCCTTCTGCTGCTGCTGCTTCCTCTTCTGGTTTCCACCCTGCTGTGGTTTAGATTCTCCCTTGGTAATAGCAACAACAGGTCCTTCCTTAGGAAACAGACTCTCATGCCTGAGAGCTTTCTCCACAAGCTTCTCAAATGAATCATCCAGATGATCCACCAACTGCCTCCCAAGATAACTGTCCAAGCCTGTCACAAACTTCTCATTCTTCTGGTATGCAGACTCAATATACGACCGGGCATACTTGGACAAAGCTTCAAACTCAGAAACATACTCAAGAACTGATCTTCCACCTTGCTTGAGCTCCACAAACCTCTTGAACAGAACAGACTTCTGAGCTGTAGAAATGAACTTAGCTTCAAATCTGACTTGGAATTGCTCCCAAGTAATCTCTTCCTCCGGAGTAGTGATGGTAATAGAGTTCCACCAATCAGAAGCTCTCCCTTGAAGCTGCCTTGATGCCAAATTCCTCTTAGTTGCATCATCAATTCCCAAATCACCAAAGATCCTTCTACAAGCATCTATCCACCTTTGGACCTCAATAGTTGATTCTGTTCCCAAGAAAACCTTCCCTCCAAGAGCAGTATAATCCTTGCACAGCTTGGCAAAATCCACTGGTTTCGGAGTTTGGACTTGAACTCCAACATCAACCGCTGCCCCCGGAACTGGTATCCTTCTCATGATCGAAGTCATCATAGCTTCGAACATGGCTGCATAATCAGCAGTCTCTTCAGTAGCACGGCCTTCCCTAGCAGCTGGTCTCCCTCTTCGACTCATTCTCAATATCTAAAAAAAGGAATGATTAGAACATCTAGAGAAACAACTGCATAAAGGACTCAAACTCTACTAAGCTACTATATTATATATAGTATTCATCCATCAAAATACAATTACGTCTCTCATACGTAGCTACGACGGCGAGCGTTGGGTAAAATCGATTAACCAATGCTCTAATACCAAATGTGACGACCGCCCATGACCCCTGCACCGAATCTAGAGATAGAGCGCTATAAAGTGTGCCAGGCGACCATGGACGATTGTCAAGGTAAGATTAAAACAACAGAATCTATCGTATTACTCACAGCGCATGGACAAAATACAATAGAACATATGTATAGTGGAGCGTTACAGAACAAAATGACATCATATAAAACTCCATAATAGTTGAATACAAGCATCACATAGTCAATACATCCAGCCTCACTACATATCTCTCAGAGAATACAAAACAGCGGAATATCCAGTACATATAAGAAGATAATATGCAACCCTCTAGCTCGTCTTCGATATCAGCATCGTGAGAAGAGAACAGCACCTGTCACCTGCTACCTAGTCTGCCCGTCCCAAAATGGACGAACAGCCCAAGGCAATAAGAATTAAAACATAAAGCCTTGAGTCAGACAACAGTCTTAGTGAGCAGTAAATTAACTAACAACATACCAAAAGAGCATAAAGGAAAAGGAATAGGAATACAACCCTCCCACTCCAACCTCATTCTACAGTGATAGCCCCCAGACACACACTAAGCAGAAACAACATAGCAGAGCCTACAATTTAAAGTAAAGCTACTATCACTCGAGTCAAGGGCGATGTTTTCCAAGTACCAAGGCCTAAATCAGATAAGCACCCAGAAAATACCGCTCTTGAGTCCGAATGACGATACAACCAAACATCGATGACTCTGGCTATCACTGTTATCATTGCTTCGATATCACCGTTAATTGAATGACCGGCACATTCTTTCAGCCGTCCGTCAAGGGCTAATGGAAACCCCGGTTCTAGACATAACTCCCGCACGTCGTCGCAGCCCGTGCCTAGGACTATCGAATCTGCCCAGAGTACTCGACCATCAACAGTTGGCCGTTGGGACTATCGAATCTGCCCAAACGTACTCTTGCTTAGAGCATGCTAGAACCTTCAACAACGATGCTATCCAAGCCTCCTAGTCATCCTCCTCGACGACTATTCTTATATCCATTCATTATCTTCAACTCGAATCATATCACCGAGTTATCAACATGCTTGGAATGATCCCGTCTGGATTAGACCAAGTCTTCATCATATGATGCCTCGCTTCATTACATCCTTGCAAAGCTTCATCTCAACTTCACATCATCAAATCTATGCATAAGAGCTTCATCATCCCGCTACATATGCCACGAGCAGCTTTTCCAATTCAAGAGCCTTTCCCTTAGCTTTTGAATCACCTTCGATCTAAATCTAGTCATCAATCATCTAGTTCATAACAATCAATCAAATCAATCATCAATCCAAACAATCAAGCATTCAAATATGATCTAAGTAGACAATTATAACAATAATGGCATTTTCGTAATTAAAGAGTTGAAAGTCCAATAAGCATGAAAACATGGATTATATCTCTACAAACTTGATGAATGAACTTGCATAGGTTAACATATGATAAAATGGATGTAACATCATCATGAACAATGGATCTATACGGATCTATACATAGGATGAAGAAAATGCATGGAAATAACTATTATAACACCAAATCGAGCCAACAATCTGATATACTCCTTTGGATCCGTGTGAGAGATAATCACCACTCACCAAATCACCTAAACAAACCCAAATCAACATGCTTCAGATCTGGACAGCGAAGGATGAAGCTTGATCTATCACGAATCCGCTTCAAATGAAGAAATCTCTCTTGAAAAGATGAAGATCTTCAATCTAAGCTCTTGAATCTTCAATCTTGATCTTCGATTTGGATGGATGGAAGCACAAGATTAGAGTGGAGAAATGAAGTGAAGAAGTGTAGAAGTCGAGCTCTCAAAATGGCAGCACTTCGTCGCTTCAAAATCCGGATCCCAAAAATGAAGAGAAGCTCTCCTATTTATAGCTGAAAACTGCCCCTAAGTCGTAACTCGGCTATCTCCTTAAGTCGCTGCCGACTTAACACTGCCGACCTACGACCTAACACTTAGCCATCCTACGACTTAACCAGAAGCATCTGCGACCTAACAACTGCTACGACCTATAACCTCAGCGACCTAACACTTAGGCAAAACCCAGCGACCTAACACATGGCGACTTAACAAACATAGGAGTCTACGACCTAACTTAGGTCGTTGCCGACCTAACACTTAAGCCAACACGCGACCAAATAACATCATGTGACCTACGACTTAGCAGAACCTCCGGCTTAACCCATCACAGATACTCAACCACTCCTAAGTCGTCTAGACGACCTAACGATGTTACGACCTAACGCTTATGCGACCTATCTCCTTAGGTCGCTAACACGGCAACTCCTTAGGTCGTTACCGACCTAACTCTACCCCACGACCTAACCCCAGAATACTTAGGTCGCCTACTCCTCTTAAGTCGGTCAGTTCTTTAGGTCGTTAACTCGTCCTGCCGACCTAATACTTAACTAAATCCTAGGTCGGTCAATCCCATAGGTCACCCATTTTACTAGGTCGCTAACCTACTACTAAGTCGGTCAGTTTCTTAGGTCGCTAACTCGCCCTGCCGACCTAACACTTAACTCACCAACTCGATAACTCGGTCACTACGACCTAACTCTAACCTTAACTCGCCAATCACCTGGGTAGCTCCAATCCCCTAAGTCGTATACGACTTACGACTTAGCCATATTTCTGCCTAAAACTCATATGCCACCATCTTAACCCAGTTAATTTCTTAAGTCGGCAACTCACCCAGACTTCTCTTAACTCGTCCAAACTCCTAAGTCGGCTACGACTTAGGACTTAAGCAAAATTCTGCCAAAACCTGAAATGACTTAACTACCATACAACCAAAGGTCAATCATTTTAGAATGTTTTGATCCGAAAAATACGGGTCGTTACAAGAACTTAGGATTTTTCGTAGGAGCAACAAATTCCACTAGATGCAAAATACCATAACATAACTATCAATCATTAACCAAAAGCCGCAAGAGCATGAAAAAATATGGTTAGTAGAAGGGAGGGCAATGTAGGTTTAAGCTGTCATCCTATTTTGCTTGCAATGAAAACTAGCCAAACTCAAACAACCATCTATACACTTCCCATAGTATTGCATTAAATGTATTATTATTGTTATTATTCTAATAATGAAAATACCAACATAATATCGAGGAATTGTATGTCAAGTCCCTACAAATAATTTCAATATACAAAATACTCTCCCTTATAATTTTATTTTAATTAGGTCTATGGCCGCGTTTTCCCTTTACAACTAGCTAATACACTCACACTCATATTATTGTTTCACATATTATTTTGATTTCAGTATTTAAAATGGAATAATTTTTTGTAGAATTATTGCATCAACGAATTGTTTTCACCATTAAATCATACAATTTATTATCTTTTAAATTATATGTGTTAGGCATATGTAAATATATAGTCGTTCAATTATTTGAAAATTTTGTAGTTGTTCCATATAAACAACGTATTTAAAACTGCATTGTTCGATTGCAAGTATAATTGCATCATTCAAATCACTATGTTCAAAACAATAAACATGTAGTTAAAATTATAAATGCATTATATTAATGCACTTATAAATGAATTTTCTTATTGTAGTTAAATTCTATGTTAAGATCTAATATAATTGCATTTATTTAATGCAGCTAGTTTATAAAGTGCATTAATATTATATAATATTATCAAATGCAACCAAAATTAACACCGCATCACATAAATGCATTTAAATTAATTCAAAAATCGATGATTATAATTGCATTTTCTTCAAGCATTTTAATTTAACCGCATTTTCTTAATTCAGTTAAAGTGGTATCAAAATTAAAGAAAATTATCAAATGTAGCAAAAATTATTATTGCATTCAAAAGTGTGATTAAATTAATTCAAAATATGTCGTTAAAACATAACTGCATTTACTTAACAAGAAAAGAGCCACAGATCCCTGTTTTTGATGTTGTTATAAGAAAAGTCCATGCAGAAATGGATACGTAAATTTTATCCCTATTTTTGAAAGGTAGAAAACGCAAGGTGTCTTGCACTTTTCTGACAGAAAATGCAAGGTAACTTGCAGTTTTCTGATTTTGAATTTTTTTTAAAATTTGAAATTTTTAGAAAACGCAAGTTAACTTGCACTTTATATTAGGAAACTGCAAACTAGTTTGCGCTTTTTGATTTAGAAAAAACAGGGACCTAATTTATATACCCATTGCTATAGAGACTTTTCTTGTAACAACATCAGAAACAGGGACCGGCTCTACAAAGCCCCTTTTCTTAAAGCATTTAAAGATAACTGCATTTTCTTAGTGCAATTAATTTATAAAGTACATTAATACTATATAAAATTATCAAATGGAACCAAAATTACTACTACTCCACATAAACATAGTTAAGTTAATTCAAAAAACATTGTTAAATTATAATTGCGTTGTCTTAAAGCATTTAAATTTTGCTGCATTTTTAATGCCGTTAAATTATAACTATATTAAAATCGAATATAATTATCAAATGCAAGCCAAAACTATTATCACATCACATAAATGCAGTTTAATTAATTCAAAATATGTTGTTAAAATATAATTGCAACTTATTAAAGCTTTTAAATATAAATGCATTTTCTTGATTTAGTTAAATTATAAAGTGCAGTAAGATTGAATAAAATTATCAAATTCAGCCACAATAATTATTGCATCACGTAAATGAAGTTAAAATTTTCAAAGGGGTTTTGGACCAAAGGTTTCTATTCTCAAAGCTCATGCACAAAAAGTCCCTACCCATAAACCCATGTAAATTAGATCCCTATTTTGTAATTTTTTACCAAACTGTCCCCTCTCAGAAAATCGACCCAACATTGAAATCGGGGGCAAAACTAGCATAAATTAGCCAAAATATGAAAATAGGGACTAATTTTCATAACTTTTTCGGGAGGGACTTTTCTTCCATCATCTTTCAATTCTGGGGAGTTGGCAGTCATTCCTTGTTTTTTTCAAAAACAATCATTACTATGCATTATCTTAATGCAGTTAAAACAACTATATGTATAAAAGATATGTCATCTAAAATAAATGCAGTCACATAAATGTAGGTACACAAGATAGGTAGCACAAATAACTATATTACATAAATGCAGTTGAAACTGCTATGTAAAACTATGATTTTCAAAAATGTATATTTAGATATCAGCACTGGATATTTTGGAAAGTTTATTAAATTTGAAAACAATTCTTAAATCCAATTAATCTACAAAATGTTATTAGACTGGAATTAAATGAGTTGGCGGATGGTGGTATTTATCAGGTGTGATGTTAAAGGAGTAGGGACCTAATTTATAAAAAAATAATGATAAGAATATGCTTTACATTTCAGACTATAAACAGGGACCTGAAGTTAATATCCAATATAATAGCATTGTATAATCAGAAAATGATACAGTTGGTGATTCATAAGTTTAATATTCAATCATGTCATTACTCTCAACACTTCATGTTTGGAATGAAGTTTTGATGAATAATTACATATGATTCATTTATATGCTGTGAAGCATGACATATTATTATATTCATTTAAGTTCTTGTGATTACCTTCTCAATTCTAGGGTGTGAACATTTGTGAAATAACTATATACACACACACACTTGTTACTTCTACACAAGTCTTTCCAAAATTGGTTAATGCTTGTTTTTTTTGTATTAAGCTGTAGTGACATAATATTTATTAATCATGAACAAATTCATCAAATATTGGAGAGAACTACATAATTCTTTTGTCTAACTACAACTAAAAGTATTAAAAACCTTTTCTAAATACTTTTTATAAATTTATTTAAAGATATTATTATAAATTTATAGTCAAATAAACAAGAAACTTAAGAAAATCAAATCTATAAAATGGAAAATAATTAACCGATTCACTCAACCAACCCCTTAGGCTCTATGTCGAAAGAAAGAAGATAAAAAGTTACAAGAGTATGTTTTATTGGAAGGAAACAAATTGTTCAATTAATCAAGTAATTAGTCAATGGATTTATAAATAAAAAAAGAATTATATATATGAATCCATTTATTTTGCAATATGAAGAAAGCAAATATTAGCCATGGACGTAGGAATTTAGTCGAACCATCTTAAATCTCTATATTTTCTGCTTCTTTGTTACTTTTTGTTTGGTGATTATTGTTCATTAAATGAGTTGGTGATTATTAAGAAAAAAGGTTTCCTACACTACAACAAAATGATCATATTACAACTACCCATGTACAACCTTCGCAAAAAGAAATAAAGGTGTTTTACAATAATTTTTTTCGTAAAGTTGTAATAACTTATTTTTAACAACTATTTCTTTTCTCCAGTTGTAATAGACGCCTATAACAACTGTTTTGTTTTGACCTTTGCAAATATTTATTTATAAAAACGCTTATTTGTAGCTGTCTTACTCGTAAGTTTTAAGTGATTGTGCAACCACTTTCAAATAACTGTTATTAACAACATACAAAAATTCCAGTAGATACAAATGTTTCCGCTTGGATATTTTAATGTTCATCGTAACCAATCGTGTGAAATACCGGAGAAGCGTAAAAGGTGAGAAAAAAGAACTTCATAATAGTTGAATAATGTTTAAAAATTTGGAAATTATGTGTATAAAATTTCTTAGATTTAACCTTTTTAACAATCTAAAGACTTAAAGAATTCATAGAATTCCAGAAAATTAGTAAAATGCTTTAAAATAACAATGAACATTTAACTAATTTAATTGACATAAACAACATTTAATCAAACTAAGTATAATTTATAAGTTGTAGTAATGTGCATATTAGGATAAATAACAATAAAATAATTAATAATAAATTTTAATTTTTTAGTTACTTTTGATTTTGATTTTTGATTTATATATAATAATTATTATTTAATAACTTGTAAAACTAATTATTAATTCATATTTATTATCTAATAATTGACGAATAACACTAAAGTCTAAAGAAAGACAATTAATTATCAATAATTTATAAATAATAATGTGCATGTGAACTCTAGTTGCAAATACCAGTTTTATCCAAACAAAGTAAAGTAGAAATTTCAATCAAGAAAAGTAAGGTAGAAATATAATTAGTGTGCTGCTATTGGCACCCATATTTTCTCTTATGGCCACCTTTATAAATTTAATTGACATGACTATTTTGTGTGTGCTTCTGGCCACTATATTATATCCCTTCATTTAGTCCTACTGTAACGACCCGGATTTTTCGTCGTTCAATTTTGAATATTTAAATGGTTTAAATATTGAATTTGGAATTATAATTTATTAAGTAAGATTTTAAAATTGAAAATTTTAAGCGATTTTGGAATTTTTGAGATCGTCGATTTAATCGACGCGTTAAAATAGCGATCCGGGGCACAGTCTCGGAATTCGATGAAACTAGTTCCATTGGGTCCGTAATAGTGTATTATTATCGGATTTCAAGTTTCATAGCATTTGGGATTACCGTTTGGTCGTACGGGATAGAAACGCGTTGAATTTTATATTGAAAATTTAATATAATAATTGGGTTCAAAAAGATATCTTCTCCATACGATCGAATTAGGACTCGAAACTTGTCCCATTGGGTTCGGAATAGCGATATAACATTATGAACGCCTGGCGGCACGCCTCCATAGGGGTTCAAAATTTCGTGTAATGTAAAATGAGATATTTAGAATTAATTATATATATATATAATCAAATCAAAGTCAACATCTAGCCGCCTAATCACGTTTCAACCAGTCTTCTTCAAATCAGTTCAAATCGAAAAAGAAAAAAAACGTTCGAACACGCTATCCCCATTTCTCTTTAAATCACACGCCTCCCTTTTCTTCTTTTTTTAAAAACCACATATTCTTCCTCTTTTCCTTTCCAATACGAAATCGAATTCGTTCGACATTCAAAAAAAAGAGAGGAAGTGAATCGATCGTGCATGCCTGGACGGGGCGATGCGACGTAGGAGGGGTGCGACTTCAAATTGGGAAAGTCAAAGGCCATGGCCGTGATCTAAGGTTGGGTCGCGATCGGTTGTGGAGGGTTCGGCAATCGATGGTGGCATACGCGAGCGAGGTCGACGAAGCTTGGTGGGTGGTGCGGTGTTTTCTGGAGGAAAACACGGGGAAGAGGTGTGCTGGGGTCGGCGGCGATGGAGGTTGGGTCGCGTTCGATTTCGGGATCGCGGTTGTGAATTGATGGCGACTTTGGGTAGAGGTGGTGTTGCGTGTTCGAGTGTCAGTGGCAGTTGAGGCGAGTTTGCGATGGAGATGGGGATGATGAAGTTTGACACGACATTTGTAGTGGTTGCAGTTGGTGGTGATCTCAGTTGCTGATGAGAGAGGTAGATGATGACCGGCGATGTCTCTGACGAGGTGCGACCAATGTTGTGTCGCGTTCGTATGGGAACTGCGATTCTGATAGGGTTGTGGGCGACGAAGCTCTGTCAATGGAGATGCAGATTATGCTTTTTTAGAGAGGGGACGGCTATATAGTTGTGGGCATATCTTTGATGTTAAGCTGCTATGGTTTTTTTGGAGAAATTGGATTCGTTAAACAAATTAAGGTAAATTAAATTTCGTTTATAAGCAATTTGTTTAAATTGAGGAATTAGTTGGTTATTATAATTTAAAATTTGAGACCGTTAACTTGTATAATTCGAAAATTTGTTTATACGAGGTACAAAGATCGCGAATTATAATCTGGAATTAATTAGAGATTTTTGGAGGCAGCTATTAATTAAAAAGTGGAACGGATCGCAATTAAAAATCAAGGTGAGAAATTCTCACTCATTTGGATTGCCAAATTTAATTTTAAATAGTTAAAATAAATTATTTGATGCTTGGTTGAATTTATAAATTGTTATTTGTTGAATGATATGTTATAGTATGTATAATAGTATATATATTAGTAGTTGGAGTGATATTCCCGCACATTATAGCGGATGAGACCCTATGCGTCCCGCATAATAGCGGATGACCCTATATACCGCGATATCCCCCTCGAAGTGGGATTGGTATTTTTATGTTTTATTAACATCTGTGGATGCAAGAAAATAGGTTGGAGGGATCCAACTGGATTCCTCAAAATGTTGAATTTAATTTCATATATTGTGATATATGGTTTGTGTAGAATAATCTATTATAGATTATTATAGTGATTGGAATTATTGGATGCTATTGTAGCGCTGGCCTGAATTTTGGTATTTTAAATACCATAAATATATTTTTAAAATTTAAGGAATAAAAGGGAATTTTTGATATAAAAATATTTATATTGGAATTGGGGTATTTTAAAGAAATTGAGTTAGAAAAATATATTTTATTTTGGTTATACTTAACTATTAGTGAACTGTTAAATTAGAGATTTTAAAAATGAATTATATAAAAGAATTTATAAATGATATTTTGGAAATATAAAAAGGAGTTGAAATCGATATTAAAAATAGATTGGAAGTTATAAATGGGATTTATAAAGAAATAAATTTATAAAATGGAACTTTATAAATAAGATTGTTTTTATAAACAAGTAAAACTCAAAGGAGTATAAGAATTTATAAACGATGTTTATAAATAAGGTAAGCGATATTAGTTGATATATTGGGGATATAAATTCGTAGGATGAATTTATATTAGAATATGGAAATAGGGTTAAGGAAAATAGTGGATACTATTTTTCAAAAGTGGAGATGGTTAGGAGAATTGGAATGAAATCGATGGGTTGTGAATCGAGAGGAATTTAGAAAATTAATTTGTTATTGAGATTTTTTAAAATATATTTTTATTTAAGAAGTTAAGTTTGTTTTTTTAAAAAGGAATTTTCATGTATTAAACTAGGTGATTTTAAACTAGTTAGTTTTGAAATATTTAAAAAAAAGTGGATTATCCAAATATTTAATATTAATTGAAATAAATTCTAATTTTTATAATTAGCTTTGTAGGTTGATTAGTTTTATTTTAAAATGAGTTGGAAATGAGTTATTGATGTTTTATTTAAAGCGTTTTAATATATTTAAATAATTACTTAAATATATTTTAAAAATAATTTATCATTCTTTAAAAATACTTATTATATATACATATATAGTTTTGAAATGATCGTAATTTATTTATAAGTTCTATCGAAATTATGTAAACGGAGTTGTTTAATGGATATGATTTTATAAGAGAAATCTTACAGTTGAATTTTGGGAACCTAAGGGAATTTTTGAATTGTTTAAATACAGAAGCTTCGAAATGAACTAAAATTCATAAAAGGAGTTTGAAATGAATAATTGGGATCGAAGACAGGTATAATCGATTTTGGGAAAAATTAAAAGAAATAATTAAGGAGTTCTGGAAAGGTGTAGAACCCGTTTTTAAATGAGTTAAGGAATCTACAAAGGGATTTGTAAATGATTTTGGAAAATCGGGAATAAATGGAATTTTCCTAAGTATTGGAAATAAAACGATTTGGAAACTATACTTATAATATTTTCTTAAGTACTGAAAGGAAGGTTTTGGAAATATTTCTAGTGGGAAATGATTTGGAATAGGAATATTTTTCCAAGTGTTATAAAAATGGAATTTGGGAATATTGCTAAGTATTGGTATGGCAAAATATCCTATTATGGATTCAAGTAATTGAAATTTGTTTCCAAATATTGAAATATTGAGAGGGATTTTGAATTATATCTTTGAAAATATATTTCAAATAAATAATTTGGAAGAAAATTATAATAGGGCCTAGTGACTGCTTTTGGATGTTATTTGATAGTTAAATAACTGACTATCAAATTTGGCCAAATTCACTGATCGTTTCGAAGAGACCGGGATCAGATTTAATTATCCAAAAAACACTTCGATCGGATTTGAACGTCACGAATGGATACCGTGAAGATAGTGAAGACGGTGATTTGGTTTGTCCAGACCCAGGAACACTTGTATGGACGAATTCTATCAGAACATCGTCGTTGGAGGATGGTGAGCATTCTAAGTGAAATTGTTCTTGAAAGGTAATCGTAGCCTCAAGACTCATCAACCGGAATGACCGAAAATCAGAGAAGATGCAACAAGGCTAAGTGGGTCGCACCCATTTAGGGTATGTTATCACCTTTCTAGATGCCCTCGGATATATTAAAATTATGAATATGGTTGTGCATGAAAAAGTGAGCGCTCGATTTTTAAGGGTGGGAACACCCGGGGTGATAACATATTCGGTTCTATCCAGGTTAGGATGGGGCCGGTCTTGTGTTGTAGGGGATCCCGGCGAGGTCCTCGGTACATGTTTCTAGACGTGTACTGTGATAGGTGGTACCCCAGTGCCTAGTCATTGTATGGAATCCATTCTCCAATAAGCGTCGTACAGTTTTGATTGTGCCCAACTATGCTGAAACGTGAGATGCAAGCATTTCAACTATTTTATGTTTACTTTGTTTAGACACTATTATAGTATCAGACGATTTTGATAAAAATGTTTTGGTTATCGTAAGGGAAAAACCTGTCGTGTTTATGTGTGACGTGGTCTTACGAGATACCTTGTTTCCAAAGGATTTTGATAACTTTAATAATTCAAATTGAGTGTGTTTTCTCACGCTGGTTTTCCAGACCAACTCGGGTGTTATTTTATTATAATGCTCGGGTCAGACCGAGTATTACAGATTCAGGTTAGAGTGCTTGGAGCATAGGAGATGAGCTAGAGGATTTCAGACGTATATCACATACTTGATTATTCCTGCTGTGTGAGCATTGTATATCAGGACAAGTTGTTATAACTGTCTAAATTTGATTGATGATTGTTGTACTCTGATGAATGGTATGTATATTAACAGTTACAGATTCTTTGTATAAAATCTGTTATTATGTATTATACTTTGTTCCACTTCGTTTGTGAGATTCTGTGTAGTATTTTTTATTTTTCTTCTACCCTTTTCTTCTTCACACCTAACAATCGGTATTTCCAGCACTTGAATATTCGGCATGTTATACAGTAAACGTATTGATGTCAATTTTCGAGGGTCGGAAATCCAGTCTGTTACACCTTCCCAGTTGTAACTCCTCTTTTCAAAACAACACGTACTTCTTCAAAAATTCAAACCCTGAACCCTAAAAAAGAAATACTCTCTTTTCTTCGTTGCTCTTCTTCTTCCAGGTTATTGTACAACCGACCTTCCTCGTTTCTTCCACGCCCGTACTTGATCGAACAACCGATTGTTCATTTTTTGGCACATAATTATCATGGCCATTCATAACAGAAATGTACCACTTTCACTCGACTAGATATAGCAAAACAGTAGTTAAAACAAATTTATTAATAAACCACATTATGCCTACGACTATTTATAACCGAAGGATATCGTATTATTTCGGCGACCACTAGCTGAACAGTAGATATGCCACATTTATTTCCAAACCACAATTGGAACGGTTGTTTATAATCGAGGGATCAAGTTTTATTTCGGCCACCATTAGCCGAAAAATAGATATACCATAGTTCTTTCATTCAAACTACACCTGGCTTGACCATTTATAATCGAGTCTCTCATGTTTTGTCGGCCACCAATAACCAAACAGTAGGCTATATTTCGTTTCACATACAGGCATATTCAACTTTAACATATTAAACTCACTCTAAACTGTCAGTATTATACCAATGTCACTTTAAACTCACTCTAAATCCACTCTAAAATGTCAGTATTATATCAATGTCAGTATTATAAAATGTCATTCTAAACTCACTCTAAAATATCGGTATTATAAACTATCACTTTGAGCCCACTCTAAAATGAAAGTATTATAAACCGTCAGCAATAAGAATAAACACACTCACCCTAAACACAATAAACAAGGTTACATAGCATACATGCATCCAAATTTATACACAAATTCATTTATAATAGGCATTCAAACTTACTAATATATATATACAACACACATACATGCATTCAAATTTACTGATATACATGTAACACACATTCATTTTCAGGCAAATATAACACTCATTTTCAGGCAAATACTACACACATACAAGTTTTAGGTATATATACACGCATTCAAATTATACCAATCAAATAGCCAGTATCACAGCCAGAAAATCTAATTTCAAGCATATATAAAACATAGTCAGTTTTAGGCAGGCAAAGAAACTTGTGTTTAAGTTCACAACCATACAAAATACCTAGTTTCATGCAAAGAGAAATACATAATTCACATAAACTAACAACCAAACACATTACAACCATACAACATGCTCAGTTTCAGGCGAAGAGAAATATATAGTTCACAAAAACTAACTACCGAACACATTAGAACCAAGAAATATACTTCATCCATCACACATTCATCCCGTACGATCATTCTTTCCTTTTGTATCTTGACCAGCTCCATTCCCCGAACCATCTTTATAAGACTTATCTCCAGAACCATCTTCGCTTGACCCATTCATCGATCCTTCGTCGTCCCCACTTTCTTCTTGGTTTCCATATTCTACTACCACGTCCATCTGCCTTCTCTTTTCTAGTTGCTCAGCACGTTTGCATCTCAAAGAAGCAGTCATAGGTGGTCTTCCCTTCTCTACAAACAGTATAATAAATGTCAAAATTACACCTAGCTTAATCTACACATCCTTGCTGTGTACATAGTATGATTAATTAAACAACACTATCAAAATTGAGTAAAATGTATTAAGTACAATAATCCACTACTAAAATGTATCGAGTAAAACTGAGTGCAGTAAATACTGGGAGACGATAGAAATAATAGAGTATAATGTATCGAGTAAAATGCATCCTTACGATTGTATAAAGGATATAAATTATCAAAATTGTAATGCATAGTAAAATAAAAATTTATCAACATTGTATTACATAGTAAAATTATCAAAATTGTAATATCAAAATTGCTTTAACAATTGTATTACATATGACAATTATCAAAACTGCATGAAGGATAAAACTTATCAAAATTATAATACATAGTGAAGATAAAAATTTATCAAAATTGTAATAAAAAGTAAAATGACTGAAATTGTAATATCAAAATTGCTCTAACAATTGTAGTGTACAATTACCAAAATTATATAAATGATAAAAATTATCAAAATTGTAGCAGAGAGTTAAGATAAAAATTTATCAAAATTGAAATATATAGTAAAATCATCAAAATTGTAATACCAAAATTGCTCTAAGAATTGTAATACATCCGACAATTATCAAAATGGTATAAAGCATAAAATTTAGTGTAAATGGAGTAGGAATAATCCACTTGGCCAGAAACTGCCGATCTCAGAAGGAAACCATCGGTTTCCAACAACCGCACTAAAAGAAATTTCACGTTTCAAAACAACGGTGCTTGTACTAAATCGAAAATAATAATATTACCTAGGGTTTTTGAAAAGTCTATGCTATAGGATCGTGTAATATGGATAAACTACTTGTGCGGAATTAAGTAAATAGTAAAAGCAGTAAAGTAAATGACACTAGAGATTTTTATACTGGTTCGAACTCCCGTTCTACGTCCAGTCCCAGACTCCTTCTGGAATTAAACTAGCAACCCTCACTTGACCCGGAGGAATAGGTTTACACCGCCTGAGCAACCGAACATGACTTCTACCTCCTAAGCAACCGAATAGGACTTCTACCGCCTGCGCAACCGAACAGGACTTCTTTACAAATAACAAAAGTATCCGACTGTAGTATGCTCTTTGAATAGCACTGATAAGTCAATTAAGAACAATCTTCCCATAATCTTCTCCTTTATGATATGTAGTGTAATGTGCTTGAGAATTGTGGAAGATAGAGTGATCAACGATCAGAGAATGTAAGCAATTTGAGTGCAGTTTGAAAACTAGAGAATAGATAAGAATTCAAGAATATTAAAAATAGATTCGGTGAGTTGTTTGTTGAATTCTGTAATCTATTTATAGTGTTTAAAAAGTTGCAACCATGGATGAAAAATTATATTGAAAAGAAACAGGCGCAACCGTTGATTTTGAAGACGTTACTCTTCGATGAAAAGAAGCGTCTATTCATGAAAATAGCAGTTGGAAAAATTCAGCCAGCTGAATAAAATAATTCAACCTTCTGAATCAAATTAAAACGCAAACAACAAGGAATTAGGTTATTTCTGGCCTTATTCAGCCGGCTGAATAAATTCATTCAGTCGGCTGAATATTGTGAAACAAAAATTTTGTTCCAGCATTCAGCCGGCTGAATTAATGCATTCAGCCGGCTGTTTTTAGCCTTCTGTGCATAGTTGTGCATGTGTGTATACGTTTTTTTTTATATATATCAATTCAGGAGAGATTTTAACAAATTACTAAATGATATACAGACTCCAGACTAGGAACTGACAGCTTCAAAACACTCTGAATATGAATCTGCAACAAATCTTCTACATAAATGATTAGTACACAAAATATTTTATATAGTATGTCATTAATCAAAACAATGTTAAATTGAGATTCCAACATTCTCCCCCTTTTTTATGATGACAACTATATAAGTAGAAATAATATATTTATAGAAGTACTTACTGTAACATTGTTACTCCCCCTGTTAATATGCACAAATATTTAACTTACTTTCTCCCCCTTTGTCATCGACAAAAAGAAAGGGATGCATAGAATCAAATAAGTAGTACATTATATAAATAACTCATACTCGAGAAGTCAATACTGAAAATAACAATATTCATACAATCATTAGATAAATAACCACTACAACAAAATTCATATTTAATTGCAAGAGCTAACAGCGTTTGAAATATATTTGTTGTTAATCTGTTCTAGGGTTTTAATAAACAGCGTAAGCCACGCTGTCTATCACATTGCGCCCACGCCGAAAAAATTAAGCGGCAAAACATTTTATCTTCCCTCTCATTCATCTTTCTCTACCATTCTACAACATAACCTCTTAGCATCGAATCCCTAAGAAAAATTGCAACTTTGCTCATTTCTTCACCGTTCATACCTATTTCGGTTCACAGTGACGTCCTGCAACCTTCTTTCTTCACCAACCAATTACCATATCATCGGGACTTCTCTATCCTTGGATTTCTTACAGGTAATTCTTGATGCATAATTTAGATAGTTAGCCAACTATTTTCAACGTAAATTCCTAATTGTTGCATTTCGCCTTTCATTAAAAGCATATTATATTTATTTCATGATATTTCTAATATTTAAGCAGTAAAGCATGGAAGTCAACGAATAGACTTTTAGATATTAGAGAAACAAGGCAGGTAAGTAATATACATTTCGGTGATTTTGGTAATTTGTAATCTCTTAATTTTTGGATTGGATAATTTATAAAATGATCGAGGGTTTCAAGTGTTCAAATCTTTTTCAGTAATTTCGGTAATTCACAAAATAATTTACAAAATGATTGGATAATTTCAGTGATTTTATTTGTTCAGTAAATCCTTTTCTAGTATTGGTGAAGCTGCATACCATTATTTTGCTTAGTGTTCATGAACTAAATCTCTGTTTTTCATCTCATGTTGTCATCTTTTAGCTTCGTCCCTTATTTTACAAGATGCATGAACATATATTATATTATATGTTTTATGTGTTTAATAATCAAGAAAATAGCCTTTGTAGCTTATATTTTAATAGAGGAATAGAAACTCTTTTTTGACTGGGTTCTTCAGTGGTAGCTTATATTTTAAAGGGGATGCTTAAAAAAAATTTAACTTAAATTTAAACTATTACACTAAGTTAAATATAAGTTAGTGATTGAAAGTAATTAGCTTAATTTTAAATTTAATTAAAAGTTTAGGTAATTTTAATTTATACTTCAGTTTATGTTAATTTAATTTTGATTTTAATTTTATTAAATTTTAATTTCAATTTAAAGTTTGGTCAATTTAATGCTTAGTTTATGAAGTTTAGATATGTTGATTCATTATACTCCAATTTATGATACGCACCAACTTCTCCTCGCCGATCAACCATTCACCTGATGCTATGCTCAGATCTGCACTGCTGAATGTGTACATAATTTTGGGTGAAGTTAGATATGCACTGTTAGTCAGCGCCTCTTTAGACACCTGCTTCATATGTGCTTGCTCATCATATCACATTGTCTCTTCACTGTATAAGATTTGCTCTCAGTCTTTTTGTGGCTCCCCTGTCTAATCAGCTATAGATTTGGCTGTCACACTCTATCGCTCTCAGTTGAATACTTGAATACAACTAGTTAAAGACTGTATATGCTCTGCCTCAACTCCACTATGCGCGTTCATCGGTCTCCACTCAGTAGCGAAGCTATCTCTTAGCAGCAGTCACTGCAGCACAACAGCTATACTGCAAAACCAATGCTCGATGGACTAGTGCTTTCAACTCCTACATGCTGCACTTAGCCTCACTTTGTTACAGGGAAGGAATGGCTAGCTCTACTCTCAGATGAGTGTTATACATGCTGTAATTAGCCGATATTTTTAATATTTAACTTTTTTGTTTCTTTTTTTAGGCGCTTCATAGCTTTAGAAATTATTATATTTGTTCTTCCTATTAATACCGTCTCTATTGAATTTATTTCTTTGTTTAGATTTAGGTGTACATAGTTTAGCCCATATACGACTATTTTTACACTATTCATTCCTCTCCCAAAAGAGCCATTTACCCTACTTGATCTTCTGCTTCCTTAAGAAAGATGTCTATAAGTATAAAACTATACACTTATGTTTTCCTATGTATTTAGCTATAAAACTATATATAAAGATCGTTTGTGTTACAAGCTGTAATTTATTTATGTTGCAATTACTGTAAATATCTATTTATTTTGTACGTCTGCCTCTTTGTTGTATTTATTTTTTTGATGACAGAAAGGTACTTAAGCTTCATGAATGCAGATGCATCAATTTAGTAAGAAATAGGGAGAAAACACAAATACTAAAGAAGCACTAATTCGGTGACCATCAGTGAATATATTGTTTATTTGTAACCAACTAAAATATATTATCGTGTTCAAAGTAAACCAAGACGAACCAATACTTCAAAATAGCGCATTGCTTCAAAGGGAACTAAATTTTCATCCATACAAAGTAATAGTGAACAGCATCAGAATGTTCACATGTCTGTTATAATCTTTGTACTATTTGAAGTTTTAAAAGAAGCCACAATAAAAAAATAAAAAATAAAAAAAATAAAACCATTTCCAATCAACTTTGCAAAAGTTAAATATGTGTAGAAAAATTGATGCTAAATCAGCATGTTCAAGTAAAACAGTGCACAACAAACAATCTATGTATTTTGTGAATAATAAATGCTCTAAATATGTTTGGAGAGTAAATTGAAATGATGTGTCCGGTAGAAAATTTTACATTCATATGTACAAAGGAGGATCAACTCTCCTAACCATACGCGAAAACAGAATCACAAAAAATATTTACCCAGGCTTAGATTGTAAAAAAGTGTGAATGGATAGTAGTAATGAATCTATTGTCTTTAATTGTAGACACTACTGAATACACGAGCCTTATAAGCTCTATAACAACATAACATTTGATTTTGTAAAATTAGCAATCAAACATTTGATTTTATAATATTTGTTAAAAATTAGAATCACCTAACTATGAGTTTGAGATAAATCACTACGTTAGATTCACAGCATACATTATACCAAGGGATACACAAAAAAACGAATGGAACAAACATTGCAGATAATATCAATCGGTTTTATTTAGTTATTTTAACCATATACACTTTCCTGAAATGATAACATTCCATTAGATTACATGTTTGGACTCAATAATACATATGTCATAAGTATATTGCACAAAATGTTTGATCAGGAAGAAGGACGTTGACACATTGTCCTCTAGATGATATATGCAGCTAGCATCATATACTGATCAAGCTAATTTTTTGTTTGCTATCGTATGCTACATATACTTCATTCTTTTGTGCAGGAAATGTCAAATTATTCAATTATATTGGTTCAGATTCATCTATGAATTAATGTGAAGAAGGGTAAACATGACACATGGTGTGCCAAATATTGTGTCAGTTAGAACATTCAAAAGATTAAGGAGTAAGATCACAATATGCAGTCAACTACTACGTTTTGAAACCAACCATGCAATTAATGTTCTAATGCCAAAATAAAAATATAAGGTAAAGTAATATCGTATTATAATTCTGATGTTAGAACAAAAATACATAAAATTTCAATCTTTGGTTTCGTAGGTTGTAAATTTCTTTAATGAAGTAGTTAAACTAAAAGCCACATAGCTACATCTTTCAACGACAACCCCTTAACTAATCAACTTATTTTCTTTATTCAAATGAGGATGAAGAGGCAAACATAATGCATGGTATTTTTGGTAGTTTGAAAAGACATGGTTAAAATCTATGTGTGTATACATACACACACATGCATGCATGCGTGTGTATATATATACACACAAACAAACACACACACATACATACACACATACACATACATACATACATACATATATATAGATAGATAGATAGAAAAGTCCTTATATGGAATTCAAGGCAAATGCAGAGCGTGCAACAAGACAATGCACTTCATTGACCTGTTAATTGCGGATAGTGTCATCTACCGCAAAACTTGTTTTTTTTAATGTCAGGTTTATCAAAATCGATGGTATCATAGGAACTATTATGGTCCTACTGTCCAGCCTAGAACCAAAGCAATAAATCAGTCCATGTGTCTTGAATACATCAGATGCTCAATGATAAATGACTCTGGTTTATTCAAGTCAAGTTGAATGTATTTGATTAGTTAATATACCTCTACTCTGAAAAATTCAGAGGAAAACTGATTCTTCAGTTAGGGGTTTGGCTCTTCTGCTCTGAATTTTCCAAAATAGGTGTCCAACAATATATCAGTTCCATTCACGTGTCCTGAATAAATCACAACCACTTGCTGATAAATGATTGTGGTTTATTCAAGTTAAGATGGAGATATCTAATTTATCAGCGTACCCTGCTCTAAAAAATTCAGAGTAGTATAGGGGTACGCTGGTAAATCAGTTCCATTCACGTGTTTTGAATAAATTACAGCCACACTTGCTGATAAATCACAGGTAGAAACCTAAATTTAGTTAAACGATTAGGGCACTGTTCTATCAACAAATTCATGTCAAATAAGATCAAAGAAGATCATCTATTTAATCATGGAATTCAAGACTGCAAATTGCTTAGGTGCAGCTGAAGGCCTGTCTCATTTGCATGCAGGATTAGTAGTTCGGGTCATTTTTTTACTAGTAACTGTTGTCTTCATTAAATTGTTACAGTTCTTTATTTCGTACAGAAGGTTTATAGGTTCCTTTACCGGACACCAATCACGTAGTTGGTAATGAGTCCACTGATTTTGTTGTTGCTTGTGTCCATAGGCCAGAAAGAATTTCTGCAAATCGAACCTGTAATTCAGAATCCATAATAGGTATAACACATATAATTTTTTGTCTTCTACCACAGATTCATTGTTTAATCATCCTTCGTTAAATCGAAGTTCTATGATGTAACGTACAGAACCTTGAATATCTACCATCAAATGATGAACACTTGCTGCTGGTAAGACCGCTTTCAATGGACTTTTATCATCATATCTTTATTTTTGTACTCCATTACCATTTTCTTTTTTTGTTTTCTTGAGATGTGACCACAATGTTGCAAAGTTGGCTGACAAATGTCTAGCTGGACATCTGATAGAAGATGGAAAGGAGTGAAGTTGTAAGTTGGTTCAAAAAAATAATGCAGGTTAGTGAAATTCAGTTAGGAGCTAGAAGCATATAGGAAGTGATGATTTGATTCTTCATAATTTATGATTTGTCATCGCTATCCCAAGTTCTATTTCAGTGCATGTTGTTCTGTAGCTAGAATTGTTTAATATTGCTCAATAATTGATTTTTACAGGCAAACAGTGTGGTGAACTAAGCACTAATTTCAAAGTTTGTCATTTGTTGTATGATGCACATATGTAAGTTATAACCAAATTGAATGCATGCCCCATAAGTTCACATGCTAAGATATATACGGACATTAATTTTTCCATGCTTCATCTAAAAAACTCTATAAAATCATGTTTGAGTTATTGCATGAAGGTTTCCAAATCAAACCAAAGAAATGGTTGGTTGTGTGTGGGCGTGGAAAAAACAACATGGTATCAAACTATATCTTTGTAATGGTTATTTTCACGATGGCATAGTTTTCACATATTTTTTTGAATCTGTTTAATAAAATCATGTTTCATTTATTGCACGATGGTATCATAGTGAACAAATGCCTATTTTGAGTTATTTTTATTTTATTTTTATTTTGGTGATTGTTATTTCAAGGAAATATCCTTGAGAATTAAACTATGTAACTAATTAGTTCTGATGTCTTCAATCTTATTAATGCTTGTTGGATATGTTTCCCAACAATGGCTCGATAGGACTTAAGTACAATTTACAGAAACTGGATGTGTTTTATGCAATGTTTAGTTAATTAACATTATCTAGTTTTATGTATCATGTTCTAATAATAACTAATATTATAGAATAATTTGTTGATGACCTGTACCATGGACTACTCTTATGTAGATTCCATCTACTTGCTGGTAATAGCTTTATTTAAAATGGTGGAGGAGCTTAGCTTGTTATTAGATACAGTTAGTTATAGGTGTTGGTTATCATTAATGTACCTTCCATTACCAGTGCATCAAGCATAATTTATTGTCTATCATTCCAGTGCATTTCATTGCATCATTAATGTGGTGGGCTGCTCATGTCTGCAGGTATTTGATGGACATGGTGGTACAGATGCATTATCTTTTTGGTTAAGAAGAACATCCTCAAGTATATACTTGACGATGCTCAATTTCCGAATTGTGTGGATAAATCCATAATGAGTGCATTTGCAAGAGCCTTGACTCACGTTCCCTTGACCGTTCTTTTGGAACTACTGTGCTTACTACCGTTATGTTTGGAAGGTTAGTTTTGACTTTTTGTGCTTCTGAGAGAGACTAAAGCAAGTAGCAAGATTTATATACATCTTATTCATCTTTGTCAAACTGAATACAAGCCATGGGCAACCTCCTTTTATCGCTTGTTCTTTTCTCGTCTATATTGTATACTCAGCTAAGTGTAACTACTCTCTTTCAGTTTATAGTACGAATATCAAATTATTTTGTATGAATTACTAATAACTCTATGTTTGTTTGCATGTGATAATTAGTTGATAGTGCTTGCCAGCATTGACTGTGGTGCAACTAAATCTTATACAGATGAAAATAAATAGACTAGGAATCAGGCAGGCCTTACATAGACAACGGGAAGAGTTACATTGTGAAAGCACCTGCAACAGTTTCTAGATCAGTTGAAACTCTTCGCGATTTACATCAAGGAAGAAGAACTGTTACTCGTTTTCTATATAAAGCGGTGCACCAGTACTTGCAAGAGCTAGTTTTTACTACCAGAATGATAACGGCAAGGCTTCACCTCCCACTTTTGAGTTGTAGCTAGATGGGAAACAAATTAGATGAATACTGTGCTAAACGCTTTGATAGGTTTGAATTGGTATCTTTCTCATCTGCTTTGGATATTTTTTTTTATTGCATGCATTGTGTTATTCATATAATTATAAGCTAAAATGATTAATATATCCATCAATTGTTTGATATGTATTAGCTGTCTTCAGCCTACATCCTATAAGATACATATTTCCTAAATGTATCGAGATAAAGACCTGTTGAGAAGATATGATACATTTTTCATTATTATTATTTTACTTTAAAATTTAAGTAACCATTGAACAGTTTAATTATCACACAATGACATGTTAATGTAACTGTCAATGAAATTGGTTTTTTCCTCCATCAATTGAGTAAAATTAATATAAATTCCATTAGATTTATTGGAACCTGTACAAAATTGTTGTGGATGACCTCTATGCATTTGTTTACCTATCCATCTAATACTGTTCCAGGTTATGTATGTAGGGCCCTTTCTGTTGGTTCTTTGTCTCGTTGTTGTCCAGCAAGAGGAGAACGGTTCTCTTGTAGGTCGGTTATCCTTATTTTTTGATAACTGAATAAAATCACAGTTGCTAAGTCTACTAGCAAAATCACTTGACCAAAAATATTATATATTCAATCTTCATGTTTTGACCAACGAAAAATGCTATAAAGCAGTATAAAAGTAAACAAAAAGCTTATGCATTCATTTTTAGAATTTGCAAACTGGGTAGAATGTGAAATAAAACTATATATACAACTGATGTATTTCTGGTTCTATTTACTAGGGGTTGCAACCTTCTGTCACAGTGCTGCAACTCATATGAAAACAAGTATTGCAAAGACAAACTTCTGGGAAATCAATGAAAACAATAATGCATCATTTGCTTGGAAAACTTTGCTCAAGGTTAGAATAATGACCAATGGATTAATAGAATAAAAATTGCCAATGGTAGAGATTCAAGCATAGCATTTGATCCATAGATTAATCGTAACTCCCAAGCACACATGTTGTAATTCCTACAATTACTTAGCTTGAATTTTAGGAATAAGTCTAAGAATAAGAAAATCTTATTGTATGAACTAATTTATTGTATTGTTAAGAACAAATCATGATACAATGAATGATGAATCATGTTCAGTGCATGCAACCTGATTTATGACATGTTTGAAGTGGATGCAAACTGCATTAGTGTAAATAATCCATCAATTGATCGTTAAGACACACAATCTCATTATCTGGAAATATTTCAAAAACTAGTCTAAATACAGATGTTTTGATTTTTTTATTATGGGAGCATTAAAAATAGTTATAATTCTTATTTATCATTATTTTTATTTCAACAAATCCTCAAGATAATTATGTACTCAATTTAAAGCACCTATCTCATTTTTTCTCTGTCAAGTTAGAAAAGAGATAATATTTAGACTGGAATATTATGGTTGTTCAACCATGAATGCAACCTGCTTAGGTATGACCCTTTAACTTTTTAACAACGTTATTATTTATGAATAATACATGTATATTCATTAACCACTTTATTTACTCTTCATTTGGGTAAACATGTGCTTTATATCTGTGTATTACATATAAGGAGTTTCGAAAATTATATGCATCTTAAACCATATGACTATTTAATGCTTTGACCTTATAGAATGGCCTTGATAACTTACTAAAATAAAGGTATATCTGTGTATAGTTTTTGCCACCGCTTTCACAAAAATACCCAAGTTAAATAGGATAACTCTTATGCACATCAATAAAGATTTCAGAGATGGAACCACAAAAAAAACTTCAAATTGATTTATAAAATATGAACATCTCCATAACTCATCTATTATGAAGACTAGAAATGTTAAAATTTTAAATACTCGATAAATATTCTGAGCTAAATAAAGTAAAATTTCTTTTTTTTTCCAATAGAAATTTGGAGATCAATGGATTCAAAAGTGCTTGTACAAGATTGCTCGGGCTGGAAAAATCAAATGTTTTACTGGAGTAGTTGATCCATATGAGCACCATTGAATAATGAGGTACAACAATTTGTGAATCAGCTGAGATTTTTATTTCAATATTGAATTATGTGAACATGCTTCCTACTGACATTTCAAATAATACTGCAAGCACATGAACTATATCTGCCACTACTGCTAATCTATAAAAGCATAAATTCTGTTATACGTCTAAAGCTTACTGTAATTACTACTCATAGGATGTTGACAAAGCCATGGTTAGTGATAACTCAACAACAAAAAGTCAAGAAAAAAAGACGGAAGGAGGAATCTTGCCGAGTTCAGACTGCCCTGTTGGCAACAATTCAGTAAACCAATGTCTAACTATCTTCGTACTGCCACTTTTCATTTTCAGCCTGTATTTGAACTACTTTTATGCACGTTTTGTCGATAATATTAGATGCAAACTTGCTTTCTAGATATTGTGCATTTGTCTAATTTTGTATGCAGTTGGTTTATAAATTTTCTCTCTTTATGGGTTTATGTAAACTTTGTTCATGGATATTGTGTTCAACTTATTTTATGGAAGTGATTAATAATTATGCTTTTATTTTACAATTTTTAGTTTGATTTGTTTATGTTATGTACATTAACTGATTAAAATATAATTAAATGTAGTTTATATTAATGATATGTGTGAATATTGCAATGGCACAACATTGCTGTCAATTCTTTGGAAAAAAAATGCATATCCCTACGACAGCGTTTATACATTGCTGTCAATTCATTGGAAAAAAATGCATATCCCTACGACAGCGTTTATACATTGCTGTCAATTCATTGGGAAACAAAATGCATATCCCTACGACAGCGTTTATACATTGCTGTCAATTCATTGGGAAACAAAATGCATATCCCTACGACGGCGTTTATACCTTGCAGTAGAAAACTATTAACAGCGTTTATACCTTGCAGTAGAAAAATTATTAACAGCGTTTAAAAAACGCTGTAGAAAGTGGGTTTTTGACAGCGTTTATATTTTGCAGTTAAAAATTTAGGATCAACGACCGCATGTCGTTATACAGCGTTTTTAAAAACGCTGTGAAAACTTTTAACAGCGTTTTTCAAACGCTGTGAAAAGTCTTTTTTGTTGTAGTGAACTAGATAGAACATCATAGAAGTTTGATTAAAAATAGTAGAAACAATAATAATTAAAACTGAGTAGAGAGAGAAGGCCGATCATCATTGGAATCCGAACTTGAAGACGACCATTGAAAAGGAGATGGATTGTGAACTTCGGTGGATGTAGATCCAAAACAAGAAATTTTATCCCATATTTTATTAAGAAAACCTTTTATGGAGTTGAATTTCTTTTCCATTTTCTTTTCAAGAGCCTTAATATCCCGATGAAGTTTGGATTGATTTCGGGAGAGAGTGATGATAGCTTGTCTGGAGGAAGTTTCCAGGCTAACAACTTGAATGGAGTCATCATCCTCTTCTTCTTCTTCATGTTGAGTATGTGAAGAAGAGGCAATAATAGTGTCACGAGGTTGAGGAATACCTTGTTGAACATTATGAGACCATTGTTGAAAAGAAATGATTTGTTGTGAAGGAGGCCGGTGTGGAAGACCCATCAATCCTAAAGTTTTTGCGCCTAACTCACTAATGCTTGAAAACTCGGAGTCGGGCATTGGAATGCCAAAGTTGAGAGGGATACGCATAATATAAGCACCATAATGAATGGTCTTATTTTTCTTCGGATTGTGATGTCTTGAAATTTATCTAAAATGATTTTGCCCCAATTTACTTGTTGGTTGGAGTAGATTGAGTAAAGGGCTTGAAAATCTCTTTTACAGACTTTTTCATAACTTCCCGTTCGAGGTTGTAGAGAGCGAATGAAGGCACGGTGAATAAGAATTGCTTGTGGTCGTAAGGTGCTAGACTTTAATGCACTTAAATCGGTAAGATGATCAGACAAGAAACGATGTGAAACTTCGTCTTTATGATCCATATCATCTATACCAACACCTTGAAATGGACAATTTAAAATATTGCCTAATCTTTGTAAAGGCAAGAAAATTTAGTGCCACAAACTATTGACCATACACAATCTTGTCGATTTTGAGGATTATGATGGTCTAAATTCAGATTAGCAAGAAAGAGTTTGATCAAAAGATGATTAATTTTGACATTATTTGGAGCATACCCTATTAGATTATCAAAGTGGAATTGCTCCGCCAATTCTCTAATTCGGTAAGCTGCAAAATCTAGAAATTTCATGAAAGCCCCTTCAAAGATATTGGAATTTTTCATAGAATTGAATCGTGAAATTGCAACATCATTCCATAGCCATTGTCGAATCTGATCTTCGGATGGACCGGAGGTGGATTCTCTTGTGCGTTTGGATCTTGGAGCCATTAGAGAGTAAAGTGATGTAAGAAGTTTGATAGTTTGAGGTAAAAAATGGCTAGGGTTCTGAAGTGAATTGGTAAGAAATGAAAAGATGAATATATAGTAGGTAAAAAGCAAGGGCAAAAGTGGAAGAATAGAATGTAGGGACAAGTTAAAAAAATGCCTCAGATGGAATTCAGCCGGCTGAATCAATTGAATCAGCCATCTAAATTGCTTTGAGTTTCAACCCGCAAAGAAATAGTTCATTTTTAACTAATTCAGATGGCTATTTGAATTGATTCAGCCGTTTGAATCTGGAAAAAATTTATATTTTCATAATATTCAGCCGTCTGTTTTGTTATAAACAGCCGACTTAATTTGTGCAGAGACTCATATCAGCCCATTTAAATATAAAATACAGTATATATAACCAATGTAAATAATTTTTTGAACATTCTGAAAATAAAAAATAACATGTTAACAGCATAAAAAAAATTAAAAAGATTTGGAAGAAGAGCTTGGAGTGTGATATTCATTCGGTTCTATTTTTGTGTTTTCTTGATATGGCCTGAGTGGTGACCATCTATTGCCGCGTTCCCATGAATTCAGAGATATTGGTGGACGCTGTGGCGATAGTTCTCAAGCATTGCGTCGGGACGGAAAACAAACAACAGATGGTTGATGAACTGTGCTTTTGGATGAAAATCCACAAAATTTCAATGCGACTAGTTCTAAATAGCTTATCCGCTTGGCGTTAACCTTTTGTTCATAATACAATTCGCGTTGTAATTCCAGAGATTCCTTTTGGTAATGATGAATGCCATCTATTTTTTCTTTGGTAGATGGTGAACCAAAAAATAGAGATCTTCTTGTTCTTTTACCAAGCGGAGTATAACCTGTGTGAGTAGATGGAGGCACAATTGGTATAGGTTCATAAATCGGCGTTGGAGTTAGTAAATTCACCGATCACGAACTAGGAGAAGAATAAGATAGAGCAGAGGATTCAGAATTATGCTGGGACGACATTTTGAGAAATGTATATGAAACTTAAAAAAAAAATTATTTAAAACTAATGTCAAAAGAAGGAAGATTAGTAGAGGTATATATGTGAAAAGACATATATAAATAGAAAATAGATTTTTGGTTAGTTTTATAAGAACCAGAGAAAAATTTGGTTGGAGGAAAACAAATGTAAGGTAAATATAAAAAAATGACAACCATCTAAAGCTAAAAAGAAAGGAGTAGTGAAGGGGTAGAACACTAGACTTCCAAGTAAGAGATCTCGAGTTCGAGTCTTGAAATTTTTTTTTTAAATTATAAATCCTTGAAGAATACAATTCCTAATTCTCTTCTTAATTTTATAAATATATTTTCATTAAAAGGTTTTGTAAATATATCTGCCAATTGATTTTCAAAGGATACAAATTCTAGTCTGACTAAATCCTTTTCAATAGTATCACGAAGAAAATGTTGACGTATTTCAATATGTTTTGTTCGTGAGTGATTGACAAGATTTTTTGATAAATTTATAGCACTAGTATTATCACAAAAGATTGTTGATTTCGATAAATTAACACCAAAATCTTGAAGCGTTTGTTGCATATAAATGACTCGAGCACAAGCTAAGGCAGCAGAAATATATTCTGCCTCACAAGTTGAGAGTGAAACTGTCACGACCCGACTTTCTTAGCCCAGAAAGACGCATCATGATTTAAGAAAGAAAGGGATAGAAGAAGAAAAGATAGGAAATTTGAGAGTTTCTTTAGTCTGTTTACACAACAGAGCCTTATATATATACATATACACAGACATGCACACCAATATACACGGTATTTCAAACTATATTACAGTTAAAACATTCATGCACTTCAAAATTACAACATTACTTCTTAAATTTAGCACATGCATCAAAGAATAAACACATATTTAGTTTTGAAAAGGTGTTTACTCACAGGAAAATAACAGAGAAGCATGAACATTTGTATGCACAGATATTTCACAACAAACTCTTATGTAAACATGCATTCACATCCAACATTCAAGTAAACATTGCATATCATGTTACTACAACATTTATCAGACATATCAAAACATAGTAACAGATTTTAAAACTATTTTTAAAGTTAGGTTTACTCACCTTAGAAAATGCAGAGAGCTTAAAACTGGATTGAAAGCTGAATTTGCTTGATTTCTGGAATTTGAAAAACTGAAGCTTTGTTGAACTGGAACTTTGTAAATCTGAAGCTAGTTGTTGTTTAAGTTTGAAACAGAGATGAATCCTGGTTTTTGATTACAGGTTGAATTTTGCTGATTGCTTTACAGGTTGAATTTTGAAATTGAAACTTTGCTAGATAATTGAATTTAGTCTTAACTTGGTTAAACTTAAAACTTGATAACCTATGATTTATAACCCGAGGTAAACCCAAAGTTTACTCGAGCATATACCCGAGTAACTCACGATATCCACTCAACTTCGAGGCAAACACCAAAATCCTCGAGTACGCCCCGATAATCACCTTTAATTAATTACATCCTGTAATTATACATTAATTACCTACACTAAGTAATTATACTTATCAATCTTATTAAGTATTCATACTTAATCCTTTATCGAGTGATTATCTTTAAATAAATTTACAAATTAATTAACTTAAATTAATCACATTCCTTTATTAATTACACTTGAGTAATTCATCTCTTAATTACCCTTAACAAATTAATTAATCTTTTTAATTACAGATTAATTATTATTTTAATCATTAATTAATAAAACTTAATAACAAATTAATTAATTCTTAATTATCAGTTAATTAATCCTTAGATTAATTATCTCTTAATTATTAATTAATAACACCTAATTATTAATTAATAAAACTTAATTACAAATTAAGTACTTCTTATTTACTAGCTAATTAATCTTTAATTACTTAATTAATTAACTTCTAATTACTTAATTAACAATCTTAATTACTTAATTAATTCATCTCTAATCATAAATTAATCAATCTTAATTACTTAATTAATTATTAATTAATAAACCTTTATTATTAATCAATTCTTAATTAACCATTTATTAATCTCTGATTACTTAATTAATGATTAATTATAACTTAATTAATTAATCACTAATTACAACTTAATTTCTTAATTAATTAATCACTTAATCCTGCTTAATCAATCTTTAATTAAAACTTAAAATAAATTCTTAACTTAAATTAACATTTAATAAATCTCTTATTACTCAAAATAGTTTTAAAGATAATTAAATTTTAATTAAAGTTAAGAATTTATTTTAAGTTTTAATTAAAGATTGATTAAGCAGGATTAAGTGATTAATTAATTAAGAAATTAAGTTGTAATTAGTGATTAATTAATTAAGTTATAATTAATCATTAATTAAGTAATCAGAGATTAATAAATGGTTAATTAAGAATTGATTAATAATAAAGGTTTATTAATTAATAATTAATTAAGTAATTAAGATTGATTAATTTATGATTAGAGATGAATTAATTAAGTAATTAAGATTGTTAATTAAGTAATTAGAAGTTAATTAATTAAGTAATTAAAGATTAATTAGCTAGTAAATAAGAAGTACTTAATTTGTAATTAAGTTTTATTAATTAATAATTAGGTGTTATTAATTAATAATTAAGAGATAATTAATCTAAGGATTAATTAACTGATAATTAAGAATTAATTAATTTGTTATTAAGTTTTATTAATTAATGATTAAAATAATAACTAATCTGTAATTAAAAAGATTAATTAATTTGTTAAGGGTAATTAAGAGATGAATTACTCAAGTGTAATTAATAAAGGAATGTGATTAATTTAAGTTAATTAATTTGTAAATTTATTTAAAGATAATCACTCGATAAAGGATTAAGTATGAATACTTAATAAGATTGATAAGTATAATTACTTAGTGTAGGTAATTAATGTATAATTACAGGATGTAATTAATTAAAGGTGATTATCGGGGCGTACTCGAGGATTCTGGTGGCCTCGAAGTTGAGTGGATATCGTGAGTTACTCGGGTATATGCTCGAGTAAACTTTGGGTTTACCTCGGGTTATAAATCATAGGTTATCAAGTTTTAAGTTTAACCAAGTTAAGACTAAATTCAATTATCTAGCAAAGTTTCAATTTCAAAATTCAACCTGTAAAGCAATCAGCAAAATTCAACCTGTAATCAAAAACCAGGATTCATCTCTGTTTCAAACTTAAACAACAACTAGCTTCAGATTTACAAAGTTCCAGTTCAACAAAGCTTCAGTTTTTCAAATTCCAGAAATCAAGCAAATTCAGTTTTCAATCCAGTTTTAAGCTCTCTGCATTTTCTAAGGTGAGTAAACCTAACTTTAAAAACAGTTTTAAAATCTGTTACTATGTTTTGATATGTCTGATAAATGTTGTAGTAACATGATATGCAATGTTTACTTGAATGTTGGATGTGAATGCATGTTTACATAAGAGTTTGTTGTGAAATATCTATGCATACGAATGTTCATGCTTCTCTGTTATTTTCCTGTGAGTAAACACCTTTTCAAAACTAAATATGTGTTTATTCTTTGATGCATGTGCTAGATTGAAGAAGTAATGTTGTAATTTTGAAGTGCATGAATGTTTTAACTGTAATATAGTTTGAACTACCGTGTATATTGGTGTGCATGTCTGTGTATATGTATATATATAAGGCTCTGTTGTGTAAACAGACTAAAGAAACTCTCAAATTTCCTATCTTTTCTTCTTCTATCCCTTTCTTTCTTAAATCATGATGCGTCTTTCTGGGCTAAGAAAGTCGGGTCATGACATTTTAATTACAAACCTTTAATTAATTAATTACTCATTAAATATTAATCATCCTTGATTAATTATTCATTAATTACATAAAGTAATTATCCTTTAATTAATTTCACAAATTAATTATTCTTAACCATTAACAGTAATTAGCCTTTAATTACTATCATTAAATTACAATAATTAATGATCCTTCATTTGCTTCCATTAATTAATCACTTTTATTAATCAACCTTGATTAATTATATTAATTAATAATCCTCTAATTACTTCATTAATTAATTACCTTCTAGTTAATTAAATAATTAATCATTAATTAACTACATTCACTAATTAACCTTAATTAATCATAATAGTAATTAATCATCTTGTAATTACCTACCTTAATTAATTAACTACTTAATTAATTATATTAATTAATTACTCTTTAATCACTTATTATTGATTTATTACATATCAATTTATTAATCATCTCTTAATGATCTTCCTTAATTAATCTTCCTTGATTAATTATACTTTAATTACATTAAGTAATTACCCTTTAATTAATTAATTATAGTTATATTCCAGGCTCATCTTCCCTAAGATATTTCAATTGCTCTTCATCCAATTAATATTAGGCTTCGATCTTTAAATGAATAATGATTGTAAGATTTTAATTTCATTTTTAAAAACAATTGCAAGTAGAAATACTCAGTTAATATTTCAAGAAAATATATTTTACAGTAGGAAATAAATTATGGTCAGAAATCAATCATCTCAATTCTATACTTTGATTATCTTAATAGATTTTTATTAGTGAATGATGAATTTAGGTGAAGAAACCATGATTTTTAGATAAGTAAATATTGGGAATTTCTGAGATGATCAGAATTTGAGAATTTATAGAATTCCGGTGATCGGCGTGATCGAATTGGATGATTTTTGGTCTAGAGGTGGCCAACGTGATAAGGTTCTGTGGAAAAATGGTGGAAGTGATGTTTGATCGTCGTGGCAACGGTAGTGAATTGAAGTAGGGTTTCGAATGGGTTTATCTTGAGGTCGGAAATTCCTCTACCGTGGTGTCTCTGGGTGATCGAGCTTCACCAGAACTTGGGAGATGATAGCGTGGAGGCTATCGAGGGTGTGGTCGGAGTTCCTGATGAACGGCGATGGTCGTGACGACCTATGGTGGCCGGCGACGTTAGTACACGTGCACGTGTACACGTTTGAGTGTCTGGGTTTGTTGCGTTTTGGAGAAGACGAGTTCGACTCGGTGAATGTTCGTGCTTTTTGATAGTCGACTCGAAGCAGATGGGTGTTCGCGTGGACTCGGGGTAGACTCGGGGAAGTGTGGGGCTCGGGTGAGTGTGCGAGTTTGGTTTCAGTTTAAAAATTATATAAAACCAAGTTTTAAAATGTTTAAAAGTTTTTAAGTTATTTAAACAATTTGTTTTCAAAGGAAAATGTTTAAACAAGTTTAAATGTATATTGTAAATATTTTAGTTTAAATAAATGATTAACTAAGTTTTAAGGTGCAACAAGGTTAGTGGGTAGCGCCCAAGTAGTATAAGATTCCTCTGTCTAGAGTCCCTTTTTATTTCGGCTTTGTGGGCGGTTGCTAGCTACAACCGCGGGGTTTCTTATTCGGGAATTATCCAGTAAGGGATGGTTCCGGCTTTGTGTTGCAGGGGAGCGGGCGTACTCCTCGATACGTTGATCTAGGCCACGTACTGTGACGGGCGGTACCCCAGTAGCCCTGCCATTGTATGGAAATCCAACTTCCAATAAGTGTCATCGGACTTGATTGTATACCTATGTATGCTGGAATTTAATGAATGTAACAATTTCGGCTATATGAGTATTAATTTGAAAACCCTAGACCCTATTATAATAGAACTGAATTTCCTATCAAATGTTTTGGTTATCGTAAAGTAAAAACTTTTCCGTGTTTATGTGCGGGAAGTCTTACGAGATACCTTTTCTTTCAAAAGTTTTTCAAAGTTAAACAAATTTTAACCGTTTACTCACACCAGACCCATGTCTGACCCAAGTGTTTATTTTCTGTTTTATAAACTCTTGGGTACTCAAATTTTTACGAGTAGCCAAGGGATTCAGGTTTGCTTTGACGAATTCTGAAGGAGCAATGGAACAGGAGGCTTCAGTGTTTGTAGATATAGTGTTCCGTTGTGTTGATCTCTGAGTCATTTGTTTGAAATGTATTTTGAGTTGTAATAACTAGACAGGTGTTTATAACTGTCTAGTATGTGTTGTATAAGCTGTGTAACTCTGATAGTCGTTGTATATTATGTAATACTTATGTTATTAATATAATTTATTCATTTCACTGTTGATATTCTAGTGTTGTTCTTTCTTTCTTCTCTATCTTTTCTCTTTTCTATCCCTTTCTTTCTTCAGATGATGCGTCTTTCTGGGCATAGGAAGGCGGGTCGTTACAGAAACACAATTTTGTTTCTTACTAAACCAAGAGACTAAGGATTGTCCAATGAAGTGACAAGTCCCAGTCGTACATTTACGATCCGTCCGACATCCTCCAAAGTCAGCATCACTATATGAAACTAACTCGAAAGGACATTTTTTTGGATAGAAAAGTCCAAAATCTTTGGTTTTACTACTAAAACGCAATATGCGTTTTACTGCTCGTATATGTGATTCTTTAGGATTTGCTTGGAATCGTGCACATAAACAAACACTCATCATTATGTCAGGTCTACTAGCAGTTAGATAAAGTAATGATCCAATTATACTTCGATATAATTTTTGGTCAACACTTTTGCCATCTTCATCTCTATCGAGATGAACTGCTGTACTCATTGGAGTTGATTTAGCAGAAGTATTTTCCATATTAAAGCGTTTCATTAGATTATTACAATATTTTTCTTGATTAATAAAAATTCCATTTTCTATTTGTTTAATCTGTAAACCAGGAAAATAAGATAATTTTCCCATATGTGACATTTCAAATTCTTTGGTCATTATTTTTTGAAAATTCTTGACATAATTTTTCATTTGTAGAGACAAAAATAATATCATCTACATAAATTTGAATAATTAAAATATCATTTTTAGTTCTTTTAATAAAAAGAGTTTGATCAACCTTTCCAATTTCAAAACCGGAATCTATTGGGTAGCTCTTAAGACGTTCATACCAAGCATGGGGTGCTTGTTTTAGACCGTATAAGGCTTTCTTAAGTTTATAGACGTGGTCTGGAAAATTTTCATGTGTGAATAATGGAGGTTGTTCAACAAAAACATTTTCTTTTATATAACCATTTAAGAAAGCACTTTTAACATCCATTTGATAAAGTTTGAAATTATGAAAACATGCAAAGGCCAGTAAGATTCGTATCGCTTCAAGTCGTGCAACTGGAGCAAATGTTTCTTCGTACTCAATTCCTTCTTCTTGATTATATCCTTGTGCAACTAATCTAGCTTTATTCCTAGTTATATTACCTTGTTCATCTGCTTTATTTTTGAAAACCCATTTAGTACCAATGATTGTTTGATCACTTGGTCTAGGAACTAGTTCCCAAACTTCGTTTCGATTTTAGAAAGAAAAGCTGTATGGCCCATTTGATTAAGTTGATTTCTAGTTCTAACATGTGAATCAATTTCTCCTATGACATTTTCTACTGGACGATCTCGTAAAATCCTAGGAGGTGATCTTAATTCATTTTCATTATGATTAATGTTTTCATTTCGTCCAAAATTATAAGAAACGTTTTCATCTTCTTCAAAATTATTTTGAGTAACCATATTTGTGATTGTTTTAGGAATATCCTCAAAAAAATTATTAAATTTGAAATTTTCGTCGAATGAAACATGAAGTGTTTCTTCGATTGTTTTTGTTCTTTTATTGAAAATTCGATAAGCTTTACCTCGATCTGAGTACCCTATGAAGATTCCTTCATTGGATTTTGAATCGAATTTTCCAAGCTGATCTTTTGTGTTTAAGATAAAACATTTTGAACCAAAAGTTTCAAAATATGAAATGTTTGGTTTTCTTTGATGAAAAAGTTCATATGCAGTGTGTTTCATTAAAGGTCGGATAGAGACACGATTTAGAACATAGCAAGCAGTAGCTACAACTTATGCCCAGAAATGTTTTGGTAATGTATTTCCATTCAACAAAGTTCTTGCACATTCTTGTAATGTTCTATTTTTCCTTTCTACAACTCCATTTTGTTGTGGTGTTCTATGAAAAGAAAAGTTATGGTAAATTCCTTTTTTATTACAAAAATGTTCAAATGCTTCATTGTCAAATTCGCCTCCATGATCACTTCTAATATTTTTAATTTTTAATTTTTTGAGATTTTGAATTCTCTTTGCAAAAATCTTGAAATTTTCAAAAGTATCACTTTTATTTTTTAAGAAAATAGTCCAAGTATATCTTGAAAAATCATCTACTATAACAAATACATATTTACTATGATTTATAGATTGAATTTGAGTTGGACCAAAAAGATCTAAGTGTAATAGTTCTAGTGGTTGTCGTAGAAATATTTTTCTTTGATTTAAAAGATGATTTTGATAATTTTCCTAATTGACAAGCATCACAAATATTGTTTACTTTAAAGTTCATTTTCGGTAAACCCTTTACTAAATTATTTTTAGATAATTTATTTATAGTTTTGAAATTAATATGACAAAACTTTTTGTGCCATAACCAAAGATCATTTTCTTTGGCTATTAAACACATATTTGTAGTATAATTTATATTCATATTTAAAACATAAATATTTTTGTCTCTAAAGCCTTCAAAAATAAGATTCTTATTTTGATAAAAAATACTACACTTATTTTCAGAAAAAGAAATATTGAATCCTTTGTCACACAATTAGCTAATACTAAGTAAGTTGTGTTTCAAATTTTTAACTAATAAAACATCTATAATAAGAGGTGAATTGGATATACCGTTATTGCTCACATCGCCTTTGCGATGACATATCGTTTGGAATTATCTCCAAATGTGACAGAACCTCCATCTGAGTAGTTAATGTTTTTGAGCATCTCTTTGTTTCCTGTCACGTGTTTTGAGCAACCACTGTCTAGTATCCATTTTCCTTTCTTTTTGGATGGTACCTGCAAAATATAGAATTAACATTGGTACCCACCATTTTTTTTGGGTCCTAAAAGTTAGGTCTTAGGAAGCCAAACCCAAGAGGGTTCAGAATTCCTTTTGAAAACAAAATCTTTGTTTTTATGAACAGTTTTTATAAAAGATTTTACATACTTATTTCTTATTGAAGAATTATTTGTTTTAGGAACCCAAATTTTAATTGAAGTAGTAAAATTGGTAATTTTAGAACTAGATTTTTCAACTTTATTTTTATATGAAGAATTCTTTTTCTTTGAAATAATTTTAGAAGATTGTTTATATCCTAGTCCTCTTTTATTTGAAACAGTTTGAGAATTTTCTATAATTTTGGAAAGATTTTCTCTACCTTTATTAAAATTAGAAACATTTTTAGTAATGTCTTCTAACTTTGTCTTAAAGCTAGAGTTATCTAACTCTAAAATCTTGATATTTTATTTAAGGTCATGATTTTTGATTAATAAGGCATCATTCTTTTCTTTCTGAGTTTCTATCTCTTGACTTAACAGAGAAAGTTGAGATGTCATATTAGAACAAGATTCTTGAATAACTTGGAGTTCTTTTTCTAAAATTTTCTTTTCATCTCTTAGCATTTCTACTTCGATTTCAGTTCTATTCAATTTTTCAAGAGCTTCTTTGTACTTTCTATTTTTTCCTTTTAATTTGTCAAGTAATTCTAAATTGATTTCCAAAAGGTCATTAAAAGTTAGATCACATACCTCGTCTTTTGTAGCCATAAAGAAAATGTTGGCTTGTTCCGAATCACTGTCTGAGTCACTTTCTGATGATGAAGATGATTCTGTATCGTCCCATGTGACAGAGAAAGCTTTCTTCTTGAATCTATCCTTTTTGTGCTTATACTTGTCTCTCTTTTTCTCAGGACAGTCTTTTTTGATGTGACCTTTCTTGTGACATTCATAACATTCTAGAGTAGATGATGATTTGTTGTTGTTGTTATTGTTGCTGGAGTTGTTCTTGTTGTTTCTAAATTTGTTATTCTTTCTAAATTTCAAGAACTTTTTGAAATTTTTAGTAATGAACACCATATCTTCTTCATCTGAATCTGATTCATCTTTTTCTGCCTGGAATGCTATATTTTTCTTATCTTGAGCTTGTACTCGTTTTGCCTGCAGATTAACTTCATAAGACATTAGATTTCCAATCAACTCTTCTGGTTTTATGGTTGAAATGTCGTTAGCTTCTTCGATTGCTAAGACTTTTCTTTTCCATTCATTCGTTAGTGAGTTGAGGATTTTTGAAACAATATCAAAATCTGTGTACGTTTCTCCTAATGCTATCAAAGAATGATATATATCTTGAAACCTAGAGCACATTTCATTGATAGTTTCATCTTGCTTCATTTTGAAATTCTGGAACTGATTTTTGAGCATAGAAATTTTACTTTGTTTGACTTTATTAGTTCCTTCATGTGTAACTTTAAGTGTACGCCAAATTTCATGAGCAGTTTTACACATGCTTATTCTATTAAACTCATTTTTGTCTAATGCACAATATAACATATTCATAGCTTTAGCATTTGAAGTAGCATCTAATTTTTGCGTGTTAGACCATGCTGAATATTCAGTAGTAGGAATAATATATTCAAATTGCATAATGTTCCAGGTATCATAACTACTTGCTTGTATATAGATTTTCATTCTAGTGGCCCAATAGTTATAGTTCATTTCATTAAATAGAGGAGGTCGTGCAGTAGATTGACCTTCTGTAAAGGTAGTGTTAGAAACAGTGCTGGTGTTGTTTTCCATATTAAAAATAATATCAGATAACTATGTTACGGTTATATGATGGTCAAGCTCTGATACCAAATGAAAAGTATATGCTATAGGATCATGTAATATGGATAAACTACTTGTGCGGAATTAAGTCAATAGTAAAAGCAGTAAAGTAAATGACACCAGAGATTTTTATACTGGTTCGAACTCCCATTCTACATCCAGTCCTAGACTCCTTCTGGAATTAAACTAGCAACCCTCACTTGATCCGGAGGAATAGGTTTACACCGCCTGAGCAACCGAACAGGACTTCTACCGCCTAAGCAACCGAATAGGACTTCTATCGCCTGAGCAACCGAACATGAATTCTTTACAAATAACAAAAGTATCTGACTGTAGTATGCTCTTTGAATAGCACTGATAAGTCAATTAAGTACAATCTTCCTATAATCTTCTCCTTTATGATATGTAGTGTAATGTGCTTGAGAATTGTTGAAGATAGAGTGATCAACGATCAGAGAATGTAAGCAATTTGAGTGTAGTTTGAAAACTAGAGAATAGATAAGAATTTAAGAATATTAAAAATAGATTCGGTGAGTTGTTTGTTGAATTCTGTAATATATTTATAGTGTTTAAAAAGTTGCAACAATAAATGAAAAATTATATTGAAAAGAAACAGGCGCAACCGTTGATTTTGAAGACGTTACTCTTCGATGAAGAGAAGCGTCTATTCATGAAAATAGCAGTTGGAAAAATTCAGCCGGCTGAATAAAATAATTCAGTCTTTTGAATCAAATTAAAATGCAACAGCAAGGAATTAGGCTATTTCTGGCCTTATTCAGCCGGTTGAATAAATTCATTCAGCCGGCTGAATATTGTGAAACAAAAATTTTGTTTCAGCATTCAGCCGGCTGTTTTCAGCCTGCTATGCATATTTGTGCATGTGTGTATACGTTTTTTTATATATATCAATTCAGGAGAGATTTTAACAAATTACTAAATGATATACAGACTCTAGACTAGGAACTAACAGCTTCAAAACACTCTGAATATAAATCTGCAACAAATCTCCTGCATAAATGATTAGTACAAAATATTTTATATAGTATGTCATTAATCAAAACAATGTTAAATTAAGATTCCAACAGTTTTGGCAACTAACAAAATTACACTCGACGGTTTGAGTTTTGAAGCTTGCGAACCTAAGATCAAATAAATTATAGGGTTTGGAAATTACTTACTTGAACCACTTGCTTGAACAGAAGATGTCAATTTTTGGCTTTGCTGAGATGATCGAGCTTTCTTCCACATTTAGTAGACGGCGATAAGCTTCAATAGCATGCATGAATTTTTTTTTCTTCTGGCCGTGCGTGAAGAGGAACGTGACTGGGTGCCTTGTGATAGAATGAAAAAGACGTTGTTGTTAAGAGCTGGGAAGCTATTTTTTTCTATAGGTGGCCTTTAGTTTCCATGGTCCAAAGAGCAAACGGGGTGTTAATAGTACACTAAAATTAAAGCCCAAAAAAAGGAGCGGTAGCCAGATCTGTAGACGGGCTCACAAAAATTTGGCTGACCGCTCTTTAAAAATTTCCCTGCCCCTTTCTTCTCGCCATTCTCCAATTGAAACTTTCCTCGCTGCATTTCCATTTCAAATCCAACTATAACCACGATATGGCTGACCGTTTTTCTCTTCAGTCGTGCCCTAAATCGTTCACCTTCCCACTATTTCATTTTCCGCTCCAGGTCCTTTAAACCCTAAACCCTAATTTGTAGCCGTCACTGATGTAATTCTCCCTCTGCGATGCAAGTTAACTGCTGCGAAAGTGTCTACAGCTAATGAAAGCTGTATTTCGATAACATATTTAGTGTTACGGCCCAATTAGGTAGAACTCACCCCCAAAAGCTAGCTTGTAAGGGGAGGGTGCCTAATGGGTTATATATGCATCACCTATCCCATACTAGGCGATGTGGGACATTACATTCCACCACTCTTCGAAAGTCCGACGTCCACGTCCGCCCACTCTATTTCCCTTATTGACTGATTCGATGGTAGCCTTTTTCCCTTTGGACGACTTCACTCACCTATCAGTTGAAGCCTATAGGTCGCCCCTCTCGTGACTTGAACTTTCATTTAGTGGCGACCTGCTCTGTTACCACTTGTTAAGGCCCAATTAGGTAGAATTCACCCCCAAAAGCTAGCTTGTAAGGGGAGGGTGTCTAATGGGTTATATATGCATCACATATCCCATACTAGGCGATGTGGGACATTACATTTAACCTACTGTCTCTCTCCCACTGACATCAATTTATTCTCCCAAATAGAATCTGCAAACCTTCGTCTGAATAAAAGCAATGAGGATTCTAGGAAGCCGTTGCCTTTTCTCTAAAATGATTTAAATCATCGGAGGTTAGTGTTTCTTTTTTTGATTAATTTGAGCCATCTTTAGAACTTTGAATTACTAAATTGGGAATTAGTAGCTGCATTATGAGAAATAATTGAATTTGGTGGAACCAAGCTAGGAATTTGGATTATTTTCTTGGAATATAAACTTGATTTATTAGTTTCTAGAGAATTCTTGTATTATGTTTGAAGGGGGGTGAGAGTTCTAGAATTATGTTTTCTTTGTAATCAAGTAAAAGTCTTTCTAGAATTATGTTTTCTTTGTAACCAAGTAAAAGTAATTCTAGAATGATCTATTAGGGACTATAAATAGAGGAGCTCTCCCCTCATTTGTAATCAAGCAATCAAGCAAAGGAAAAATAATAATAAAGCATTATTTGTGAGAACAAGTTTCTTCTCTTTGTGTGTGAGTTGTGTGGATTAGTGAGAACAAGTTTCTTCTCTCTAGTCTCCAACCTTTCCTTTTTTAATATATATTCCTACAAAGTGGTATCGGAGCAAGGTTTAGAGATGACTTCCAACAATATGTTGCAACCTCAACTTCCACGTTTGACGGGAAATTATTACAATCAATGGAGCATTCAAATGAAGGTCTTGTATGGCTCTCAAGATCTTTGGGAGATTGTTGAAAATGGATATGAAGAACTGGAGAATCAAGTAACACTTTCAACACAACAATTGAATACTTTGAAAGAGATTCGAAAGAAGGACAAGAAGGCTCTTTATTTTATTTATCAAGCGGTGAATGAAGCAATTTTTGAAAGGATCTCTTCGGCATCAACATCAAAGGAGGCATGGGAGATCCTCAACAAGGCGTACAAAGGTGAAGAAAAGGTAAAGATGGTAAGACTTCAAGCTCTAAGAGGTGAGTTTGATTTACTCAAAATGAAAGAAAGTGAATCGGTGGAGGAATTTTATAATAGAACTATTTCTATTGCTAATCAACTTCGAGTCAATGGTGAAGAAATTTCAGATAAAAGAATTATTGAAAAAATTCTTTGAAGTATGACAAGGAAATTTGAGCATGTTATTGTTGCTATTGAAGAATCAAAAGATTTGAATACTTTCTCTCTTGAAGAATTGTTGGGCTCACTACAATCTCATGAGCTTCGCATCAAACAATTTGATTCCTCTCCTTCCGAACAAGCTTTTCAAATTCGAGACACCAACCGTGGTGGTTTTAGAGGAAGAGGTGGAAGATCAGCCCGTGGTAGAGGACAAGGAAAAGGGCAAATTCAAAGTGAAAATTCAAGCCCATCTCAAGGAGGAAGAGGAAGAGGTCATGGAGGATACAGTGGAAGAGGAAGAGGTAACTCTTATAATATTCAATGTCATTATTGTCATAAATATGGGCATATGAAAAAGGATTATTTTAAAAGAATTAATGATGAAAAGGATAATTCTAATTTTCTACATGAGAATTTGGAGACACAAGATGAAAGTATGCTTCTTGCTTGTAATGTTCAAGAAGCTTCTTTTGATGATATATGGTATATTGATAGTGGTTGTAGTAACCACATGACCGGAAATAAAAGTTGCTTTGTGAATTTTGATGAAAGTGTCCAACGAGAAGTCAAGACAGGTGATAATAAAAGGCTCATTGTCAAAGGCAGTGGTGATATTCCGATACGGACAAAGCAAGGTACAAATTATATTTCTAATGTTTATTATGTTCCCGATCTTAAGCACAATCTTTTGAGTGTTGGGCAACTTTTAAAGAAGGGACATAATGTGAATTTCAAAAATGATTTATGTGAGATCAAAGACAAAACTAGTGTTCTTATTGCAAAAGTGAAGATGACACCAACAAAAATGTTTCCGTTGCAAATTAAAAATGAAGCATTTCCATGTTTTGCTAATATTGTTAATGACAAGTCATGGCTTTGGCATCTTCGTTATAATCACTTGAGTTTTAGCACTCTATCCAAGATTTGCAAAGATCATATGGTGAGAGGCATCCCAAATATTAGCAAACAAGATCAAGTATGTGAAAGTTGTGTTTTTTGGCAAGCACCATCCCAAATATTAGCACATGTCGGACTTGAATTTCTCAAAATACCGCATTGTAAATAAATTTGGAGCAAATGAAATACAAGTCACAGAATCACAGACACAGAACAAACAGAATACCTCGCAGCGGAATATAAAATACATAGTAGTTCATGAAGCTACTATAACAACTCTCAAAACATAATACATAATATCGGTCTGTAAACATATACAATAGAAATCTCAAATACATAGAAGTTCACTAATACATGAGATAAACTAGACAGCTGAAACAGAAAGTATATATAAATGCAGCTAAGTAGACACTCCAGCAAAGACCAGCTCCAGAAAGAGAATCCAAAGCTGTGAATACTCAGGTTGACCCGAGCGTAAAGTAAAACACAAAACACTCGAGTCAGGACAATATATACTTATATAATGTAAACCAACTCAAGTGAAATGTAGTAGTAATGTACAATAACTCAAAGGATGCTTGGGATCGTCCATCCTCTAAGGATCAGTTAAACTATAAATTAAATACATCCCGTGGTTAAAATTTCAAAACGGTATTTTGTACTTCGAAAATATCATTTCAAAATTCATTATCATTCAAAAATCCATTTCAAAATGTCAAAATATCTTATCTTCCAAACCACAATCATTTATTTAAAATACCATTTCATTACACATTTCAAAATAGTTTATATTTCAAAACAAATTACTTCATTTTAAATCCTTAAAATGAAGTCATTATATTTAATAATTAAATTATTAAATTCACAAAAAAATTTAAACTTTCAAAGTTTCTTTATTCACTTAAATTAATTAAAACAATGAAAATTCAACTTTCGTAGCATTTAGAAAATGCTACGGAAAGTCACATTTAAAACAGTTCAATTTAACAAAAGACAGCATTTAAAATGCTGTAATAGGGTTACAATAGTTTCAAATAAACTTAGTTAAATTCAACCATTATAACATTTACAAAAATGCTATAATAGCCTTTAATTAGATTTATCCATCTGGTTCATTATTATCAACTACAGCATTTACAAATGCTGTATTATCATTTACATTAGAATTAATAGCATTTCAGAAATGCAGTTAATTAACCTCAATTATTCGGTATAATTTCACAAACAATTATATTTTTATATAAATCATTTTTAACTTATAAAATCATATAATTTCACTTTTAAAACAATCATTCAAATACCCTTATATTCATGATTTTATAAAGTTAAACCTCCCAAAATCGAAATTTAATAACAATTCACTTATTAAATTCCACCATTCAATTTCAATTCATATAATTAAATTTTAACTTAACATTTAAGTTTAAATTTTCAAATATAACTTAATTTCATTTTAAATTTACTTAACTTAAAATTCACTTTTAAGTCAAATTCACAAATTTCCAATTTTAGTTATATTTCAAAATTTCAACTTAAATATCCATTCATTTCACATTTTAACTTTATTCAAAAATCATTAATATTTTATAAAATCATCTTAAATCATTTTTATCCAAATTATCATAAATTTATCATATTTTCATATTAAATTTAAATTCCATTTAAAATTAAATCAAAGTTTCCAAAATAACTTATATTCAAATTTTCTAATCTTTCCATAATTTATTTCACTTCTAAATTTTCAGAAAAATCAATAATACATTACAAAAATCATTTTTAATTAAGTTTAAATCAAAATATTATAATATTACATTCCTAAAATATTTTAAAATTTTTAGAAAAACATATTTTAACAACGGGTCGGTATTTCATTTCTAGCCTAGGTAAAGTGATACGGGTAATATATCATTTCAACCCGTAATTTACAAAGAAAATCCGGGTTTGATCATTTCAAACCCGCAGTCCCAAGTATATAAAATTATTTGAAAACCGCTCAGGCCTATCATTTCAGCCCATAACGATTTTCCCTTATTCTAAAGTTCATTCGGGTATGTATCATTTCAACCCATAGTGATTCTAATCTAAAGGGAACTTGCAATGTGATAAACTGATAAAATAACAAAACAGCATAATATAACAGTAACATATGATATAACGGGTGATTAAGCATGGTTGAACATCATATAATAGTGACATAGAAAATATAATATGGTGATGTAGTTATACATATTCACAAGTGATCAATTTACTATTAATATAAGTATAAATTGTCTGGTGAGAATAACTCACTGGTATAAGCTGGAGATGACAACTGAAACACACAAACTGAGATCTTCAAAGGCACGATAGCACAACGATGATTTGAGCACTACGCCATAGATGGCCTATTGCAACGAAATTACAAGGTGTTGCTAGCTACAATGTAACGATAGCTATGCTGATTTTTGTCTATTGCAACATTCACTTCAATGTGTTAGCATAGATATCAGCAAAATGTTGCAGTAGCTATAAATATATTCAAATTAATAAAATTAATAAAATTTTACACCTCAGCGATCCACACCATCATTTAAAACAAAATCTCAACCGTCAATCCACACCATCAATCCACACCTTAGCAATTTTCATTTCCCGCTTTACTTTTCTTTCTCGTTCCTCTTTGTGTGAAAATTAGGGCACGACATTTTTCTTTCTCGTTCCACTCTGTGAAAACTAGGGCACGCGATTCCAGTTGCTTTGATGCTTTGATTGATCGAATCTAGTGTGAGAAACGTTCCTGGTAGCTTGCTCCTTCATTCTCCTTGATTGATTGCTCGAATTGCTTTGACTTCGTCGTCCGGTGCGATGTGATATTATTTGGTATGTTTTCTGCCTTCTGGTTTACTTGATTATTCTCGATTTTGATTACACTCGCACGCTTTTGCCGATGATGAATTGGGATTTATTTATAGGCTTTATTTCCTATAATCTCGAGTTTAATCTTTCTGTTGGACTTTGAGAAATCTGGTATGTTGGATTGTGATGATGTATTGGTATGTTGGATTTTGGTTCACTGGCTTGATTTTGCTTTGCCGATGATGAATTGCGATGTGATATTATTTGGTATGTTGGATTTTGGTTCACTGGCTTGTTTTTGATTTCTAATCTGAGCTTGTTAGCTCCTTTCTGCTGCATTTGTTAAACCAGAACTTGAACCTTTGTTAAACCAGAACTTGAACCTTTGTTAAACTTGTTCACATACCTTTGTACCTTGCTGCATTTGTTAAACCAGAACTTGAAGTATTTGTATTCTGCTGTCCTCTAGAAAACTGCTTCACTTGAAAACTTCTGCATTTTGAAAATCAGAACTTTGAAAGTGATCTTTGGTTTTCTAAAACTGTTGACTAATCTGAACATTGAGTTTTGATTTCCACGATATATACAAACATATGTGTGTTGAGCTTTGTTGGTTTTTCTTGGTCTGGACTGAACTGGTACCATGCTAGCCTTGTTCTTTAACATGAACTGATGCTCCAAGTCCTCTGTATATCATATTACTGCCTATGTTTCTCTTGTACATGCCTGATGCATTCACTGTTTTTGCTTGATGGGCTGCCTATGTGTACTGCTGTGTTTCTTGCACTGGCTTGTCTACATTTTGCTGAACCTGGTTCTTGTTTGTTTTGTTGGTTGCTTAGCCCTGAGTTGAATCCAGTCGATGACTCGGGTTTGACCTTGTGCCGTGTCCTTGTATCCATGTGTTGCATTCATGTTTGGCTTATGCACTTATGAAAAGAAACAACCCAAATACCTGAGGCAAATATTATAACAAAAATATTTTCATTTTCTGTTTGAGTTAAATATTATTTTCCAGATTACTGCTTTTGAATTATATGTGACAGGTATTGAAGACTGGACAGCTGGATACAAGCTTGAAGACAGAGTCAAATCAAATGTGCATGAGTGTATGAATGCATGAGCTGAAGACAGGTTTCAAAGAAGGCTCGATCTTCCGAAATCGGATGAATCGGGCGGTGCCCCGGACCCCCGCCGGCGCTGCGCCCGGACCCGCTTCTCGGCTCGCCTTCGGCTCGGCACTCGGCTCGTCATATATTTGTCAGTGTCGGTGTCTGTATAAATTGAAACTGCATATGTAATGAGTGAACTGAGTGATGTAGTGAGGATTATCTGTATATGTAAATATAAGTGTTATATATCATTGAATTGTAAAATAGTGGAGTCAGGAATTTGTACTATTTCAAATGTTGAAATAAAATATTTATTTAAATAAATTACTGTTTGAATACCAATTCTATGCAATAGCATTTTATTAAATAAATATTTATTTCTATTAAAAAATCAAATATGCTCTACATTGTGGGCCCCACAAATTCAGAAAGTTAATATCTATAGCAACATTTTGGAATGTTGGTACAGACACCTATGGATGTTGCTATAGACCCAAATATGGTTCTATTGCAACAATATTTATTATGTTGCCTTAGATAGTCAAAATGTTGCCTTTGAGGTCTGCGGCAACGCGGCAAAATGCAACACCAAGAAAGTGTTGCCTTTGCCCTTTTTTAGCCTACAGCATCATTTTTTGGCACTTCCTGCATCACTTCTTTGGTGTTGCAGTATGCAATCTATGGCGTAGTGGAGTGTGGGAGAGACAAAGCTAATAGCCTCTAGCAGACATTCAAACAAAAAAAAATAACATAAGTTTCAACCCAAATTCAATTAAACAAAGCTAGAAATGAATGCACAAAACATCTCCAAAGTGCCTGCACTTGCTTTCTACCTCATATGCTTCAGCAATGGGCTGTAAAAGCACTGTAATGGGATGGTTTTGGATCAGGTTATGGGTTCAACAAGTCGGCCATACATAGGAAAAGATGATGCAAAGGTTGGATAGGGTTTCAAAGAGAAATCTGATTCGACAATAAGTTCGAAACAAAATAAGATGATTTAAATAACAAATTGGAAGATGGATAAGTTTATATAAATCACGGGAAACCTTAACCAGGTAGACCGTGACTTCAAGAATAAGATCGATGTAGAATTTCGAGGCAAATCTACATTTGATCCCCAAAAGATAGAATTCAGGCATAGCAGGAGATAGATAGCATCGTAAACCGAGGATATAGAAATCTCTGGTAAATCAATGCCTATTTTAAAGGTGTTTCACCCCCTTTTAAAAATCAATAATGAGTTGGCAGGACGTGTGCATGAACCTACAACTACAAGACAAACAAACATGATTTCATGCAACCAAAGGTCACAGCCAAGGAAATCTTAGGCACGGCCAGGTCTGTAGTGAGTCAGGTACAGGTGTGGCAGTGGGTTTCAGGTCATCTATGGGTGGTGGAGGTGGAGTAGGTGGCGGCCAAAGGAAGGTTTGGAGGTGGTGGTGATGTATGGTGCTCGGCTAGGCATAAAGGGTGAAGTTTGTTCAACTTTTGGTGGAGTTTGATCAACTATAGTGTACGAACAGTGGCTTAGGGCTGGAATGGAGGAGGTGGTGGGTGGTTCAGGTGATGGAGGAGATGGCCATGGTGAAGGAGGAGCAAGGGGCTGAGCATAGAAGGTGAGAAAGCAAGTGAAAAACAACATAAACAAGTAGAAAACAAGAAGAAATTTCATAGAAAAGAAGAAGAAGTTTACCACCACTTTGCTTCAGGTTGATGGCCGTGAATTTTAGGGTTGAGAAGCCTTATGATATGCGTGAAAATGAAGAAAAGAAGTCAGCTGAAGATAGTATAAGGAACGGCCAAAAATTGAAAGCAAATGTTGGTTGAAAATGAAAAGGTGGAATTCAAAAAGTCAAATGGCAATTCAAAAGTCCAAACCCTTTCATATTTCTTTATTTTGTTTTTATAACTTTATATTTCTGATAATAATTATAATACCAGATAAAATTTCGAAAATTTTTCAAAATATAAAATTATATATAATATTTATTAATTATATAAAGTTAAATTAAAGAAAATAGCTAAAAATAGTAAACTAGTCTAGAAAATTTGAAATTAAATGAAATAAATTTTAGAAAATTCATATGAGCTTGTAATATATTTTTAAACATAAATAATAACATAAAATAAAAGTACATTCACGAAATAAATATATAAAATTTAATTTAAATATAATTTTAATGAAGAAAATAGCAGAAAATAAGAAAAAGCCTATAAAAATAGGAAATCAACACAGTAAACTTTGGAAAAATTATAAAATCACTTTAAAAATGTTTTAAAATAAAATATATATCTAATATGTCATATAACACATATTAGAACATGATTTGACAAATAAAAATATTGTTTATACAAATTAAAATAGATGATTTTATTAAATAAATCAATTTACATACAATATGGTAAAAAGCATAACTTTCACAATATAAATCGGATTTCAACGAAACGAAAAGCAGTATTCTTGAAATTAAATTTATTTTCATAATAAAAGATAAAATTCAAGAATTAAAATATTTAAATTTTAAATTTAAAAGTCAAAGTTTGACCAGATTGACCAAAAATCCACTTTTCGGGAAAATATTCAATTTATACCAGTTTGAAATTATAATTCACATAATAATCAACATTTATATTTAAAATGAAATGTTTGAAATAAAACAAGTTTAAAGTAATTTCAAAATAAAAATAAAGTCAAAATTAAAAATATATATAAAAATCTAGGGTTGTTACACTCTCCCCCACTCAAATCTTTTCGTCCTCGAAAAGGAAGGAAGCGGAGAAACAACTAGAAAGAATAATAGGTTGGAAGACATCCCGAAAGAAGGTAGGGAAAAAGTAGCTAGGAGGGAAAGCAGGTCAAAAGACAAGGATGAACCATTATTTAAACCATTATACATTTCAATTAAAATTTTATAACATTTTAAACATTTATAATATGATGAATAGTCATTTGATTCAAATCTGATGGTTCAAGGTAAACAATATTTAAACATTTTAAAATTCTTTAGAAGGGAAAATAACTAATCAAAATATTCTTTATATAGTACTTTATCAAAATACTTTTATAACTTGATGTCTTAACAAGTTTATCCTCGTTCATGCAGGCTCTGGCCATGCGTTGATCAGGCGCAAGGCTAGAATTCTCCAAGTACTTAGTAGACCTGTTTCGACATTTAGTGAAAACTACTTAAAAAAATAAATGGGTATGAGAAGCACCACTAAAAATCCAATGTCAAATGATGATAATACGATAGCAGTGGCCCGCTGCTGATCCAGTATTTACGCACTAGACACGAAACTTTCCAGAAGATCCGTCTACCTTCCGGATTCCAAAAAAATATCATAGCCAGTTCGTAAACAAGGGACCATCGACCCCTGCTGTAGTGGTACGCTACTGATTCAATGATTTACGCAATGGATGCACTTCCTTCCCGAAAGATCCATAAACAACAAATCCCAGGATCAAAAGCGCCTCCATTGGGTAAACTAAAGAACCATCTACCCTGAAATAAAAATCGAGGAACTCATGAGTTTAAGTCCGGACAACATTATCAGTTCGAATCCATTTCTGAATTCACCCAAGTCCATTAGGGTTTATCGGTCGAATCCATTCCTGGATTCCCCAAGTCCATCTGGGTCGAAGCATATCACTATACTTCTTCCGAAGGGTACTTCCCATACCTCTTACATCAAAATATAATATACCATATATAGTAACCCTTCAAAAACATAGCTTCAAATATCGCACTTATATAAATTCCATTATATATAAGGTTTCATCTTCAAATCGAATACTTTCCCAAAATCAATAGTATATCAAATCACACTTATATAGACTTTGATTATATAAAATTTCACTTTCCAAATTGAGTACCCTTTTCAATTCAACAGTTTTCAAATCAACTTCATACTTATACAAATCAGTTTATATAAGTTCGATAACTCCCAAATCAAGTATTTAATAAAACGAGGTTCTCAATTTCATTTCCATATCAATTAAATTTCAAAATCATATATGATTTCGCCAAATCATTTCTTCTTAATTACATATATTTAGTTTCAAAGTTTCTCAAACAATAGATTTAGAAAATAATCCAAATTTCCAAATCAACAAAATTTAGGTCAAACAAATTCATTTCCATTACAAACATATATCCACTTCAAAAATCATAATGCTTTCAAAGTTATAAATCTTTCAAAACCAAAATACCTGAAATCATTTCACTTTGAAAATCATAACATTTTGAAATCATACATTTGAAATCATAAAACATTCATTTAATTCTTTACATTTCACAAATTTATTCAATTAAACCCAAATCTAAAATTTTCAATTTTAATTCAATTCAAACCATCAGTTTCAATTCAAATTAGTTTTATAGCAAAACCATTTCAAATATTATCAAATTTCAATATAGATTTGATTTACAAAACAAACTATTCAATCTTAAATGTGTTTCAAGGCTTAAATATACCATATTCCAAAACTAAATTTTTATAATTTCATATATCTCAAATTTTACTTCATTATTACTTAGTTTTGAAATATTCATTTCATAAATCCATCATTTTTTTAAATAAACCCAAATTACAAGTAAATCAAATATCCTTCATACTAATATAAACTTCAAATATTCATTTATCAAAATCAATTATCATTTCAAATTCACATTCTTTATCAGAATAAAGATTATATCATTTCCAAACCATTTCAATCATCAAAATATCAAAAATGGTTACAAAGTTTAAAACCATCTCTTTTAAAACCTTCAAACTATTTATTTCTGTATGAAAAATCCAAATTACCATTGGAAAGATGGTTACAAGTATGAAAAATGGTTACAAAGTTTAAAACCATCTATATTTCATACCAGCATAATTCAAAATAGTCTTATTTATTAACTTAACAAAACAATTTCAAATTTATTTAAATCATATTATTTCATCCTTGAAACATACAAACTAAATTTATATACTTTATCAAATACTTTATACTTTATACCTTCCAAAATTTCTTAGCTTTGAAAAATTAACCTTGATTTGGAAGTGCTCGAACATTCAAATAGTTAAAGAAATCATTTTCAAATTCAAGAGTTGGAAATCAACAAATCAGTAAATCAATTTCAAAAGTTAGGTTTCAAATCCGAAACTCGAGGATTGAACACCAGCTTACTTTGAATCTTTTCAAATATATATATACAGATCTATCTTTCGAATATCAAACCATACTTCAAAATCTGAAATCAAAATTGGTTTCACAAAATCAATCGCATAGAAAGCTACTAGAGTGGCCTCTCCCCCACTCAGAAACTCAAAAATCAATGTCGATGATGCATGCATTCATCACTGAAATTATTTTCCAGCGACATAAGTGGGTTCTGGACTTTTATTTTCTTGAAACTTCTTTAAAAATCTCTTCGAAATCTATGGAATTCATTCAAATACATTTGAAATATTTCTTATTCGAAAAATATCTTTAAATCATATTATTATTATATATTTTCCAAAATCTTAAAACTGATTTCAAAACACCGGAGTTCGACTACTCAAAATTCAAATTTAAAACCCTTTAGTTATAAATCATTTTTATATAAATCACATTTTCTTATAAATTTTCAAAATTTCAAATCCTTTTAAAACTTCAAATTCTCATTTTTAAAAAGTATATAATCCTTATCGAAAACATTTCACTTTTATTTACAAAATATGGTCATCCTTATCAAAATAATAATTTCGATGTATACAAAATTTTCAAGATAAAATCAAACACAAATTTTCTAAGGATAATTCAAGAATGGATTTCAAAACCAACAGAGATTCAAATTTAGAGGAACTCTAATCAAATAGAATTATGGTTCAAAGATAAGCTCGAATGAAGATGAGATAACTTAATTACCAAATAGAAGATGGATAAGCCTATATAAATCAGGGCGACCTTAACAGGGTCAACCATGACTTCAGGAATATAATCGATACGGAAATCTAAGGCAAATCGACCTTCGATAGCCAAAGATAGAATCCAGGTATAACAGAAGATAGATAGCATCGTAAACTGAGGATACAGGAATCTCAGTGGATCAATGCCAATTGTAAAGGAGTTTCACCCCTTTATAAATCATTCAAAGATTGGCGGAACAGCCGATCCTTAGAGGTCATTGAAAGTAGAGTTATGGAATGCTCCAAAAATCAAAAGAATATAATTAGGGGAGACAGGAATGGATTTCAGAACAAATTGGGAGCGTTCTAAAGTTCAAGGAATCCTAATCGATAAGAATGCTAACCAAGAGATTTCTATCAAGGTGGATACCGAAGGGATGAAGTTTAGAAAAATCTTGATTTCAACATAAGAAATTTTTTTTATACCAAAATAATCTTTGAAAAATCATTTGGAAATCATTTTATACTTCGAAAATACGTTCTCTCACAAGGAAATGATTCTGAGATTGATTTCACTCATTCTAGGGTATTTCTACCCTATCTCTAATGAGTTTTTGCTCCACAGGATAAGGTTTGCCTAAAAACCAAAGCTCTGATACCAACTGTAACGGACCGCGTCAGTGGGGTAACGCCCACCGTAGCATACAGCAGTACCTGTGTTCTGCCTTTACAGCCAGCCTCTCGACTGCACCAACCCCACAGGGACATGTAGGAGTAAGAGTCATACGCTCGCTACCAAACCAAATGCAAGAACCCCCTATCATGCTGCACCATCCAAGTGCATAGGCAGACACACATGTCGGACTTGAATTGCTCAAAATACCGCATTGTAAATAAATTTGGAGCAAATGAAATACAAGTCACAGAATCACAGACACAGAACAAACAGAATACCTCGCAGCGGAATATAAAATACATAGTAGTTCATGAAGCTACTATAACAACTCTCAAAACATAATACATAATATCGGTTTGTAAACATATACAATAGAAATCTTGTAACGACCCTGAATTTCGAACAAATTAAATTGAGAATATTTAATTTATTTTAAATATTTGAACGACGATTTAATTTGAATCCCCGATATAACTTTGAAATTGGCGATTAAATTATAAAATTTAATCTGTTGATAGTTGAATTAAAATTTGAATCTTCAATTCTAAGTGAAGAAAAATATTTCAAAAGCTTTTAAAATTCGTATTGATATTACTGAAGATAATAGAAGCTTCAGAATTGAAGTTTACAGTTATTTGTTCAGTTTTGAAATTTATATCGTTTCAATCGATATTTAAATATAGCGTTCCGGAACACTGTCTCGAAATTTGACGAAACCAGTTCCATTGGGTCCGTAATATTGAATTATTGTCGGATTTAAATTTTCGTGTTTTTCGGTGCTGGTACGTGAGCACACGACACATTAACGCGTTGAAATTTTTTTTAAACGAATTCAACTTAAATTTAAAATTTTAAAATCTAGTCAACGTCAGCCCATTTTCTCCCCTTAAAACACGCCCCGTTGTTCACGCTGAAGACCACGAAATTATCGTGCAACCCATCCCCTCTCTTTTAAAATATCTCGTTCCTCATTATCTCGTTCAATTCATAACAAAGAAAAAATTTTAAAAATGGCCGCGTATACCATTTTCAACTCGTGATTAAAATCAAAGCACGCGCGTGTGGTGGAGTCATTCGAGGCGAGGCGTGCGATGTCGCGATGCGACTGGGGCACGGGGGAGAGCGACGAGGTCGCGATGGTGGCGATTTAGGGCTTCTGGTGGGGTTTCGCGATGGAAGGTCGCGATCGAATCGCAGGCGACGTGCAAGTTTGGGATGAAGGAAGCGGTCGCGAGTTCGATGTCGTGATGATGGCGACTCGATGGGGTCGCGTGGAAATCTGGAAAGGAAGCTGGGCGCTCGCGTGGGCCTTAGGCAGGCAGTCGACTTCGGGTGATGTGGTGAGTTCGCGATGTTCGAATTGGCAATGCGACAGAGAGTTGGGGGCTTCGGCAACATCGTGGGAAAGCTCGAAGGCAGGAGGGATCATCGTTGTCGTTGTGAGGTCGCGTGAATCTGGGATGAGGGCAGTGATGCTCGGCAGCCTGGGTTCGTGAACATGTTTAAGGTGAGGTTATGTAGTGATTAATTTGAATTGAAATTTATTCAATAAACTGTATATAAGATGTAAATATATATACATATAATTTTGAAGTAGAGGGAAATATAAATTTTTACAGTAAATATATAAAGACAGTTCTGAATTTTTAGTTGAAAAGAAATCATTGGTTAATTTAGATTATCAAATAGAAATTTAGTTTAAAATTTAAAAATATAAATGGTTCATTGAATTTTTGGCCTTAAATAAAATTATTTAAAAGAGAAAATGGTTAATTAAAACTATCAAAACGAAAAGTTGATTTTTCAATTTATATTGAATATTAATAAAGTGTATAAATTGTTTATACTAGGTCTGAAATGGAGAAACAAGCTGAAATGATAAATGGAATGCAAAATAAAAAGCTAAGGTGAGATTTTCTCACTCGAAGGAAAATTTTGTTTTACAGTTATTGATTGATGATTTGATTGCTATTGGATGTGATATTAGATATAGTAGGATATATATATATATAGCAATATATACATATTGGCATATGTATATATTGAATTGATTGATTTCCCGCCTCGTATAGCGGATGAGACCCTATTGCGCCATTAGTAAGAGGATATATTATAAAAACCCATATACCGCGATATTCCACCTCGAAGTGGAATTGGTATTGTGCTAACATCTGTGGATGCAGGGAAACAGGTTGGAGGGATCCAACTGGATTCCTCAACAGTATTTATTTATTTACAGATATTGATGTATATTCTGTTATCATATGTTGATATATTATGTTTGATGTTGTGATTGACTAATTGGTGCTGTTGCATCATCGAATTCAAGTTTTTGAAGTTTAAAAATAACGACTTTTACTTTAGAAAGGATTTTTTTAAAGTGATTTTTGAAAATATACGTTTTATGGAATTTTTGAATTGATTTAAAAACGTTAAAATTTTAAAGTTATAAAAGTTATAATTTTTAGTGAAATATAACCAAAGTGTCGTTTTTAAAATAAAAGTCGATTTATTTATAAAATGGTTTAAGTTGGGATTTTTGAATAACCATAAACGATTTGTATAAAAAGATTTATAAAAATTGATATTTATAAATCAAATATTGGAATTATAAAATGAGTTTTTATAAGTGTTAAAAATGAAATATTATGGAATCCGTAAGTGAATGAAATTTATAGATTTATAAATTGTGAAGTTATAAAATGGATGAAACTGTAGAATGAAAGATTTATAAGAAATTAACTTATAAATTGGCTTTTTGCCTTTAAATGGAATATTGATCGAATTTGTAGATAAAAGGAGATTTATTAAATCGAAGTTGTTAGAAAATAGAAGTAGAATTTATAAACGTTGTTTTATAAATTCAAAATCAATCAAAATTGAGGAATTTAATATAGAAGGTTATTAAGGGAATTTTATCCACGATTTTGGACAGTGGACAATTCTTGAAATAAATGTGTAGAGATTATTGAAAATTGGTTAGTGAAGTATATTCACGATTTTGGACAGTGAATATATTTTTAAGGAAAATGGATATGGTTTTGGGAGAGTGATATTTGAAATGAAGTTAATTATTTTAAAAGATGTTTTAAAATGTGTTAAATATCGAAACCATAGATTTCAACATTCATTGTTGAAATAGACGTTTTCGAAAAATAAGGAAATGGTGGACTATAACACTGTTGTTATAGTAAATGATTTCCGAAAGGAAATGTTTTATATAGTATTGGGATTTATATATCTATTTAAATTTCGAATCCCTATACTAGTGATTTTGAGTCGTCGTAACGATGTTTTACGTAACATTCGTTTTGACTCAAATAAATGTTGTTATAATAAATGATTTCCTTAAAGAATGAATTTATACTTAAATTTGATTTAAGTATATTGAATATTTTCAAATGTTGAAAATAAATAGATTTGTGAACCACTTATTATTAAATAAGTATGGAAATGTTTTCCAAAACGAAATGAAATGTTTTTGAGAATTTATCTTCTTAAAGATAAATTGAAATTGAATATTTGAAATCGATTTGAGAATCGTATATCAGTAGATATTTTGAAAATATAAATTCACTATGGAATTTATAAAGGAAAGGGAAACTGTTTAGAAAAATAAACGTTGATTTATTTTTGAAGTGTGGAAATTTTATATCTAGTAAAGATATTTTTGAAGATGAAATAAATTGGAAATTTATTTGGAATCTGATGATGTTGCGCATCTTTATTGATAATTAAATAACCGACTATCAATAATTACCTTGAATGGTATTTGTTGTGAATTGGATGAATTGAATGCCACACTTATTTTTAAATAAGCGCTCACTATTCGGGTTAGCCGGGAAAGGACCATGGGGTCGTATAACCCATTCCGAATATGTGATACGTCGTTATGAATTGCATTTGAAGACCGGTGTTGAAGACCGGATATTTTTGAAAACGGAAGGATTACCGTCGAGTTACTCTACATCGGCTGATCTCCGATTTAGAGGTTTTATCACCCTTAGTGACGGGAAGTCCGGACGTGATTAGAAATTTATCCGGATATGCAAGGGCTTCGTGAGAAGTGCCTTCGGTTCTGTTCGATCCCGGAACAGACTTGTATGGATTGTATGTCTGACGTTACAAATTGAGATATAAAGCTGATTTCTTTCAAATACATATCTGTTGGTGGCGGAGAATTTATTCTCTTAGCTTAACACCCTTCTCTGAGACGTACGAGCTCAGAGGTTATGTAGTTGAAATTTATCAGCGATATATTCCCAATTTGGTAACGTGGCATACTGAGTGTTGCTGTGAAATGATCAGTGTTTGATCATTTGTGATATGATCATTTGTTTGATCTTATATCTTTGTGATCATAGGTTGATCATTTGTTTGACCCGAAGCATGGCTTTGTAGAAAGCGTAGCTTTGTGGACGAGACTTCGTCGAGCCTCACACCCTGGAAATGGTCGAAACAGGAAGGATGCGGCAAGGTTCTAGGGAGTAGAGCCCCTTAGTGTATGTCATTCCTTCTGGATAGAGGTGGTATCATGGTATGGAGCCCAGATACTTTACCTATGTGGTTGCTGCATTATTATTTTGATGTGGTTTGTTGGAAATCGGGGATCCTCGGGAAGATCGGTTATGATCGGGGGATGACATACGCGTGTCAGTAGTTACCTATTTTTGCAGAGGTAACCCGGCCTTGTGTTGGCAGAGATCTAACTGTAACGTTAGGTTCTCGGGTCGTCTATTCCAGGGACGTACCCATCGTGGATAGGAAGTTCCTTAGCCTGACCATTTGTTGGAAATCCAAACTCCAATACGAACCTTGTACGGTATTAGTTGTAGAACCTGCCATTTACGTACGGTGGTCACCACTGTTTAGATGTTAGCTATAGTAGGCATACGATACTGGTCGTATGCTGGCTAAGATTAATATTATACTTTCGAAATGTTTTCTACACTATGCACTAATAATAATATCAAAAAGGATTTGATTTTGCATAGTAAGCATCTTTGACTATCATAAGAAGAAATCTCCTCCAATTCTGCGTTTGCATTGTGTGTGTGGTGGGAGGTCTTATGGTAGTTTCATTTTCCAAAAGCATTGCGAATTTGTTTTATTTACTTTGTGAAAAATAACTGTTTTACGATCTCACACCAGTCACCATGACTGACTCGGAGTTTATTGTTCCCTTCTAAACTCTGGGTGCCCACCAATTTCCACACGGGCAGCCTAGAGTTATATTATCAGGATATTCTGGATATTTTGGAGCTTTGGAAGCAAGCTGGATGTCGAGACGTAGTATTTGTATCTGATATTATTTATGCCGCTGTGTATTCTGTATGAGGACAAGTTTATATAACTGTCCATTGTTGTATATTGACTCTGATGATTGATGTATGTATAAACTGATATAGTTCTTTGTTTTAAAAGACTAGTGTTATCTATTATATATTGTTCCGCTGCGATATGTAAGATTCTGATATTGTTTTCTGTTCTGTGTTTTCTGTTGTTCTTCTCTTCTTCTTCTACTCTTTTCTTCTTCTTCTACCTTTTTCTTCTTTTTAAAACCATAACTTTTCGGGTTTCCGGCATTCGATGGCTCGGCAGTCGATAAAGTGAGTATCGATGTCGAATTTTCGAAAGTCGAAAATTGCGGGATGTTACAAGTGGTATCAGAGCATATGGTTAAGCGACAACCCTGCTCTGTTGGGTGTTACTCATTAGAGATAGAGTCAGTAGTACTCTAGAATGAGTTGAGTGTAATAATAGATACGAGTGCGTATTTGTTAGTTAATATAAAATTGTTTTATATTGTGATGATTGGTTTATTGAGTGGCATATGAACCTTCATCGGCACAGTTTGCAAAACTGTATCGAAGGGGTTTCTAAACGCTCGAATAGAATAGTTCGGCACAGTATTGTTTTTGAATAGGGTGAATGAGATTATTTTGCCCAAAACTATTTTTGTATAAAAAAAAGAAATGGTTTTCTATGAATTATCATAGTATATGGATGTTTGGATGTTAGGAAGTAATAATAGTGAATTATCATCATTGAAATTAAACAAGAAATTGAAATCATAACTCCAAAGTTAAGAAATAAAATTCACATACGAATGAAATTAAAGAATGTAAATTATAAATGTGAATTGTAATTTAAAACGGAATTCCAGAGAAGTTTTTGGAAAAAGTTTTGAAAAGAAATTGTAAATTTTGGAGATTTGGAAGTTTAATTCTTTTTTGATTTGAAAATGAATTTCAAAGGTTTTGAAAAAGTATTTTGAAGCTCTAAACACTTTTCGGTCGCTGGAAAATAACTTCGGTAATGACTGCAACATTATCGATGTTCATTTTCGGGTTTCCGGAAGAGGAATTGCTGCCAAATTGTTTTAAATGGAGGTTGTTTGGAAAATTTGGGTTTAGTTTTGGAAATTCAAGGATAATTTGAATTGTTTTCGAAATGATTTTTGAGGTTGGTAAACTCTGGAATGCTATATAAAGATATTTATGAAATATTACTAAGTTGATAACTTATACCAATTGAATTTTGGTAGAATAAATTTAACTTAAAAGAATGAAGTTAAATCAAAGCAAGTATAAGTGAATCAATTAAATGAAAATGAAATTGAAAGTTGAAATTCATTTCGAATTCGTAAGCAAATGAATTGAATTGAATAATTGTAAATGAAAGATGAATTAAAGTTCGTATGGAAATTGGAAATCCAGTTTAAATGTAAGTAGATTTAATCGAAGTAGAATTAAAATAAATTGAATTGATATCAATTTGAATTAGTAATTGGAACTAATTTAAGATAGTGCAGTTGTAAATGACAGATAATTGATAAAATTCAATATTTCAGAATTGAAAGTAAATTGAATCCAAATTTAGTTGAAATGGTAAACTAAATACAAATGAATGGGAAATGTAAAATTGAATGAGAATAGATATATAACTTCAACAGTGAAGTAAAACTGTATAAGCAGTTTATATTGAAAAATTTTGTAATACAATGTGCAAAATGATTTGAATATTGTAACTAGATATTATGGCTAGTAGGATATATAGGTATAAAGGAATTGGAATTGAATTTCAAAGATAAATTTGAATTGCTCAACAAAAGGTAAGTATTTAAATTTGAATATGAGATTTGATGACTTTTTTCTCTAGCCGCTTGGCTTTTTCTTTTTCTTTTTGAAATCTGAGAGTCCGTAGGGACGTTTTGTAGTCGTACCGTATTAGCCGCGTAAAGGAGACGCTGGCGAAATTTTTCGAAAATCTCGAGTGTTAGAAAATTTTTGAGAAAAATTTTGAAAGTTTAAATTTGAAATTTGAATTTAAATTTGAACTTTGAAGTAAAACAATATTGTTTAAAAACTATGAAAGGTTTGGAAAACTAGTTGAAATGATAACGAATCTTTAGTAGAAAGATTTGTTTTGACAATTTGATAAAACTATTTGAATTTGAGAAAATAGTAGACGAGTTAAGGACATTTTTTCCTAACTTGTAATTTCGGGACGAAATTCTTTTAAGGAGGGAAGTTTGTAACGACCCTGAATTTCGAACAAATTAAATTGAGAATATTTAATTTATTTTAAATATTTGAACGACGATTTAATTTGAATCCCCGATATAACTTTGAAATTGGCGATTAAATTATAAAATTTAATCTGTTGATAGTTGAATTAAAATTTGAATCTTCAATTCTAAGTGAAGAAAAATATTTCAAAAGCTTTTAAAATTCGTATTGATATTACTGAAGATAATAGAAGCTTTAGAATTGAAGTTTACAGTTATTTGTTCAGTTTTGAAATTTATATCGTTTCAATCGATATTTAAATATAGCGTTCCGGAACACTGTCTCGGAATTTGACGAAACCAGTTCCATTGGGTCCGTAATATTGAATTATTGTCGGATTTCAATTTTCGTGTTTTTCGGTGCTGGTACGTGAGCACACGACACATTAACGCGTTGAAATTTTTTTTAAACGAATTCAACTTAAATTTAAAATTTTAAAATCTAGTCAACGTCAGCCCATTTTCTCCCCTTAAAACACGCCCCGTTGTTCACGCTGAAGACCACGAAATTATCGTGCAACCCATCCCCTCTCTTTTAAAATATCCCGTTCCTCATTATCTCGTTCAATTCATAACAAAGAAAATTTTTTAAAAATGGCCGCGTATACCATTTTCAACTCGTGATTAAAATCAAAGCACGCGCGTGTGGTGGAGTCATTCGAGGCGAGGCGTGCGATGTCGCGATGCGACTGGGGCACGGGGGAGAGTGACGAGGTCGCGATGGTGGCGATTTAGGGCTTCTGGTGGGGTTTCGCGATGGAAGGTCGCGATCGAATCGCAGGCGACGTGCAAGTTTGGGAAGAAGGAAGCGGTCGCGAGTTCGATGTCGTGATGATGGCGACTCGATGGGGTCGCGTGGAAATCTGGAAAGGAAGCTGGGCGCTCACGTGGGCCTTAGGCAGGCAGTCGACTTCGGGTGATGTGGTGAGTTCACGATGTTCGAATTGGCAATGCGACAGAGAGTTGGGGGCTTCGGCAACATCGTGGGAAAGCTCGAAGGCAGAAGGGATCATCGTTGTCGTTGTGAGGTCGCGTGAATCTGGGATGAGGGCAGTGATGCTCGGCAGCCTGGGTTCGTGAACATGTTTAAGGTGAGGTTATGTAGTGATTAATTTGAATTGAAATTTATTCAATAAACTGTATATAAGATGTAAATATATATACATATAATTTTGAAGTAGAGGGAAATATAAATTTTTACAGTAAATATATAAAGACAGTTCTGAATTTTTAGTTGAAAAGAAATCATTGGTTAATTTAGATTATCAAATAGAAATTTAGTTTAAAATTTAAAAATATAAATGGTTCATTGAATTTTTGGCCTTAAATAAAATTATTTAAAAGAGAAAATGGTTAATTAAAACTATCAAAACGAAAAGTTGATTTTTCAATTTATATTGAATATTAATAAAGTGTATAAATTGTTTATACTAGGTCTGAAATGGAGAAACAAGCTGAAATGATAAATGGAATGCAAAATAAAAAGCTAAGGTGAGATTTTCTCACTCGAAGGAAAATTTTGTTTTACAGTTATTGATTGATGATTTGATTGCTATTGGATGTGATATTAGATATAGTAGGATATATATATATATAGCAATATATACATATTGGCATATGTATATATTGAATTGATTGATTTCCCGCCTCGTATAGCGGATGAGACCCTATTGCGCCGTTAGTAAGCGGATATATTATAAAAAACCATATACCGCGATATTCCACCTCGAAGTGGAATTGGTATTGTGCTAACATCTGTGGATGCAGGGAAACAGGTTGGAGGGATCCAACTGGATTCCTCAACAGTATTTATTTATTTACAGATATTGATGTATATTCTGTTATCATATGTTGATATATGATGTTTGATGTTGTGATTGACTAATTGGTGCTGTTGCATCATCGGATTCAAGTTTTTGAAGTTTAAAAATAACGACTTTTACTTTAGAAAGGATTTTTTTAAAGTGATTTTTGAAAATATACGTTTTATGGAATTTTTGAATTGATTTAAAAACGTTAAAATTTTAAAGTTATAAAAGTTATAATTTTTAGTGAAATATAACCAAAGTGTCGTTTTTAAAATAAAAGTCGATTTATTTATAAAATGGTTTAAGTTGGGATTTTTGAATAACCATAAACGATTTGTATAAAAAGATTTATAAAAATTGATATTTATAAATCAAATATTGGAATTATAAAATGAGTTTTTATAAGTGTTAAAAATGAAATATTATGGAATCCGTAAGTGAATGAAATTTATAGATTTATAAATTGTGAAGTTATAAAATGGATGAAACTGTAGAATGAAAGATTTATAAGAAATTAACTTATAAATTGGCTTTTTGCCTTTAAATGGAATATTGATCGAATTTGTAGATAAAAGGAGATTTATTAAATCGAAGTTGTTAGAAAATAGAAGTAGAATTTATAAACGTTGTTTTATAAATTCAAAATCAATCAAAATTGAGGAATTTAATATAGAAGGTTATTAAGGGAATTTTATCCACGATTTTGGACAGTGGACAATTCTTGAAATAAAATGTGTAGAGATTATTGAAAATTGGTTAGTGAAGTATATTCACGATTTTGGACAGTGAATATATTTTTAAGGAAAATGGATATGGTTTTGGGAGAGTGATATTTGAAATGAAGTTAATTATTTTAAAAGATGTTTTAAAATGTGTTAAATATCGAAACCATAGATTTCAACATTCATTGTTGAAATAGACGTTTTCGAAAAATAAGGAAATGGTGGACTATAACACTGTTGTTATAGTAAATGATTTCCGAAAGGAAATGTTTTATATAGTATTGGGATTTATATATCTATTTAAATTTCGAATCCCTATACTAGTGATTTTGAGTCGTCGTAACGATGTTTTACGTAACATTCGTTTTGACTCAAATAAATGTTGTTATAATAAATGATTTCCTTAAAGAATGAATTTATACTTAAATTTGATTTAAGTATATTGAATATTTTCAAATGTTGAAAATAAATAGATTTGTGAACCACTTATTATTAAATAAGTATGGAAATGTTTTCCAAAACGAAATGAAATGTTTTTGAGAATTTATCTTCTTAAAGATAAATTGAAATTGAATATTTGAAATCGATTTGAGAATCGTATATCAGTAGATATTTCGAAAATATAAATTCACTATGGAATTTATAAAGGAAAGGGAAACTGTTTAGAAAAATAAACGTTGATTTATTTTTGAAGTGTGGAAATTTTATATCTAGTAAAGATATTTTTGAAGATGAAATAAATTGGAAAATTTATTTGGAATCTGATGATGTTGCGCATCTTTATTGATAGTTAAATAACCGACTATCAATAATTACCTTGAATGGTATTTGTTGTGAATTGGATGAATTGAATGCCACACTTATTTTTAAATAAGCGCTCACTATTCGGGTTAGCCGGGAAAGGACCATGGGGTCGTATAACCCATTCCGAATATGTGATACGTCGTTATGAATTGCATTTGAAGACCGGTGTTGAAGACCAGATATTTTTGAAAACGGAAGGATTACCGTCGAGTTACTCTACATCGGCTGATCTCCGATTTAGAGGTTTTATCACCCTTAGTGACGGGAAGTCCGGACGTGATTAGAAATTTATCCGGATATGCAAGGGCTTCGTGAGAAGTGCCTTCGGTTCTGTTCGATCCCGGAACAGACTTGTATGGATTGTATGTCTGACGTTACAAATTGAGATATAAAGCTGATTTCTTTCAAATACATATCTGTTGGTGGCGGAGAATTTATTCTCTTAGCTTAACACCCTTCTCTGAGACGTACGAGCTCAGAGGTTATGTAGTTGAAATTTATCAGCGATATATTCCCAATTTGGTAACGTGGCATACTGAGTGTTGCTGTGAAATGATCAGTGTTTGATCATTTGTGATATGATCATTTGTTTGATCTTATATCTTTGTGATCATAGGTTGATCATTTGTTTGACCCGAAGCATGGCTTTGTAGAAAGCGTAGCTTTGTGGACGAGACTTCGTCGAGCCTCACACCCCGGAAATGGTCGAAACAGGAAGGATGCAGCAAGGTTCTAGGGAGTAGCGCCCCTTAGTGTATGTCATTCCTTCTGGATAGAGGTGGTATCATGGTATGGAGCCCAGATACTTAACCTATGTGGTTGCTGCATTATTATTTTGATGTGGTTTGTTAGAAATCGGGGATCCTCGGGAAGATCGGTTACGATCGGGGGATGACATACGCGTGTCAGTAGTTACCTATTTTTGCAGAGGTAACCCGGCCTTGTGTTGGCAGAGATCTAACCGTAACGTTAGGTTCTCGGGTCGTCTATTCCAGGGACGTACCCATCGTGGATAGGAAGTTCCTTAGCCTGACCATTTGTTGGAAATCCAAACTCCAATACGAACCTTGTACGGTATTAGTTGTAGAACCTGCCATTTACGTACGGTGGTCACCACTGTTTAGATGGTAGCTATAGTAGGCATACGATACTGGTCGTATGCTGGCTAAGATTAATATTATACTTTCGAAATGTTTTCTACACTATGCACTAATAATAATATAAAAAAGGATTTGATTTTGCGTAGTAAGCATCTTTGACTATCATAAGAAGAAATCTCCTCCAATTCTGCGTTTGCATTGTGTGTGTGGTGGGAGGTCTTATGGTAGTTTCATTTTCCAAAAGCATTGCGAATTTGTTTTATTTACTTTGTGAAAAATAACTGTTTTACGATCTCACACCAGTCACCATGACTGACTCGGAGTTTATTGTTCCCTTCTAAACTCTGGGTGCCCACCAATTTCCACACGGGCAGCCTAGAGTTATATTATCAGGATATTCTGGATATTCTGGAGCTTTGGAAGCAAGCTGGATGTCGAGACGTAGTATTTGTATCTGATATTATTTATTCCGCTGTGTATTCTATATGAGGACAAGTTTATATAACTGTCCATTGTTGTATATTGACTCTGATGATTGATGTATGTATAAACTGATATAGTTCTTTGTTTTAAAAGACTAGTGTTATCTATTATATATTGTTCCGCTGCGATATGTAAGATTCTGATATTGTTTTCTGTTCTGTGTTTTCTGTTGTTCTTCTCTTCTTCTTCTACTCTTTTCTACTTCTTCTACCTTTTTCTTCTTTTTAAAACCATAACTTTTCGGGTTTTCGGCATTCGATGGCTCGGCAGTCGATAAAGTGAGTATCGATGTCGAATTGCTAACATACGGCGGCAATATTGTTTCAAGGAAACAGTCTTCTACTGGACTCGGACGCCTCAACCGGTAATTATCTACCATACCAATTTTGCTACAGATTTAGCCACGCCTTCTGCTGTTACAGTTTCTCAATTTCATTGAAAAATTTGTGACATATAATTCCGTGATCATTTCTGTATAATTTAGTAACATTGTTAAGTTACTGTTGGTTTCGTGACACTTTCTGTGATTACGAATAACAATCTCATAGTATATTAAGTTGTTATATATATAGTGATTTTGGTACAAATATCCCATGAAGTGGGACTTTGTTTCACTTCAACAACACCAAATACTTTCTTCCTCTAGTTCACCATTCAAAAATGCAGTTTTAACATCCATTTGATGTATTTCTAAATCAAGTATGGATGCAATTGCAATAAGCATCCTTATCGATGTTATCCTTGTTACTGGTGAATATGTATCAAAATAGTCCAGATCTTCCTTTTGTCTAAATCCTTGGACTACAAGACGAGCTTTGTACTTGTCTATTGAACCATCAGGTTTCAATTTCTTTCTGAATATCCATTTATTACCTAAGGTTTTGCATCCTTGAGGTAAATCAACTAACTCCCATGTGTGGTTAGCCATGATGGATTCTATCTCACTGTTAATGGCCTCTTTCCAGTAAAGGGCATCGCTGGAGGACATAGCTTGTTTGTAGGTTAATGGATCATCTTCTAACATGAATGTGTAGAAATCTGGTTCAAAAGTTCTTGAGGTCCTTGACCTCTTGCTCCTTCTTGGTTCCTCCACTTGTTGATCAGCATTATCTTGCCGAAGGTTATTTTGTTCAGTATTCTCAAGAGAATCAGTGATTTCATCTTAGATCTTGCTATACAAGTCTGTTTGGATGATTTCCATGATATTTCTCCATTTCCTAATGTGAACACATATCTGCTTGTAGACGATGTCTCAAAATAGCAACAATAACGCTGCACCAACACAGACGGTGACAACCGCTCAGCCTACGGCTCTGGTTCCAACTATGGCAATGTCTCATGGAGAAAGGCCATAAAAATTCAATGGGACAGATTTCAAGCGTTGGCAACAGAAGATGTTGTTCTATCTGACGACATTAGGGCTCGCCAAATATCTGACCGAAGATGCTCCTGAAGTTGGCGAACTCGAACCCGATGCAATCAAAGTTGAGGCTGCAACTGTCTGGAAAAATTCAGATTTTATATGCAAAAACTATATTCTGAATGGTCTAGATAATAGCCTCTACAATGTTTATTGTACTGTTGCAACATCCAAGGAACTCTGGACAGTCTTGGACAGAAAGTACAAAACTGAAGATGCAGGCATGAAGAAATTCATCGCTGGCAAATTTCTCGACTTCAAAATGGTAGATTCAAAGACTGTGATCAACCAGACTCAAGAATTACAAGTAATCATCCGTCAACTACATGATGAAGGGATGACACTAAGCGAATCTTTTCAAGTCGCCGCAACCATTGAGAAACTTCCTCCATCTTGGAAGGACTTCAAAAACTATCTTAAGCATAAGCGTAAGGAAATGACAATGGAAGAACTCATAGTTCGTTTGCGGATTGAGGAAGATAATAGGAATTCCGAGAAAAAGATTGCTCCGAATAGGCACCTCCTCCAGCCTATATATATGCAGCCCCAAAAACGAGATCACTCACTGAATAATTCTCGTCCTCTCTGTCCCTTCTTCCCGCCAATTCTGTTCTAGTTTATATACTCTCTTTAGTTCGCCGGCGCTCCGTCTACAAATAACACGCTGCGGGGCAGGTCCGTTTCATCCTGGGAAACAAATTGCTAACATACGGCGGCAATATTGTTTCAAGGAAACAGTCTTCTACTGGACTCGGACGCCTCAACCGGTAATTATCTACCGTACCAATTTTGCTACAGATTTAGCCACGCCTTCTGCTGTTACAGTTTCTCAATTTCATTGAAAAATTTGTGACATATAATTCCATGACCATTTCTGTATAATTTAGTAACATTGTTAAGTTACTGTTGGTTTCGTGACACTTTCTGTGATTATGAATAACAATCTCATAGTATATTAAGTTGTTATATATATAGTGATTTTGGTACAAATATCCCATGAAGTGGGACTTTGTTTCACTTCAACAACACCAAATACTTTCTTCCTCTAGTTCACCATTCAAAAATGCAGTTTTAACATCCATTTGATGTATTTCTAAATCAAGTATGGATGCAATTGCAATAAGCATCCTTATCGATGTTATCCTTGTTACTGGTGAATATGTATCAAAATAGTCCAGATCTTCCTTTTGTCTAAATCCTTGGACTACAAGACGAGCTTTGTACTTGTCTATTGAACCATCAGGTTTCAATTTCTTTTTGAATATCCATTTATTACCTAAGGTTTTGCATCCTTGAGGTAAATCAACTAACTCCCATGTGTGGTTAGCCATGATGGATTCTATCTCACTGTTAATGGCCTCTTTCCAGTAAGGGGCATCGCTGGAGGACATAGCTTGTTTGTAGGTTAATGGATCATCTTCTAACATGAATGTGTAGAAATCTGGTCCAAAAGTTCTTGAGGTCCTTGACCTCTTGCTCCTTCTTGGTTCCTCCACTTGTTGATCAGCATTATCTTGCCGAAGGTTATTTTGTTCAGTATTCTCAAGAGAATCAGTGATTTCATCTTAGATCTAGCTATACAAGTCTGTTTGGATGATTTCCATGATATTTCTCCATTTCCTAATGTGAACACATATCCGCTTGTAGACGATGTCTCAAAATAGCAACAATAACGCTGCACCAACATAGACGGTGACAACCGCTCAGCCTACGGCTCTGGTTCCAACTATGGCAATGTCTCATGGAGAAAGGCCATAAAAATTCAATGGGACAGATTTCAAGCGTTGGCAACAGAAGATGTTGTTCTATCTGACGACATTACGGCTCACCAAATATCTGACCGAAGATGCTCCTGAAGTTGGCGAACTCGAACCCGATGCAATCAAAGTTGAGGCTGCAACTGTTTGGAAAAATTCAGATTTTATATGCAAAAACTATATTCTGAATGGTCTGGATAATAGCCTCTACAATGTTTATTGTACTGTTGCAACATCCAAGGAAGTCGGGACAGTCTTGGACAAAAAGTACAAAACTGAAGATGCAGGCATGAAGAAATTCATCGCTGGCAAATTTCTCGACTTCAAAATGGTAGATTCAAAGACTGTAATCAACCAGACTCAAGAATTACAAGTAATCATCCGTCAACTACATGATGAAGGGATGACACTAAGCGAATCTTTTCAAGTCGCCGCAACCATTGAGAAACTTCCTCCATCTTGGAAGGACTTAAAAAACTATCTTAAGCATAAGCGTAAGGAAATGACAATGGAAGAACTCATAGTTCGTTTGCGGATTGAGGAAGATAATAGGAATTCCGAGAAAAAGATTGCTCCGAATAGGCACCTCCTCCAGCCTATATATATGCAGCCCCAAAAACGAGATCACTCACTGAATAATTCTCGTCCTCTCTGTCTCTTCTTCCCGCCAATTCTGTTCTGGTTTATATACTCTCTTTAGTTCGCCGGCGCTCCGTCTGCAAATAACACGCTGCGGGGCAGGTCCGTTTCATCCTGGGAAACAAATTGCTAACATACGACGGCAATATTGTATCAAGGAAACAGTCTTCTACTGGACTCGGACGCCTTAACCGGTAATTATCTACCGTACCAATTTTGCTACAGATTTAGCCACGCCTTCTGCTGTTACAGTTTCTCAATTTCATTGAAAAATTTGTGACATATAATTCCGTGACCATTTCTGTATAATTTAGTAACATTGTTAAGTTACTGTTGGTTTCGTGACACTTTCTGTGATTACGAATAACAATCTCATAGTATATTAAGTTGTTATATATATAGTGATTTTGGTACAAATATCCCATGAAGTGGGACTTTGTTTCACTTCAACAACACCAAATACTTTCTTCCTCTAGTTCACCATTCAAAAATGCAGTTTTAACATCCATTTGATGTATTTCTAAATCAAGTATGGATGCAATTGCAATAAGCATCCTTATCGATGTTATCCTTGTTACTGGTGAATATGTATCAAAATAGTCCAGATCTTCCTTTTGTCTAAATCCTTGGACTACAAGACGAGCTTTGTACTTGTCTATTGAACCATCAGGTTTCAATTTCTTTTTGAATATCCATTTATTACCTAAGGTTTTGCATCCTTGAGGTAAATCAACTAACTCCCATGTGTGGTTAGCCATGATGGATTCTATCTCACTGTTAATGGCCTCTTTCCAGTAAGGGGCATCGCTGGAGGACATAGCTTGTTTGTAGGTTAATGGATCATCTTCTAACATGAATGTGTAGAAATCTGGTCCAAAAGTTCTTGAGGTCCTTGACCTCTTGCTCCTTCTTGGTTCCTCCACTTGTTGATCAGCATTATCTTGCCGAAGGTTATTTTGTTCAGTATTCTCAAGAGAATCAGTGATTTCATCTTAGATCTAGCTATACAAGTCTGTTTGGATGATTTCCATGATATTTCTCCATTTCCTAATGTGAACACATATCCGCTTGTAGACGATGTCTCAAAATAGCAACAATAACGCTGCACCAACACAGACGGTGACAACCGCTCAGCCTACGGCTCTGGTTCCAACTATGGCAATGTCTCATGGAGAAAGGCCATAAAAATTCAATGGGACAGATTTCAAGCGTTGGCAACAGAAGATGTTGTTCTATCTGACGACATTAGGGCTCGCCAAATATCTGACCGAAGATGCTCCTGAAGTTGGCGAACTCGAACCCGATGCAATCAAAGTTGAGGCTGCAACTGTCTGGAAAAATTCAGATTTTATATGCAAAAACTATATTCTGAATGGTTTGGATAATAGCCTCTACAATGTTTATTGTACTGTTGCAACATCCAAGGAAGTCTGGATAGTCTTGGACAGAAAGTACAAAACTGAAGATGCAGGCATGAAGAAATTCATCGCTGGCAAATTTCTCGACTTCAAAATGGTAGATTCAAAGACTGTGATCAACCAGACTCAAGAATTACAAGTAATCATCCGTCAACTACATGATGAAGGGATGACACTAAGCGAATCTTTTCAAGTCGCCGCAACCATTGAGAAACTTCCTCCATCTTGGAAGGACTTCAAAAACTATCTTAAGCATAAGCGTAAGGAAATGACAATGGAAGAACTCATAGTTCGTTTGCGGATTGAGGAAGATAATAGGAATTCCGAGAAAAAGATTGCTCTGAATAGGTACCTCCTCCAGCCTATATATATGCAGCCCCAAAAACGAGATCACTCACTGAATAATTCTCGTCCTCTCTGTCTCTTCTTCCCGCCAATTCTGTTCTGGTTTATATACTCTCTTCAGTTCGTCGGCGCTCCGTCTGCAAATAACACGCTGCGGGGCAGGTCCGTTTCATCTTGGGAAACAAATTGCTAACATACGGCGGCAATATTGTTTCAAGGAAACACTCTTCTACTGGACTCGGCGCCTCAACCGGTAATTATCTACCGTACCAATTTTGCTACAGATTTAGCCACGCCTTCTGCTGTTACAGTTTCTCAATTTCATTGAAAAATTTGTGACATATAATTCCGTGACCATTTCTATATAATTTAGTAACATTGTTAAGTTACTGTTGGTTTAGTGACACTTTCTGTGATTACGGATAACAATCTCATAGTATATTAAGTTGTTATATATATAGTGATTTTGGTACAAATATCCCATGAAGTGGGACTTTGTTTCACTTCAACAACACCAAATACTTTCTTCCTCTAGTTCACCATTCAAAAATGCAGTTTTAACATCCATTTGATGTATTTCTAAATCAAGTATGGATGCAATTGCAATAAGCATCCTTATCGATGTTATCCTTGTTACTGGTGAATATGTATCAAAATAGTCCAGATCTTCCTTTTGTCTAAATCCTTGGACTATAAGACGAGCTTTGTACTTGTCTATTGAACCATCAGGTTTCAATTTCTTTTTGAATATCCATTTATTACCTAAGGTTTTGCATCCTTGAGGTAAATCAACTAACTCCCATGTGTGGTTAGCCATGATGGATTCTATCTCACTGTTAATGGCCTCTTTCCAGTAAGGGGCATCGTTGGAGGACATAGCTTGTTTGTAGGTTAATGTATCATCTTCTAACATGAATGTGTAGAAATCTGGTCCAAAAGTTCTTGAGGTCCTTGACCTCTTGCTCCTTCTTGGTTCCTCCACTTGTTGATCAGCATTATCTTGCCGAAGGTTATTTTGTTCAGTATTCTCAAGAGAATCAGTGATTTCATCTTAGATCTAGCTATACAAGTCTGTTTGGATGATTTCCATGATATTTCTCCATTTCCTAATGTGAACACATATCCGCTTGTAGACGATGTCTCAAAATAGCAACAATAACGCTGCACCAACACAGACGGTGACAACCGCTCAGCCTACGGCTCTGGTTCCAACTATGGCAATGTCTCATGGAGAAAGGCCATAAAAATTCAATGGGACAGATTTCAAGCGTTGGCAACAGAAGATGTTGTTCTATCTGACGACATTAGGGCTCGCCAAATATCTGACCGAAGATGCTCCTGAAGTTGGCGAACTCGAACCCGATGCAATCAAAGTTGAGGCTGCAACTGTCTGGAAAAATTCAGATTTTATATGCAAAAACTATATTCTGAATGGTCTGGATAATAGCCTCTACAATGTTTATTGTACTGTTGCAACATCCAAGGAACTCTGGACAGTCTTGGACAGAAAGTACAAAACTGAAGATGCAGACATGAAGAAATTCATCGCTGGCAAATTTCTCGACTTCAAAATGGTAGATTCAAAGACTGTGATCAAACAGACTCAAGAATTACAAATAATCATCCGTCAACTACATGATGAAGGGATGACACTAAGCGAATCTTTTCAAGTCGCTGCAACCATTGAGAAACTTCCTCCATCTTGGAAGGACTTAAAAAACTATCTTAAGCATAAGCGTAAGGAAATGACAATGGATGAACTCATAGTTCGTTTGCGGATTGAGGAAGATAATAGGAATTCCGAGAAAAATATTTCTCCGAATATGGCTGCCAAAGCAAATGTTGTTGAGTCAGATAACCCTAACAAGAGAAAACGTGAAAATGCGCCTAAGAAGTCGAAGAAGAAATTTCAGGGTTCTTGTCATAACTGTGGAAAGGAGGGGCACAAAGCAGCCGAATGTCGCGCTCCCAAGAAGAATAAATCAGAAGCAAATATGGCCGAAGTTGCAGATGGCATTTCTGATATGGATTTATGTGCAGTAATATCAGAATGCAACCTTGTTGGTAACTCAAAGGAATGGTTCGTAGATACAGGAGCCACTCGACACATATGTGCTAATAAGTGGATGTTTATGACCTATAAAACTACAACTGATGATGAACAACTTTTCATGGGCAATTCATCTGCATCAAAGGTAGAAGGCAAAGGAAAGGTTGTGCTGAAACTAACTTCTGGAAAGGAACTTACCTTAAGTGATGTTCTCCATGTTCCAGACATTCGAAAGAACCTGATTTCAGGGTCCTTGCTTAGTAAGCATGGTTTTAAATTAACCTTTGTGGCTGATAAGCTTGTATTGTCGAAGAATGGAGTGTATGTAGGAAGAGGATATGTGTGTGATGGTTTATTCAAAGCAAATGTAACCACTATTGTACCAAACAATGATATGAATAAAAGTGAATCTTCTGCTTATATTGTTGACTCCTCTAATATATGGCATTCTAGATTAGGGCATGTGAATTTTGATACACTGCGAAAAATGATTAATCTAGAATTTATACCAAAATGTGATATAGACTCCAATTATAAATGTCAAATTTGTGCAGAAGCAAAATTGACAAGAACCTCGTTTCATCATGTTGAACGAGAAACTGAACCTCTAGACCTTATACACACTGATGTATGTGACTTGAAAATGTGTCAAACTAGAGGTGGAAAAAGGTATTTCATTACATTCATTGATGATTGTACTAGATACTGTTATGTGTATCTCCTTAGAAGCAAGGATGAAGCATTCGACGTGTTTAAACAGTATAAAGCCGAAGTTGAGAATCAACTCAATAGGAAAATTAAAGCTTTAAGAAGTGATAGAGGAGGAGAATATGAATTTCCTTTTGAGGAATTCTGCGCTGAGCATGGTATTATACACCAAACTACAACACCATATTCACCTCAATCCAACGGTATAGCCGAACGGAAAAATAGAACTCTTAAAGAAATGATGAATGCTTTACTAATTAGTTCTGGCTTACCAGATAATTTTTGGGGAGAAGCTATTCTTTCGGCAAATCATATTTTAAATAAAATACCACGAAAGAAAACATCTAAGTCTCCTCATGAACTTTGGAAAAATAGACCGCCATCCTACAAATACTTAAAAGTGTGGGGGTGTCTGGCCAAAGTAGAGATACCTAAACCAAAGAAGGTCAAAATTGGACCAAAAACAATCGATTGTGTATTCATTGGATATGCACAAAACAGTGCTGCTTATCGATTTCTAGTACACAAATATGACATTGATGATATTCATGAAAATACCATCATCGAGTCGAGAAATGCAAGATTTTTCGAACATATATTCCCTTTAAAACAGGGTACTGACAATTGTGTTCAGAAGAGAGCAAAGGAAGATGAAATCACTGATTCTCTTGAGAATACTGAACAAAATAACCTTCGGTAAGATAATGCTGATCAACAAGTGGAGGAACCAAGAAGGAGCAAGAGGTCAAGGACCTCAAGAACTTTTGGACCAGATTTCTACACATTCATGTTAGAAGATGATCCATTAACCTACAAACAAGCTATGTCCTCCAACGATGCCCCTTACTGGAAAGAGGCCATTAACAGTGAGATAGAATCCATCATGGCTAACCACACATGGGAGTTAGTTGATTTACCTCAAGGATGCAAAACCTTAGGTAATAAATGGATATTCAAAAAGAAATTGAAACCTGATGGTTCAATAGACAAGTACAAAGCTCGTCTTGTAGTCCAAGGATTTAGACAAAAGGAAGATCTGGACTATTTTGATACATATTCACCAGTAAAAAGGATAACATCGATAAGGATGCTTATTGCAATTGCATCCATACTTGATTTAGAAATACATCAAATGGATGTTAAAACTGCATTTTTGAATGGTGAACTAGAGGAAGAAATATATATGAAGCAACCCGAAGGGTTTATGAGCTTAGGAAGTGAGAATAAAGTGTGCAAATTAGTAAAATCGCTTTATGGTCTTAAACAAGCTCCAAAACAATGGCATAAGAAGTTTGATGAAACTATGTTATCAAACGAATTCACAATAAATGAATCAGATAAATGTGTCTATATAAAACAAGCACATATTGGGTATGTCATTGTTTGTCTTTATGTTGATGACTTGTTGATCCTAGGTAATAACAAGGCCATAATAACATCTAAAAAGAATATGTTATCCTCTAGATTCGATATGAAAGACCTAGGACTGGCTGATGTGATATTGGGTGTAAAAATTTTGAGAACACCACAAGGATATGCATTATCTCAATCACATTACATCGCCAAGATACTTGAAAAATTCAAACAATATAATATTACTATTGCAAAAACACCAGTAGATATGACCCAGAATTGGGTAAAGAACACTGGTGATGGTATCTACCAGCTTGAATACTCTCGTATACTAGGAAGTATCATGTATGTTATGAACTGCACTAGGCCAGATATCGCATACGCTGTAAGTAAGCTGAGTAGATTTACCAGCAATCCTGGTAAACATCATTGGAAAGCGATAATCAGAGTTCTAGGATACCTAAATTATACGCAGAACTATGGTCTACACTATACAAACTATCCTTCAACAGTGGAAGGATACAGTGATGCCAATTGGATAACTTGATCACATGATACAAAGTCTACAAGCGGATATGTGTTCACATTAGGAAATGGAGCAATATCATGGAAATCATCCAAACAGACTTGTATAGCTAGATCTACGATGGAATCAGAGTTTATTGCACTAGATAAGACTGCAGAAGAAGCAGACTGGCTTCGAAGTTTCTTGGAAGATATTCCAAATTGGAGCAAACATGTGCCTCCAATATGTATACATTGTGATAGTCAATCAGCTATTGGAAGAGCTAATAGTACATTATACAATGATAAATCTAGGCATATTCGTCGTAGACATAAGACAATAAGACAACTTCTCTCTAATGGAGTTATCACTATAGACTACATAAGGTCTAAAGATAACATAGTGGATCCACTAACAAAAGGCTTGCTAAGAGAGAAAGTTCAAACCTTATCGATGGGAATGGGGTTAAGGCCCATAGAATAAAAGTTTTTCTAAAATGGAAACCCCACCTAGTTGACTGGAGATCCCAAGATCTAGGTTCAAAGGGACAACTAAGTTCAAGAGAAACTTGATAGCACTGTTACACACAAACCATTCCTATGATAAGTCAGTGCATTATTTGCTGGAAAATAGGATAAGTATTTGTACTTTTAATGATATCTGTACTTGAGGAATTACGAATAATCCTTACAGAATCACCTACATAAGTGCGAAGGCGCCGCTTCAAAGAGAATTATAGGCCTAATTCTCTAAGCACTTATGAGACCAGGCAGGTGTTCAAGGCAAAAATGAACACAAACAGAGAACGAAGGATTATAAGAAACATTTATCACGTGCTATCTATTTTAGAATTACACAAACGGCTTACAGTTCAAGGACCTTCTAAGTCTACTGATTTGCCTGTGATTTAAATAGGTAACCACTAGGAAAGTTCAAGGCCCTTGTGCTACTTTAAACCGATACGATAAATGTCTCGTAAAACTATGAACAACTACTCATTCATGTGGGGGATTGTTGGACAAAAATGAATGAGTGCATTTGTTAGTGAAGAGGAAATAAGTGTTTGGTATTGTGTATATTGGAACAAAGTCCCACATTGTGGAATACTTATTCCAATACCACTATATAAACTATCTCTTAACATGTTATTGCAAAAGGAAAAGAAGAAGACATGAAGACTTGAGATGTGAGGAAGGCATTGGGCATGTGGGCTTTGGGCCTTCATATTATATTAAAATGTCAAAGATTGGGCCTTGGGCCTTGGGGCTCTTGGGCGCACGTCTGTCCGTTAAAGGGTCGCAACCTTTCGAACAGTCACGACCTCTCCGAATATGCGCCTCCTCCCGCCTATATATAGGGGCCCGCAACACAGATAATCACATACAGAAAATTGCTTCTTCCTCTTCTCGGAACTTTGTTCACAGACATATAATTCTTTTAGTTCGTCGTCCCTCCGTCTGCCCGCACAGCAATCGGAGCAGGTCCGTTTCATCCTGGGAGACAAATTGCTCATAACCTTTGGTGCGTATAAAGGGGCAATATTGTTTTAAGGAAACAGATATTATCTGAACTTGGACATTTAGGTATTACATACAAATATCGTTTGTAACGGTTCTGTACTGTCATAATATTTTATACTCCTTGTCACGCTTTTTTCCGTTGCTACTGTTTACAATTAATAACGCCTTTTCTGCTGTGCCAAATCTTATAAAGGGATAAGTAACGTTATTAAAGTTACTATCGGATTCGTTACACTTTTGTGTATTTACGAATAACACAAAGCTCCACTGTGCATAACGTGTTTAAGTTGAAAGACTGTGACGTGTCATGCTGGTGTAGCATGTGCAAACCGAAGTGAAGAACACATTGAAGTTGAGTGTGGAAGCTTGTTATGTGTATTCACAAGGAAAAGTTGTTCAAGTTGAATGAACATCACATGATAGTAGATAGTGCTGGTGGATGCACTTGCTAGCAGGGTGCTTCTACAAGGTGAGGCTATTAATGAAGGCAGTGCCATGCTCACAGCATGTGGACAGGGGAGTGTGCAGAGCATGTAGACGTGCACATTGGACATGCAAGTTGATGCGGAAAAAAGGTATATGTCTACCATATATATGATTGTTTCATATATTTCTTATATGCAAAGAGCCACCATATTTTAATCTAATCTATTATATATTGGATATTACGTATTGGGAAAGTTTTCGTAATAAGAATGCACTGGATAGACCTAATGATGTTTCAAAGATAGAATTAAACCTGATTATTTGAATACATATGTAAAACTGTATTTGTACCTTGGACCTTGGTTCATTGTTGGCTTTTTTGTATCGTCGTCCGTCACCAACGAACATCTGTGTTAGGTAGTAGATACACATATGTAGTCATGTTTTGTAAATATAATATTTTTATTATTTGTTGCTATGTAGGGTTGAAATTTGAGTATAGTTAGAATTTTGATTATTACATGGACAAATATGCAGGTGGGAGAAGACACATGGTTTTCTACTTGAAAGCGTTGTTACTTTGATGCTTTCAAGAAATGTTCTTATGCAGTAATTACGTTTAGAGATGGCATTGTAGATTTGATGGCATTGTATTTAGAGTTGGCATTGTAGATTTGAAGATAGAAGCGAGAGGGGGCCATGACATAGACATGAGCAAGCACATGCAAGGAAGAGGCTGCATGCACTAGTCGATGGGACGGTATTGGATAAGATGACTTTTTAAAGTTATTTTATATTTGAAGATGATAGCGGTGTAAATTTGATAACTTTTGCATTAAATTACAATATTTTAAAGACTCCACCATCGATGCTATGAATTTACTTTATATGTCGACGACTTGGATATAATTTAACAGTGTAAATATTTCGTGTTATTTTAATAAATATGAACAATTTTGATTATTATTACAACAAATATTGATTTCAGTTGCAAAATGATACTAAATCAAAAAAAGTGTGATGCATCAGTGCCTAATTTTTTTTTTTGGATTTTTTTTATCGAGCATTAACAATTGTAAATGTCTTATTACAACATGAAGTATCAGTTGTAAAAAGCCTATTACAAAAGGCAAAAACAGTTGTAAAAAGCCTATTACAAAATGCTTCTGAAATGATCAAAAACAGTTGTACAAAGCTCGACTCTATTACAATTTCGCATATTAAGACTGGTGGCTGACCGTGGCAATATGTTTATTACAACTGGCATTGAAAGTTATGAAATAGGTATTTTGTTTTAGTGCGATATATATTGCATCTAATTTTTGAATAAAAGATGAATGTATCTTTTATATGTATATATTGTAAATAATTTATTTTACATTTAGTAAAAGCAAGTTTCATATAAAAACAAATGTAATTTTCAATTACTAAAATACAATACTACCTGTTTTATAAGTATCACTATACTAATATTTTTGGTCGAATGTAATTATTTCAAAGTATAGTTGTATTTACTTATGCTAAATCTTGAACTATTACGTCTATATTTTGTCATTCTAAATCATTTGATTATTTAGTTATTTATTTTAATAATTACAACTTATTACCATGTTAAAAAAACCTTTTAGATTAATATGCAAATTTCTTAAAAAAAATAAAAAAAAATCAATTTACATTTATTATCTTTCTTTTTAAGTCTAATTTATAATTTAGTTTCAATAATTTCCTATTTAATAAATTAACCTAACATAAAATAAACATGCGATATGATACATGATATTTCTTTTAATCACACAAAGTCAATAAATTAAACCAAAAGAATATCTTTTCCTAGAAATTAAGATATATGATATTTCTTTTAATCACACAAAGTCAATAAATTAAACCAAAAGAATGACTTTTCTAAGAAATTAAGGTTGATTCTAAGTTTGCTATGCAAAATTCTTTGTCTTCTCAAGAAAGTTGCGAGTTTCCACATCTAGTGCGACGTTATTAATTTTCATTCTTTCATCGGCTATATAAAAGAAGATTGCAGTGCTTTCGAATAAACATGAAGAATACAAGTATATATCCCTATAGAGACAAACCTTATATTTGGAAACATAACTAAAACTTCCTCTCCATCTTTTATATTCTTAGTTTTCTTGAGTATATCAAACACAACTCTCATAATTCTTATATTGGGATTTTTTAACCCAGACAAGCAAATGATTTTCTTCGAACATTCCAATATTTTATCCATTTAAATTCTTTAAAGTTCCCCTAAGCTATTAGTTTACTTGTACTATAAGTAGGTTTAGTAATTGCTTTAAAAGTGCTTTCGTGAAAAGTCTCTGTGATGCCTATGATCTTATTATTGATGTAAAAAGCTAACATGGTAATCAATACTCTTGAATAATGCGTACTTGATAAAATTTCACATTCTTTTACATAATCTTGGCACATTTGATATCACCTTGAGATAATGTCATGCATTTGCACTCAACATCACTAAGTTCTCCAAACATTAGTTCCGTTTTAACTCATAACCTATACTTCTTCTCACTATCTAAATATTAACGAGCGAACCAATAAGAGATTAGTAATGTACTCTTTCTTTTCTGGTAACCCTTTTCGATGTCTCCATTATAGTCACTTTTCATTTTTGAGGTTGTTTGTCTTGTGCTACTCAATGTACCAAGTCTTAACCCAAACAGGTTCTAAATTCCTCATCTTAAAATTTTCAAATCATTTGTATGGCAAGTGATTTCAACCAAATATATATATATATATATATATATATATATAGACACAAACACACACACATACATACATACATACTCAACTAGTTTTGTATTTCTTTTCAACACTTTAACCCCTTCCTCCACTTTATCGTACTAATTTGCAGATAATAGAGATTCAACATTTTATTAGCCATTTCCTCCACTTTGTAATGCTTTTCTGTAGATTAAACATTTGATTATAGGGAAGTGTGTGCAACAAATATGGCCATGAATCAGTCAAGAGAATATTGTTCATATGTTAAAAATATTTTTACATTTAGACTTCCCAAGTTAAAACAGTTTCCTATAATATAATTGCTTGGGCTTGAGTAGTATGATTATAAATATTAGCCAAGACTTGTACAACAGTTATCAAATTGTAATAATAAAACTATCAACGCCATTCAATAAAATCTATTGCCTAATTATCTTCAACATGGTAAGAGAGCCATGAATTCATCATCTTCCACCACCTCCAAACATTCCACATAATCTATAAGCAACAACCAATTCTCCCTCACTCTCAGATCCACTTCCATACAAAATCCACTTTATTACCTCCTCCTTTGCTCTCCATTACCATCATTATCTCACATCCAAGTAATGGACTTGTTGTTTCTCCAATGTCACTAATCAAGTTAAAGCAAACACATTTTAATCACGAGCCAACCCAAAACCAACACCATCAACAATATCAAGCAACAAGTATCATCAGCAACGACTCCACTTTGTTCAAGGAAGTCATGGCCAGAATTAGGGACTAAGCATGGTATTTTCATCAAAATACTCGAGAAAACTCAATCCTAAGCATCGACAACAAGGCTTGGGCTTTTGAGACTCATCAATTCAGACCAATCGCATCAACATCCATCCATGGCATCATGCAAGCTTCATCCAGTGCAGGACATCTCCTAGTCGACGTTCATCTATATGGACTTCTTAAAGCTATATTTAATATTTTAATTCTCGATTCAACCCTGAGTTGACACGAGGTTCTGGCAAGGACATAATTTTGAATCTTTGTTTGGGGTGTTAGTATTATATAAACTTAACACTGCCATATAAACACTTAATCAAGTCAAATTAAAAAATTACTTCAAAATCCCACCTTAAATAAAAAAAAGATCTAAAAGTAAATACACTTAGCTATGCGTAACCAAGAAAATATAAAAATAAGTTAAATATAAACCTTAAACATAAATACTTTTAATCTCTCAATCGTCATTGGAGAAAAAAATGAGTTGAATAACATAAGTAAAAATATTTCATCAAATTTCATATATTGAGTTGATGAATAAAGGTATTTAATTATATATAGGATATGCATGTGTTACAATATTTTTGTGACTCCGTTAATGTCATAGGGATGGATAATGATAATTGAATATATTTAACTATGTTACACTACTTTTTTTAAAGGTTGTTTAGTTGTTATTTATGTTATTAGAACAACAATTAAAGTAATAATGACTGGGAGTTTTTGGTTGATGTAGTAATGAAAGTTCTTTGTTATGTTATATAATAGCACCAAATTTGATTAGCAAATTGTTTTTTGTTATGTCAATATTAGTTGAGGTTACACAATTTACAAAAAAATGAAAACCTTGTTGAATATGCTAGTATATGATTTTTATTTGATGATAATAAACATATATATATATATATATATTCATTTAAATGTATTTTTTATTGTGCTATTTTACTTTTCATATAATTAAATAAATATTTGTTGGATACAATAAATAACACATAATTTAAATTAAAACAATTATTTTATTCAAACAAATATTTTATTACAATTTTTAATAGTACAAATTCGAGCTCTCTCTATATATACACAATTTTGATTACATCACAAATTTCAGTTTATAATGTTGACCTCACTACATATCACTCAAACACTCATATTTATCTTCAACTCTATTCCAGTTTGTATCCAGCATCTGAATTATCTGCAAAATAAACACCGACGCAGTAAAAATAAAAAAGAAAATATTTTGCAGTGCAAATTAAAGTGTGTGTTTTTGAAAATGTTATTTGCCTCAATTATTTGGATTGTTCGTCGTCATTTCTTTTGAATTCATCATACACGAACAACTTGTGACATGCATAGTGTATCATTGCACATGCCACAAGGCCATGCACACCGATATACACTTGATAAAACTGCAGGGACAGGTGAGCACAAGGTCAAACCCAACCAAAAGCTGGATTCAACTCAAGTGCAAATATTCAGGTGCAATACAAATAAAGTCACGACATGAGTACAAGAGCCTACATATACACATGTGTACACGTACACATGTGCATTGCCTCAGCATCTCAAATTTCAGCCAAGAGGAGTCATATACACCAAAACAACTCGGCAGTAAGTTAACAAAGAAGAGGCATGAGAAGACAATGAGGCATGAATTCAAAAACAACTTCAACTAGATACAAGTGTACACAAGTATCAATCAGACCTCACAAACATATATCAGACCAGAATATACACAAAAATCAAGGTGACCATCTCATATGTACACAGTCAAGTGTGAGAACAACTAAATGAACCAGAGGACAGAGCAATCAAACAAGACCAGGGTAGTGCACCATAAATATACTCAAACAAATGTACAAAACAACATGTAGTGCAACATGAAGACCAATATGAACCAGACCATTCTAACTCGAGGCAGGTCACTTCAAATGGTCAAGTACAAGTTCTCATGCAACAAGACTTCAAAAAGAACCACACCAGACTACAAGACCACAATACAACTCAGATGAAAGAAAAACTAACCAAGTCCAATTACAACATGAACTATCACAGTGGAGTATGCAAACAGTTTAACCTCAAGTGAAACAAAGCAAACCATGGACAATGTAACCAGACAAGGCAAGTGCATAGGACCAGTGAAGAAGGAAATGGGTCAGGCAACGTCAAGTACATGACAGAACCAAGGCAATGCTCAAAGCCACAAAGACAGAAAATGAATCAAGCACAGACTGGTCATAGCACACAACAACAACAAGCTCAGTTTTAACAATGCAACATGAAGACATAATGCAACAGAGCAAAGCCTCAACACCAACGAGCAAAAGGACTCAACCAATGCAACAATATCATAACAAAGATTTCAAAATGCACAAGGAACCAGACTCAATTGCAACAGACACCAGTGTCATATACACATGTATACATATATGCATATATAGGTATACATGTATATAGTTTTAGAAACTTACACATGAACAATCAAAGAAACTGGATCTCAATGTAATTTGAAGCAACAGAGAATGCAACTCAAAGACATATGCATGTTCACAAAATTCAAGTATATGTATAATGGAACTCAAGTGCAAAGCACAATGCCAGAGAACTAAACACATATGCACTGACAACACTACATCAAGACCAACAGACCATCACAACCAGAGGCAACAGCAAATCAAGGTGGACAGCAGTATGTACATGTACAAGCTAAAGGCAAGCTACATACAGATGAGATACAAGTACACACATCAAACAACAAGTGAAGACTCCAAGAGGAACAAGTGCATGCATACAACATAGCCTGGAAATGCAGACCACTCTAAAATCAAACTATAACATACATATATACATGTATGGTCACACATGTATATACACAGTGCAGAACCAAAATATAAATGCTCACACATGAACACTGCTAGAACCAGATCAGTCAAAAGTATATATGACTAACCACAAATTGATACAAGTGCAATCAAGTCATATATACATACATATATGTATATATGTATAAAGACAATCAACCAAAGCTAGCAGTCTATATGAAGTAGAGTTTACAGAAAAATCAAAACACTAGCAGGTTGAACCAGTACGAGCAGTAAAGTCAAACAGGGTAAAAATAATTGAACAAGTCGAAGTCGTCATAGCAAAAAACTACAGTCACAATTTTCAAATAGCCGAAATCAAAGGAACAAATAATGGAACCGACTTAGAAAAATATACGAATTGAACCAGTCAGGATTAATCACATCGTTCAATCGAAAATTAGTGGCCAAGCATAGCAACATGAAAAATTCAAACAAAATAAATACGAACGATAATTTAGAGTTTGATCCATATAATACCCAAAAATCATCATCGGCAAAGGCATTCGAGTTCAAGCAAAAACCAAAGTGCAAGCATCAAAATAGATTCACAAACTAATTCAGAACTCGAATCAAGTTGAGCATAAGAAAATTGGAAAAGAGAAATCATGTACCGCATTCAAGCTCGACAATTGGAGCAGCTGCAACAAAGTCAAAGCAAGGGGGATCGATCGACGAAGCCGCTCAAGAGAAAGTACACTCTCAATCGATCATTTTTCAAGCGGCGGCTCAAATAATCAAAGCCCTAATTTTACGAAGAGAAGCACACATTGCAAAGCAAAAGAGAGCGGCCGAAGTTTACAACAGGGGAGACAAGTTTTTCACAAACTATAGTTTATTTTGGTTTGATCTATTTCATTTGTTATTTGAGATTAAATATAAAAAGGGTTTTGTTTTTGTTTTTTATTTGTAATTTTCCTTTAAACTTTTGTAAAATTCTAGTCATGTGACTAGGGACGAACTACGGTGGTGTAGTTCGAGAATTCGTAACTCAGTGGCTGAGTTGTGGCAGGGTTTTGAGCGCAGAGTTAGGTTAGTCGATAGCGGGTGTCGCAAGTTTACGTGTGTAAGCGTCTGACTACTTAATTTCTAGTAGAAACCTTGGGGGCAGCACGTAGGCAGGGTTTTGCCGAAGCTGGGTAAATCTGTGTTGTTATATTTCTGCTTTCATTATTCTCCTATTATCTGTGCTGCAATTATTTTATATATTTCTGCATTAATTTTTATTATTATTAGTATCACCCTATTCAACCCCCATCTAGGGTGAAATCGATCCTAAAAACCTATGTGCAATTAAAGTCGATAACGCCATAATCACAACTAAGTTAGTTAGACTTATATGCGTTGATGAAATATTAGGTGGAAAGAAATTAATTATGTGAAAATATTGGATGAAGAAATTTTGATTTCATTGTTTGGAAAGAGAGGGAGGAGAAGCTGAGTAATTCTTATGAGAAATTTAGAAAATTAAGAGAAGGTGGATGTGGGCGGATGAATGAGGTGTTTGACTGGGTGAAATGATAATTGGGTGCGAGAAGTGTTTTAGTGGATGTAAATAGTATCACCCTTGATTTAAGAGAATAAATTATTTTTAATTTAAAGAGGAAGTAACTGAACTAGTTGGGAGTAATGGATCTACTTGAATATTTAAACAAACACTTATATTCATTTAACAATGGAAATTTAACGTGCTAAATTGAAATCTAACCAGAAACTTAAACGCAAATAGAAAGAGGATAAAATTTGCAACTACCACTGAATACACTTGTAGTAAAAAAAAAGCTAATAATGTTGTCCTCTTTGTAATAATTGACAATCATAAAATATCTAACTATTTCTATAGAAAAATATACTTAAATATGTCATCATTTGGAATTTGAAAAGGAGTTTGAATTATCTCACAATTCTATGAGTGTAACAATTCACTTCATCGACTACAAACCCTTTTAGTAGTTCCCTTCGTTGTAGCCATAGGTTATGTCAGCCTCTTATTTTTCAAGTTAGATACATAATAAACCCTCAGGTAAGTCGTCCTTATGGGTCTTAGATTCTCGTGCTTCCACTACATGTTTCAATATCCCTCATCTTTTACTTCTTTGTTAACATCGTCTTCTATTACTATTATGACTACCGATGGTAGTCTTTTGGCATTAACAGAAAGATTCTATTATTTCACCCAACTTACATCTTCTTAATGTCTGTCATATTCCAAATTTGACATTAAACCTTGATCTTTTTGGTTAGTTATTTGATTCTAGTGATATAGTAACATTTACATTTTCTTCTTGTTTTATGCAGGATCTGCGCTCTTAAAAGCTACTTGGCACATGCTAATAGGGAAGAGAGACTATATGGTATGAATGAATTAAAAGTTACAATTAGTGTTGCAATTAGTATTAATTTATCTTCTTTTTGTTTGTGTCTTTCTTCTAGCTTTTATTTATGGCATTCCCATTAGGGTATTGCCTCTTCTTCTCTTTGAGATTTTTAGCATCCATAGGCTCATTGAGTGAATTTCAAACTTATGACATTTTAGACTGTAGCGGATGCAAACTTGCAAAATTTTCCTCTTTACCCTTAAAAAAAACATTTTTGTTTATTCTTCTCCATTTGATTTATTTCATTTTGGTATATGTGGCTCTTCCATGTTCCTACCAAAGAAGAGTCTTGATATTATGTGCCATTTACGAATGATTATACGCACTACTGTTAGGTCTACTTAATGAGATATTGTTTCGATTTCTATGAAAAATATACAAAAACTTTTGAACACTTATCAAAACAATACATTTAATTATTATTAAATGTTTCAGATGTGATTTAGGTGGATAGTGAACTTTTGAAAATTTACCTGAATTACATGCCTTAGGCGAATCCATTCGAAAAACTTTATGTATAGATACTCCCAAGAAAATGGCATTGGGAAAGAAAACATATGTATATTCTTAAAACTAATCGATTTATGTTTCTTTCTACTTTCATTCTTAAGTAATTTTGGGGTGAAGCTGTTCTCATAGCTGTTAGACTAGGTAACGCTATTCCGTCTCCTCACATTTCAAGTATTTAATTTTATGGAGATGCACCTATTTATTCCATTGTTAAAGTGTTTGGATGTACTTTTTTCTTTCTCCTTCCTCATATAATATGTTATAAATTATCTTCACATCAGCCATATGTGTTTTTTAGCAATGTTGACGGTAAAAAGTAATATAGATGTTTTGATCCAAAAACTCAAATTTTATATTTGTTTTGAAATATTGTCTTTCTGGAACATTGACCATTTTATTCTATTCCTTCTAGCAATATTAGTTGAACCAAATTTGATCTTATTCATTTTTATCCCTTTTGAGGATAATAATAATCCTAATAGCTCTATAGAGATTGGGATGCCTGAGGTTTCCTCCTCTCATGTGGTCCCTCAACCTCCAATTGAGCATGTAGATCCATCTCTCTATTATTCCATACGCATTTGTAGTCTGCGAAATCACTTATTTTTCCTCAATCTTTGTACTCTCCATCTTTTTCTTCAATCTTAACCTCCATCCATAATCTTTCCGAGACATCTAATTATAAATAGAAAATTCTTAATCCTGTTAAGTGAGAAGATATGAATGAGGAACTTTCTGCCTTGCAAAAGATAATTACTTGGAATTTAGTTCTTCTACCTCATGGTAAGAGTGCTATCAGTTTTCATTAGGAAAATAAATTCAAAACCAAATCTGATAGATTCATTGAATGATATAAAATTAGATTGGTTGCAAATGGTTACTATCAAAAGTATGACATGGATTATAAAGATATTCCTTATATCGGTAACTGGATCTGGTCACTTCCGCTCATTCACAGCTACTACCTTCAAAGGATCTACAACCAACCTTCTTTCTAAACGATATGGCCTAATAACTTCACTTCCAGTTTCTAAATATATTATTAGTACGTTGCCTTCAACTTTATTGTCTCAAGGTCTCTAATACCAATCTAAGATGCACTTCATTATCTCGTTCATCCTTAGATTACACTAAGATATCATCTACAAAGACCAACACAAATCTATCCAATTGATCACGAAAGACATGATTCATTAAGTCTACAAAAAAAGTTGGAGCATTGGTTAGTCCAAAGGGCATAACCATCCATTCATATGAACCATACCTTGTCCTAAATGCGGTCAAAGAAATACTCCCTTAGCAACTTTGAAACTCTTAGTTGATGGACCTTGTAGCCAAATCTAACTCCGAGAATGATTTTGCTCCACTCAACTGATCAAATAGGTCATATATCCTTGGCAACAGACAAAAATTCTTTATGGTTAGATCATTTAAATTCCTATAGTCCATACACATTTGAAGTGATCCATCCTGTTTCTTCACAGATACTATCGAAACTCCCCACGATGAACTACTCAGCTAATGAAACTCCAACGCTTAAGTTCCACCAACTGCTTCTTTAATTCCTCTAGGTTGCCTACTAATAGGTTGTGCTCCTAGCATCAAACTAATGCTAAACTCATTCCCTCTTCTCGGCGGTAAACCATTACAGGCTTAGAAACATTCGCAGGTTCCAAAACCACAAAAAATTTATCCATTTATTCTTCTAAACCTTCTAAGACACACAAGAAATCTAGACCTTCTCTTCATCTCATCCAATGACACCAGAACTATGTCTCCACCTTTTGGGTTCTACAGGGCAATGATTCTGTTGGTGCCAAAAATTCGAACGTCATTCTGCACAAACCAATCCATACACAAAATCACTCCTTACCCCCTCGAAGTCAAACACAAATGGGTTACAAAAAAATGGTAACACAAAATAATATCTAGATCATTACACCTTAATCCAAGAGTAGCGTACCGACCAATCAGATTAACTACATACAAAAAAGTAACTATGTAGGAGTCATCATTCCTACTCTATCTACCACATCCTTAGATATGAAGGAATGTTCAGGTCAAGTATCAAAAAGAACTCTAACTAAAAAATTAGAAATGTAAATCATACCTCTAAGGACTACTCCTTTTCCTTTCTCCTCGGTTATTGGTCCCGACGGTGGTCCTTCCAAAGCAAAAGACCTTATCTACTTCAACTATAGACAATTCTTCTTCCTGTGGTCCGAATTATTAGAATTATATCACTTGACTTTGAATGTCCCTTTCAATTGCAAACACTTCGAACCATAATGCCATTTCTGATTGCAACAGAAGAAAATAACCTTCGAAATATCCTTACGGCCACCCCTTCCGGAATTTTCCTCTTTTGTTGTTGTGCTTTATTCCCTCACTTGAAGGGAGCAAACAAATCCTTCTATTCTATTTTTGAATTCACCTCGGCTTTCCTCTACCCATGATACGTATTATTATATCTTTAGGCCATATCCTTTATGAACTCATAAGGAGATGTTAGATGCACCATCAACTTATTATTCAAACCTTACTTCATCCCCCAAATGAATTTCTCATTCTTCTTCATTGGGGTGTTGATCAATTCCCATTCTTCCAAGACTTGAAGATGAACTGAGCCTCAAACCCCTCCTGAACCTTCTCCCAAGTGATCTCCTCTTCAGGAATTTAAGCAGTCATTGTTTCCCACTAATCCAGAGTGTCATCGTGCCAAGAAACCATCTACCTCTTTTGTACATCTTTCATCCCTAAGTCACTGAAAATGCGCTCACTTACTTTTAGCCAATCTAACACTTTCATAGCTGACTCCTTTTCGGTAAACATCTTACCTCCAAGGTTCCTATATTCCTGACTTAGCTTAAAGAATTCCACCCACACTGCTTGTCCCGACTCAACTACTTTCAGCATATCCTCTCCCATTATCTATGCCATAAAATGTCGAAACAAAACATTCACATCCATCCCTATAACAGGCGAGACTGTCTCATTCACTATTGCTGTTGAAACTTTTCCCTATGCCTTTAACGGTCAAAATACTACCACCCTCGCCCATAGTATTGGCACCTCCAATCCTAGCCCGTCCACTTATCATATCTATTTTCCACCAAGAAAGTGTTCATTAGGAATGGAAGAAAGAAAAATGATTTAATCAATAAAAAACATCTACTAAACTCATCTATATTCCATATAGAAAAATACCATCATGTCAGAGAGTAGCGCATACCCTTCCCAAGGTGTTTGTCTTTTATGATCTAATATTACTTAACACTATTTAACTCAAGTATCCCCTAACCTAAGCTCTAATACATAATATTAAATCGCTCATTTTGAAACCCAAAGATGGAACCCCAACATGCTGCAATCACCTAAGAATTACCTTTCGACGACAGAGATGAGTTTGGTTATATAATACTTTTAAGTAAATAGAGCATAAATAACAAAAATGAATCATAGCATTACATATTTAGTTCAAAAAATTTACATCCCAAATTAGTGCCCATATGGGAGCAAAAATATAGCACAACATAGCTATTGGTGTCATGCACCACAAATGTAGACGTAGTCAAGAACACTTTACACAGCGAAATTAAAATAACATAAACAACACCTAGGCCTTCTGCTTTATCTTTGGCTACCTTATTCGTCCATCCCAAAAACAACCTATCTAAGCCAATAAACGCATCCTACTTGAATGAGTACTATAGGTTCATAGAAAGAACAAGAAAAAAACACGAATCACACATATAGCGTGGTATGAGTAAGATATTACACCAAACAAGAAAATAGTAAGACCGCTCCACTAATATGTAGGACGAAATTTCCCATTACTATACCAAAGCAATAAATGATCATATTCAAAAGCAAGCATAGATATTGGTTCATTGACTAAGCAATACTATGTAGTCACAATTGAAAGAAACCTCTCGGTTTGTTCTAAAAAATATCACGGTGCTCCAATATAACTTGACAAACCCTACCCATGACTTCCCCAAAGACCTCGTGTACTTTTGTTGTAGATATATATCACTAAGGTCTAACTATTCGATTGTTGTAAAGGCATTACACCTTTCATGAACAAAGTGTTAAAAGTTAACTTCCAACAGCTACTTAGACCTTATGCTTTTATACTATATTAAAATTTTGAATTAGCTTGTGGCTTCCACTAAGGCCTTATGCCTCGTCGTTCTCGATTGCCACCCAAGGCCTTACACCTGGACATTCATATTTCAGCTTCAACCTTAGGCCTTATGATAGAGTTAGGGGTATACTCTAGGGGCAACTATGTAATTTGTTAGCTATATCTAACTCAATAACCAATCTTGTTTATAATAAAGGTATTCGTTTTCTAACATATATTTTGCTATATAGTGATATATATAAGTAATTAATTTAAAGTATATTAATTAGAAAATCCTTAAATAACATGTTATATGATAATTGTTATAAAGAGTTGTGATCATAAGAAAATTACCACAATATAGAATAACATATAATTTTAATTATTCGTAGTCAGGATGCATCAAGAAAATATATCGATGTATTCATTGAGACCAAAGTGCATAATCTTCTCCAAATGTTAGGCAATATATTACTTATGGTTATTGGGGGCACAAGAGGTTACATATTGATAGTAATTAGATAATTATGGACTTGTTTGAGAGTTTTCTGTTGGTTAATAAGAACTAGGTCTCTCAAGTGATGATATTGCATAGTTGTGACGAACGAGAATTTTCGACCCTTGAAAATCGACATTAATACATCCTTGGTATTTAGGTGCCGCAAATTCAAGTGCCAGAAACCCAATCGTTTGGGGGTAAAAAAAGAAATAAAGATAGAAAATAAAACAAGCACAATCTCACCTCGCATTTAAAACAGTTATAATTTTACATATGGAAGATTACATACAATCACTTCAAGTGATTTATCAGAGTTACAACATGAACTAACCCAGCCAGGATAGTTATATTGGTCTATCCTTACAAGTGGTAGTGTATAAATAATATAGATACAGCGGAATATAGATAACTTCTTCAGAAAACCCAAAATGCTCCATGCTCCATTCCAAAATGCTCCAAGGTTTCCTAACTACTTGGCTGCTCGGGAAAAATTAGGGCACCTAAATTTTAAAAGAAAAGAAAATAAACTCCGGGTCAGTCATGGGACTGGTGTTAGAAACTCAAAATATGTGGTTTGAATAAAAAGGTATCTCATAAGACCATGTCACACATAAACACAGAATAGGATTTTACCTTATGACAACTAAAACATTTACTACGCAAAATCATTTGATATTATTTTTAATGACATTCATTGAAAATATTTGAAAGTAAACTTATCAATCTTAGCCGAAATTGTTACCATTATTAAATTCTAGATACGTTAGGCTCTACAAATAAAACTCTTACAAGGCTCATTCGGAGAATGGATTCCATACAATGGCAAGGTAAGGGACTACCTTCCGTACAGTATACATCCAGAGGAATATACCTAGGGCCCAGATACTGAACTCCTATACTAACACAATACCGGCCTACCCCTTTGGTTGATAGTACTGAAATGAAATCACCCCGGTCGTTACCAATCTTTAATGAGATACCAAAGCATACACCACATACTCGACATATAGAGAGTAGTCTAGAAAGGTGATGACCATCTCCAAATGGATGCGACCCACAAAGCTCTACCGCATCTACCCTGCTTTAGCCATTTCGTTTGATGAGGCCAGAGGTAACGTCTTACCTTTCACAAAGCACATTCCACTTTGAATGCCACATTTCCATTCCATGATCACACAACTGATTTCTACAAATGTATAACTCTTGAGCTCGTATGTCTTTGGAAAGGGTGTTAAGCTAAGAGAAGTTGCCATCTCCGCCACCAAATAGGTGATACGTTCATAGAGGTCAATTGGTGTGAATAAAAAATGTAATGTCTTACATTCGTCCATATAAGTTGTCCAAGAACAGGACAAACCGAAGGCACTCTCCTACCACATCCCGTCGGGAGTTACTCCTAGATTAGTAGCGAGAAGTCCTTGCATCAAAGATCTTAAATAATGAACTACTGCCACAATAATATGATATGGAAAATTTCCCCTAAGGGTCAGCTACAAGTAGCCCTACATTCCATCTTCCACAGATATCATGTCTTCACTTCGAATACGTAAATTGGTTCGAAGTGGTCTTTGGACAGGAATTATCCAAATCCGACCTCGGTTTCTCTGAACCAAACATCAATAAAAGAGGTCAAGTGAATAGGGAATCATTATTTAATTGATTAAGTTCATTTATCGAAATCTATTTTGGAGATATACATTTGTCAAAAATTCTTTCCGGTATATATGAAAATATTAAACCTCTCTTATAAAATACCTTGATAACTTTTAAACTTCTTTTTACTAGGAATAAATTCGAAATCATTTCATATTTTTCATTTAGGAAGATATTGATCCGAGTAAACCAAATTCACCATCCCCTCCATCGGGCCAGTCCGGATAGCCAGGGAGAGCAGGAAACTGGTTTTCCAAACTCAAGTCTAGGTATTGCCTCTTTGACACCCATAAGGCGGTCAAGTTATTTGATCGACTCTAGATCTTTAATCATTCAAAAAATTCTTCAAATCATCTTTAAAATACTTTATAAATCATTTAAAAAAATTATAAACTAATTGGAAAAGAATTGTTAAGTTTAAAACTATTTTTCAAAAGTTATAAAAAGTGCTACGAAAAAGTGCTGCGGAAAGTGCCTTTTAAGCTTTATTGATCAAAACGACTTGTTATTATTTTAAAATTCATTTTTATTACTCAAATAACTTTTTAGAACATTTTAAAACATTTATAAGATTAATTCCACATTTTTAAACAATTCTAAAACATCATTTTCAAAGAAATCTGGTTTTGAATTCCGAACTGCAAAATCAGGATTTTCCAAAACTGGTTTTACTCATATTTCAAAATCTACTTATCGAAATCTCAATTTTCTTTCTTTGATGGAAAAATATGGATATTATAGTTTGGAAAATTCTTATCTCGAAGAATTCTAAGCTACATTCCAACTTTTACACTAGTTTGACTTTTATAGCGCGAAATCGCGAACTACCGTTACGTGACGCGCTTATTTTTGACTAAATTTTCCATTTCTTTTCAAACTTCACCAAAACACCTTTAAATGTTCATAAAACATACAAATACATTTTAAACCATTTTTAAGAGGTTTAACAATTCCATATACACCATTTCATTAATTCAAGAAAAGTGATTTCCTTTGTGTTTATCGACGTGTATATTCGTGACTTGTATATATATATTCAACATTCATATGAAAACAACCAAACTTGATGATCAAAGCATATTAAACATCCATTTACAACATCATATCAATCATATAACATATAGTATAATAGTTTAGGAGTTCTCACCTTGGGTTTTAAACGATTTAATTAAAAATTCGATATAGCTTCGTTACTCGAGTTCCGAAGCTCACTATTCTTCGGATTTTAGCTCCTAGATGCCTTGACCAAGACTTGAGATGCCTAAGGGCGCACGGCCTAGGGTGGGAAAGGGTTGTGCTCGGCCTAGTGATGAAGTGGGGTGGAGTTTGTGAATAATAAGGAAAAAAGTGGAGTTTTGGGATTGTTTAACCATATACTAAAATTTAAACTCTTTTTGAAATAAATTTTAACATTATTTCTCTTAGTATGGAAGCCATTAAAGTGGAAGACAAAGCTTAAAAATATGAAGAAGAAGAAAAATGAAAATGAAGAGAAGAGGGTAGGGTATCTATAGGAAAAGAAGAGTATAAAGGAAGACATGTACACATCACCTTTTGCATCACCATTTCAAGGCTTCTCCTACACACCTCCCCTCCTCCAAAGCATAGCTAAAGCCTCTCCCCCATGTGAACATCACTTCCATCTTCTCATGTGTGCATATGTTGACTTATAAATGCTTAAGGTGTAAGTTTGCTTAGATATCTTATATATTTTATATTATTTTCTTGTACTTAATTATTTTCATATATGTATGTTTATGTGTATGTTACATGTACACATATGTACATGTATATGTGTATGTAACATATCCCTACAACGTTGCACAATACTTCCACACGTTGTATCGTTACAAATCCCGATTCGGATTTTCGGTCATATTTTCTCTTTTAAATAAATATGTATATTTTTGTAAACAAATTTTGAAAATAAATTTTCTTGTCATTACTAACTAATAAAAATGATCACATTTTATTTATAAAATCATATAAATTATTATAAATAATTATTTACAAAATTATTTTTATTATCGATAAGCTAAACGATCATTTATTTAAAGTGATATATTACAGGTCGTTACAATTGTTCTATCGACTTGAGAATATCATCAAACTACATTATGGAAATCCCACTTTGATTATAGTCAAATCGTGGCATGGTTTCCTTTGAAGGACCATAGTTGGGTCTGATTTGAAGCATTGGGCATGAAACATTATTCGATAAGTCTCTAATATTGTATGAGTTTAGTATTACGGTCATATATAGTCAACTCAAAGTCAAAATCTCTGGTTAGTGTAGTATGGTTTAATAGATGCTATTATTAAACCGAGAAATTTATGTATGGGCTAAATGAGCTGGATGTGAATGGTACTGGAATTTTGATCAAATCAAATTCCATAAGTCCTAAAGTGATATAACATCGTCGAAGAGAATTATTGCATATAATTATTAGTAAAAGGTACCACATATTATAAAACTAGATTTTACCGATGGCATTTATAAGCGATGAATTAAGTCAAACTATAACACCACTAGCTAAGGTGACATGTGAGCATTAGCATTTAAATTGTTTTAATATTAATCACTTGCTAAATACACACATGTGAGTCGCACAATTAAATCTATCCAGTCTCTGAAACACCACGGGATTTTAATTATACATTAATTAAAGTAATTAATATTTATGAAATATTAATTATTATTTTATTTATTTTATGGGTGTGTTTAGTAAAATGAAAGCATCTAGAATTGTTTGGGCTTCTATTAGTATCTTTTTCGGTGCGTATATAAAAGTTATATATGTGTGTATCTGTATACGATATCGATAAGGATTTGAATCAAATGACTAATGGGTTTGTTGGGATTTTAGTCCGTTATGGACCCTTTTTGGCCTGCTTAAAGAAGGGAAGAAGGGTCATGGGCATTTGAATTGGTAGGAGCAAAATATGTAGATATTTTGCCTCCAGACTTTAATATAAATTCAAATCAAAGGCTCCTCTTTCATTGAACTTTTTTTGCTTATTCTTTTACCTATCTTAGCCAAAAATGGAAGGACCAAACTCACTCCCATTTCTACCTTTTACAATTCTAATCAATATTTGTCAAACAGATCCGTTGTTCGCGCACTTGTCTCCTACAAAGAAAGCACAGATATGAGAGATCAAGGGAAACCGTTTAGATCAAAGTGTGAATTGTAGGCTGAATCTCAATAGGTATATCTCTTATTTAAAATATGATATTTTGTGTATGTTGTTGATGTTATAATTTTGTTCAGTTGCCAACACACACACACACACACACATATCCCTATCATATAAAAACCAAATTTTGTTGATCTATGAATTATTGATTTATAATGATATTTGAAACCATTGTAGAAATTTTTTTAATATAAAAAAAATCATATATGCAAAAAACGTATTCGGCCATTACATTAATTAAAAAAATTAAACGTGCAAATTACATGTTAAAACAATACTTGTTAATTAAATCTTTTATATACATATATGTCACATTAGAATTAATAAATATAAATTTATTTTAAATGCATTTTATATTCGAGAATTAAATTAATAATTTTTATATTATTTTATAATTGTTATAATATCTAATAATATTATAATACTAGTTTCATATTTAAATATATAGTTATATATGTTAAATTAATATATTTATTTACATATCATTATTTGTTTTCAGATTTAAAATAGAAATTTTTGTTGGCCATAATGGTTTTATGCACATATTATATATATTATTTAATTTATAAATTAATTTTGAGAATTTAATTATTATTTTCCATATATATATATATATCATTAGTATTTTATATCATAATTAAATAAATAGGGTCAACGTTAAGATATCTAAAAATCTAAAAATATGGATCATAGATTTAGTTTAAAAATTGAATTATGCTTACTTATTTAAACTAGATACTTATTTGAAAATTCAAAATTGAAACTTAAACTAGTTTAAAATGAATACGAAATTTTTTAACTGATATTTTATGTTTAAAATCATGAATTTTGAATTTACACACAAACATATTGTAACAACGCGCCTTTTCGACCCCCGGGTTCAACGCCCGACGTTAACACCTTGAGAATCGAGAAGGACGAGTTATTGGGGTAAGACAAAATAAACAGATACATCTTTAACTAATAACTTCAAAAGTCTCACACCGAAAGGAAATAAAGTATAGTACAACTGTAATCATAATTACTACACATTACCATAACATGTCGATTTGTCAAGCATATATGTCTATATAATAAAAGTCAAACCAAACTACACACTTAGTCAAATCTAGTTTACAACACTTATTATGATCATATATAACATATACAAGGGAGCCCCTATCTCCAATACCATCTCGTCTACAAACTGCATCAACCTGTATATATAAACAAAAGAAAATAAAATAGGTGTGGTTCAGACATTAGTCTTTTGAGTGAGCCATACTTTACTTTATTTATACTATAAAAATATTATTATAGCATGATATGAGTCTAACGCTAGGCCACCGTACGTCCTACTATTCACATTGTACCTAACCATCATATATATCGAGTCGTACATGTCACATCTATGTGGACTCACTTCCATGGACTTGCCCCATGCGCTACAGGGTCGCCTATTGTCCATAGTTTTTACAATTGCATATGGACCCACACCATGGACTATCCTAATTCCCTATAGGGTTGTGTTTGTCCTCGCATATAAACTAGATTCATGACCTGGACTAGCCTCATTCCCAACTAGGTTGCTTAACTTCCATCCTCCACATTATCCACCGAAGCATTACAAGGGAGCAACGCAATACCAATACCACCTACTTGTGTCATAGGTCTATATCTGTATCTGTATTAATATTTGTATCTGTATTCATATCTCTATCCATATCCATATCCTGGGTAACCTACTTGCATAAAAGGCCCATTCATATTCACATCCATCATCGCGTAACTTTACTTATTACAACAACTTACATATCAATTTCAAACAACGATCATCATCACATACATTCACTTGAATTTGCATGCCATCACTTGCCTTGTGAAAATCCACCAAACACCTTTAGTAAACAAGAGGAATAAGACTCGAATCAGAAAACGATATTGTATATAGGCCTATACAGGTCTAGGTTCAATCTGACTCGGAATTTAGACCATCGATGGACTGGATACACTAGTTGGTGGATCAGTGTATGTGTATTTTTTGAATTCCTAGGCTATGGATTTTAGTGATTCACCACGTCGTTTTGCCCAAACCGCCTCCGTTCCGCCTTCGATCTCCTAAGAACGTCCCTTGTACTTATTCCTAAGTTTCTAAGTCCGATTCCATATTTTATTTCATAAATTTGAGCATATATGCATCAAATTGCTTGAATTAAGTATAAATCTAATTTATGTTTACTGATTTAACCAAATTCCCTCCTAAACCTTAGTTTAATCCGAATTTAATAACTTAGTAATGTTAATCAATACTAATATACCCTACATATAATTTATATTAAATCAAAATTGCATTACACGAAGAGGAAAACATGAAAAATTCACCAAATTCACCGTTCACTGTTTGAATCTCCATTGTCAAGCCTGTTGCGCCTCCATGCTTCAGAGTTTCCCTCCAAGTTTGTATAGATGCGTAGCCTTCCATTCTAGTTTTCCGATATCTTTGGTTTCACGTGATTTCGTTGAGAATTAAGGAAGATCTTATGATTTTATTATTGTTTGTAAAGAGGAAGAAGGAGAAGAGATAAAGTGCGTCAGTTACTAAAAATTGAAAAGATACGTGAATTTCTGTTTTGAGTGGAGAGAGGAAAAGTAATTGTCGCCCTGATTCAAATTTCAAACTTGATGCCTAAATTAGCTCGACCCCATTTTGACTATAATTACTTTATATGGACTTCAATGAAGGCAAACCAAAATATTATACAAATTAGAAAAACGTAATGGTTGCAACGGCCCGTTTTCGTTATTAAATTCCAAAGTTGGAAAAATGACCATTTTACCCTTCTTTATTCTTAATTTATTTTATTAACACATTATATTCGATTATTTTCTCATTATTATATTATTAGTATTTAATTAAATTATTTACCAATTTTTTGGGGTAATACATTCTCTCCATATTAAAAGAATGTCGTCTCTGAAATTCCTATGGAACGGAAAATGTAATATAATGTTTACTCATTCACCAAGCATATACAATCATAGCATCCAATTTATGTGAATAAGAAATAGATATGAATGATATAAATAGCATATAGATATGAATGATGTCATGAACTAACCATTTCTATACATATCATGCAGCTAATGTAGCTAATGCAACCTATATGAATGCAAAAACATGACACATCAGGCATGGATGAATAACATTCTAATATAAACATATATTTTTCTATATGACTACAAATCCACTAATACACAATATAACAACAAAATCATCCAAATAATTCAATCCCCATCCTATAATAAACTAATCTAAGGAAATAAAACTTAGGAAACATACCAAAAAAGAGTTAAGGATGAGTTACCCTCGTCTTCTTTTCAGGATCCTATGTACTCTCAGCCCCATCGCACTCTTACCAATTTCACCACTTTTATCCTAAGTTGCTTCACTCCATGCTCCACAACACGGAATGGAGCACGAGATGAACTCGACTCAGACTCCAACTCTACCTCTTCTAATTACCAATGCAACTATAGTCGTCGGATCATGTACACATTTTCGTAAATGTAACACATGAAATACGTTATGGACTCCTGCCATCTTGTTTGAAAACCCCACTCTATATGCCAAATTCCCTACCCTCTCCATCATTGGAAATGGACCAATGAATCTAGGTGCTAACTTTCCTAAACTTCTAAACCGTATCACCATCTTCAATGGAGAAACCTTGACAAAGACCAAATCTCCCACTCGAATTCCAAATCTTTCCTCCACTTATTAGCATATGACTTTTGCTGATATTGTGAATTTTCATCCTCTGCCTTATGAGCTCCACCTTCTCTGCAGGATCTTTAACCACTTCTGGAGCCAAAATAATTTTATCTACAGACTCCCACCTAAACATGAGTTACATTGCCGACCGTATAATGCTTAGAATGGTGCCATGCTTTTACTAACCTGGTAACTATTATTGTAAGAGAACTCCATAAGAAGTAGATGATCCTCCTAAGATACACCAAAATCCAATATGCAAGCCCTTAACAAATCCTCCAACACCCAATTTACTCTTTCAGTCTGTCCATCGGTCTATGGGTGATATGTTATGCTCAAGTTTTACTTAGTCCCTAATGCTTACTATTGAATTCTCCCGAATCCACTCATGAAAAGTGGATCCCGGTCACTCACTATGCTAGTTGGAACTCCATGTTGTCGGACCACTTCTTTAATACACTGTGTTGCCATGTCGTTACCATCCTAGTATTCTTTACCGGAATAAAGTGTGTGCTTTTTGTGTTATGATCTTTTATAACCCATATACTCTCAATTTCTCTTCTACTTCGAGGTAATCTATCCATAAATATGCACTCCCACTTCCATGGTGGCACATCTAACGGAAGTAGTAGCCCACTTGGTTTCTTCTATTTCACCTTTACCATTTGGCAAGTCATAAATTTTGCCACATATTCTGCAAATTTCCTCTTTATCCTTGGCCAACAGAATATCCTCTTCACATCCCGATACATCTTATCTCCTCTTGAACATATATTCATCTTTGAATAGTGAGACTCACCCAAGACTTTCTCTACCAACTCCTTAATCTATGGTATACATAGCCTCCCATTCCTTCTCAAGTAGCCCTTCTAGTCTTTGGAGTAACGATCCAAACGGCTCGATCATTCACCCCATTCCATAATGCTAACTAAAGATGTGTCTTGCTCTTGACTTAACCTAATATGATCCATCAGTGCTGGTCAAACTCCATCGCTGCTAAAAATCCAAGTGCATACCATGATATTGGTGGCGGAAATAAAATTTTGATATAAACTTCAAATTCCTCCACATTAGTAACATATGATTCACCTTGGTGTTCCTCCTACTCAAAGCATCAACGATTACTTTTCCCTTCGCTGGAGTATAAGAAATTCTAAAATCGTATGACGATAAGTATTCTATCCACGACTGCTACCTTGAGCACAAATCCTTCTGAGAGAGCAGGTACTTGAGAGATTTATGTAACAACCCAGAATTTTTATCAATCGAATTTGGAATATTAAATTGATTTTAAATTTTGAAAAGTTAATTTTAGAAGTTAAATAACTTGAATTTCAAATATAACAATTTATTTGATACTTAAATTGTCGAATTTAATAATTGGAATTATTTAAATAATTGAATCTTGGGTTTTAATTTGGATAAAAATGATTTCAAAGCTTATTTAAATTCTGTTGAATAAGAATGGTAATAATAAACTTTTAATTTTGATTTAAAGGTGATTATTTTAGTTTTTAATAATAATTCGTTTTAATTAACTTGTGAAAATAGCCTTCCGGGGCACTGCCTCGAATTTCGATGAAACAAGTTTCATTGGATTCATAATAATAAATTATTGTATACCGTTGATTTTCATGGCAATCGGGCGTATCGTTTGGCCATACAAGATCGAAAAGCGTAGAAATTAATTTCAGAAATTTATTATAATATAAATGGGTTTGAAAAGCTATTTTCTATATATAATCAAATTAGGCCTCGAGATTAGTTCCATTGTGTTCAAAATAGGGGTATTACATATAGAACGTCAGGCGGCATGCCTCGATTGGAGTTCGATATTTTTGGATGTGTAATGCCGGATATTTTTGAATATAAAATAATATATATCCTCTTTAAATACACCCAGACCCTACACTATTCACACTATCATCAGCCCATACCTTCCCACATCTATGACTCACCCTCCTCTTTATGATACTTCTTCCACTTTTCTTTCAACATTCGTAAATTAGGAAAAAAGGAAAATCAATTCAAATTCTTGATAATATATTATAAAATTTAAATTCTTTAAATTCATAGCAGAGAGATCTTTGTATTCATGTAAAGATTGAGGAGTGCATTCACGATTTGGGGTAGTGGACCTGCAGTAGTGAAGAGTTTGGGTTCTTAGCTAGCAAGGGTTTGATTTTTTTTGTGAATTTGTGATGGAGTTTGATGAATTGGAGATCGCAGTTGAGTCGACCTTGTCGAAGAGCACCTGGAATCATTGCCGGTTGGATGTCTGACCCTCAAGTATGAATCACAACCTCATACCCTCGAAACGAGGAGTGTCAAGTCGGGTTTTTAGGGATGCTTATGGAGGGTTGTGGAGTTCAGTGCGTAGTTAATGTGAAAGGGGGTTCGTAGGAGGAATCAATGTTCGTTTTTGTGGAGTATCGAGTATGGTGGAGGGAGGAGAAGGTTCGGCCATGGTGAGGGTGGTTTTGTGATGGAGTAAGAAGAAGCTTTGGGAGAGAAGGATTTGAATGTTAAAGGGTAATTAATAAATTAGTTTATGTATGTAATTATAAATTGATTTTATAAATTAATTCCGTAATCTTAAAAATTGTATAACTCTCTCATACAAGGTCCAATTGATGCACAGAATTTTGCATTGCGCACGTGATGACTAAGGTTTGAGATGGAACGGGTTTGGATGAATTTAGAGACATTTGAAATTTTGGCTAAAATCGGATGTTGTTCGATTTTAGTTCCAAATCAGAACGCCTCGGCGACAATTGAAATAATTCTGAGTTAATCTTACCTTTTTGGCTAACCAATAATATTTTATAGTTGATAAATTATTGATTGAATGTTTGGATGATTTAATATTTTATATTGTTGATATATTTCCACCCTTAAAGCAGATGAGACCCTATTACGTTCTCGTGTAAGAGCGGATGACCCTCTGTATAAGATCCCACCTCGAGGCGGTTGATTTTTATTATTTAATTATATACTATATGTGATATAGGGGACAAATCTGAGGGTTTGAATAGATTCCTCACACTGTTGTTTTCATTTGTTCATATAAATTGATATATGATCTGTTGGATACCATAATTGATGACATGGATAATCTTCCTTATTTAGTGATGTAGTTACCCTGGGTTATATTTTTAGTATAATGAAGATTTAGTTTTAAAAATGATTTAAGTGATTTCAAAAATATTTTTTTATAATCATTCTTGAATTACTAAGAGAAGGAATTTAATTTAAATAAAATTAAAGGTATGATTTTTGGAGATTATAAATTAATAGTTTTATAAAATGTTCAAAATAGAGATTTTTGAAATATGGATAAAGGTTTTTAAAATCTTAAAAATAAGTTCAGCTTTTAAAATGAAGGAATTTAGTTCTAAAATAAGATAGAAATAATTTAAATAAAATTATTCATGAACCGTTTTATATAAAATGATGTGTATATATGTATACACACACATATCAAGATTCATTTGTAAATATGGAAGTTTATAGATGGGAAAATGTATACATGTGACATTTTATAAAACAAAGTGAAGACTTGTAAAATTGTATTATTAATAAAAGGATAGAGTTATAAATGGTGTTTATAAATAAAGGGAAAATTTATCATTGGATAAATTTGGAAAATTAATTACAATTGTGGACTTATAGTAATATGTGGAATGCTATTTTAGAAAAATAGTTGATTCTAGTTTGAAAGTTGAAAGTGAGATGTATAAGAGGATAGAGTTATAAATGGGGCTTTATGAATAAAGGGATTTTATAAAAAGGAAGTTTTTTAAAATAGAAAAAGATTTATAAATACAGTTTATAAATATGGAAATGATTATGTTAAGATTTAAGTATGGATTTTTATCATGGAAATATATTTATGTTTTTAAGAGTTGGTTATTTATATTAATATACTTTTGAAGTTGTTTATAAATATTTTAATATTTTGAAAGGTTAAATGTTTAAGATTATTAATATGGTTTGAAATTAAATATAATTATTTATCTATAAATTTTTGGAAATTAATTATTATTATTTATAAAAATGTGAAGATAAATTATTATTGTATTATTAAGATGGTTTTTAAATTATTAATTATTATTCTAAGATGTTTTCAAGTTAATATTTATTTAGTTATAATGAATACTATTATAAAATAGTATTTTAACGTAAATGGTTAGAATTTATTTATAAAATGTTTTCGAGATTTATAAACAGACTTTTATAAACAAATGTGTGTTCTATAAGAGGAGTCGGATAACATGGTTTGGGAAAAACTTAAAGGAAGAGTGAAAAAGGATAAAAAGGGTTCTGTAAATGGTTAGATGTTTAAAAAAGAATTTAGAAATGGATCATAGATTATAAAGGGATTTTCATAAATGGTTTTAAGGATTTAATAAGGGTTTATAAATGATTTTAGAAGTGTATAAAAAGAATGTATATGTGATTTGAATTGATTAAAGAGAGTATAAATGATTATCTTAGATTTATGAAATGGTTTGTAAATAGTTTTATAAATTTATAATGGAGTTTATAAATGATTTAGAATTGTATAAAAAGAAAATCTTCCTCGGTGTTGGTGAATATACTTATACCGTTGAGATAAATATATGGATATTTTCCAAGTATTGAAATATATGAATTTGTGGACATACATATCTTTGTAAAAAGAATTTTGATTCAAGTATTTACAAAGTGAATGTAAAATAAAAGATCAATTAAGGAGGCTAGTGGTTGCTTATGTGCGTAACCAATGTTTTTTACCCTATTAAATAAATCTCTGATTTGGATATGTGTTTGTTGATAGTTAAATAACCAACTATCAAATTTGGACCCAAATTGCAACACCCGCGATTTTTGGTAACATTATTTAGGATATTTAATTAGTTAAACAAAATAAAATAATGTGTTGATTAGGGGATTGAGATTTGATTTTATTTGAGGTGTAGCCGTGCTATTTAACAATGAATTAAAAGAAGGATTAAAATGAAATAGGAGAGGGATAAAATAGGAAAGAGGACCTTCTTATATTTAAGACCCTTGGCCGTGTATTATACTTCACGTTCATTTCATTTTGAAAATTTTATTTTGTGGCCGGCCACCATTAACAAGGAAAAGGGGAAGAAGAATTAAGAGAAGATAAAGGAAAAGCAAATTCAAATCAAATCCATTCAAATCTCAAGCTCCTTAATCTTTAATGCTAAGGAGAATAATGTTTACTCTCATAATTGTTTTGTTTTTCGGTTTTAAGATGAAATCAAAATATTTTGCATTGATTTGTCATGTTTTTGAATAATGGAATGATTATATATACTTGTTGATGATTTATGGTTATTCATATAGATTTTATGACATGTTTTAAGATGAAAACTCTATTAAATGACATTTGACTGCCTTGCGACATTTTATATAGACCACAAATCTTGTTTTGGATATGGGTTTCAATTTTCTGAATTTTCTGAAATTTCGTGGAATTTAAATGAATTTTCTAGTAAAGAAAATGTTATTTTGGGTTATAAATTATTTACGGTTAAATAGTAAATGGTTTGGTCTGAAACTTATATATGTTAGAGAACGTACAGAAAGTGATTTTCAGGAATTTTTGTAGAACTTCCCTAAGTGTTTTAATGGTTATATAAAATTATTTAAGGTATGCGACAAATGTTTATATAATTAAGGAAGGAGAAGGGGCTTTTTGTAAATAAGTTTAAATTGTTAAATCTGGAAAGTCGGCAGCACTTTTGAAAAGAGAAACTTGCAACCAATCAGATTTAGACAAAAAGGCATGTTAGGTATAAAAGAATAGATTAAAAGTACAAATAAACATGTTTTTCACCGTTTTGAAGCTTTCGGCACTAGGTTCCCCCTCCGTTCCTTCGTCTCCATCACAGTCGAAATCAATGCACATGGTATCATAGAACTGGTACGTAGTGAATTGGATGTGGGTGGAAGGTATAGGGTCAAAACCAGGGTTTCCGAAGGGGTTGAGGCTGTGCTTTGATTTTAAAAGAAAATACGCATGCTTGCTTCTGACCAAGATGCTTTCGACTAGGTCAGCTTTTGACCAAGTTAAATAGTTTTAAAGGAAACGGTTTCGACTGGGTTCCGCTTTTTTTTAAATGACTACTTTCGACCGAGTCGAAGCCTTTAGCTGCCGCTTCTTACCTTTCGATCCAAATGATTTCGAAGGGGTTCTTTTGTTTTCTAAAATTTGGCCACCTCTCTAATGTTTTCGAAAGAATGGTTTCGACACCATCACTTCTTTACGTAAGAAACGGTTTCGAAACAGTTGCTTTCGACTTAAATGGTCTAATGACCCTTTTTCTTGGAATTGAAGTATAACTCAAATGGTTTCGAAAGAGATAAGTTTTTATGGTTTCAAAAGGTGTTTCCATAGGTTTTGAATTAAACCTAAGTGCTTTCGAAAGAGTTGAGTTCTGATGCTTTCGAAAGATTTTAATAAATGGTTTTGAAAGGGGTGGTTCCTTAGGGTTTCGAAAGGGTTGAAATGAAAGGTTTTTCCTATTTTCGAAAGGCAAGGTTTAAGAAGTTTTAAAGGAGGATGTTTATTGTTTTAAAGCTTTCAAAGGAAAGACTTTTACTGGTTTCGAAAGAGTTACTTTCAATGGTTTCGAAAGGGGTACTTTCAATAGTTTCGAAAGGGGTACTTTCAAGGGTTTTAAATGGGTTGTTTAAAGGATTTAAACAAAGGTTTCAAATATTTAAAATGGGCAGAATAGCCTAAGTGTTTTCAAGTTAAAAAGGACTTTAACTTATTTTGAAAGGATAGGTAATCCTTATTAAGTCTCATTAACATATTTTGAGTAAAGTATATATAACATGGCAAAATAGCTTAGAGTAAAGCTAAAGAAATATTTTCCTTGTATATGTATGGTTTAAAGGAGTAAATAGTTTTGAAAAGTTTTTTCAAGGAAAATTTAAAGGGTAGTTAACCCTAAGAGAATGACTCAGATTAGAAGACCAGATAGGAATTATGCAGGGTTGTGCCCTATGCTCATTAGCTATTAGCCCCTAGCTAATTTAGTCCAGAATTCCTGTATGTAGGGCTTAATCACAGGTAAGACTAAAATGTTGGTTACACACAGAATGGAATATTTTTGTACAGAGGTAGTTATTGGTAAGCCACAAAACCATTAGGATCAGTTGACCCTTGGAGATGTAAGTTAAGAACAGACCGTCCAGAAGTTTTGTCTAACAGATGATTAGACTATTTGATATTGTATCTGGTAGGCCCGAGTCAGGCAAAAGGGCAGTTAGCCCAATTTGAGGACAGTTAGTCCAGACTGTAGACAATTAGTCCAGTTTAAGGGCAATCAGCCCAGATTTCGGACAGATAGTCCATTTATTACCTATATATAGCATAACGGATCTTGCTATTATTATTATCATTATTATTATAATCAGTTTGATTAACCAATTTGGTTGCAGGAAAGGATTTGCAAAACATATGTTTTGAAAATGGATATTAGTGAGGGGAAAATCCATTCCGCTAAGCGGCGTGGTCTCACTTAATATCAGTAAACCGAGAAGTAACAGAATCATTTACACCAGGCTTTATGTCTGACTCAAAGTTTTTATTTCCCCTTAAACTCTCGGGTTCTCAAAATTGATTTGAGTAGGATGAGGGTTGAGGTTTTCAGGTTTTCGTATTCTGGTGAATAGTGCTTCCGGAGACTAGTAGGTGGCTGACGGATAGCTAATTAGAAATTACAGATTATTCTGTTTATTTTCTGCTGTGTGTATTAAGTCAAATATGACTGTATTTCTCTAATTAACCAAGGGGACGTCGTCATATGCCGCTCTTGGCGTATTATTGTAAATTATATTTGATCATTACCTAGGAAAATGATTATGAGATTATGCAACTTGGACATGAATTATTGTCTTGAAATGTAATCTGTAAAGACGTTATTCTGAAATTTGTGATTTTGTTCATATTCAAGTGCTTCTGATATTATAGATACCATTAGCATTACCGTTTTGTCACCAGAAGTTAATAATATGGATGACTGCAACATCTATAGTGCTTAGCTTTTGGCCTCCAGATACGGGATAACGTTATAATAACGTACTTGTATTTGCTATATATAATTACGCGCTTTATCTCTAGTCTCCTATCATTGATTAGGCTATCTTTCTGTATCTCATGAGGTTTGAATATAGATATGGATGGTAGAAGAGGAACAGTTTATCCAGGAGGGGAAGGCACCGATGGGAATGCCATAACTAATGCTAGGAGAACCCAAGGTCAGGCATAAGCAGAGAATGATGGTGCAGGAGTCCCGCGAGTTGGAATGGAAGCCATGTATCAGTTTTTCATAAATATGATGCAAGTGAGACTGGCAACCGAAGTGTTAGGAGGAAATGTTGCTGGAGCAGGGGTTCCGGAAGTTTCGGTAGTTAACCATTATGCTAATTTGAGTTGATATTACACTAAGCTTGGAGGGAAGCTGTTTATTGGAACGGAGGATGCAATTGAAGTGGAGAATTAATTGCTACATTGTGAGAGGATCTTTGCATATTTAGGGCTCAATGATGAGCAGAAGAGGAGGTTGGCATCCTCGACAGCTTCAGGGAGCAGCTTTGTTTTGGTGGAATAATGTGACTGTGGCGGTGGATGAGGAGTTCATCAGGGGGTTGAAGCCTGAGTTATCTAGGGCTATATTAATTCATATTAGAGATTCTTCTGATGTTGTTGTGGAGATGGCCTTGAGGCATGAGGAGATGCTTGATTCTCTAGAGAAGAGTAAGGCTGAATAGGTCTAGGTTGGGCAGGGTCAGAAGAGGAAGTTCTTTCCTAAGAAAGGTGCTCAGAAAGGTGGAGCAGCTAAGAAAGGGAAGTCTGAGATTGTCTTCTTCAAGTGCGACAAGAAAGAGCATTTTCCTAATGAGTGTCGTGCTGGAAAGGCAAAGGAAGCAACTAGGAAGAGGAATGCCAGGTGCTTCAACTTTAACCAGATAGGCCACTGTAGAAATCATTGCAAGGAGCCTGCTAATGATGGAAAGGGCAAGGTGTATGCATTGTAGCCTACTGCTTGGAAGCCAACAGCTCGGGAGAAGGGAAAGGCAGTATTGGGAGTTACGCTTCAGATCCATGGTATGTCTGTTAGCATTCTATTTGATACTGGTGCATTGCATTCTTTTATATCTAGATGTTTGATAGATAAGCTTAACCTAGAACCCACATATTTAGTTACTTTCTTACGAGTTGCGAATCCAATAGGAGGGTATTTAAATTTAGGGTTGAGATGTGACCAGTTAGAGTTTGACCTGTTAGGTCATACTTTTGTTTGCAGTTTGCTTGTGTTTGATTTTGTGGGGTTTGGAATTATTCTTGGGACAGATTGGTTAAGTGAGTACGATGCTAGGAAATTTTACAAAGATAGGAAAATATCTCTTAGATACCCTGATTGTAGCAGCAAGATTGTTTATAGCATAGAAGGTTCTAGCGATGAGGTGAATACTTTATTGAGTGTTATAGAATCGGATGATGAGCTGAGTCGAGTTTTCATGGTTAGATAATTCGTAGATGTTTTTGAGCCTGTAGTTGGATTGCCACCAAAACGAGCCATTAAATTTTGGATAGATTCAGTTTCGAGAGCAAAACCAGTGAGTAGGCCGCCAAGCAGGATGACTTCTACAGAGATGAGGGAGTTGAAGGCGCAATTGGTGGATCTAGAAGGCAAGAGCTTTATCAGGACGAGTAGTTCGCCTTGGGATGCAGCGGTAGTGTTTGCCAAGAAGCCGGACAGTTCGTTGAGGCTATTTATCGATTATCGTAAGTTGAATGAGAGGACAATAAAGAATCGATATCCATTTCCCAGAATTGACGATTTGTTCGACCAGTTGAGTGGAGCCAAGGTATTTTCCTAGTTGGATTTGGCAACAGGTTTCCATCAGCTCAGAGTAGCAAAGGATATTATACCTTTGACGACGTTCAAGACTAGATATGGGTCGTACGAATGGTTAGTTATGCCGTTCGGACTGACTAATGTGCTAGTTTTCCTTTTGGATTGGATGAACCATGTTTTCTGAGAGAATTTGGATAGGTTCATGTTGGTTTTCATAGATGATATCTTGATATACTCTAAGGATGAAAGAGAGCATGAAGTTCATCTTAGAGTGGTGCTTGAGACGTTGAGGCAGCATCAGCTGAAAGTGAAGTTTTCGAAGTGTCACTTCTGGAAGAAGGAAGTGAAGTTTCTTGGTCATGTAGTCTGAGAGAAAGGGTTGTCACTAGATCCGACTAAGATTGAAGCGGTGAATAGTTGGAAGAGACCGGAGACAGTGACCAAGATAAAGAGTCTCCTCGGATTAGCTGGTTATTGTCGGAGGTTCATTAAGGATTTTTTCGCGGATAGCAGTACCGATGACCAAGCTAACAAGAAAAGTTGTGAAGTTTGTGTGGACCCATAAGTGTGAGGAAGCATTCCAAAGTTTGAAACACTTATTGACCCATGCACGTGATTTGGTTGTTCCAGAAGGAAATCTAGATTTGGTGGTTTATACAAATGCATGTGAAACATGATTACGAGCTATGCTGATGCAATGAGGTAAACTGATTGTCTATGCTTTTAGAAAGCTTAGACCGCATGAGGTCAGATATCCGACGCATGATTTGGAATTGGCTGCAGTGATTTTTGCTTCAAAGGTGTGGAGACATTACCTTATGGGTGAGAGGTTTGAGTTATGTACAGATGATAAGTCACCGAAGCATTTATTCTCTCAAAAGGAGCTGAATATGAGATAGAAGAGATGGTTAAAGTTTATAGCCGCTTACGATTATAGAATTGAGTACACAGCAGGGCAAGTCAACAAGGTTGCAGATGTGCTTAGCAAGAAACATTAAAATCCAGTGTTAGCGATGATTGCTGAGTGGAAAGATTTAGAAGCCTTGGCAGATTACAGAGTACAATGGAGATCTGAGGCAGGGTCTAGGGAGATACCGTGATATTACCTTGTTTGGAAGTTCGACCAGTGATGATCGAAAGAATAACTTCTAAACAGGAGGAGGATCCAGTGTTAGTTGAATGGATCAGGAAGTTAAGAGATGGAATTGAGAGCGATGACTTGAAAGATTTCAGTCTTGACCAGAATGGGTGGTTGAGAAAGAAAGGGAGATTATGTGTTCCGAGTGTAGGAAGCATAAAGAAAGAAGTCTTAAAGGAATGTCATCGTTCAGAGTTCTCTATTCATCCAAGAGGTACTAAGATGTATCAGGATACGAAGAGAAGCTTCTTCTGGGAAGGTATGAAGCGGGATATTGGCTTATGTGTAAAGCAGTGTTTGAATTGCTAGCAGGCAAAGGCCTAACACCAGAAGCCAAGTGATTGCTTCAGCTATTAGATATTCCAATATGGAAGTGTGATTCTATATCTACGAACTTCACTGATGGGTCGCCAAGGTTGAATAGAGGAAATGAAAGTATATGGGTCATAGTGGACCGATTGACAAAGAGTGCCTATTTCATTCCATTTAAGTCAACCAGGACGACACCTGTTTTAGCGAAGTTGTTCAAGAAGAATGTGGTTAGACTGCATGGAATTCCTTGTAGCATAGTAATGATAGAGCTCCCTTATTTACTAGCGAGTTTTGGCAGAGTCTGCAGGAAGTTTTGGAAACCAAGATCAAGATGGATACTGCTTACCATCCGCTGCCCGAAGGGCAAACAGAGTGAGTTAACAGAATCTTCGAAGATTTGTTAAAATATTGTGTTTTAGATTTCGGGGGATCATGGGAAGACCATCTGCATCTAGTCGAGTTTTCGTATAACAACACTTATCAGACTAGTATTGGGATGGCACCGTTTGAAGCTTTGTATGGAATAGCCATGCAAATCTCCCGTTTGTTGGTTAGAGACCGAGGATAGGTTGATTCTTGGTCCATATTTGGTTAGAGAAGCTATAGAAAAGATTGAAGTCATTCGGGCTAGAATGAAGGAGGCCCAGTCTAGGTAGAATAGTTATGCAGATAAGAGACGGAGAGACTTAGAGTTCTCAGTAGGAGGTCAGGTTTTTGTCAAGGTGTCACCAATGAAAGGTGTGATCAAATTTGGGAAATCGGGGAAGTTATCTCTGAGATTCGTTGGACCTTTTCCTATTATTGAGAGGATCAGGAAATTCGCATATAGAGTTGAGTTACCGAGCAGTTTGGCAGGAGTCCATGATGTTTTTCATGTTTCTCATCTCGGAATGTGTTTTAGAGACCCGGAGACTACTATTGCGCCGACTATGCTAGAGGATTTAGTGGTAGAACCGGATTTGACTACAGTGAGGAAGCCAGTTCGCATTGTTGCGAGAGATGAGAAGAGGCTTAGAACCAAGACGGATAGATTAGTCAAAGTCCAAAGGAGTGACGATGACAGAGACCGTGCTTGGGAGGTTGAGAAAATGATTGGAGATACTTGTCCTGACTTGTTTGATGGTATGTTTTAGCTTCTTGTTTGATTTGTTTTGTACCTTATCGTAATTTTGAGGATGAAATTCTTTAAGGAGGGGAGTCTATAACACCCCAGATTTTTTATAACATTATTTAGGATATTTAATTAGTTAAATAAAATAAAATAATGTGTTGATTAGGGGAATGAGATTTGATTTTATTTAAGGTATAGCCTTGCCATTTAACAATGAATTAAAAGAAGGTTTAAAATGAAATAGGGGAGGGGTAAAATAGGAATAGGACCGTCTTATATTTAAAACAATTGGCCTTGTATTATATTGCACGTTCATTTCATTTTGAAAATTTTATTTTGAGGCCGGCCACCATTAAACAAGGAAAAGGGGAAGAAGAATTAAGAAAAGCTAAAGGAAAAGTTAATTCAAATCAAATCCATTCAAATCTCAAGCTCCTTAATCTCTAAAGCAAAGGTGAATAATGTTTGCATCTCATAATTATTTTGTTTTCGGTTTTAAGATGAAGTCGGATTATTTTTGCATTGATTTACCATATTTTTGAATGATGGAATGATTATATGTACTTGTTGATGATTTATGGTTGTTCATATAGATTTTATGACATGTTTTAAGATGAAAACCCTATTAAATGACATCTGATTTCCTTGAGAAATTTTATATAGACGGGAATTTTTTTGGAGATGGGTTTCAGTTTTCAGAATTTTCTAAAATTTCGTGGAATTTATATGAATTTTCTAGTAAAGAAAATGTTATTTTGAGTTATAAATTATTTACGTTTAAATAATTAATGGTTTGGGTCTGAAATTTATTTATGTTAGAAAACGTATAGAAAGTGATTTTCAGGAATTTTTGTAGAATTTTCCTAAGTGTTTTAATGGTTATGTAAAATTATTTAAGGTATGAGAGTTAAATGTTTTATATAATTCAGGAAGGAGAAGGGGCTTTTTGTAAATAAGTTTAAATTGTTAAATCTGGAAAGTCGACAGCACTTTTCAAAAGAGAAGCTTGCCACCAATCAGATTTAGACAAACAAAGAAGGTTAGGTACAAAAGAATAGTTTAAAAGTACAAATAAACATGTTTTTCACTGTTTCGTAGCTTTTGACACCAGGTTCCCCCTCCATTCCTTCACCTCCGACACATTCGAAACCAATGCACATGGTATCAAGGAATTGGTACGTGGTAAATTGGATGTGGGTGGAAATTATAGTGTTGAAACTAGGGGTTCCGAAGGGGTTAAGGCTATTCTTTAATTTTAAAAGAAAATACGCCTGCTTTCTTTCGACCAAGATGCTTTCGACTATGTCAGCTTTCGACCAAGTCAAATGGTTTTAAAAGGAAATGGTTTCAATTGGGTTGCGCTTTTGTTTTAAATAACTACTTTCGACTGAGTCGAAGCCTTTAGCTGCCGCTTCCTACCTTTCGGTCCAGATAGTTTCGAAGGGGTTCTTTTGTTTTCTAAAATTTGACCACCTCTTCAATGTTTTCGAAGAAATGGTTTCGACACCATCGCTTCTTTACTTAGGAAATGGTTTCGAAATAGGTGCTTTTGACTTAAATGGTCTAGTGACCCTTTTTCTCGGAATTGAAGTATAACCCAAATGGTTTCGAAAGAGATAAGTTTCTATGGTTTCGAAAGGTGTTTCTATAGGTTTTGAATTGAACCCAAGTGCTTTCGAAAGAGTTGAGTTTTGATGCTTTCGAAACGTTTTAATGAATGGTTTCGAAAGGGGTGGCTCTCCAGGGTTTCGAAACGGTTGAAAGAAAAGGTTTTTCCTATGTTTTCGAAAGGTAAGGTTTTAAAGGTTTTAAAGGAGCATGTCTAATGTTGTAATGACCCTGAAATCGGCCTCCGAAAATCGGCACCCGTACTTCACTCGTACTCAAAATGCTGCAGATTCAAACGCCGAATCTGGTTCACCGGAGCTTATAACACACTTAAGTAAATAACATAGCGGAAGAAAAAGAATAATACATTGATTTACAATATCTGATACAACAGAGTGATACAATGAATATCAATATACATCAGAGATATGATACAACAATATAGCAGCGGAAAAGAAAATAGACAACACCAGCAGTAGATAGAATATCTCCAATAGAATGCTCCAATCCATAGCTAGCGGAAAGCAAGGTCAGTCATCCAAGGACTGCCTAGCTCCAGATAATCTACTCAACCTGAATATCTGAGAAACCCAACTCTAGACTGCCCGTGTGGAAAATGGTGGGCACCTAGAGTTTAGGAAGGGAACAATAAACTCCAGGTCAGTCATGGGACTGGTATGAGCAAACAAAAACAGTTTATCTTTAAACAACAACAAAGGAATTTTAAACTTTGAAACCCGTAATGCTTTTGGGAAATGAAACTACCATAAGATCTCCCACCACACACATAATGCAAACGCAGAATTGAAGGAGATTTCTTCTTATGATAGTTAAACATGCTTACTACGCAAAAGAAAACTCTTTTGATATTATTACTAGTGCATAGTGTGAAAATCCTTTCGAAAATATAATATCAATCTTAGCCAGCATACAACCATTATTGTATGCCTACTATAGCTACCATCTAAACAGTGGTGACCACCATAAGTAAATGACAGGTTCTACAACTAAAACCGTACTGGGTTCGTATTGTTTCTTTGGATTTCCAACAAATGATCAGGCTAAGGAACTTCCTTACACCGAAATAGAAACGCCTCTGGAAAGACGTCCCGAGAACCTAACCGGATCTCTGCAAACACAAGGCCGACGCTACCTCACGCTATACAGCTGTAACTAAGTAACTAACACACTGATGCTACCTCACGTTGTACAGCTGTAACTAGGTAACTAACACACGAGCTATGTCATCCCCCGGTCGTTACCGACCTTTATCCGAGGATCCTCAATCACAAATCAACAACCACAAAGTAGAATAACTGTGCAGCATCAACATAGGTAAAATATCTGGGCTCCAAACCATGATATCACCTTTTATCCAGAAGGAAATGACATACCCTAGGGGCGCTATCCCTAAAAACCTTTGTCACAACATTCCTGTTTCGACCATTACCGGGTTGTGAGGCTCGACGAAGTCTCGTCCACAAAGCTATGCTTTTTCACAAAGCCACGCTTTGACCAACAATGATCAACAGCACTTCGTATGCCACATTACCAAATGGGGAATGTATCACTAGTAACCATCAACTACATAACCTCTGAGCTCGTACGTCTCAGAGAAGGGTGTTAAGCTAAGAGAATAAATTCTCCGCCACCAACAGAAATGTATTTGATAGAAACCAGCTTTACATCTCAAAGTGTAATGTCAGACACACATCCATACAAGTCCGTTCCGGGATCGAACGGAACCGAAGGCACTTCCAAAGAAGCCCTTGCAAATCCGGATAATTTCTAATCACGTCCGGACTTCCCATCACAAAGTGTGATAAAATCTCTATGCCGGGGACCAGTCGATGCAGAGACATTCGACAAGTTGTCCTTTCGTTTTCGAAAATATCCGGTCTTCACCACCGGTCTTCAAATGCAATCCATATACGTTGTACCATTATTCGGAATGGGTTGTATGACACAAAGGTCATCTCCCGGCTAAACCGAATAACGAGCGCAATTAAAAATCATATGGATACTGGGGTCTCAGTTAAATCACAGCTTAAAGCCCAAAACTTTTCATTCGAATGGTTAAAACAAATTACCATTTCCAATCTTTTAAACCAAAAGATTCATTTCAAAAACATTCAATGGTTTAAACAATTTCCAAACTTTTAGTCTTTTAAACAAAAAGATTCAATTCACAAAGTTCATCCCGTTCACAAAGATTCATTCATGGATTTCAAAACAATTTCCATTTTAATTGAATTAACTCGTTAAATCTTTAAGTCAAGATTTAACTTATAGCTTTCAAAACAATTCCATTTCAAGTTGGATTAACTCGTTCGGTCTTTGAATCAAAGACTCATTTCATAAATTTTCAATTCTATTTCAAACTTGAAATTCTTTCAACACAAATTGGAAGTTCATTACTTATGTGAAAGCTTTTACTATTTGAAAACAAATAGTTTCATTTCAGAAAAATCCAGTTATATTTACACGAGTTAAAATCCTTGAATTAAATTCAAATTCCCAAATCAATACCTTTAAAATGGTTTAACCCATATATAACTTGTACAGCATCTTTAATCCCTAGTTTCAAATCATAGAATTCAATTTCAAACTTGAATTCAAATTTAAATCAAATTATTTAAATTTTCAAAACTCGATTAAGTTATTCGAAATAACTTTTATCTTTGAAATTCCATTTCAAAAGATTTTCATATTAAACCCCAATTTCCAATTTCAAAAATCAATTGAAATTTGAAATTTCAATTTCAAAAACATTAAATTTAAATCATCTGCGACTTAACCGATTTCCTCGTGAAATCCATATTTGTGTGTGTAAAGGTGTAGTCCAGGGGTTTCACACAATAGTGCACAACATCAATCATCACAGATATATCGATAAGAGGTATAATCGATAACGCTTATCTTCATTCACAGATTCATAGATAAATAAATTTATCAGTCACAAAGATTCATCATTACAATTCGATGTGGGTTTCGGATAACCAGCTGGAATCCGACTCCCTGTCGCATCGAAGTTTAAATGCCGTTTTACGGGCAATAGGGTTTTCCCATAAATATGGAAACAAATCACAAATTACAGTTCATTACAAGGCAATTCATATTACAAAGCATCACAATCACATAACAGAGTTATCAACCCAATACACGACATTCAATAGAATATAGTCATCCATGAATAAGCTCAATTAATTTTCTGATTTATTTAAATCAGATGGGTCATCCGTCATAGTTAATTAACATTAATCGATTCCAAATCATTTGATTAAATAAAATCAACTTTAAATTATTGAATAATTAACCGTTAATTATTCAATCATCCTTAATTAATTTCCCTAAATTAATTCATTTACAATTTTATCCACCCTAAATTAATTACTATTAAATTAATTATTCTTCATTAATTACAATAAGTGATTACCTTTAATTACTTATCACATTTTAATTAGATCGAGTAATTATACATAAACCCCTTGATTAATTATCTTTAATTGATTAATCATTCATTAAGTAATTAAGCTTTAAGTAATCACTTTACTTTTTATAATGTTGTAGTTTTGAAAACTAACCCGAGTGCTTCCCATGACTTACTCGAGTAAATACCCGAGTCTTCCCTAGTATTCATCCCAAGTCCAACCCGAGAAAATCTTCCCTTTTTCTTTTCTTTCAACATAGCTTAGTTTTAAATTAAAAAATCCTATTATACAGTTTAAACATCGAACTACCTGATACAAAACTCGACCCATCAAACAATTTTCTCGTGCTCTTCCCCGAGGCTACTCTTCTTCCCCAACCTTATAACCATCACCGATACAAACTGACATCGCATGCACGTGCACCAGTCCTCTGACCAAATCTGGTCACCATCGCCGACACCCTTGAGTCGCTGCCGACCTTCTCCAATCATTCGACTACCCAAAATTTCGAATTGACCTGGAAATCAAAATTTAACCAATTTAAAAACCATCAGGAAGAAACCTGATCATCTGAAACCCCTCGCATCATCTCTCTCCGACACCAGAGACCACGTCCATCTGCCTAAACACTTGCCTTGCTTCCCTCCTTCTATTCCACCACCTCCGAGCCATTCCGATTCACCCACGATGATGGATTTGCTTCGCAAACCATCTCGACCAAAACTAACACCTAAACCCTAGATCACCTTCGACTAGCTGCTCTGATGAGCTAAAAAATCCCCGACCATTTTTCCACGAATCCCCATCACTCAGGCTTCCTCCAGCCCTGACCATGTCGACATCACTTCGCCGTTCGTCAATAATTGATGAAAACCCAAATTTCGTTCATCCATCAATATCTCTCGAATTTCCCATTTAAAAATCTTGGATTTTGTTTTGAAAATCATAACTTTCAATGATGATTCGAGATATATCCTTGAATCAATATATTACAACATTTGATTTATTCCATTTTTTAAGTTTTCAACTGTATTTCTTGTTTACAGGAGATTCCCATACTTAAAAATACTTAACTTGGTTTCAAAATCTAGATGGTGTTCAAACTAAATTGATTTTTTTGAAACTCAAAGCTTCAAAGAGATTAGATGGAAGGTTTTGAGATTTAGTTCATTTAAAAATCTCTGTAATCTAAAAAGAACAAAGAAGAACAGACATCAGTCATACATATTCAGAAGCATTCATATTCATAGATTTATACTCCTATATACATATTCAAGCAACAATTTTTTTAACCTATTTAAGTTTTAAATTTAACTGTTTACTCACCAAAGCTTAAACAGTGAGATGATATTCCAGATAACAGATCAGACATATACATACAGCACATCATCTATAACACAAGCATCCATATTTTCATGACACTTATCATAAACATCCGGTTAAAATTATAGGTTTTAAACTGTTTTTAAAATGAAGTTTACTCACAAGCATCAAGATATCAAACAGGCTAAGCTTCGAAAAATAGGAGTTTGCTCACCTTGTTTTTTTTTGAAAATGAAGAACAGAGCTTTACTTTTCTTTTGAAACAGGATTGTGAAAATTTGCAAACTGGAATCTCTGGTTTGTAGTTGATTTTTTTTGTTTAAGATTTAAATGATAATTCCCTCAAGTTTTCTTAGCTTTTAAGGAACGAACTAGAAATAAGAAGATGATATATATATGAAACTGAAAGTAAGTTTACAGGTTGATGTGATGATATTACTTTGTACAGGGTAATGTATATTTTCTTTCTAGTACAAAGATCTGTACTATAGGCAATGATATTTGCTAGTAAATAGAGGCTAACATTTATTACCATGTACAATTTATACTTATCTTATTTGCTTTTCTTTATTTAGGCCGATGGATACTCGTATGGGGCTGAAGATAATATTTGTGTGTACTTGGAGATGCAAACATTCAATGCTAATGTCCTTTGTTCATAGATATTTAGGTTTTTTTCTTGCTTTGACTATGCTAAATTTAATTTCGGCTGTACAAATATGAAATATTTTCTTTGTTGGCTGCATTTGATGATGTTGTACAAATATATATATATATATATTTACTTTGTTTATTCTTTAGCAAGCTTCACATAATCTTTTGTTGTTGTCTGGTTTCATTTGTATGGAGGCTGAAGTGATAATACTTGTGCGTGTATTAATTGCTTAAGTCCTTTGATCTTTTTCTTGTGTGCTAGAGGATATGGCATCAATTTCCTTGTACAAATCTACATACACTTATCTAATTTGTTTGTACATTTCTATTTCAATCTCTAACTTAATATTTATTATTTGTATGTTATCTCTTGTCTTGTTTCATTCTTGAATATGTTTTCTTTCTTTTTAACTTTGTCTTTAATAATATTACTTTATAATATAAATTTCTAATTGTATTTTTAAACCATTTATTTTAGATTTAAACTCAAATTCAATATATATACAATATTTTAAATTCAAATGATTTATCCAAAATTTATTTGAAAATCGGGGAAACTCGCATCACTTAAATCGATTTATTTTACAAATTTTTATTCAAAAATGAATTAATTATCATTTTAAATTTATATAATATCCGGGGTCGTTACAGAGTTCCCCCTTAAAAGAATTTCGTCCTTGAAATTTGCCAAGGAGACACAAAGATAGATGAAAAATATTTCATCAAATCAAATTGAATATTTATTCTGCATTTGGCTTACCAAATCAGAATATCAATAATAGATACAAGAACGAATCTATTTAACACTTCACAAAATACTCGGGTTATCCGGATCTACGAAGTATGTAGTGGCATCGGTTAGTCTGAAGGGATAACTAACCATTCGTAGAATATATTGAGACCCAAATTGTATAGATATATAGATACAATTTCAAAACTTTTAGTTTAGAAACCCAATTATACCTATCAACCATAGCAAACAAAGCAACCAATTCATCCAAACAAACAATTTTGGTCCATCCGGAGTTTATGCCCCATATTAACATATCGAATCTCCTTCCTGGATCTACCAGGAATCATTAAAGAATTTGAGAAAAGATGATGAACATCAGGAATTGATAGAGAAAAGATTGATTCCGTTGTTGTTACGGGGTATTGACCATTTATAATCGTATTCCCCTGTCCCCTATCTCATCCTCTTCTTGCACTCAAACTCACTATCAGGTAATAGTAAGAGAATTTACTGAGGCATACGGACGGATATCTGAGAATTACTCATTCTAGGGTATACTTCACCCTATCTCTAATGAGCTACTTAATGTATTATACTCCTGAGCTAAAGTTCAACCTTAGCTCTGATACCAAATGTGATGACCCTGAAATCGACCTTCGAAAATCGGCACCCGTACTTCACTCGTACTCAAAATGCCGCAGATTCAAACGCTGAATCTGGTTCATCGGAGCTTATAACACACTTAAGTAAATAACACAGCGGAAGAAAAAGAATAATACATTGATATACAATATCTGATACAACAGAGTGATACTTTATGAATATCAATATACATCAGAGATATGATACAACAATATAGCAGCGGAAAAGAAAATAGATAACACCAGCAGCAGATAGAATATCTCCAATAGAATGCTCCAATCCATAGCTAGCGGAAAGCAAGGTCAGTCGTCCAAGGACTGACTAGCTCTAGATAATCTACTCAACCTGAATATCTGAGAAACCCAACTCTAGACTGCCCGTGTGGAAAATGGTGGACACCTAGAGTTTACGAAGGGAACAATAAACTCCAGGTCAGTCATGGGACTGGTATGAGCAAACAAAAACAGTTTATCTTTAAACAACAACAAAAGAATTTTAAACTTTGAAACCCGCAATGCTTTTGGGAAATGAAACTACCATAAGACCTCCCACCACACACACAATGCAAACGCAGAATTAGAGGAGATTTCTTCTTATGATAGTTAAACATGCTTACTACGCAAAAGAAAACTCTTTTGATATTATTACTAGTGCATAGTGTGAAAATCCTTTCAAAAATATAATATCAATCTTAGCCAGCATACAACCATTATTGTATGCCTACTATAGCTACCATCTAAACAGTGGTGACCACCATAAGTAAATGGCAGGTTCTACAACTAAAACCGTACTGGGTTCGTATTGTTTCTTTGGATTTCCAACAAATGATCAGGCTAAGGAACTTCCTTACACCGAAATAGAAACGCCTCTGGAAAGACGCCCCAAGAACCTAACCGGATCTCTGCAAACACAAGGCCGACGCTACCTCACGCTGTACAGCTGTAACTAGGTAACTAACACACTGACGCTACCTCACGCTGTACAACTGTAACTAGGTAACTAACACACGAGATATGTCATCCCCCGGTCGTTACCGACCTTTATCCGAGGATCCTCAATCACAAATCAACAACCACAAAGTAGAATAACTGTGCAGCATCAACATAGGTAAAATATCTGGGCTCCATACCATGATATCACCTTTTATCCAGAAGGAAATGACATACCCTAGGGGCGCTACCCCTAAAAACCTTTGTCGCAACATTCCTGTTTCGACCATTACCGGGTTGTGAGGCTCGTAGAAGTCTCGTCCACAAAGCTACGCTTTTTCACAAAGCCACGCTTTGACCAACAATTATCAACAACACTTCGTATGCCACATTACCAAATTAGGAATGTATCACTAGTAACCATCAACTACATAACCTCTGAGCTCGTACGTCTCAGAGAAGGGTGTTAAGCTAAGAGAATAAATTCTCTGCCACCAACAGAAATGTATTTGATAGAAACCAGCTTTACATCTCAAAGTGTAATGTCAGACACACATCCATACAAGTCCGTTCTGGGATCGAACGGAACCGAAGGCACTTCCAAAGAAGTCCTTGCAAATCCGGATAATTTCTAATCACGTCCGGACTTCCCATCACAAAGTGTGATAAAATCTCTATACCGGGGACCAGTCGATGCAGAGACATTTGACGAGTTGTCCTTTCGTTTTCAAAAATATCCGGTCTTCACCACCGGTCTTCAAATGCAATCCATATACGTCGTATCATTATTCAGAATGGGTTGTATGACACAAAGGTCATCTCCCGGCTAAACCGAATAACGAGCGCAATTAAAAATCATATGGATACTGGGGTCTCAGTTAAATCACAGCTTAAAGCCCAAAACTTTTCATTCGAATGGTTAAAACAAATTACCATTTCCAATCTTTTAAACAAAAAGATTCATTTCAAAAACATTCAATGGTTTAAACAATTTCCACACTTTTAATCTTTTAAACAAAAAGATTCAATTCACAAAGTTCACCTCGTTCACAAAGATTCATTCATGGATTTCAAAACAATTTCCATTTTAATTGAATTAACTCGTTAAATCTTTAAGTCAAGATTTAACTTATAGCTTTCAAAACAATTCCATTTCAAGTTGGATTAACTCGTTCGGTCTTTGAATCAAAGACTCATTTCATAAATTTCAAAACATTTCAATTCTATTTCAAACTTGAAATTCTTTCAACACAAATTGAAAGTTCATTACTTATGTGAAAGCTTTTACTATTTGAAAACAAATAGTTTCATTTCAGAAAAATCCAGTTATATTTACACGAGTTAAAATCCTTGAATTAAATTCAAATTCCCAAATCAATACATTTAAAATGGTTTAACCCATATATAACTTGTACAGCATCTTTAATCCCTAGTTTCAAATCATAGAATTCAATTTCAAACTTGAATTCAAATTTAAATCAAATTATTTAAATTTTCAAAACTCGATTAAGTTTTTCGAAATAACTTTTATCTTTGAAATTCCATTTCAAAAGCTTTTCATATTAAACCCCAATTTCCAATTTCAAAAATCAATTGAAATTTGAAATTTCAATTTCAAAAACATTAAATTTAAATCATCTTTGACTTAACCGATTTCCTCGTGAAATCCATATTTGTGTGTGTAAAGGTGTAGTCCAGGGGTTTCACACAATAGTGCACAACATCAATCATCACAAATATATCGATAAGAGGTATAATCGATAACGCTTATCTTCATTCACAGATTCATAGATAAATAAATTTATCAGTCACAAAGATTCATCATTACAATTCGATGTGGGTTTCGGATAACCAACTGGAATCCGACTCCCTGTCGCATCGAAGTTTAAATGCCGTTTTACGGGCAACAGGGTTTTCCCATAAATATGGAAACAAATCACAAATCATAGTTCATCACAAGGCAATTCATATTACAAAGCATCACAATCACATAACAGAGTTATCAACCCAATACACGGCATTCAATAGAATATAGTCATCCATGAATAAGCTCAATTAATTTTCTGATTTATTTAAATCAGATGGGTCATCCGTCATAGTTAATTAACATTAATCGATTCCAAATCATTTGATTAAATAAAATCAACTTTAAATTATTGAATAATTAACCGTTAATTATTCAATCATCCTTAATTAATTTCCCTAAATTAATTCATTTACAATTTTATCCACCCTAAATTAATTACTATTAAATTAATTATTCTTCATTAATTACAATAAGTGATTACCTTTAATTACTTATCACATTTTAATTACATCGAGTAATTATACATAAACTGTAACGACCCGTTTTTTTAAGGATTGAAAAGTTCATAAAAATATGGAATTTTTAGAGTCGAAAAGTCTTCATGAAGTTTGGGCAGAAATTTGAACAAGTCTTAGGTCGTGAGCGACCTAAGAAGTGTGGTAAGTTGTGAGCGACTTAGAGCGGTAAGTCGTGGACGACCTAGGGTATGACGTAGGTCGTATGCGACTTAGAGTACGTTTGCAATTTTCATTCAGATTTGTTAATTCTTAGGTCGTAGACGACCTAAGTAGTAGACGACCTAAGAAGTGGAGCGAACTAAGCAGTTAAGTCGTAAAGGAGTTAAGTCGTATAAGAGCTTAGGTCGTGTAGGAAGTAAGTCGTGGGGTGGATTAGGTCGTGGAATAGGATAGGTCGAATGAGCGACTTAAGGTAGTGGGCGACCTAAGGAATGGGATGACTTATAGAAGTTGGCGACCTAGTAGACTGGACGAGGTAAGGGTTTAGGTCGTAGACGACCTAAGAGATAGCGGCGACCTAAGAGTTAGCGGCATAGGAGGCTTTGCGAGTTAACAACCTAGGAGTAGTAGTTAGGTCGTAAGCGACCTATGGGGTGCTATGATAGTTAGGTCGTAAGCAACCTAAGATGGTTAGGTCGTCCAAACGACTTAAGTGTTAGGTCGTAACCTAGCTAGGTCGCGTGAGTAGTTAGGTCGCGTGAGTAGTTAGGTCGCATGAGTTGCTAAGTCGAGGCATTGTTAGGTCGCAAGGAAGCGGTCTGCGTTAGGTCGTAGGTCGTAAGCTGCGCATAGTTAGGTCGCGCAGAGTTAGGTCGTAAGCTGCATTACTGATAGGTCGCGCGCTTATGCTTTGTGTTAAGTCGCAAGCGACTTAGGAGTTAAGCCCCTAAGTTATAAGTCATAGACTACTGGGTTTTGATAGGTCGTAGGTCGCAGGGCTCTATAGGTCGTGGACGACCTAAAAGTGGACGACCTAAGGGGGTTTTCAGCCTATAAATACTCGTCCATTTTCTCACTTTTTGGGATCCGGATTTCGAAGCGACGAAGTGCTGCCATTTTGAGAGCTCGACTTCTACACTTCTTCACTTCTTTTCTCCACTCTAATCTAGTGATTCCTTCCATCCAAGTTGAAGATCAAATTGAAGATTCAAGAGCTTATCTACATCCACCGAAGATAGATTTCATCATTTGAAGCGGATTGGTGATAGATCGAGCTAGATCCTTCGCTGTCCAGATCTGAAGCGTGTTGATTTGGGGTTGTTTAGGTGATTTGGTGAGTGGTGATTATCTCTCACACAGATCCAAAGGAGTATATCGGATCGTTGGCTTGATTTGATGTTAAAGTAGTGATTTCATGCATTTTCCTAAACTTAAGTATAGATCCATATAGATCCATTGTTTATGATGATTTGACAACCATTTTACTAAGTATTAACCTATGCAAGTTCATTCATCAAGATTATAGAGACATTGCTCATGTTTTCATGCTTCTTAGACTTTGGACTTTTTAATTACGAAATTGCCATTATTGTTATAATTGTCCATTTAGCTTATATTTGAATGCTTGATTACTTGGATTAATGTTTGACTTGATTGATTGCTATGAATTAGATGATTGATGATTTGATTTAGACAAGTTGGTCGAAGATGATTCAAAAGCTAAGAGAAAGGCTCTTGAATTGGGAAAGCTGCTCGTGGCATATGTAGCGGATGATGAAGCTCTTATGCATAGATTCGATGATGATGATGTCGAGATGAAGCTTTGCTATGATGATGATGAGGCGAAGCATGATATGAGATAGTCTTGGTCTAATCCAGACAGGATCATTCCAAACAAGTTGATTACTCGGTGATATGGTTCGAGTTAGAGGATAATGGTTTGCTCGAGAGGCGCTTGAGCTGGTATGGAAATAGTCGTCGAGGAGGATGACTAGAAGGATGAGATCTCATCATTGTTGAAGGCTCTAGCATGCTCAAAGCAAGAGTACGTTGGGCAGATTCGATAGTCCTTGAAGGCTACTGATTGGGTAGTCAAGTACTCTGGGCAGATTCGATAGTCCTAGGCACGGGTCACGATGACGTGCGGAGTTATGTCTAGAACTGGGGTTTCCATTAGCCCTTGACGGACGGATGAAAGAATGAGCCGGTCATTCAATTAACGATGATATCGAAGCAATGATAACAGTGATAGCCAGAGTCATGGATGTTTGGTTGTATCGTCATTCGGTCTCAAGAGCGGTATTTTCTGGGTGCTTATCTGATCTTGGTTTAGGCCTTGGGGGTTTGTACTTGGAAAACATCGCCCTTGACTCGAGTGATAATTGCTTTACTTTAAATTGTATGCTCTGCTATGTTTGCTTCTGCTTAGTGTGTGTCTGGGGGCTATCACTGTAGAAAGAGGTTGGAGTGGGAGGGTTGTATTCCTATTCCTTTTCCTTTATGCTCTTTTGGTATGTTGTTAGTTAATCTACTGCTCACTAAGACTATTGTCTGACTCAAGGCTTTATGTTTTTAACTCTTATTGCCTTGGGTTGTTCGTCCATTTTGGGACGGGCAGACTAGGTAGTAGGTGACAGGTGCTGTTCTTGCTTTCCACGGTGTTGATATCGAAGACGAGCTGGAGGGTTGCATATTATCTTCTTACTATATGTACTGGATGTTCCGCTGTTTGTAAATTCTCTGAGTGTTATGTAGTGAGGCTTGATGTATTGACTATTCAGATGTTTGTATTCAACTATTATGAAGTTTATTGATGAGATTCTATTATGTGAAGCTTCATGATATATATGTTCTATTGTATTTTGTCCACGCGCTGTGAGTAATACGATAGATTTCGTTGTTTAAATTTACCCTGGCAATCGTCCATGGTCGCCTAGCACACTTCACAGCGCACTACCTTTAGATTCGGTGCAGGGGTCATGGGCGGTCGTCACATTTGGTATCAGAGCATTGGTTAATCGATTTTACCCAACGCTCGCTGACGTAACTACGTATGAGAGACGTAATTGTATTTTGATGGATGATTACTATATATAATATAGTAGCTTAGTAGAGTTTGAGTCCTTTATGCAGTTGTTTCTCTAGATGTGCTAATCATTCCTTTTTATAGATATTGAGAATGAGTCGAAGAGGGAGACCAGCTGCAAGGGAAGGCCATGCTACTGAGGGGGCTGCTGATTATGCTGCCATGTTCGAAGCTATGATGACTTCGATCATGAGAAGGATGCCAGATCTGGGGCCATCGGTGGATGTTGGAGTTCAAGTTCAAACTCCAAGACCGGTGGATTTCGCTAATCTGTGTAAGGACTACACTGCTCTTGGAGGAAAAGTTTTCTTGGGAACAGAATCAACTATTGAAGTCCAGAGGTGGATAGATGCTTGTAGAAGGATCTTTGGTGACTTGGGAATTTAGGATGCGACTAAGAGGAAGTTAACATCAAGGCAGCTTCAAGGGAGAGCCTCTGATTGGTGGAACTCTATTACCATCAATACTCCGGAGGAAGAGATTACTTGGGAGCAATTCCAAGCCAGATTTGAAGCTAAGTTCATTTCTACAGCTCAGAAGTCTGTTCTGTTCAAGAAGTTTGTGGAGCTCAAGCAAGGTGGAAGACCTGTTCTTGAGTATGTTTCTGAGTTTGAAGCTTTGTCCAAGTATGCCCGGTCGTATATAGAATCTTCGTATCAGAAGAATGAGAAGTTTGTGACAGGCTTGGACAGTTATCTTGGGAGGCAGTTGGTGGATCATTTGGACGATTCATTTGAGAACCTTTTGGAGAAAGCTCTCAGGCACGAGATCTGTTTCCTAATGAAGGATCTGTTGTTGCTGTGACCAGGGAGAGTCTAAACCGCAGCAGGGTGGAAACAAGAAGAGGAAGCAGCAGCAGAAAAAGGGTAAGGATGGCCAGAAGAGGCCGAAGAGCGAAGTGACCTGCTTCAATTGTCAGCAGAAGGGCCATTTCTCCAGGGATTGCAAGAATACGAAGGTGCCGATGAAGTGTCACAACTGTGACAAGCCGGGGCATATCAGGAAGAATTGTCCAGAACCACGAAAGGACAAGCAGATTGTGCAAGCTTATGCTTTGGGAGCTGTTCCATCGTCTTCGAAAGCTCCTACCGCTGAAGAGAAAGGAAAGAGTGTGGTGGTTCAAGGTACTCTTTTCCTATGTGGTGTTCCAGTTAGAGTTCTGTTTGATACTGGGGCGTCGCATTCGTTTGTTTGTAGTGAACTTGTAGGCCGGTTGGGTTTGGAACCGGATATTGTTGATAGGCCATTGGTTGTGACTAATCCAGTTGGGGGTTCGTCTTGTTTGTGTATGCTATGTCGTGGTCTGATTGTATCGACTCATGGTTGCTCTTTTGTTTGTGATTGTTTTGTTCTGAACTTTGCGGGGTTCAGAATTATTTTGGGTATGGACTGGTTTAGGAAGTATGCGGCAAAGGTTGATTGTGAGAGGTTGGAGGTGACAGTCGAGAATGTGGAGGGGCGAAAGATTGTGATACGATGTAAGTATGAAGAAGGCGTCTTCATGAGCTTCATGTATTCGCTGGTTGTTCCACGGGATGGACTGTCATCTGTGCCAATCGCTAATAGATTTGAGGATGTCTTTGACGAGGTCAAAGGGTTACCGCCGCATAGAGAGATCAAGTTTCGTATAGATCTAGTTGAAGGAGCCAGACATGTTGTGATGCCTCTTAGGTGGATGGCGCCTAGGGAATAGCAGGAGTTGAAGGTGCAGGTTGATGATCTTTTGCAGAAAGGATTCATTCGGCGTAGTGTGTCCGAATGGGGTGCACCAGTTGTGTTCGCAACCAAGGCAGATGGATCGTTGAGATTGTGTGTGGATTATCGTGAGCTGAATAAGGTGACTAAGAAGAACAAGTATCCATTGCCGAGAATAGATGACTTGTTCGATCAGCTTCACGAAGCTAAGGTGTTTTCTCAGATGGATTTGGCAACGGGATTTCACCAGTTGAGAGTGGCTAAGGATAGTGTGCCGAAGATTGCTTTTAGGACACCATCCGGTTTCTTTGAGTGGCTGGTAATGCCGTTTGGATTGACTAATGCGCCAGCATATTTTGTGGATCTTATGAATAGAGTGTTCAGAGATCAGTTGAGTAAGTTCGTGCTAGTGTTCGTGGATGATATTTTGATTTATTCCAGAACCGAAGAAGAGCACAAGACGCACTTGCGTATTGTTTTGGAAATCTTGCGGAAACATCAGCTGAAGGCTAAGTTTTCGAAGTGTCACTTCTGGAAGAGTGAAGTGAGGTTCTTAGGCCATGTTATATCTGGAAATGGAATAGCGGTTGATCCCGCTAAGGTGGCAGCAATCCAGGATTGGGTTAGACCTAAGAATGGATCTGATGTGAGAAGTTTTCTTGGATTAGCAGGATATTATCGACGGTTTATCAAAGAATTCTCCAAGGTAGCTGCACCGTTAACAGGATTGACGAAGAAGAACCAAGTGTTCAAATGGGAAGATAAGTGTGAGCAAGCTTTCAGAATCCTGAAAGAGCGATTGACAAGTGCTCCTGTTTTGACTATTCCAAGTGGGAATGATGAGATGGTGGTTTACACCGACGCATGTGGTACTGGACTTGGAGCAGTGCTGATGCAGAGGGATAAAGTTGTTACATATGCAAGTCGACAACTGAAGCCGCATGAAAGGAATTACCCGACTCATGATTTGGAATTAGCGGCGATTGTTTTTGCTCTGAAGATGTGGAGACATTATCTATTGGGAGTTCGATTAGAGTTGTTTACAGATCATAAGTCATTGAAGTATCTTTTCTCCCAAAAGGATTTGAATCTTCGGCAGCAACGTTGGCTAGAGTTTTTGGCATCATATGATTTTGGTATAGCTTATACTCCGGGAAAAGGCAACGCAGTGGCAGATGCGTTAAGTAGAAGACATGCAGGATTGGGAGCCATGTTTTCAGAATGGAAGAATCTCGAGTATCTAGCTGGATTTGACTTCAGGCCCAGATGCGAATTGGAACCTGAGATGTTGGCAAACTTATCGATAAGACCGACTCTTGTGGAAAGAATTGGCGAGAGTCAAAAGCAAGATGTTAAGCTTGTCAAGATTATCCGTGATTTGGAATCTGGATTGGAACCAGAAAAGGATAAAGGATTCGAGGTCGATCGAGAAGGTTGGCTTCGGAAGCAAGGACGACTAGTTGTTCCCGATATTGATGAATTGAGGAGTGAAGTTCTGAAGGAAAGTCATCACTCGAAGCTGACAATTCATCCTGGTGGAAATAAGATGTATCGGGATATGAAGAGAACCTATTACTGGGAAGGTATGAAGAAGGATGTTGGAAATTTTATTTCCAAGTGCATGAACTGCCAGTTGGTAAAAGCTGAACAGAAGAAGCCAAGTGGATTGCTTCAGCCATTAGAAGTTCCTACATGGAAGTGGGAGCAAATATCGATGGATTTTATTGATGGACTACCTAGAACAAGAACGGGAAATGAAGGGATTTGGGTCATCGTAGATCGTCTGACTAAGAGTGCAAGATTCATTCCTGTTCGATCGACTAGGACCGCATTGAAGTTGGCAGAGTTGTATGTTAAGTGGATAGTTCGATTCCATGGTATTCCGAAGAGTATAGTGAGCGATCGAGATCCATTGTTCACTAGTGGATTTTGGAAGAGCTTCTAGGAAGTTTTGGGAACCGAGTTGTGTTTGAGTACAGCTTATCACCCTCAAACAGATGGTCAGACCGAGAGAGTCAACCGAGTTTTGGAAGATCTTCTTAGAGCTTGTGTCTTGGATTTCGGAGGATCATGGGAAGATCATCTTCATTTGGTGGAGTTTTCATATAACAATAGTTACCAGTCAAGCATTAATATGGCACCGTATGAGGCATTGTATGGAAGACCGTGTAACTCTCCGACATGTTGGTTAGAGGCCGGAGAAAAGCTAATGCTTGGGCCAGAGATGATTCGACAGACTACGGAGTGCATAGAGATCATTCGGCAACGAATGAAGGCAGCCCAAGACCGTCAGAAAAGTTATGCCGATAAACGTCGTAAGGATTTGGAATTCGACGTTGGAGATATGGTTTTTGTGAAGATTTCTCCACTGAAGAATGTTATTCGATTCGGGAAGAAAGGAAAATTAGCTCCGAGATTTGTTGGACCATTCCCGATCATCGAGCGAATTGGAAAGCTCGCCTATAGATTGGAGTTACCAGAGAAGATGTCGGGCGTGCACAATGTTTTTCATGTATCGTATCTACGGAAGTATGTGCACGACTCGAATACAGTGGTTTCTGCTGATAGCTGTGAAGATTTCGAAGTTGACCTAGTCGATAGAAGACCTCGTAAGCCGCTTCGTGTTGTGGAAACCAACACGAAACAGCTTAGGAGGAAGATAGTTAAGTTGCTCAAAATACAATGGAGTGACGATGATAACGACTGTACATGGGAGGTGGAAGAGAGGATGAAAGCAGCTCATCCCGAACTCTTCAAGGTATGGCCCTAAGGTGTCGTGTCATCTAACGACATTGTAACTTGTTCTAAGTTTTAGAATTCTGCATGCTAAGCTAGAATTGGATGCATGGTTTGCTGATTGCTATGGATGGTAGGCATGCAGAATAGTCTTTGATTGCTCTGTTTGTTTGGAATTTCGGGGGCGAAATTCCTAAGGGGGAGAGAATGTAACGACCCGTATTTTTAAGGATTGAAAAGTTCATAAAAATATGGAATTTTTAGAGTCGAAAAGTCTTCATGAAGTTTGGACAGAAATTTGAACAAGTCTTAGGTCGTGAGCGACCTAAGAAGTGTGCTAAGTTGTGAGCGACTTAGAGCGGTAAGTCGTGGATGACCTAGGGTATGACGTAGGTCGTATGCGACTTAGAGTACGTTTGCAATTTTCATTCAGATTTGTTAAGTCTTAGGTCGTAGACGACCTAAGTAGTAGACGACCTAAGAAGTGGAGCGACCTAAGCAGTTAAGTCGTATAGGAGTTAAGTCGTATAAGAGCTTAGGTCGTGTAGGAAGTAAGTCGTGGGGTGGCTTAGGTCGTGGAATAGGATAGGTCGAATGAGCGACTTAAGGTAGTGGGCGACCTAAGGAATGGGATGACTTATAGAAGTTGGCGACCTAGTAGACTGGACGAGGTAAGGGTTTAGGTCGTAGACAACCTAAGAGATAGCAGCGACCTAAGAGTTAGCGGCATAGTAGGCTTTGCGAGTTAACAACCTAGGAGTAGTAGTTAGGTCGTAAGCGACCTATGGGGTGCTATGATAGTTAGGTCGTAAGCAACCTAAGATGGTTAGGTCGTCCAAACGACTTAAGTGTTAGGTCGTAACCTAGCTAGGTCACATGAGTAGTTAGGTCGCGTGAGTAGTTAGGTCACATGAGTTGCTAAGTCGAGGCATTGTTAGGTCGCAAGGAAGCGGTCTGCGTTAGGTCGTAGGTCGTAAGCTGCGCATAGTTAGGTCGCGCAGATTTAGGTCGTAAGCTGCATTACTGATAGGTCGCGCGCTTATGCTTTGTGTTAAGTCGCAAGCGACTTAGGAGTTAAGCCCATAAGTTATAAGTCGTAGACTGCTGGGTTTTGATAGGTCGTAGGTCGCAGGGCTCTATAGGTCGTGGACGACCTAAAAGTGGACGACCTAAGGGGGTTTTCAGCCTATAAATACTCGTCCATTTTCTCACTTTTTGGGATCCGGATTTCGAAGCGACGAAGTGCTACCATTTTGAGAGCTCGACTTCTACACTTCTTCACTTCTTTTCTCCACTCTAATCTAGTGATTCCTTCCATCCAAGTTGAAGATCAAATTGAAGATTCAAGAGCTTATCTACATCCAACGAAGATAGATTTCATCATTTGAAGCGGATTGGTGATAGATCGAGCTAGATCCTTCGCTGTACAGATCTGAAGCGTGTTGATTTGGGGTTGTTTAGGTGATTTGGTGAGTGGTGATTATCTCTCACACGGATCCAAAGGAGTATATCGGATCGTTGGCTTGATTTGATGTTAAAGTAGTGATTTCATGCATTTTCCTAAACTTAAGTATAGATCCATATAGATCCATTGTTTATGATGATTTGACAACCATTTTACTAAGTATTAACCTATGCAAGTTCATTCATCAAGATTATAGAGACATTGCTCATGTTTTCATGCTTGTTAGACTTTGGACTTTTTAATTACGAAATTGCCATTATTGTTATAATTGTCCATTTAGCTTATATTTGAATTCTTGATTACTTGGATTAATGTTTGACTTGATTGATTGCTATGAATTAGATGATTGATGATTTGATTTAGACAAGTTGGTCGAAGATGATTCAAAAGCTAAGAGAAAGGCTCTTGAATTGGGAAAGCTGCTCGTGGCATATGTAGCGGATGATGAAGCTCTTATGCATAGATTCGATGATGATGATGTCGAGATGAAGCTTTGCTATGATGATGATGAGGCGAAGCATGATATGAGATAGTCTTGGTCTAATCCAGACGGGGTCATTCCAAACAAGTTGATAACTCGGTGATATGGTTCGAGTTAGAGGATAATGGTTTGCTCGAGAGGCGCTTAAGCTGGTATGGAAATAGTCGTCGAGGAGGATGACTAGAAGGCTGAGATCTCATCGTTGTTGAAGGTTCTAGCATGCTCAAAGCAAAGTACGTTGGGCAGATTCGATAGTCCCTGAAGGCTATTGATTGGGTAGTCAAGTACTCTGGGCAGATTCGATAGTCCTAGGCACGGGTCACGATGACGTGTGGAGTTATGTCTAGAACCGGGGTTTCCATTAGCCCTTGACGGACGGATGAAAGAATGAGCCGGTCATTCAATTAACGATGATATCGAAGCAATGATAACAGTGATAGCCAGAGTCATGGATGTTTGGTTGTATCGTCATTCGGTCTCAAGAGCGGTATTTTCTGGGTGCTTATCTGATCTTGGTTTAGGCCTTGGGGGTTTGTACTTGGAAAACATCGCCGTTGACTCGAGTGATAATTGCTTTACTTTAAATTGTATGCTCTGCTATGTTTGCTTCTGCTTAGTGTGTGTCTGGGGGCTATCACTGTAGAAAGAGGTTGGAGTAGGAGGGTTGTATTCCTATTCCTTTTCCTTTATGCTCTTTTGGTATGTTGTTAGTTAATCTACTGCTCACTAAGACTGTTGTCTGACTCAAGGCTTTATGTTTTTAACTCTTATTGCCTTGGGCTGTTCGTCCATTTTGGGACGGGCAGACTAGGTAGCAGGTGATAGGTGCTGTTCTTGCTTTCCACGGTGTTGATATCGAAGACGAGCTGGAGGGTTGCATATTATCTTCTTACTATATGTACTGGATGTTCCGCTGTTTGTAAATTCTCTGAGTGTTATGTAGTGAGGCTTGATGTATTGACTATTCAGATGTTTGTATTCCACTATTATGAAGTTTATTGATGAGATTCTATTCTGTGAAGCTTCACTATATATATGTTCTATTGTATTTTGTCCACGCGTTGTGAGTAATACGATAGATTTCGTTGTTTAAATTTACCCTGGCAATCATCCATGGTCGCCTGGCACACTTCATAGCGCACTACCTTTAGATTCGGTGCAGGGGTCATGGGCGGTCGTCATATAAACCCCTTGATTAATTATCTTTAATTGATTAATCATTCATTAAGTAATTAAGCTTTAAGTAATCACTTTACTTTTTATAATGTTGTAGTTTTGAAAACTAACCCGAGTGCTTCCCATGACTTACTCGAGTAAATACCCGAGTCTTCTCCAGTATTCATCTCCAGTCCAACTCGAGAAAATCTTCCCTTTTTCTTTTCTTTCAACATAGCTTAGTTTTAAATTAAAAAAACCTGTTATACAGTTTAAACATCGAACTACCCGATACAAAACTCGACCCATCAAACAATTTTCTCGAGCTCTTCCCCGAGGCTACTCTTCTTCCCCAACCTTATAACCATCACCGATACAAACTGACATCGCATGCACGTGCACCAGTCCTCTGACCAAATCTGGTCACCATCGCCAACACCCTTGAGTCGCCGCCGACCTTCTCCAATCATTCGACTACCCAAAATTTCGAATTGACCTGGAAATCAAAATTTAACCAATTTAAAAACCATCAGGAAGAAACCTGATCATCTGAAACCCCTCGCATCATCTCTCTCCGACACCGGAGACCACGTCCATCTGCCTGAACCCTTGCCTTGCTTCCCTCCTTCTATTCCACCACCTCCGAGCCATTCCGATTCACCCACGATGATGGATTTGCTTCGCAAACCATCTCGACCAAAACTAACAGCTAAACCCTAGATCACCTTCGACTAGCTGGTCTAATGAGCTAAAAAATCCCCGACCATTTTTCCACGAATCCCCATCACTCAGGCTTCCTCCAGCCCTGACCACGTCGACCATCACTTCACCGTTCGTCAACAATTGATGAAAACCCAAATTTCGTTCATCCATCAATATCTCTCGAATTTCCCAATTAAAAATCTTGGATTTTGTTTTAAAAATCATAACTTTCAATGATGATTCGAGATATATCCTTGAATCAATATATTACAACATTTGATTTATTCCATTTTTTAAGTTTTCAACTGTATTTCTTGTTTACAGGAGATTCCAATACTTAAAAATACTTAACTTGGTTTCAAAATCTAGATGGTGTTCAAACTAAATTGATTTGTTTGAAACTCAAAGCTTCAAAGAGATTAGATGGAAGGTTTTGAGATTTAGTTCATTTAAAAATCTCTGTAATCTAAAAAGAACAAAGAAGCACAGACATCAGTCATACATATTCAGAAGCATTCATATTCATAGATTTATACTCCTATATACATATTCAAGCAACAATTTTTTTAACCTACTTAAGTTTTAAATTTAACTGTTTACTCACCAAAGCTTAAACAGTGAGATGATATTCCAGATAACAGATCAGACATATACATACAGCACATCATCTATAACACAAGCATCCATATTTTCATGACACTTATCATAAACATCCGGTTAAAATTATAGGTTTTAAACTGTTTTTAAAATGAAGTTTACTCACAAGCATCAAGATATCAAACAGGCTAAGCTTCGAAAAATAGGAGTTTGCTCACCTTGTTTTTTTTTTGAAAATGAAGAACAGAGCTTTACTTTTCTTTTGAAACAGGATTGTGAAAATTTGCAAACTGGAATCTCTAGTTTGTAGTTGATTTTTTTTGTTTAAGATTTAAATGATAATTCCCTTAAGTTTTCTCAGCTTTTAAGGAACGAACTAGAAATAAGAAGATGATACATATATGAAACTGAAAGTAAGTTTACAGGTTGAGGTTATGATATTACTTTGTACAGGGTAATGTATATTTTCTTTCTAGTACAAAGATCTGTACTATAGGCAGTGATATTTGCTAGTAAATAGAGGCTAACATTTATTACCATGTACAATTTATACTTATCTTATTTGCTTTTCTTTATTTCGGCCGATGGATACTCGTATGGGGCTGAAGATAATATTTGTGTGTACTTGGAGATGCAAACATTCAATGCTAATGTCCTTTGTTCATAGATATTTAGATTTTTTTTCTTGCTTTGACTATGCTAAATTTAATTTCGGCTGTACAAATATGAAATATTTTCTTTGTTGGCTGCATTTGATGATGTTGTACAAATATATATATATTTACTTTGTTTATTCTTTAGCAAGCTTCACATAATCTTTTGTTGTTGTCTGGTTTCATTTGTATGGAGGCTGAAGTGATAATACTTGTGCGTGTATTAATTGCTTCAGTCCTTTGATCTTTTTCTTGTGTGCTAGAGGATATGGCATCAATTTCCTTGTACAAATCTACATACACTTATCTAATTTGTTTGTACATTTCTATTTCAATCTCTAACTTAATATTTATTATTTGTATGTTATCTCTTGTCTTGTTTCATTCTTGAATATGTTTTCTTTCCTTTTAACTTTGTCTTTAATAATATTACTTTATAATATAAATTTCTAATTGTATTTTTAAACCATTTATTTTAGATTTAAACTCAAATTCAATATATATACAATATTTTAAATTTAAATGATTTATCCAAAATTTATTTGAAAATCGGGGAAACTCGCATCACTTAAATCGATTTATTTTACAAATTTTTATTCAAAAATGAATTAATTATCATTTTAAATTTATATAAAATCCGGGGTCGTTACAAATGTTTTAAAGCTTTCGAAGGAAAGAATTTTATTAGTTTCGAAACAGTTATTTTCAATGGTTTCGAAAGGGGTACTTTCAATGGTTTTGAAAGAATTACTTTCAATGGTTTCGAAAGGGGTACTTTCAATGGTTTCCAAAGGGTTGCTTTCAAGGGTTTGAATGGGTTGTTTAAAGGATTTAAACAAAGGTTTCGAATATTTAAAATAATCAGAATAGCCTAAGTGTTTTCAAGTTAAAAACGACTTTAACTTATTTTGAAAGGATAAGTAATCCTTATTAAATCTCATCAACATATTTTGAGTAAAATATATATAACATGGCAAAATAGCTTAGAGTAAAGCTAAGATATATTTTCTTTGTATATATATGATTTAAAGGACTAAATCATTTTGAAAAGGTTTTTCAAGGAAAATTTAAAGGGTAGTTAACCATAAGAGAATGACTTAGATTAGAAGACCAGATAAGACCTATGTAGGGTCGCGTCCTATGCTCATTCGCTATTAGCCCCTAGCTAATTTAGTCCAGAATTCCAATGTGTAGGGCTTAGTCACAGGTAAGATTAAAATGTTGGTTACATACAGAAAAAAATATTTATATACAAGGTAGGTTAGTGGTAAGCCACAAAATCATTAGGATCAGTTAACCCTTGGAGATGTAAGTTAAGGACAGACCGTCCAGAAGTTTTGACTAGATGTTTATACTATTTGATATTGTATCTGGTAGGCCCGAGTCAGCTAAAAGGGCAGTTAGCTCAGTTTGAGGACAATTAGTCCAGTTTGAGGGCAGTCAGCCCATATTTTGGACAGATAGTCCATTTATTATCCGTATATAGCATAACGGGTCTTGCTATTATTATTATCATTATTATTATAATCAGTTTGATTAACCAGTTTGGTTGTAGAAAATGGTTTGCAAAATATATGTTTTGAAAAAGGATATTAGTGAGGGGAAACCCGTTCCGCTAAGCGGCTTGGTCTCACACAATATTAGTATATCGAGAAGTAACAGAATTATTCACACCAGACTTTATGTCTGACCCGAAGTTTATAGTTCCCCTTAAACTCTCGTGCTCAAAATTGATTTGAGTAGGATGAGGGTTGAGGTTGTCAGGTTTTCGTATTTTGGCGAATAAAGCTTCCGAAGACGAGCAGGTCGTTGACGGATAGCTAATTAGGAATTACAGATTATTCTGTTTATTTTCTGTTGTGTGTATTTAGTCAGATATGACTATATTTCTCCGATCAACCAAGGGGGCATCGTCATATGTCGCTCTTGGTGTATTTTTGTAAATTATATTTGATCATTACCTGGGAAAACGATTATGGAATTATGTAACTTGGATATGAATTTTTGTTTTGAAATGTAATTAGTAAAGATGTTGTTTTGAAATCTGTTATTTTGTTCATATTCAAGTGCTTCTGATATTATGGATACCATTAGCATTACTGTATTTTGTCACCAGAAGTTAATACTATGGATGACTGCAGCTTCTGTAACGCTTAGCTTTTGGCCTCCAGATACTGGATGTTACAACTTGGTATCAGAACATAGGTTTATGAAAAATTTTAAACTAAAAATGGTTTTGAAAACATAATCCTAAGGATTATAGTAAGATTTGGGTATAGGATAAAGCTATAATAACGTACTTGTATTTGCTATATATAATTATGCGCTTTATCTCTAGTCTTCTATCTTTGATTAGGTTATCTTTCTTTATCTCATGAGGTTTGAATACAAATATGGATGGTAAAAGAGGAAGAGTTAACCCAGGAGGGAAGGGCACCGGTGGGAATGCCAGACCTAATTCTAGGAGAACCCCCAAGTCGGGCACAAGTAGAGAATGATGGCGCGGGAGTCCCGCGGGTTGGAATGGAAGCTATGTATCAGTTTTTCATGAATATGATGCAAGAGGGAGTTGCAACAAGAGTGTTAGGAGGAAATGATGTAGGAGCATGGGTTTCAGAAGTTCCGGTAGTTAACCATTATGCAAAGCTGAATGGAGATTACACTAAGCTTGGAGGGAAGCAGTTTATTGGAATGGAGGATGCCATTGAGGTGGAGAATTAGTTGTTGCTTTATGAGAGGATCTTTGTAGATTTGGGGCTTAATGATGAACAGAAGAGGAGGTTGGCATCTAGACAATTTCAGCGAGCAGCTTTGTTTTGGTGGAACATTGTGATTGTGGTAACGGATGAGGAGACCATGACATAGGCAGACTTCAAGAGGAGGTTCCAACAGAGGTTCATGTTTGTGATGGCACAGTTTGCTCTGATCAGAAAGTTTTTTGAGTTAGAGCAGGGAGAGATGTCTATTTCGGAGTATGCCAGAAGGTTCGAGGAGTTGGCCAGATATGGGTATGCTTCAGTGGATACAGTGATGAAGAGGAATGAGAAGTTCATCAGGGGGTTGAAACTTGAGTTAGCTAAGTCTACATTACCTCATACTAGAGATTCTTCTGATGTTGTTGTGGAGATGGCCTTGAGGCATGAGGAGATGCTTGATTCTCTAGAGAAGAGTAAGGCTGAATAGGTCTAGGTTGGGCAGGGTCAGAAGAGGAAGTTCTTTCCTAAGAAAGGTGCTCAGAAAGGTGGAGCAGCTAAGAAAGGGAAGTCTGAGATTGTCTGCTTCAAGTGCGACAAGAAGGGGCATTTTGCTAATGAGTGTCGTGCTGGAACGGCAAAGGAAGCAACTGGGAAGAGGAATGTCAGGTGCTTCAATTGAGACTAGATAGGCCACTGTAGGAATCGGTACAAGGAGCCTTCTAAGGATGGAAAAGGCAAGGTGTATGCACTGGAGCTTGCTACTTCGAAACCAACAGCTCATGAGGAGGTACGCTTCATATCCATGGTATGTATGTTAGCATTCTATTTGATACTGGTGCATCACATTTTTTTATATCTAGATGTTTGATAGATAAGATTAACCTAGAACCTACATATTTAGTTACTTCCTTACGGGTTGCGAATCCAATAGGAGGGTATGCAACTATAGGGTTGAGATGTGACCAGTTAGAGTTTGACCTGTTAGGTCATACTTTAGTTTGTAGTTTTTTATGTGTTTGATTTTGTAGGGTTTGGAATTATTCTTGGGATGGATTGGTTAAGTGAGTACGATGCTAGGATATTTTGCTAGGATATGAAAATATCTCTTAGACACCCTAATTGTAGGAGCATGATTATTTATACCGTAGAAGGTTCTAGCGGTGAGGTGAATGCTTTATTGGGTGTTATGGAATCAAAAGATGAGCCGAGTCGAGTTTTCATGGTTAGAGAAATCGCAGATGTTTTTGAGCCTGTAGTTGGATTGCCATCGAAATGAGCCATTGAGTTTCGGATAGATTTGGTTTCGAGAGCAGAACCAGTGGGTAGGCCGCCACGAAGGGTGACCCCTACAGAAACGACGGAATTGAAGGTGTAGTTGGTGGATGTGGAAGGCAAGAGCTTTATTAGGCCGAGTAGTTCGCCTTGGGGTGCAGCGCTAGTGGTTGCTAAGAAGTCGGATGGATCGTTGAGGCTATGTATCGATTATCGTGAGTTGAATGAGAGGACGATAAAGAATCGATATCCATTGCCCAGAGTTGACGATTTGTTCGACCAGTTGAGTGGAGCCAAGGTATTTTCCCAGTTGGATTTGGCAATAGGTTTCCATCAGCTCAGAGTATCAGAAGATAGTATATCTTTGACAGCTTTCAGGACCAGATATGGGTCGTACGAATGGTTAGTTATGTCGTTCGAACTAACTAATGCACTGACTTTCTTTGTGGATTTGATGAACCGGGTTTTCCAAGAGCATTTGGATACGTTGGTTTTCATAGATGATATCTCGATATACTCTTAGGATGAAAGAGAGCATGAAGTTCATCTTAGAGTGGTGCTTGAGACGCTGAGGCAGCATCAGCTAAAAGTGAAGTTTTCAAAGTGTCACTTCTAGAAGAAGGAAGTGAAGTTTCTTGGTCATGTAGTCTCAGAGAAAGGATTGTCAGTAGATCCGACTAAGATTGAAGCAGTGAATAGTTGGAAGAGACCCGAGACAGTGATTAAGATAAAGAGTTTCCTTGGATTATATGGTTATTATTGGAGGTTCATTAAGGATTTTTCGCGGATAGCAGCATCAATGACCAAGCTAATGAGAAAAGATGTGAAGCTTGTGTGGATCGATAAGTGTGAAGAAGCATTCCAGAGTTTGAAACACTTATTGACCCATGCACCTGTGTTGGTTGTTCTAGAAGGGAATCAAGATTTTGTGGTTTATACAGATGCGTGTGGAATAGGATTAGGAGCTGTGCTGTGGAATAGTGATTTTTTCTTTGAAGGTATGGAGACATTACCTTTTGGGAGAGAGGTTTGAGTTATATACAGATAATAAATCGCTGAAGTATTTGTTCACTCAGAAGGAGCTGAACATGAGACAAAAGAGATGGTTAGAGTTTATAGCCGCTTATGATTTTGAAATTGTGTACACACCAGGGAAAAAACAAGGTTGCAAATGCACTTAGCAAAAAACATCCGAATGTAGTGTTAGCGATGATTGCTGAGTGGAAAGATTTGGAAGCCTTACCAGATTGCAGAGTTCAGTGGAGATCTGGAGCAGGGTCTAGCGGAGATACCGTGATATTATCTTGTTTGGGAGTTCGGCTAGTGATGATCGAAAGGATAGCTTCTAAACAGGAAGGGGATCGAGTGTTAGCTAAACGGATCAGCAATTTAAGAGATGGAACCGAGAGCGATGACTTGGAAGATTTCAGTCTTGACCAGAATGGTTGGTTGAGAAAGAAGGGAGATTATGTGTTCCGAGTGTAGGAAACAAAAGGAAAGATGTCTTATAGGAATGTCATCATTTGAAGTTCTATATTCATCCAGCAGAACTAAGATGTATCAGGATATGAAGAGAAGTTTCTTCTGGGAAGGTATAAAGCGGGATATTGGCTTATGAGTAACGTAGTGTTTGAATTGCTAGCAGGCAAAGGCCCAACACCAGAAGCCAAGTGGGTTGCTTCAGCCATTAGATATTCCAGTATGGAAGTGGGATTCTATATCTATGGACTTCATTGACATGTTGCCAAGGTCGAACAGAGGAAATGAAAGTTTATAGGTCATAGTGGACCGATTGACTAAGAGTGCCCATTTCATTCCAGTTAGTCAATCAGGACGACACCTTTTTTAGCGAAGTTGTTCATGAAGAATGTGGTTAGACTGCATGGAATTCCTAGTAGCATAGTAAAAGATCCTTATTTACTAGCAAGTTTTGGAAGAGTCTGTAGGAAGTTTTGGGAACCAAGCTCAAGATGAGTACCACTTACCATCCGCAGACAGATTGGAAAACGGAGAGTGTTAACAGAATCTAGGAAGATTTGTTAAGAGCTTGTGTTCTAGATTTTGGGTGATCATGGGAAGACCATCTACATCTAGTCGAGTATTCATATAACAACTGTTATCAAACAAGTATTGGGATGGCATTATTTGAAGCTTTGTATGGAAGGCCATGCAAATCTCCTGTTTTTTGGTTGAAGACCGGGTTAGGTTGATTCTCGGTTCAGATTTGGTTAGAGAAGCTACAGGAAAGATTAAGGTCATTCGGACCAGAACGAAGGAGGCTCGGTCTAGGCAGAAGAGTTATGCAGATAAGAGACGGAAAGACTTAGAGTTCTCAGTGGGAGATTAGGTTTTCGTCAAGGTGTCACCGATGAAAAGTGTGATCAGATTTGAGAAATCGGGGAAGTTATCTCCGAGATTCGTTGGACCTTTTCCTATTCCTGAGAGGATTGGGAAACTCGCATATAGAATTGAGTTACCGAGCATTTTGGTAGGAGTCCATGATGTTTTTCATGTTTTTCATCTTAGAAAGTGTGTCAGAGACCCGGAGACTACTATTGCACCGACTGTGCTAGAGGACTTAATGGTAGAACTGGATTTGACTATAGTGAGTAAGCCAGTTCGCATTGTTGCGAGAGATGAGAAGAGGCTTAGAACAAAGACATTCAGATTATTCAAAGTCCAGTGGAGAGACGATGACGGGGACCGTACTTGGGAGGTTGAGAGAGGAATTAGAAATATTTATCCTAACTTGTTTGATGGTATGTTTTACCTTCTTTTTTGAGTTGTTGTGTACCTTATCGTAATTTCAAGGATGAAATTCTTTAAAAAAAAGGGGAGTCTGTAACACCACGGATTTTTGGTAACATTATTTAGGATATTTAATTAGTTAAATAAAATAAAATAATGTGTTTATTAGAGGATTGAGATTTGATTTTATTTAAGGTGTAGCCATGCCATTTAACAATGAATTAAAAGAAGGTTTAAAATGAAAAAGGTGAGGGGTAAAATAGGAAATAGGACCTTCTTATATTTAAAACCCTTGGCCGTGTATTATACTACACGTTCATTTCATTTTGAAAATTTTATTTTGAGGCTGGCCAAAGAAAAGGGGAAGAAGAATGAAGAAAAGCTAAAGGAAAAGCTAATTCAAATCAAATCCATTCAAATCTCAAGCTCGTTAATCTCTATAGCTAAGGTGAATAGTGTTTACATCTCATAATTGTTTTTTTTTGGTTTTAATATTTTGCATTGATTTGCCATGTTTTTGGATGATGGAATGATTATATATACTTGTTGGTGATTTATGGTTGTTCGTATAGATTTTATGATATATTTTAAGATAAAAACCTGATTAAATGACATCTGATTGCCTTGTGAAATTTTATATAGACCAGAAATATTATTTTGGAGATAGTTTTCAATTTTCATAATTTTATGAATTTTTGTTGAATTTATATGAATTTTCTACTAAAGAAAATGTTATTTTGGGTTATAACTTATTTACGGTTAAATAATTAATGGTTTAGGTCTGAAATTTATATATATTAGAGAACATACAGAAAGTGATTTTCTGGAATTTTTGTAGAACTTTCCTAAGTGTTTTAATGGTTATATAAAATTATTTAAGGTATGCGACTTAAATGTTTTATATAATTAAGGAAGGAGAAGGGGCTTTTTGTAAATAAGTTTAAATTGTTAAATCTGGAAAATCGGCAGCACTTTTGAAAAGAGAAACTTGCAACCAATCAGATTTAGACAAACATGGCAGGTTAGGTACAAAAGAATAGATTAAAAGTACAAATAAACATGTTTTTCACTGTTTCGAAGCTTTTGGCACCAGGTTCCCCCTCTGTTCCTTTGTCTCCGACACAGTCGAAACCAATGCACATGGTATCAGGGAACTGGTACATAGTGAATTGGATGTGGGCGGAAGGTATATGGTCGAAACCAGAGGTTCCAAATGGGTTGAGGCTGTGCTTTGATTTTAAAAGAAAATATGTCTGCTTGCTTTCGACCAAGATACTTTCGACTAGGTCAGCTTTCGATCAAGTCAAATGGTTTTAAAAGGAAATGGTTTCGATTGGGTTGTGCTTTTATTTTAAATGACTGCTTTCGACTGAGTCAAAGCCTTTAGCTGCCGCTTCCTACCTTTCGATCCAGATGGTTTCGAAGGGGTTCTTTTGTTTTCTAAAATTTGGTCTCCTCTCTAATGTTTTCGAAGGGATGGTTTGAACACCAGCACTTCTTTACTTAGGAAATGGTTTCGAAATAGGTGCTTTCGACTTAAACGGGTTACTTTCAAGGGTTTCGAATGGGTTGTTAATACAAAGGTTTCAAATATTTGAAATAGGCAGAATAGCCTAAGTGTTTTCAAGTTAAAAAGGACTTTAACTTATTTTGAAAGGATAGGTAGGCCTTTTTAAATCTCATCAACATATTTTGAGTAAAGTATATATAACATGGAAAAATAGCTTAGAGTAAAGCTATAGTTATATTTTCCTTGTATATGTATGATTTAAAGGACTAAATCATTTTGAAAAGGTTTTTCAAGGAAAATTTAAAGGGTAGTTAACCCTAAGAGAATGACTCAGATTAGAAGACCAGATAGGACTTGTGTAGGGTCGCGCCCTATGCTCATTAGCTATTAGCCTCTAGCAAATTTAGTCATGAATTCCAGTGTGAAGGACTTAGTCACAGGTAAGGCTAAAATGTTGGTTACAAATAGAAAAAAATATTTATGTACAGAGGTAGGTTATTGGTAAGCCACAAAACCATTAGGATCAGTTGACCCTTGGAGATGTAAGTTAAGGACAGACCATCCAGAAGTTTTGTCTAACAGATGTTTATACTATTTGATATTGTATCTGGTAGGCCCGAGTCAGCCAAAAGGGCAGTTAGTCTAGTTTGAGGACGGTTAGTCCAGTTTGAGGGCAGTCGGCCCATATTTCGGATTGATAGTCCATTTATTACCTGCATATAGCATAACAGATCTTGCTATTATTATTATCATTATTATTATAATCAGTTTGATTAACCAGTTTGGTTGCAGGAAAGGATTTGCAAAATATATGTTTTGAAAAAGGATATTAGTGAGGGAAACCCATACCGCTAAGCGGCGTGGTCTCACTTAATATCAATAAACCGAGAAGTGATAGAATCATTTACACCAGGCTTTATGTTTGACTCAGAGTTTTTGTTTCCACTTAAACTCTCGGGTGCTAATAATTGATTTGAGTAGGCTGAAGGTTGAGGTTTTCAGGTTTTCGTATTTTGGCGAATAAAGCTTTCGGAGACGAGCAGGTGGCTAACGGATAGCTAATTAGGAATTACATATTATTCTGTTTATTTTCCACTATGTTTATTAAGTCAGATATAACTATATTTCTCTGATCAACCAAGGGGTCATCGTCATATGTTGCTCTTGGCATATTATTGTAAATTATATTTGATCATTACTTGGAAAAACGATTATGGGATTATGTAACATGGATATGAATTATTGTTTTTAAATGTAATTAGTAAAGTTTTTGTTTTGAAATTTGTGATATTGTTCATATTCAAGTGCTTCTGATATTGTTTGTACCAAAAATGGGCACAACACTCTTCGGATGTGGTTAAAGAGATTAGAATGAAGAAATAAAATGAAAAATGAGGCTAAATCTAACAATCACACCAAGAAAATAAGCAATAACAGAGAGAAGACAAGAATTTATAGTGGTTCATCGCTATAGCCTACGTCCACTTTGAAAGATTTGATGTTTATTGTCGATTATCAACTGATTTACAATAGTACAATAGCTAACACTCAAGTTACAATGGAGTTTCAGTAGAGCGGCAGCATTAAAGTCCCAAATGTCCCTTTCTAGTTGGCATGGAGGTGCTATTTATAGTCGTAGAGCTGGAAATATCTACCTTAAAACCTCGGAATACCCTTTCTCATACGTAGGTGGGCCCACATGATCGATTTGGAGTCGTTTGGGATCGATCCATGCATGCTTCATATCGATCAAGAAATGGTCCAATTGAGCTGCAATCGATAATGGTTGTTCTTGAGTTGATATGAAAGCTTCTGTGAAAATTTCATGGCATTTGGATTAGTGGTTTGAGAGATATAATCGATCCAAGATTGGGTTTTCTTTTCAGGCTGAAGGCTTCGTATCGATACATTCGTATCGATGACGTGGCGCGAGTGTTTTGTGGAGATCCATATTTCATGCTTAGAGACTGTTTCCTTTGGTTTGACTGTGGCTTTCGTATCCATTTGATGTCGTGTCTTTCGTGTCGATACTCTGCCTCTGTTTCGTATCGATCCCCGGCCCTATTCTTCATATCAATGAGATAAGGGATCGATACGAAATGTATAGCTGTTGAACGAATTGACTATGATCGATTCAGGAAGTGCTGAAAGCTATTGAAATCTGATGGATACGAATGACGGATGCAAATGGATGGAGTTGTGCTCACTTCATATCGATCTGGATGGATACGAAATGATGGATATGGATTTATGGATACGAAATGGACATGTTTCACATGGATCTTGATCGATCCATAACTTGAGCATACGAACTCCGACTGACCTGAAATTTTGAATGTTGCCTTCCATAGCTTTGCTTGTCATACCATGCTAGTTGTAGCTTGATCCGGACTCGAACCAAGTTTGCTTGTATCCATCATGAACCTATAGATAACCGATTTCCGAGGCGGATTGTCCCTAGTCTCTAGTCAAGTCCTTGGTGACACAGCCTTGCCAAACGGCGGGATAACATTTGCTTCCCAAAGTACGTCCTGTGTGAACATAACGTGCTTTGAAAACCTGCAATCTTCATTCTAAAAAGGTTCTATCCGATCTAATGAACAGTTGTTGTCTTTTCATCAAGAGATGTGACCTCTGGTAGGATTTCAGTAGTATAAATGTTGAGTTGTAGACTGCCAATGATCATGCAGTTTTTTGTTGTAACTGAAGGTCGAGTGCTAGAAATTTGTCATTTATCGTTCTGGTTGTCACCAGGCAAGCATTCAATTCCTGTTAACTTTGAAAATCAAATGTTAGTATGGCATACATGCACGTATGTTAACCTGACTCTCGTTCATGTTTGCACGTTCACGGGTCGTTGTCAAGTTTATTTTTATTAGATCGAGTTTTGTATCGATCCTCTCCTGGATCGATGTAAAATCTGAGTTGCAACAACAATCAATGGTTGTTTTTATTTCTTTCTTCATATCGATCCTCTCCTGGATCGATCTGGGATGCATCATGATGGACTTCGTATCAATGGCGATCGATATAAAATGGATATACATAAGGAGTGCTTCGTATCGATGGATACGAAGTTTACAAGCGTTTGCTTCGTATCGATGGATATGAAGCATTGGGACTTGAATCGATGGATGCAAAAGTGATGGCTTCACATTGATGGATACAAATGCCCGCTTCGTATCGATGGGCACAAACAATCCAGGCATAATTGTGCAGCGCTTTTCGTATCGATGCAGACGTTGACCGCTTCAATCAATTTGGTGACTGGGATACGGAACGTTTTTCCTTGGATACGAAGGCATATAAATAGTTTTTGGACATAGAATATTTTTCACTCGCTTTTGCTCTTACTTCGTATCGATAGGAAAAAAAGAAATAGCTGCAGAACTCTCGTCTTCAAACGACTAATCCATTAACCCCTAACCCGGTTCCTTCAATCTAGGTAAATAACCAGTAGATCCATGTTTAAAGTGATAAGGCTTGAGTTCCACGCCATTCCGTTCATGGCGATAGCCAACTCCGGTGTCGATGGCGCCGGAGCTTGACTGGGGAGAGTTCGAGAATGTAGTTAACGACGACTTGGAGAAGAAGAAGGGGAGAACACTGGAAGGAGTCGAAGGAGTCATTGGCTTCAAGTCTTCCACAAATTCGTATCGATAGGAGATGGGATCGATCAAAATGCATGGGAGATGGTGGAAGGCAGCCTCCATGATCGATCCGAGAATTGTGGAATTTCGTATTGATGTAGATTGATGGATACGAAACCAATCACCTTGGATCGATACGAATTGATCGACACGAAGATGATCAATACGAATGAGCTATCGATACAGAACGTATCGATACGAGTAGGTTATCGGTCCATGTTTTGGATCGATACGAACACAGGCTTCAGGGGAACGATCCAAATTGAACCATGATGGATACGAAATCCATTGCCTTTTGCATACTCGAACACTTAACTCCGACGAGCTTTAGCCTTGCATATTTGGACTTGACTGTAAAACTGCATATATGACTACCCTTCAAAGCTCGTCGATGGAATTGTAACTTGATAAACATAGCCAATTTTAACATGGATCGTTCTTCGAAGTCGGGATGGCATGGTTGAGACGGTCAGCGATGACGATCACTCCGGTCGAATCTCGAAGTCTTATTGCTTTACCATCTTTTAAACTTGTAGAAATTTTGAGTATTATGTAGCACTTCACACACAACATGATCACTCACTTTGCACCAGGGGGAACACGGGTTTCTTACCATCTAATAATGGTTTTTACTGAGTTTAATAGTTATGGATCCTGGAAGCTCGGAGCGACAAGAAGTTCAAAGTCCTCTGTTTCCTAGAATAGAAATGCCAGACATCGCGGCAGATACAGTATACCCTGCTTCGGATGAACTACCGGATGCAGTATTGGTTATGAATCCGTAGGACTCCGTCCAGTCCAAGATCTCAGAAGAAACGCTGGGAAGAATTTGTCTTAGGCATGGACTATCTTTGGAAGAATTTCAATTACCGGGGCCAGAAGATAGAGCGCATAATCCCCCAGAAGGGTTCACTGCATGTAATAGATTCATGTGCGTGGATGGAACATTGCCCCCGTTCAATCAGTTCATTCGGGACGTGCTACTATTTCTAAGGATCGCGCCTTCTTAGCTCTACCCCAATGTATATGCGCTTCTCAACAGCCTATATATCATATTTATGGAGCATCTCCTTCGACCCCCGATCGTCGATGAAATCAGATACTTATTCAATGTCAAGAGTCGGGGAGATAATCCATCGTTTACTTTCCTGGAAGTAGTCAGAAACTGCCAAGTGGTGGCAGGTGCATGGAGTAAGTTGAGCTACTTCAAGACAGAGTGGTTCTATGTGAGATGCCCACCGGGGTTCGCCAGACGATGGTTGGTCAGACGTAAGTACTTTCACTTATTCGTAATTAACTGGGTAGTATAAACCGATGCTGAACTCATTACTGTATTTCTTGCACAGCTTCTATTCCGCGGCCCGAAGGTGCGCAATTCAAAGAGATAGTGAGGACACTTTAGGAGGTGCCCGTCGAACTTATAGAAATAGACGAAGTCCTTACTGATGACAACTTGATTGCCGTTAGGCTCATAGAAAGAGGTCAGAGTATTGGGCTGATAGGGGTTCCCAGTGTGGCCCCAGTAAGACAAAGTGGAAGACGGGCTCCCATCGTGCCCCCAATCGAGGGAGCTCAGAGTGCGCCTGGAGTAACAATCATCGAACTTGGCGATGACGACGGTATATCAGCTAGATATGAGCCCACGGTCGTGCCTCCGCAGGGTCCGCAATCATCTACGCCAAAGAGAAAATGCAAAACTGCTGTCCACAAAAGCAAAAGGAAAAAGATCACCGAAGCAACTCAGCTTGTTGTAACTTCTATAGGTCTAGAGACCTCTTCTCCGTAGATGGAAAGTTCATTGAAAGGGTTATCAGACATCCCTATTCCGGATGATATATTGTCATTCCCTGATCCTGGGCTAGAGGGGCTCCACTCCCCTTCAAGAACCGACGCAGGCCTATCTTCTTTAGACATAGGGGAGCCAACTCCAATGAGCTAGGCTACCACAATCGGTCAGCTGCATGGGATTTTGCCTATCCCTTCCTTTTGGATCTGCAGCATTGGAAGCAGTTCTGGTAGTGCGCACCATGTTGAATATAGCTCTCCCCAGATCTGGAACAATCTGAGTAGAATGGAAGGAACTACTAGAAGACAAATCTGGATCTCCTCCTTAGATTTTAGCAATCCAACAACGGCAGGGGATCCACGGAATCAGAGAAAAGTAGAGTTTTCTCGGTGAAAGCACCAAAATGTATTTGCCAAAAATGGGTACAACACTCTTCGGATGTGGTTGAAGAGATTAGAATGAAGAAATAAAATGAAAAACGAGGCTAATCTAACAATCACACCAAGAAAATAAGCAATAATAGAGAGAAGACAAGAATTTATAGTGGTTCAGCGCTATGGCCTACGTTCACTTTGAAAGATTTGTTGTTTATTGCTGATTATCGACTGAATTACAACATTACAATAGCTAACACTCAAGTTACAATGAAGTTTCTGCAGAGCGGCAGCATAAAAGCCCCAAAAGTCCCTTTCTAGTTGGCATGGAGGTGCTATTTATAGGCGTAGAGCTGGAAATATCTGCCTCAAACCTCGGAATACCCTTTCTCATACGTAGGTGGGCCTACATGATCGATCTGGAGTCGTTTGGGATCGATTCTGATCGATCCATGCATGCTTCGTATCCATCAAGAAATGGTCTGATTGAGCTTCGAACGATCATGGTTGTTCTTGAGTTGATATGCAAGCTTATGTGAAAATTTCATGGCATTTAGATTAGTGGTTTGAGAGATATGATCGATCCAAGATTAGGTTTTCTTGTCAGGCTGAAGGCTTCGTATCGATACATTCGTATCGATACTCTTCGTATCAATGACGTGGCGCGAGTGTTTTATGGAGATCCATATTTCATGCTTAGAGACCATTTCCTTTGGTTTGACTGTGGCTTTCGTATCCATCTAATGTCGTGTCTTTCGTATCGATACTCTGCCTCTGTTTCGTATCGATCCTCGGCCTTATTCTTCGTATCGATCGGATAAGGGATCGATACGAAATGTATAGTTGTTGAACGAGTTGACTATGATCGATTCGGGAAGTGCTGAAAGCTATTGAAATCTGATGGATACGAATGATAGATGCCAATGGATGGAGTTGAGCTCACTTCGTATCGATCTGGATGGATACGAAATGGACATGTTTCACACGGATCTTGATCGATCCATAACTTGAGCATACGAACTCTGATTGATCTGAAATTTGGAACGTTGTCTTCCATAGCTTTGCTTGTCATACCATGCTAGTTGTAGCTCAATCCGGACTTAGACCAAGTTTTCTTGTATCCATCGTGAACCTGTAGATAGATGATTTTCGAGGCGGACTGTCTCTAGTCTCTAGTCAAGTCCATGGTGTCACGGCCTTGCCAAAAGGCGGGATAACAGATATTATGGATACCATTAGCATTAACGTATTTTGTCACCAGAAGTTAATACTATGGATGACTGCAGCATCTGTAGCGCTTAGCTTTTGGCTTCCAAATATGGGATGTTACACAAATGTAACTTTGGAAATATCTAGAAGAAACACGTGAGTTATATGGCACAATCATCTCCGATGATCCTGTACTGTGCGTATAAATCTTGTTTCGTTCTCCTAGGACGATTATAAAGAAATTAGTCCACTAACGGTTAGGAGGTGATCTCGTGCTTATCTTTGGCTGTTTATTTCCTAAAGAACCGGGGTTGAGTTTACCTAAAATTATCAAAAGTTGTTTCAAGAGACCGAGATCGGATATGTTATCCAAAAACCACTTCGATCCAGCTCAAGCATTTCGAAGTGAAGACATTTTGAAGATGATGGAATTGAAGACGGAGCTCTCAAGTATTTCGTTCAGTCCCAAAACGAACTTGCATGGATGAATGCTGGTATTGCATTGTTTCCTGGAGGGCAATGTTAGCATTCCAAGTTGGAAGTGCTATATAAAAGGTAAAACGTAGCCTCAAGCCTAATCAACCGGAAATGACTAAAACATGGAAGGGAGCAAGGCTAAGTGGGTCGCTCCAATGTAGGGTATGATCATCCCTATCTAGAGTCGATATTATCTCTCATTTTTACGCTTTGGGACCCATTAACGGAGGTGTGATCATATTAGGTACTACTAGTCAAGTGGAAGTCCGGTCCTATGTTGGAAGGGGATCCAGGCGAGGTCCTCGGCGTTATTTTATCTAGAGATACACAGTGATGGGCGGTACCCCAGTAGCCCAGTTATTGTATGGGATCCATTCTCCTATACATGCCTTTACGGTTTTAGTTGTATACCTATTATGCTGGAATTTAATTAATGTGACAATTTCGGCTATGATTAATAAATATTTGTACTCTAGACATTATTATAATAACAGAGAATTTCATATGAAATGTTTTGGTTATCATAAGGTGAAGATCCGTATGTGTTTACGTGCGGCGTGGTCTTACGAGACAATTTTGATTTTCAAAGGTTTTCTAGAACTTGAAAATCCAGTTGGGTGTGTTTTCTCACACTGGTTTTGCAGACCGACTCAGGTGTTATTTTTATAATGCTTGGGTTAGATCGAGCATATTTACATTTTGGTTTGGATGCAATGGAGCTAAGGGGACGAGTTGAAGGTCTTCAAGTTATATCCACATACATATTTATTTCCACTGCCCTGTTGTTGAAATCATCAGCAATTGTGAGGACAAGTATTCATAACTGTCCAGACTGATGATTGTGATTTGTTGTTGTACTTTGGTGGATGTATGTATATAACAGTTTCTCTTTTGTAAAGATCATATTATATTATATATTGTTCTGCTGCGATTGTAAGATTCTGTGTTGTTTTTAGTTTCATTTCTCTTCTTCTTCTCTTCTTCTTTCTTTCCCATAACTATCCGTCTTTCCATTCAATTTGGGTTGGACATGTGTGGTTTATTGTCAGCTTGAATTGTGCGGATTGGCAGGTCATTGCATTTATAATTTGTAGATACTCGAATCTCTCACCCAATAAATAATGTCTCCACGATTTCAATATGAATAAAATGACAGCTAACTCTAAATCATGCGTTGGATAATTCCTCTCATGATTCTGCAATTGTTGACTCGCATATGCCACTACCTTTCTTTCTTGCATAAGGATGGCACGAAGACTAGTACCGCATGCATCAATATATATGGTGAAAGGTTTGATACTGTCAGGAATAATCGAAACTATAGCACTAGTCAACAATTCCTTCAACTTAACAAACACCGCTTTACTTTCCAAACTCCAAGTATAAATCAGTTTCTTCTTTGTTAAACGGGACAGAGGTGCTGATTTCTATGAAATATCCTAAATAAATTTCTGATAGAATCCAGCTAAACCTAAAAAGCTATGGACCTCTGAAGCATTCTTTGGCGTATTCCAATCTCTAACTACAGCTACTTTCCCGAGGTCTACTATCTATCCATCTACTATACTTCATACCCAATGAGATGGACTTCTTTCCTCCAGATGTGACATTTAGAGATCTTAACCATCAATCGATTTCTCCTTAAGACATCCATCACTTCTCTCAAACGAACCTCATGCTTCATTTCACATCTGGAATAGATAGGAACATTATACACGAAGACCACAACAAACCTAGTTAATTGCTCCTGAAATACACTGCTCATGAAATCCATTGAATAATCCAGAGAATTAGTCAACCCAAATGGCGTAATCAACCACTCAAACAATCCATAAGGCATACAAAAAGCAGTCTTTAGGACACAATCTTCAACCACTATTAAACAATGAAACCTATTTACTAAATGAGGCTGAGAGAAAATCTTCGCACCGACTAACTGATCAAAAAGGGTGTTAATGCAAGGCAACGGATAATGGTTTTCTTCGTCGACTTATTAAATTCTCGATAGTTAAAGCATAACCTTAGGGAATCGTCTGCCTTAGTAACGAAAAAAATAAGTGCTTCACATTTCAAGATACTCCTCCAAATGAAGCCTTTCTGCAATAGTCTTGAAACCTGCTTATCCAACTCTTTTCTCCTCTTCCGATCCATATGCCTAAGAGGCTGCACTACCGACCTTGCATCTTTCTCAATATCAATAAAAAATTCAATTTATCTTCGAGGTGGAAGATCGAAAACTTATTTGAATATATTTAAATAATCCTCCCACTTTGAGTATAAACAAGGTCTTTCGGAAAAGCTAAGTGATTAAAAATACGTCTCCATAATAGAAATATTAGGCTCACAATCTGGAATCAAATCTAGTCCTTCGCCCTTCCTCAATCGATCCGTCATCCTGTCACTTCCAACACTATCCCATAGCGAGACATCCAATCCTTATCCAAAATCAACCCCTACCCCCAAAAATTTTAGTACACATGCATCACAAGGGAATTCCACACCACGAATGACCAACTTTAAGTTATGACATAACATCGATAAATAGGTCGATCCTCCGACAGGATTCGACATTAAAATTGATTCATGCATAGGTCAGTTTTTAGGGTTAAACTATCGACTAATGCATTTGCTATGTATGAATGAGATGCACTAATGTCAAATAAAGTACAAATAGAAGAATCGGATAAAATCCAACACACTTTCCATTATAATTTGTTTCCTTTCTCCTGAGCCGACGATGATGCTTTACTAGAGGTAGGAATGGCATCCAAAGCATATGCCTTAGCTATCTGATCTTCACGCTCCAAAGTTGGGCAATATCTTTTCATATATCCAAACAGATCATAATTATAACACTTTTCTTTTCACTGAGCAGGGGCTGCCTTATAATCCTTCGCCAAATGTCCTATCTTGTTGTAGTTATAACATTTACCCTATGAAAGTCCTATCTGACAACTCTTGGCCATGTGTCCCACCTTTCGACATCCGTTACAAGTAATCTCTTGATTTTTGCCTTGTCCTCCTTGTGTTCCATTTCCTTTACGCTTACCCCACTATTGAACCTCTCCTTCTTAACCTAATCCTTAACCAAATTTCCACTCAGAGAACCCAATAATGTTGCCTCCACCAGTCCATCAAATGTAGCTCCATATGGTATCTGAATCAATGCAAGCTCTTATAGAGGTTGTAATCTAGGAGCATGGATGAAGAAGTGCATTTTCTGATATTTACTTATGCTAAAGCCCATTTGTGTAAAGCCCATGTACAACATGGAGGCTGCATTTTACAGTTTCTATCTTTTTCCCGCTTGTTTGAAATCTAGATTTGATATATAACAAACATTGTATTTCGGTAATAATAAGAGAATTAATGGCTTCCTATTCTATGCATTTTCATCTTAATTCTTTCATATATAAACAACATGGTATCAGAGCTCCTTCGTTCTAGGGCTTCGAAAGTTTGAGATCCAATTTTACTTTCTTCTTCCTCTGTGCGGTTTCAATCTTGTTCTTGAATCTGTGAATCATGACGGAAACTAAGGGAATCGATGTAATGTCAATGATGCCAAAGATTACAGATCGAAAGTTGAATAGTTCTAACTATCTCGATTGGAATAAGACAATCCGTCTTTATATTCGGAGTATGGATAAGAATGATCATTTGATTAAAGAACCACCTCAATCAGATTCAAAAGACAAATATGATCAGAATTGGCTTCGTGATGATGCTCGCTTATTTCTGCAAATTCGAAATTCAGTAGAAAATGAAGTTATTGGATTGATTAATCATTGTGAAATGGTGAAAGAATTAATGGAATATTTAGTGTTTCTATATTCAGGCAAAGGGAATTTAACAAAAATGTATGATGTTTGTCAAGCTTTTTATAGAGCTGAAAAGAAGGATATGAATTTGATGAATTACTTCATGACATTCAAACAAACTTACGAAGAGTTTAATCTCCTATTACCAATGAGTACTGATATTAAAGTTCAACAAAAACAAAGAGAACAAATGGCAATTTTGAGTTTTTTGGCTGAACTTACACCTGAATTTGAAAGTGCTAAATCACAAATTCTTGCAAACACTGATATAACCTCATTACATGAAGTATATAGCCGTATTCTTCGAACTGAAAATATATCCAATACTGGTAACACAGGTGCCAACACAAGTAACTGTGCATTTATTTGTAGTAGTGGAAATCTTGCTTCAAATGATCAATCTGATACTGAAAAATTCAATGCACCACAACATGCACAAACTTGGAGACCACAAAGACCACCTAATGCATAATCTTGGAGACCATCTACACAATCTTGAAGACCACCTAGACAACCTGGAAGATCTCAAAGATCATCAAAGAGACCACCATTAAACCAAAATAAGATTTGCAACTATTGTAAGCGAATTGGCCATGTGATATCTGAATGTAGAAGTCTTCAGTGGAATCAAAGAAATACAAATCCCTCCAATATCAAAAATGTGCTCATGACAACAGAAGAATTTGACAAGTACTCTAAATTTAAAAACTCATTACATAGTAATTCATCTAAATCTGGAGCTACATCAACAACAATTTTAGTTGCAAACACTAGTACTGGCACAGCTACACCAAAATGGATAATTGATTCAGGTGCTTCAGATTACATGACAGGTAATCAAAATCTTTTTACAAGTTTAAAAGCAAGTAGAATTCCTCACAAGGTTACATTAGCAGATGGATCACAATCTTCAGTTAAAGGAACGGGTGAAGTAATATCCAGCTCATCTATACCAATGACATTTGTGTTATATTTACCCTCTCTATCATTCAATTTACTCTCAGTGAGCCAAATTACACATAATCTTAATTGCAGCATCACATTCTTTCCTAACCATTGTGTGTTTCAGGATCTTGTGACGAATCAGACTATTGGTAGAGGAAGTGAGTCTGGTGGCTTATATACTCTTGACACACTTTCAAAACCTACAGCTTGTTCGATCATGGATCCAGCATTCAAAGTTCATTGCCAACTTGGTCATCCTTCTCTCACTTTATTCAAGCAGCTTTGCCCTCAGTATAGCAACCTACCTACAATAAATTGTGAAGCATGTCAGTATGCAAAGCATCATAGAAGTAGTTCTTATCCTAGAGTTAATAAGCGTGCAAGTAGTCCATTCTCTTTAATTCATTCTGATATTTGGGGACCATCATCAATTGTATCTAAACCTGGTTATAGGTACTTTGTAACATTTGTTGATGATTACACTCATATAACATGGCTATTTCTTATGAAGTCTCGAACTGAATTGTTTTCTATCTTTTGTAAGTTCAATGCTGAGATTAAAACACAGTTCAATACCACTATACAAACACTTCGTAGTGATAATGCTAAAGAGTATATGTCTACTGAATTCGACAATTATCTAACTCAAAATGGTATTCTCCATGAAACTTCATGTGTTGATACTCCTTCCCAAAATGGTGTAGCTGAGAGAAAGAATAGACATTTATTAGAAACTACTAGAGCACTATTGTTTCAAATGAATGTACCAAAAGTTTTTTGGGCTGATGTTGTGTCCACTACATGCTTTCTTATTAACAGAATGCCCTCAACCGTTCTTAACAATGAGATTCCTTATCAAGTTCTCCAACCAGATAAAAGCATGTTTCCAGTTAAACCTAGGGTATTTGGGTGTACATGTTTTGTTAGAGATGTTAGTCAACAGCTGAGTAAACTTGATCACAAATCTTTAAAGTGCATCTTTGTTTGATATTCTAGACTTCAGAAAGGTTATAGATGTTTTTGTCCAAGTTTACAAAAATATATTGTATCAATTGATGTGACTTTTATATAAGACACACCATTTTACCAAACTAGTACACCTCATGTACAGGAAGACAATGAAGAGTTTTTGGTATATTCTATCATACCCAGTGGAGTGTCTCAAGTGAATAATACAGATAATACACATGCAGATGATCCACAAACAGATGATACACCTCAACCTGAAGAAGATTCAAGTTTGAATTTACCTATTGCTCTTAGAAAAGGGAAGAGAAAATGTACCTACCCTATTTCTTCCTATGTGACATACAAGAAGCTACCACATTCATCACATGTTTTTATTTCATCATTGGACTCTATCACTATACCAAAGACTGTAGGAGAAGCTATAGCTTCACCAGAATGGTATGAAGCAATGATGGAAGAAATGAGGGCTTTAGAAAAAACAAAACTTGGGACTTAGTTCAGTTACCACCAAATAAAAAATCAATAGGATGTAAATGGATTTTCTCCATTAAGATGAATGCAGATGGAACTGTGGCAAGACTAAAAGCTCGACTAGTTGCCAAAGGTTATGCTCAGATATATGGAATTGATTACTCTGAAACTTTTTCACCCGTGGCCAAAATGACATCTATTAGACTGTTCATCTCCATGGCAGCACGATATAAGTGGAGGCTTCATCAACTGGACATTAAGAATGCTTTCTTACATGGTGATCTTTCTGAAGAGGTGTATATGGAGCAACCGCCTGGCTTTGTTGCTCAGGGGGAGACAAGCTTGGTTTGTAGACTTAAAAAATCATTGTATGGACTTAAACAAAGTCCAAGAGCATGGTTTGGCAAGTTTAGCTTAGCAATAGAAAAATTTGGAATCATGAGAAGTAAACCAGATCACTCCGTTTTCTACAAAAATTCTGACAAAGGAATTATATTGTTAGTTGTCTATGTAGATGATATAGTCATTACAGGAAGTGATGAAGTTGGCATTCTTTCTCTCAAGCAATTCATTCAGACTCAATTTCACACTAAAGATTTAGGAGAGCTCAAGTATTTTCTAGGTGTTGAAATTACAATAAGAGATGAGGAAATTTTTTTGTCACAAAGGAAATATACACTTGACTTACTAAGGGAGACCGGAAAACTAGCTGCTAAGCCATGCAGTACTCCTATGATGCCTAATCATAGTCTAAATGAAGAGGGTGAACTAGTTAATGATCCTGAAAGGTACAGACGATTGGTAGGCAAACTTAACTATCTATGTGTTACCAAACCTGATATAGCATATTCGGTGAGTGTGGTAAGTCAATTCATGACAAAGCCCACTGTTCATCATTGGGCTGCTCTTGAGCAAATTTTATGTTACCTTAAAGGTACTGCAGGTCAGGTTCTTGTATACATGAATCATGGTCAAATGAACATTGAAAGCTTTTGTGATGCTGATTGGGCAGGCTCGAAAACTGATAGAAGATCAACTTCTGGATTTTGTGTATTTGTTGGAGGCAATTTGATATCATGAAAAAGTAAGAAACAACTAGTGGTTTCATGTTCAAGCGCAGAATCAGAATATAGGGCAATGGCGAATGCTTTGTGTGAAATAATGTGGATAACTCATTTAATGAATGAGTTTGATTTGAAACTAAGATTACCTGCAAAGCTGTGGTGCGACAATCAGGCTGCAATTCATATTGCATCAAATCTAGTGTTTCACGAAAGAAAAAAACACATTGAGTTAGATTGCCATTTTATCAGAGAAAAAATTCAGTAGGGAATAGTTGAAACTGGGTTTGTTCGAACAGGAGAGCAGATTGCGGATATTTTCACAAAAGCTTTGAATGGATCACGTATAGAGTATCTATGCAGCAAGTTGGGAATGAAAAATATGTATTCTCCAACTTGAGGGGGAGTGTAATCTAGGAGCATGGATGAAGAAGTGCATTTTCTGATATTTACTTATGCTAAAGCCCATTTGTGTAAAGCCCATGTACAACATGGAGGCCGCATTTTACATTTTCTATCTTTTTCCCACTTGTTTGAAATCTAGATCTGATATATAACAAACATTGTATTTCGGTAATAATAAGAGAATTAATGGCTTCCTATTCTATGCATTTTCATCTTAATTCTTTCATATATAAACAGCAGAGGTGAATTCAAAACCTTTTAAACTTCAATGCATTCTTTTCTTGGGTATTCACTAACTCAAAACCGAATCTGGCTAACTCATTGAACTAGCTGATATACTCTCAAATGTCATCTCTCTTTCCTAAAATGAATAACATTCTACAGTAACAGATCCCCCTCGGCACCAGAAAGGTACTTCGTCTCAAACCTTGTCTTGAACATCCTCTAAGTAATAGCACTCCCATCTACTTTTGCTAAACCTCCCACCAACATGCCACCTCACCTTGCAAATGCCAAGAGGTTAACTATCTCTAAGTAACATCACTAAGTCCTAACAGGCTAAAAATCTTCTCAAAATTATTAAGCCATGCCCGAGTCATCACCGAGTATAGTTCTATCCAAACAAAAGGCTTCCCACCAAGCTTGAAGAAATACCCACATGGCTTAGGAAAGTCAACATTTGATGGTATTGGTGCTAGAATCACACCTTGAGTAGTAGTGGTAGTGGCGGCTATGGGTTCAGTGGGGTTGGCACTAGCTTGGCTTGTTTCTTAAATACAACACCTGAACTATATTAGAATATTAACTCTGAGAATATCCAATACATCTATAGTGGTGCTAGTCCCTACCCTGATCTATACCTCACCAGCATTGGCTTTGTTGGTCGCTATTCTAGTTTCGACTGAATTACTCATTTCAGCTATATATAAAAATGAGATTCATTAGCAACTCCTCGATAGATATTAAACAAAAGTGGAACATTAAATGGTGTGTGCATATGTACTTGATTCCTATCATATATATAATAGAAAATACATATATAGTCTCAATATGTTCCTAGTTCCTATCTAAAGGTTATGTTTTGCTTTGATACCAAATGTAACAGCCTTCCTTTTCAACCCCTGGATTAAACACCCAAACCATCGTTAACACCTTGAGAATCGAAACAGACTCATTGGGGTGGATAAAATATAAAGACATAGCTCCAAGCTAATAAATTTCAGTTTCTCATGGAAGAAGGAAATAAAATATAATACAACAATAATCATAATCAATCACGTCGTTGAAGCATATCTACTCGTCAACTACATAGGTCTATATAATAAGAGTTAAACTCAAACCATACACATAGCCAAATCTAGGTTACAACACTTATTAAGATCATATACAATATATGCAATGGATTCCCTGTCTCCGATGCCATCTTGTCTCCAAACTTCATTAACCTGGATATATAAGTAAAAGAAAAAATAGGAGTGGGTAAGATATATATGTCTTATGAGTGAGCCATATTTTACTCTATATATATTACAAATATAATATTATAGCATATATAAGTCCAATGTTGCCACCTCACATCCTAATGGTCATGTCGTACCTAACCATCATGTTAGAGAATTTTTTGTCCTTCAACTCCTCAAAGTTGCACAAAGTAATTTGTTCACAAATTACCCTGTTGATTTGGAATTAGCGAAATAAAGTAATCATAATTTCGCAGTGAAGTGGTGATTATGCCGCGGAGTGCTTACACAATCACATGGTTGCACTTTAATTATATGTTAAAGTGTCAAATTTAATCTATTATTTAATTCATTGGAAACTGAAAGAAAGTGCCGTACTACAGGTAATTAGAAATAAAGAACATGAACACTAAAGGATATAGGAGTTACATGGTTCGGATTTCAAGGAATCATACCAGGTGGAAAGTTTCTCTTTCTTTCTTTTTTTTAGACTGAGTATAGAATTTCATGGTAGAAGGTACCATTGAAACTTAAAGTTTTCTAAAAAGAGTAAAAAATGTTAGAATCTAAAGAAGATCCCCCTTTTCATGCCACAATACCCTTTTTATTTATAGCTAGGAAAAGCATGCGGATTACTGAAATTTCTTCTCGTCGTTGTTCCTTAACCCTTGGATCCTACCAACTATCATTTATCTGCAATGCCTATTTGATGTAACTGGATTACTGATGTGTTTTGGTGGGAAGTTTGAATGGAGGTGGGAATTCCAAATTTAGAGTGGGAACCTTCGCAATTATGGTAGGAGAATTCAAATTTGAATTTGACCGTGCTCATGGGATGCTTGAGGAATTGGGCAGGAAGCCTAGTTCTGTATAGGTCAGTATCCTCTCTCATGGAATGGCTAATGTCTTGAGAGGAATGATAAGGGACTACCCTGCTTCTCTTTTATGATGTAGTTGCATATGTGGTAATTACTGTTTCTTGGTATTCATACTATATTACTTTGTTAATACCCTTGCTATCTTTGCTTTGCTTGATAACGCATTGGATCAAAATGGAGTAGAACTTCCCATTCTGTTTGAGGATATTCGTGCTTTGAATGGCCCTCTGTGCAAGTTTGCTTGGATTATTGATGAGAGAGAGAGAACTTCACACTTGTCATTAGCCTATGAGGTTAGGCCCACGTTGAAGTGTATTTCGAGTGGCCCTGTATACACCCCCTTTGAACTGCTTTTGGCTCTATATGGCACTGTCTAGGTTGCCCTCGATATGTATTGAAGCGGAACTATTCTTTGTTTCTTTAATGTTGGGAATGGCTAAGGTGGCCAGCCCTTATTCCCTGATGTGTGCACTGTTGGTCACTTGTTATGATCTTTTGACTAAAGTTCTTGGGTTGAGTTAGGTGCTATGGCTTTAAGTCGGTTCTCCTTCTGCTCTATCTCACTTCCCATATTGCGATTCGTGGTAAGAACGGGTGCAATACTTGCCCCCTAAGTCTACTGTGGTCATAGTCCATGGTAGACTTGTTGCCTTTAGCATCCAATCTTTTGTGCTCTGACCTACATTTTACACTTGCTTTGATACCACCATTCTTATGTCTGAGATTTCGTGGTCACTTGTATGTGATGTTGCTAATACCACTACTTAATAACGTCGCTGGATTTTGGTTTTACCTACCCCTTTTTGAGGGTGAAATGTCCTAGGACGTATCGTCAGTTGTATATTTGTTTCGACCTGCACCCTGTTTTAGGGGCGTAATGTCCTTGACCATATACTTGGCAACAAGCTTGTTGGTATGACCTATCCCTTTGTTTAGGGATGTAATGCCATATGTGTGCTGAGCTAAACCTCATTCTTCTCTAGCATCACCATTCTCATTCTGAGATTGTCGTCATCTTTTGCAGGTGCAATCATACCTTTATCACAACGATGGTGAGCTATGAAGAGTGGAAGAAGATTTGACCGAGAAGTTAGGTCGTGTATATACACATGGTTTTTTTGAATTGTTTCCGGCCATCTAATATCCATACATCCAGTGTGGTATGACTAACTATCTAACATATATGTTTTTTATTCTGGTTTAGGTAATCTAATATCCCTACGACTAGTCTCCCTGCGATTGCTATCATAGGAATATTCGTACTAGAGCAGGGTAGTTTTTCATCCAGTCCAGCACATGGCTAAAAAGCCAGACTTACATTGATGCAAGTTCAAGTGTGTAGTGCCCATATCATCGTTCTCAGTGTTGAGATTGCCATTTTGGCTTACTGATTTGGCGCTGCGTTAAATCAATGACCATGTAGAGATTTTTATACTGGTTCGGGATAATATCCCTACATTCAATTTATAGTATTGTTACTATAATATTACAAAGTACATCATGTAAGAAATGTAACTCATGCAAAGTAAGATTGGAGGTGTCCTTAGTTCCAGGTTCTTGGAACTAGGTAGCCATCAGGTCTAGATAACCGGTATGCTCCATTTGCTGTAACCTATTCTATGAGTATAGGTCCTTCCCAGTTTGGTCCTAATGCTCCATCTGTAAGGTCCCTTGTATTGGCCATTATTCTTCGCAGTACTAAATCTTCTTTGTAAAAGCTTCTTTCTTTTAGCATTGCGTTGTAACTCTTTGTCACCCTCTACCGATATGTGGCCACTACTACTACTGCATCATCCCTCCACTCCTAGATGAGATCCAGGGAAACTTCCTTCAATTTCTTATTCTTTTCTGTGGTATATGATACTCTTTTGTGTGATGGGATTGCAACTTCGACGGGTAGCATGGCCTCATATCCATAGGTTAACGAAAAAGGAGTGTGACCCGTAGGGGTTCTGGTTGAAGTTCAGTAAGCCCATAATACCAAAGAGAGTTCGTTTTCCCACTTTCCTTCACCTTTTTGCAACCAATTCTTTAGTAATTTTTTGATGGTTTTGTTGGCAGCTTCAACCTATCCATTTTCCTGGGGATGAGCAACTGATGAGAAGCTTTTTATTATATCGTTTTTCGTGTAATGATCCGCGTATTCCTTGCTCTCAAACTGGGTGCCATTATCAAAAAAAAATTTATGTGGTATTCCATATCCGGTAATTATATTTCTTACTACGAAAGTGATTATCTTCTTTGCAGTAATAACGACTAGGGTCTTTGCCTCTACCCATTTGGTGAAGTAATCCATGGCTACTATGGCATATTTAGCTCTTCCTTTTGACATTGGAAGTGGTCCTATCAGGTCTATTCTCCATATATCAAACGGCCATGGGCTTGCAAGTGGGATGAGCTCATGGAATTGTTGTCTTGGGATGCGGCAAACCGTTGGTTGTTCCCCAGAGTGATAGTTGCATTCCCCTCATGCACTTCCCTCATGATTTGTACCCCCTCTTCCTTGGAAATACAGCTAAGATAAGGGGTAGAATACCCTATCTTGTATAATGTGTCATCACAGAAGGAATAATATGGGGCTTGGTACCTTATTTTTGTTAGTCGTTATGCACTGGGTCGATGATGGCCAAATATATAGATACGGAGTTGACGCGCAGTAATCACAGCAGTAGCAATATAAATATAATAGCAGCGCGAATAAATAGAAAAGTAAAGAAAGAAGCAATCACAGCAAAGTTTTTATATTGGTTCGGACCTCCAGTCCTACGTCCAGTCCCAGACTCCTTCTGGAATTTAACTATCACCCTCACTTCGCCCAGAGGAATAGGCACCTGAGCAGCAGGATAGGATTTTAGTACACTTGCCCGAGCAGCCGAACGGGACTTCAATATTTTCTTTTATAAAGAAATAACTTGACTATATATTGTGTCTTCAATACACTAAGTAGTCGAAGTGGAGTACAACTTCTATAACCTATAAAAATGATGTAGAATGAGTGTGCAGAGGTTAGGAATGGATTAGAACCAGACTTGTATGTTGTGGAGTGAAATAGCACTGGTCTAAATTTGTTTTTAGAATGAATGTGGAAGTTGGAGTGTTTGGAAGCAATATAAGAATGGTTTTAGAGAGTAGGATTGTGTATCTGCTTTTGGAATGGTGGGGGCTTATATAGGAGCGATAAGATGCCATTGAACAGGAGCAACCCTTCAGCAATTCAGTTTGGGAGAGAAGTAACTATTGAAACTTTGCAATACTTGAAGAAGGGGCTTGGAAAGACACTTTAACTATTCATTTACAATGTTCATTTATAGGTGATCGCAGCACTATATCAAAACACTCTTCGGCACAGTGGTAGACAAGTGAGCATTGTTCCTAAACTCCGAGGTTCGAGTACCAGTACCGCCTTTTTTTAATGATTTATGTTCCTGAATTTATGCTCATGATATAAAAATTCAAAGCAAAATGTATACCAATGTAGTTGTAGTGTCTGTGGTAAGTAGGCCGCGTCCCTCCTTGATGACCGTGGCTCAATTCTTAACTCCACCATTTTTAAGCAATTTATTTTCAATTCTCTTCCCATGCTATGAAGTTGCTGAATTAATATCTAATGACACGATCTGGATGTTGGAATACTTTGCATTGTGGACCGGTTGGAAACCTTGTTCTGCCACATGAATATTTTCTTTTCAACCCAGATATAATTCCATTAACACATTAAGCATAATTGTTTTTATATTAAGAATAATTGTCATTGTGGTGTAGTGGTAGAAGTTTGTTATTTGGCTTGAATGATTCAAGTTCAATTCCCATTATGGCACATAATTTTATCTTTTTTATCTTTTTGACCATGGCACGTATTAACATTAAACAAACTTTTATCATTCATTGTATGGCTGCTTGACCTGGAATAATAAAATAAACATATTAGTAGCTTTGTTGTGTGGTTGTTATCATCAAAACACCATATATATATAGTTCATTCATTCTCCTCCTTTTGATGATGACAACCACACAACTTTAATATAAAATAATAACTCCCCCTAGATATATGTTATGTTTATTTTCCTCAACTTCATATAAATACATCAGTAGTATTGTCATATAGTTGTTATCGTCAAAACATCATAATTGTGTTTTCAACATTCTCCCCCTTTTTGATGATAACAACTATATGACTTTCTAAAATAATATTATACTGCTCTCCCTTAATATTTGGTCCCTCTGAATCATATACCCCCTCCATCAACATGCCTAATTTTCTCCCCCTTTGTCATCAACAAAAAGGTTGAAAATATGTAATTATTAGCCATTTTCAAAAAAAAAATTACGAAATGTACTCAGTATTGCCTACTGTTAGGTACAAAAAATGATTCAAAACAATATGAAGCATAGTTGTACCTTTTAAAAAAACATTTATTGCCTTCCAAAAAATAATTTTATTTTCCTTGAAATAATTTTTCACATTATTTCTAGTACCTTTGAAATCAACGTATTATATAAAAAGAGTACCTAATTTGTAATTTTCAAAAATATTCCTTTTTGGTACTCTAATAAAAATACCTACCCCAAACTATATATAAATAAAAATGAGTTAGATATACCGAATCTTCTGCAGTTCCATTATCTATAAATGCTCGTTCTCTACTGTATGTATGGAACATTTGTTGTTCGAAATCCATCTCATCCTTTTATCTTTCTTGGGTACCTGCAAAAAATAAATTCTATATTTTGGTACCCACAAAGGAGAAGATTATAGGAAGGATTTACTCTAAAGACTTATCCGTGCTATTCAAAGAGCACATTCAGTTAAGATAATTTTCTATATTATTGAAGTCATGTTCGGTTGCTCAGACGGTTGAAGTCCTATTCTGTTGCTTCGACAGTTGAAGTCCTGTTCGGTTGCTCAAGCGGTGTAATACATGTTTCTCCGGGTTAAGTGAGAGTTGATAGTTAAATTCCAAAAAGAGTCTAGGACTGGACGTAGAATGGGAAGTCCGAACCAGTATAAAAATCTATGGTGTCATTTATTTTATTATTTTACTTTTACATTTGCTTTCCGCATAAATAGATAGTTTATTTAATATTCCATATTGCACAATCCTTAGTCACTTTTAGAATCCTAACAATGTGGAATCATATGTCTTTTAGCTTAAAAAAGACTACTTTCTCAACCCAATTTATTCACTACTAAGCAATCCATCTATTCTCAAATACTACTTTCCAATCAAGCTTTGTATATGCCAAAAACCAAAGTGACACTAGACAACATTACTCAATCACCTTCCCAATCTCAAACCCTGTTCGGAGCCTTGGATTATAATAGGCCATTTCAACTATATGCATTCTTCCCTTTAAAAAGCCGGTGAGTACCCCCTTATCCCTAAGATAAATTGCTCCCCTAAGTCAAGTTCTTTTATTGATAGAACTTACCCCCGTTCAAACTGTTGGCCCATTATTCACTTGGACGAATGAAAGTAGATCAGGTAGAACGACCTTATGCAAGCTTGATCAAGCCTTCCAAAACCTTCTTGCCATGTCACACTGGCCAAACCTACACTGTCAAACACTTTCACCATCCATCTCCGACCACTGTCCATTGCTCCTGTCATGAGGGCAGGAAGAAAGGGTGAAATATCCCTCATTTAAAATTTCAATCATTGGATTAGGCAAAATGACTTTAACGGTATTTTGTTGCAAGTTCAGTGCATAACAAAGCAAGGAAATCTGATCAATACTCTCTTAAACAAGCTAAAGCTTCTAATAAACAGCTGAAGCCATGGGCTGCTACAAAATTTGGATATGGATCCTACATGTCCACATTAACTAAGGAGCGGCTAACCCAAGCCCAACTAAACTTATGCGCTGATCCTTTCAACCTTATGCTTGCTGAAATTGAACATGAAATTTGCTCTAGGCTACAATAAGCATTTAAAATTGAAGCCCTAATAGCTAAGCAAAAGGCTCTAATCAAATACGAAAGAGAAGCAGATAGGAATATGAAGCACTGCTAAACATCTCTCAAAATCAAAATGGCAAAGGAAAAGATCCTTTTTGGACAAGACATTGATGGAAATGCTCGAACTTTCTATGAAGTATTTGATAAGGCATTCATTAGATATTTCTCATATATCCTTGCCAACCCCAACCTTATGTACTTGATATATCCCCACTTTTGCAAATCACCCTCCCCTGCCTTCAGCTAAGCCAAGCAAGTAGCCTAATCACCTTAGTCTCCCTAAAAAGAAATTAAGAAAGCAGTGTCCAAACTAAACTCCTTAAGCTGTAGAAGTCTTGACTCATGATGGTTTTAACGCCTGCTTTCTACAAAACCGCCGGTCAGTAATCTGTTTAATGAAGATAATGAAGATAGCTTCTCAAAAGACCGTCTTATTCTGTTTGTAATATGCGGTTGCAGGCTCTAAAGCCCAAAGCCCACTTTATGTTTTATTTGTAAAACTGTATAAATACTGTCCTGTTTCGTACATTGTATTCATTCAGAAATAAGATCAATACAATACATTTTCTTTCATCTCTACTTTACTGTTTCAATATCAATACAAAATCTTACATGGTATCAGAGCTAAAACTGCCTTACAGCAAAAAGATTCTCTGAAAATCAAACCCATCAGAGGAATTTCATCATTTGGGGTTAAATCCTTATCCAAGAACAAGGTTCTTTGTCATCAAAGGATAATTTCTGAATCAAATAGAGAGTGCCTTGCCAAGAACATTAGTTCGGCTGCAACTTCTCAAATTCACATTCAAGCAGTAAAGGAAAACCATCAAATCATCGAAATCTCATCAAGAAATTCAAAAATGCACAATCAAATTTCAAGAAACTGCCATCCAAAGAAAGTTTATCAGAAAGAAATCATCATATAAGCATTTCTGGTTGCATTACCTGAAAAGTGCAGCAAAATCGAATTTCTATACGATCTCTCATTTCTTGATCTTTTCTTTGTAATTCTCCACTCTTGCCACTATGACTGAAGAAGATACTTCAGCCACTGCCACCAGTTCCATCAATTCCCAGCAAGCTGTCACTGCTGCTGAAAATCTTGTCAAATCCGGAATTAGCCCACAAAGTCAATTGGTCAATATTCATCTTGCAGAAGATAACTATTTGCTATGGAAACTACAAGTTGAAACTGCCTTGGAAGGATATGGCCTTGAAGGATATATTCTCGGCACCATTCAAATTCCACCTAACTGCATCACAAATCAAGAAGGAAAAGTAGTGAGTAATGATGAATATACAAGATATCACAGACAAGACATACTAATCTGCTCATGGTTAATCTCATCTATTACTGCCAAGCTGTTGTCTCACATTACAGGGTGTAAAAGTGCATTTGAAATTTGGTCAAGTGTTGAAAGAGTCTTTAATTCCCAATCTGCTGCCAAGATCTTATCATATAAAAGACAGTTACATCTGATGAAAAAGGATAATATGAATATGAGAGAATATCTATTCAAAATCAAGTCAATATGTGACAACTTGGAAGCAGCTAATCACAAGGTGTCTATCTCCGAGCATGTAATGACAATTCTCAATGGTCTAAATGAAGAATATGAAGCTGTAGTTGCTGTTCTTACATCACAAAAAGATCTACCATCTATTGAGGACATTCACTCTATTCTACTATCTCATGAAGCAAGATTAGACATAAAGAAATCATCTGAATCAGATATCAGTGCAAATTATGCTGCCAATTACAGAGGCAGAGGGCAAAGTAACAACAGAGGTGGTCAAAACACACAAAGAGGTGGAACTCCTAACAGAGGAAGAGGCAGAGGAAGATTCAACAATCATTACAAACCAAAGTGTCAAATCTGTGAAAGAGTTGGTCACACTGCAGTGAAGTGTTACTTTAGGTTGAACTTAAACTATGTGCCAGGTCAAAATTCTAACAATCAGAAGAATTCAAACTCAAGTGCAAATATGGCTCAAGTTCATCAAGACTCAGACAACCAAACAATGCATTGCAATGAATCAGGAAATACTGATTCAGCAAATGAAGACAGCTGGTACCCAGACTCAGGAGCAACCAACCACATCACCAACAATCTGAATAATCTAAATCTTGGTGGAAAAGAATACAAAGGTACAAACTCTATTCACATGGGTAATGGTAACCCTATTTCTATTACACACACGGGTAGGTCTGTTATACCAGGAAAAAGAAAATTATACTTAAACAATCTACTTAGAGCCCCTTTGATTAAAAGAAATTTACTAAGTGTTTCTCAATTTGCTAAGGACAATAAAGTGTACTTTGAATTTTATCCTGAACATTGTGTTGTCAAAGATATTCTAACCAAAGAAAATCTTCTGCAGGGTAAAAATCATAAAGGGCTATACAAATTCTGTTTGGCTAAATCAAGATATTGTGAAAATGAGAGAATATGGTGTAATAGTGTTGAAAACAGACAGACCGATAACTGTAATACATTTGACTTGTGGCATAGCAAGCTTGGTCATCCCAATGTAAAAACTGTGAAATATGTGATGAATAACAATGCTATTTCCTCTGCTAACTGTACCTTACCATACATCTGTACATACTGTCAAATGGGTAAAAGTCACAAACTACCCTTTCCAGACTCTCAAACCATATATAATAATCCACTGGAAATGGTAGCCACTGACTTGTGGGGACCAGCACCAATATGTACAGACTATGGTTACAAGTACTATATATCCTTTATTGATGCTTATTCTAAATATGTGTGGATATACTTTTTGAAAGCAAAGTCTGAAACATATAATGCTGTTATACAATTTATAAACACTGCTGAAAAACAAACAAACCATACTGTTAAAGTGTTTCAGTCTGATGGTGGAACAGAATTTCTACCACTAAAAAATTATTTCAAAAGTAGAGGAATAGTACATAGAATTACATGTCCACACACTTCTGAACAAAATGGGTTAATTGAAAGAAGACACAGACAAATTGTAGAAACTGGCTTGACTTTACTAGCTCAATCATCAATGCCTCAAAAATTTTGGCCAGATTCATTTTCAACTTCAGTGTTTCTAATAAACAGACTACCCACTAAAGTACTAAATATGAAAAGTCCACTAGAAACACTGTTTAATGTCAAGCCAGACTATCTACATCTTAAAGTTTTTGGCTGTTTATGCTTTCCCTATCTTAGACCTTACAATAAGCAAAAATTGAATTATAGATCATCCCCATGTACATTCATGGGATATGCTATAAATCAAAAAGGTTATAAGTGCTTAGGCAAAAATGGAAGAATTTTTGTATCAAGGCATGTTGTTTTCAATGAAAAAAAATTTCCATTCAAAGAAACAGAGGTCACAACAACTGCAAAAATATACAATCCAAAAGATTCTATACCTGCTGTGCCAATCATATCAGACCAACCTGCCAAATCCAACACTGATCAAGTCAACAACAACAACAACAACACCAGTCCTCAACTCACTATGTCTGGCACCAGTCAATCCAGCATCAGACCAGGTCAAGAACCGGATGACACAGGCTGCACACCTGATCACTTATCTCAACAAAGAATGAGCATGCAATCTGATGAATCACCTCAAAGATCAGAAAGTCAAAACAAACAACAACATGATGAAACTATGAACCAGCAGCAGGATAACATTGTCACAAGACATCACATGATGACAAGATCAAAAAGTGGAATTTTTAAGCCAAAAGTCTACACTGCTAATCTAAACACTGAAGAACCATGCAACCATCTTCAGGCTTTAGAAAATGAAAATTGGAAATCTGCCATGGCAGATGAATATGATGCCTTAATCAAGAATAACACATGGAAATTAGTTCCAGCACCCAAAGGCAAAAACATTGTTGGGTGCAAATGGACTTTTAGGTTAAAAAGAAGTGCAGATGGTACAATATCTAAGTATAAGGCAAGATTAGTTGCAAAAGGCTATTCACAACAGGGAGGATTTGATTTTAAAGAGACATTCTCACCTGTTGTGAAACCTACAACTATTAGAGTAGTTATCACTACTGCCTTATGCAAGAATTGGACCATCAAGCAACTTGATGTCACTAATGCTTTTTTAAATGGCATTTTGCAGGAAGAAGTTTTCATGGAACAACCACATGGTTTTGTTAAAAAGGAAGACAAAGGGCTTGTATGCAGATTAAACAAGGCACTGTATGGTCTTAAACAAGCACCAAGGGTGTGGTTCGAAAAGCTAAAAGCTACACTTGTCAAACTGGGATACAACTCAACAAAATCTGACATATCACTATTTACTAAGTTTAATAACAATATCACAATATATGTACTGATTTATGTTGATGACTTTATTGTTACAGGCAATAGTGAAACTGAAATTGACAAGCTAATCAAGCAATTAAGTCAAGAATTCTCTATCAAAGACCTTGGCTATCTAAACTACTTTCTGGGCATAGAAGTTAAAAGGCTCCCAGACAATTCCATTCAATTAAGTCAAAAGAAATATATCACAGATATTCTATGCAGAGCTAAAATGGATAAAGCAAACTCAATATCAACACCCATGATCAGCAATATTCAAATATCTAAGCATCAACGAGAAGCAATACTCAATGACAAACAGTATAGAAGCATAGTTGGCTCACTACAATATGCAACTATCACAAGACCAGAAATAACATTCAGTGTCAACAAGGCAAGTCAATTCATGCAAAGTCCTACAACTGTTCATTGGAAACTTGTCAAAAGAATACTAAGATATCTCAAGGGCACAATAGACTTCGGACTAACTATGCAAGCAAGTAAAACACTGAGTATAACTGGATATGCCGACTCAGACTAGGCTAATGACCCAGATGACAGGAGAACTACAAGTGGTTACTGTATATTTCTAGGAAAAAATCCTGTTTCCTGGTGTTCAAAAAAACAGACCACTGTCGCTAGATCTAGTAGTGAGGCTGAATATAGAAGTGTAGCCAATGCTGTGTCAGAAATTATGTGGATTGAATCACTGTTATCTGAACTACAAATCAAATCAGAAAATAAACCAACTTTATGGTGTGACAACTTGAGTACAGTGCATCTATCTGCAAATCCCATTCTACACTCTCGTACAAAGCATGTAGAATTGGATCTGTATTTTGTTCGTGATCAAGTCAACTGTGGAAAGCTAAATGTCAATCATCTACCATCTACACATCAAATAGGTGACATACTCACTAAACCACTCTCCAAATCAAACTTTACTAGATTCAGAGAGCAACTGCAGGTACAAGACAATAGCAAGAATAATAAAGTCATACCTGACCTACCTGGCAGTATCATGAAAGATCGAGCCTCTCCCTAAAAGGAATCGTTGAATCTCTTAAAGGAACTGTTGATTTTCTCATGATTCTCGGAAGATCGAGCTTCTCTCTCAAGAGAACTGGTGATTTGTTGCGACCTTTGTTATAACTTTTATCTCTGTCCTGATTCCAGAAGCAAGAAAATCGCAAATCGCCTTTTTCTCTTTCAAACCCTAAAGGGGCTAGGGTTTGCGGGGGAGTAATGAAGATAATGAAGATAGCTTCTCAAAAGACCGTCTTATTCTGTTTGTAATATGCGGTTGCAGGCTCTAAAGCCCAAAGCCCACTTTATGTTTTATTTGTAAAACTGTATAAATACTGTCCTGTTTCGTACATTGTATTCATTCAGAAATAAGATCAATACAATACATTTTCTTTCATCTCTACTTTACTGTTTCAATATCAATACAAAATCTTACACTGTTCAGATATCACAAATGCAATTCAACATCTCTTCAGTGTAAATAGGTTAGTCACTAGACTCAGCATCATAGCTATATCTTTAATTTTTAAACTTGACAATCCTTCTACAGTTGCTAACTTTCAAAAAATCTCATGTTGTAATGTACATTACAAAACTATGTCTAAAATCTTAGCTGCAAGGCTTCAGAAAGTCTTACCCACTATTATTACACCCAAGCAAACAACTTTCATATCCCATCGATCCATCGACAATAATATTCTACTGACTCAGAAACTTCTTCGAGGAGTTATGAAAGGAATAGAATATCACCAAGATGCATGCTTAAGATTGATATCAGCAAAGCATTTGATAGAGGAGCATAGAGTTCTATAATTGTAATTATATCTAGAATGAATTTCCCGAAACTGCTCCTTGCTTGAATTTACGCTTGCATATCCTCTTCGCACTTCTCTATTACTGGGAATAGCAGCCACCATTGCTTTTTAAAGGGTACATAATGGGTAGGAAGGGTAATCCAATCTCCGCATATCCCTTAATTATTGTGATGGAACTCCTAAACTCAATATTAATCTAGCAACTCAATTTAAAGAACTTCACCTTACATCCGAAGTGTTAAAATCCTCAAATCAACTGCCTTTTATTTGCCGATGATCTTGTAGTATTTACCAAGCCCATAAAGGAGAACATTCAATGCATTTTGATAACCCTGGTAGCATTCCACAATATGATTGGCTGTGAAATAAAACTTAGTAAATCACACATTCTTGTAGCAGGTCTGTCCCATTAAAATAAAAGTGAAATCATAGCTTTCTCAAGTTTTATAGAGATGTCTATTGATTCTCATTACTTTTGCATACCCCTCCTTAGTGCAAGAATAACCACGACAAGATGTCTTCCTCTATATGAAAAGATTACGCAAAAGTTACAATCTTAGCCAAATACTAAACTCTCTCAAGCTGACAAGCTAGTGGTAGTCCAGTCAATTGCAGTAGCCATGGTGTCATACTGGACGAGAGACTACTTACTGCCTTCAAAGCTTATTCAGTGATCATGAGTGCACTAAATAAATTTCTTCGGCATGGAGACTCTTTCTTTAAGAAGATAATTCCTATTGCATTTCACAAACTAGAAGTTTCAAAGAAATTGGAAGGGCTTGGGATCACTAATCTAAAGCAATGGAACAAAGCAACAATCTCAACTTTTTTTCAAAAAGCGGCTTATTATAGGTGATAATCTTTGGGTAATCGGGTCCTTGACAATCTGGTTAAAAATAAAGATTTATGGGCCATGAATATTCCTCTGTATTCTAGCTGAAGCCGGGGGAACATTTTAAAACTTAGGAGCTACTTCCTATCGCTCATTCAATCCAACCCTCTAATAAATCATCACCTGGCATTTTGGAAGTCACCTTGGGCAAACCTGGCATGATTTTAGAGCAGATTATTCTTACAACCTTAAACACCTTACGGGCATTCCTTATGTTGCATTAGCCAAGGATTATATCACTAATAACTATGTCAACTTCCCCTGTAGCAGCTCTAAATGGTCAGATGGATATGGGATTCCCTCATAGAATACCCCTTGCCTAGTGGAGACACCGTTATGTTTTGGATTGACAAACTAAAGAAGCATTCCATCTCCATTATTTATAATGTCTTTATGCAAGTCAATAAAGCACAAGCTTTCTCCTAGACTGTAAGGATATGGATTGGGTAGCCATATAAAGAACTTTGTCCTTTGGATAATAATGGCTAATGCGCTACAAACCAAGAATAAGCTAGCTCGTAGCCAAAGGAATCATATATGGGGACCTGTGTCCTATGCAATAGAGAAAATGAATCAAAACTCATATGTTCTTTGAATGCCAATACACTCTTCAGATCTGGACGTGGACCTATGCCAATAATAATTACAATAGAACATTCACTATTAGTAACAGGTTATGGTCCAATATATTCAAAGTCACAAGATGGTAAACCCCTAGAATATGGCTTTTGCTCATAATTCTAAAATGCTTTGTAGCTATGGTTTGGGCTAAGAGGAATAATAGAATTTTTGGTTCCATTGGACGTACTGATGCGGAGCTTTATCAAATCTTTATAGGAAGATATTGAGGGACTTGAGACAGAGCTTCGATGTGTAGGCTAAAGGATATCTCTAACATGCAGATTTATCTTCTATTCTTGTTAATAAGAAAACTTGTCAACACCTCGAGGTAAAGTTGAGGAAAATGGTTGATCCCTTTTGGTCTCCTTTAGTTAAGTTGTGGAGTTCTGTAGGTGTGTATTCCCTTGATTATCCTTTCGAACAAGATGATTCGGTGAAAACTTTCTTGTATCGACCTTTCGACCAAACACATGTTTCCTTTATTTTTTTGGCCTTTCGAGCTCGCTAAAATAGCTTGAATACCCTTCAAAACAATCCTTTCGAAGCAGTTGCGGAAGCCTATAGGATGGCTTTAAGGTTCTAGGTTATGATCAGCTTTGAATGGTTTCGACTTGTCGAAAGCTGGAATCTTAAGTGTCTTAGGTTTGGTTTGGGAATCAAAGGTAAAACTAGTTTGGGTTAAGATTTCGATCCACTCGAAAGTAAAAGTTCGATGAAAGGTAGCCTGGACTCCATCACTAGAATTACTCAAGAATGTGGAGGTTTCGACTATGTCGGAAGAGGCCTTTCGATGTAGTTAACATCTGTAAAACACGGGTAGATCTGATAAAAGCTTGTGAAACAACTATGAAATCAAGAATATTGAAGACTTCCCTTTCATAACCCAAATAAGCGTTTATTGCTCAATTTCCCCAATTCAATTTACAAATTGGGGTTTACATCTTTTAGAATTAAGAAAATACAAGTGTAGAATGTCGGATTCCCAAAACTAGACCCTTGGGTCTTATTTATAGACGCGGGTCAGCACCTTTCGACTCAATGCTTTCGATCTGGTTGAAAGGTGGCTACAGAATTGTCTTTAGAATGCTTCCACCTTTGTCGAAAGGGACGGTTGCGCCTTTCTTCTCTATGTTGCTTTGTAGGAGCTTTAGACTCTGTCGATAGGCTGTATCCAGGGGTTTCGAAGGTGTTGCAATACTGATGGTTTCGACTCTATTAGTTGCTCATGAACTTTTGCTTATGACTTTATGTTGAACCTCCCCAGGATATTAATGGCTTCGACCGGTTCGAAAGGCTTGGTTTGGCTTTCGAAAGGGTTGTTCTGACCAATGCATGTCTCTGAGTGATTTGAGTGAAGGCGAAACCTTTGGTTTCGAAAGGTTTGATGTGTATATGAAGAGTTGTCATTCCTTGCCTTCGAAAGATGTTGTTTTAACTCATTTGAAAGGTCTTCATGCCTGAGGAACCATCTGCTTCGAAAGGTGGTCACTAAAGTGGAAGGGTGCTTTCGATCCTTTCGACCCCTTCGAAAGGTTGAGAATATTCTGTACTTTGGCTGTAGCATCCCTTCAACTCCTTCGAAAGGACTTATTAGAGCTTCTTCCTTTTATTATTCTTTGTCTTCTGTTCAAAACCAGAATCCTCATTTCGCAACGGCCTTAAGCCATTGCAAAATACTTTCGCAACGGCTATGAGCCGTTGCGAAATGGGCAGTGGTAAAAATTTCGCAACGGCTCAGGGCCGTTGCTAAATATACTTTTGCAACGGCTAAAGGCCGTTGCAGAATCTTATTTAGCAACGGCTCATAGCCGTTCCGGATTTTATTTCGCAACGGCTTTAAGCCGTTGTTAAATGTAGACGTATAACAGTTTTTTTTAATTATTAGCAACGACTTTAATCCGTTGCTAATTACTAATTTTTTTTTAAAAAAAAATCGAAATTTCTTCTCTACACCAGTGATAGTCATTTCATTATCATAATTAATACAAAAATTTGCAAATTTAACACTATCCCAAAAGAAAGATTATTAAACCAAATAGTTTTCGTACATTCAACACAAAAACCAAACATAACAAATGTTTGAATTATAATGTTCAACATCAACACATACCACTATATAGTACAACAGTGGAATCATTACATAATACTACATTGCAATCTTATGTTTAACCTGCCTTGGTTGATTAGTCTTATGTCGCACAAATACAAATTATGAGTTCTCGCACAAATACAAATACAAATATTAACTATGTTTAACCTGCCTTGGTTGATTAGTCTTAGTTAAATTGCATACTCTGATAATTAATCATATTGCTCCCCTCTTATAACCTGTCATTTAAGGAAACATGTTGGATTCAATGAAATGGTACAATATAAACAAAAATTGGTAATGAATTATACATACATATTCAATGAATGACTTTAAGTTTCCTATTGAAGTAGCGGTGATAACTAAAAATGACAAAATTTCTATGGTATGTTTTCAATACCACTGTATGTATTTTCAAGTACCCTGATTTGTGCTACAAGGTAAAACGGTAGTGTGCATTGCAAATCGAGCCAAGGATTCTCAAGTCTATAAGAAAATTATAATGAAATACCCTACTAGTCAAAAATTACTGTTATTACCTATGGTGGCCTTCCTAAGAACTGCAGTGCCAGGTTAAACCGAACAAAGTCAGAACCTCGAGTACCTAAAGAAACAAAACGAACAGATACTCAGATTCTGCAGCGATGCAGGCATAGAAGTCAAGTAATACCTTCCTAATTACTCAACTATTGTAGAATGGAAAAACAATTATGGAGATAAATGGGAAAGATTTGTGCGTAGAAAAATTGAATTCAATCCTAAGCGCATCTTAGGAACTGGACAGGGGATCTTCCATCCCACTGCTTACTCTCCCTTGTTCCCTTCATGATCATCAATAGAGTGAGATGCTATGTTATTTTTGTACTGAATACTTTTAGGGAATTAAATTAGAGTTTAAAGTGTAATATGTCCCCTTCATGATCTTTAGAGTAATAATACATCAATAAAGTAATCTGCTTGCTCTGAAGGAATGAAACTGAAAAGAAAAACTTGGGAGTTCTTGGGTAAGGTCATTTAATTCTACAGCTATGACCACATGAAAAAGGCTACATAAAAGAAGACAGAGATAGAGCAGTGAATTGATGGTGACCTAACCCTTGTACCCTTGTATGTGTTTAAGTGTATACAACAGTGCAGTTAAAGCCTCTTCTAGCTCTATGTTTTTTTTTACAATTTAGCGTTATTCAAACAATATATCGACTTAAACCCCCAATATTTACCGCTGAATCCGCTGAATCAGGGTTGTTTGAGCTCCTGCTATACCAGTTTTAATATATAAAATTAATATGACTGTTTCTCTCTTAAACAAAATAAACAAAAATTAGTATATATGCCTAAGTTCGACGACTAAGCATTCAGCATTACTTAAAACACTATTTTCAATCCTAAAATATGAACAAGAATTATATCCCTATCTGGTTTGCTTTTTAGATAGTATTAACTAGTATGACCACACGACGATGAGACAACAAACCGTTCATTGTATAATTTAAAAAGAATATTTAATATGCTTTTTCATTAATTTAATTCAAATAATGTATACCTCCTCCTGCGTCTAAAGATATCGAATTGAACTCTTTGGATGACACACATAACCACCGATTCCAAATCATCAAAGGTCATAGCAAGAGGATGATTTTGCTGTGGGCTCATCTGGTAATAGTATATTGTCCACAATCAACTTCTCATGTGTAGGAGGTACAGGTTTTCCATGTATTATGGATGCCGTCGAATCTCTGCATACAAAACCTGTTGCGATGACTTCTAGATCAAAGTTCAACACTTCACATTTTTGATTTTCCTGAACATGCGAAATAAGCGGGTTAGCAGCATCGTCATTGTTCGACGTTCTTCCAACACTTTCATGATGTGTCCCACCACTTCCTCCTTCGTTGGAAGCAATGTCTGGCATCTGTTTCACATATCCTTTTAATATGTCAACCAATGTGTTCAATGTCCCCTTCACATTCTCCAAAGAACCCTCCACCTTCTCCATCCTTGTTTCCAATCTATTTGACTCTTGTTTACTCCTTCTGAATTGTTTACGTGGAATAATAGATGCTTTAACTTGTGTCTTTGGTATTATAGTTCCAACACTTCGAGTCCGGCCCCTTTTATCTTTGTTGAACGTTTGTGACAAGATGTCTTCATCCAATGGCATATCTTGTTCCTCGTCGTCATTGTTTAATGTTTCCCTTGCTTTTGCAATTTTACCCTAAAATATGATAATACTTGAGATATTTAATTTCGTGCATATAAGTTATAGGCCGATAAACCATGTAAACATATATGTCATAACAGTAAATGATTTTTAATTTATCATCTAAAACAATATATTGTTTAACTTACAAAGTACGAAGAATTTGAATCCGATATGGTGCCATCCTTTTTTGTATGAGTTTTCTCCCACACTTCACGGCGTATGATTTCTTTTCCTGGATTTTCAATTGCCTGCAACCGAAACATCGATTATCAAACCAACCGATTCTTATTCGAAGAGTTTATTTCCTACCGATACAATCTCATTCAACGAATTCGTAAAATGCAACGAAATAACAAAAAATTAAAACTGTACCATTTTATGTTCTACTACGGTGTGACTTGTACGACCACTGTGATGAGTATAATTGTATTGTGATCTATTTTTTTTGCCCAGCTCTCTTCTTTCGCGTGCGCCGGGTTTTGCTTCATTTTTCAAGAATCCGTCCCAATCTTCTACGCTAACTTTTGGCGGATAGTTTTTCCTTCTAGCTTCATCATTATCAAATTTGTCGTAGTACCCTGTCCTCAATTCACTTTTGTATCTTCTAAATGATTCGCACATTTTTTTAAAACACAACTCTTTTGTATCCGACTCTAGCTCATAAAATGTCTGTATATATTAAAGATAAAAAATATGTTAAAAAGAAAATACAAGAAAATACACAGATCATTAGTGCATGTCACCTGTAAGTTATGTAATTTTATTAGACAATACAAGTTTGTAATTTAGTTATAAGAGATAAAACTTCATGGACGTCAAAGCTATAGGTTAACGTGAAAAATTTAAGAAAATATAACCACTGGGTGAGATAATAAACGTAAATACACAAGCATTGATCATTAGTCCATGTCACTTGTAAGTTATAATACTTCTCCTTCATCTTCAAACATCCAACCCATTTCACATATTAATGAAAAGAAAATTTCAACTTGAATCAAATTTTACAGCCAGTGATTTTTTTTGGTTAATTAACAGAACCGAGTAACCATGTCGCCGCTCTGGTATACTGTCAATCAATCTATTAACTAATCAACTTCCCACCTATCTTCGTATAGAACAAAAAAATGAGTTGTGCCATTTGTGCTTTTCAACAGGTTAACAGTGGAAAAAAAAGAGAATGACTTACCCGCAATTCAGCCCAAACGTCATCTTTACATTTGTTGGGTACTTTATCCCAACTTTCATATGATATCGGCACATGCATTCATACCAATTTACCAAGTCTACTGCCTATTTTCCCAGCATTATCAGAAACTGGAACACCATATGCATTTGTCTCAACTTTCTCGGGTTGTGAAGATGACGAATTCGCGACTGAATGGATCGACGTTTCTACGGCTTCTGACATTGTTGCCGCAAGTATTCAGAAATAAACATATATGAGTTCACAGCATAATTGTACACAACACATAATTGTACATCATAATTGTACTTGCAAAATAGTTGTATGAGTGAAACCTGCAGAAAAAGCACAATTTTTTTACAGGTTGTCTAATAAAAGCAAGCAAGGATATTTGATTGTTATCGATTAAAATTTATATGGTTACGAATAAAGCTGGATAAGTGTAACTGAAGCAACAAAAGCAACCATTGATCAATAACAAACGTAGTTTAGGCATGTAATAAATTTGACACATAATCATTATTATCTGAAAATGAAGAAAAACCGGGTATGTCGCTCCAAATTCCATATGGTAAAAGACGTATTGAAAATTGATCAATTAGATTTCATGAATTTAGAATAGTAATTAATTAGTGATACATGAAAAATTCTAAATTCATAATCAAAAAATTCTAAATTCATCCACATTTGAAATTCAACTCGATTAAATTAAGAAATACATCTTATATTAACAAATGCATTTGGTAAGATCTTCTATTTTTTTTGTTATCTTCAAAGGCTGATTGATAGACGGTAGGAAACTCAAGATCATCCACGATTGTAGTCAACCGCTTAGGTGTGTGTAATACCACAAACCATCCGCTATTTTTTAAATCTTTTGAGTAGAACACTTGACTCGCTTCTGACGCAAGAATAAATGGCTCATCGTTCATCCTATCTTTGGTCTTCAATTTCCCTAAACTAACTGTAATCAAGTTTGAAACAGGATCAATCTTGCAACCATTGACCTTGTCTTCGACTTTTACCCAATCACAATAAAAAACCGTTTGTTTGAAGTCTATATAATCCAACTCAATTATCTCCTGAATAACTCCATAATACAGTGTTTCAGCTTCTGCATAATTTTTATCTTTCCCACTGGCTCTAAATTTTGTGATTGCTCTCATACATACACCGCTGTCTTGTGTTACCATCCGCTCTTCGTATTTTTTCGGGGAAAATGTAAACCCATTTACTTGGTACTTCATATAACTGCGTGCCTTGAACTTCGGCCCATTCACAAGGCGCCAAAGAGTTGAATCAACATCATTTGTTTTTACCAACTACAAAAATAAAATATGTGAAAAGTTTGATTAATAAGGTGTATGATACCTTTAAGTACGCATGAAATATTAAATAAGCTTTAATATATACCTCGCCACGTAACCATAGAGTAAAACTTTGACAATCTTCCACGGATGAAACCCCATTTCGAGATTGAGATTTAGTACTTTTCACATAGATGTTATACCTCCTGCAAAAAACAAATTTCAAAACATTTATATACATACAATGGTGGAGATTCAGGAGTTATTTGTGAACTTACTTCTCCCATTCATCCAATCCATCATACTTATTGAGGACCCATCTAAGAACTTGTTCAAACTGCACCGAGGATAAGGTTATGTCTTTACCATTATCTAGAGGCATCTCACCAGCAAACTCATCATCCTCGTCTAAGAAAGCCTCACGAGTATGTTTATGTGTGCCATCGCCTCCTTGTGGCATATACTCCATACAGTAAAGACTAGCTTCCTGTACGATATATCCTTCTGTAATACATCCTTCAATATATCTGTTGTTGCGGACGTATCCTTTATATGTTTTCATCAACCTATGAATATAAATCGATTACAAATAACTAGTACCTATTTAAATCGAATGATGATGAACAAAACTGAGATTAGTAAATTACCGTTCAAAAGGATACATCCACATATATCTAACAGGACCGCATATCAATGCTTCATCGGCTAAATGAACCATAAGGTGGATGCTGATGTCAAAAAATGCAGGTGGAAAATATTTTTCAAACATACAAATTGCTTCTACCAAACTAGTCTTTGCTTTTAAAAGATGTTCTCTGTTCATCACCTTTGAGCATAAAATGTTTAAAAATAGACTTATACGATGTATAACATTACGTAGATCCTTATGTTGTGGATAAGAATGCTGAAGCAATACCGGAAGTAATTGCTGCATTATGACGTGGTAATCATGAGACTTCATATTTGTTAGTTCAGGAGGATTGATGTTCACATTGTTATTGAAGTTGGAAGAGAATTTGCTAGGCACTTTTAGGCTTTTCAAAATGGTGCAAAATCGTAGCCTTTCGTCTTTGCTCAAGGTGAAAGTTGCATCTGGTATGATTACTTTATTTCTTTCAAGATCTTCACTCACCCACAATTTTTTTTGATACCCATGTTTTTCAAATCCTTACGTGCATTGATGTCGTCTTTTGACTTGTCTTTATGACCCATAATTGTGCTAATGAGATGCTCAGTGACATTCTTCTCTGTATGCATAACATCAATATTATGTCGGACCAAATTTGCTTTCCAATATAGCAAATCAAAGAGGATGGACCTTCTATACCATGCAGGAACATTCTCAACTTCGTCTTCATCGGTTTTCTTATTTCGTTTTCGACCGATTTCTAATTTGTCTTTACCAACTTTCATCTTGATATTAGCTACCTTCTCTTCAACTTGATAACCAGTCAATGGCCGTGGAGGATGACGATATTCTTGTTTGTTATCAAAGTTTGTTTTTTCGTCTCAAAACTTATGTTTGAAAGGAAGAATTCTTCGATGTCCCAAGTAACACATCTTCTTACTTGCACGAAGATAGTAAGAACAAGTGTCTTCCCCACATGTAGGACATGCAAAATAGCCATGAGTTGTGCATCCCGATAATGTCCCAAGTGCAGGATGATCATGAACTGCCCACAACAACCTTGTTCTCAATGTAAACTCAGAATTATTAAATGAGTCAAATGCAGCGACTCCTTCCCATAACAGTTGTAACTCGTCTATCAATGGTTGCAAATAAACATCAATATCCTTTCCTGGTTGTTTTGGTCCAGAAATCAACAATGTAAACATTGAAAACTCTCTTTTCATGCACATGGATGGAGGAAGATTATACGGTACTATAACTACTGGCCAACAACTGTACCGGTTACTTAGAGATGCATGTGGATTGAAACCATCCGTTGCTAATCCAAGCGTGACATTTCGTGATTCAACAGCAAATGTTTTGTCAAAAGACTCTGCAGCTCGCCATTGAGAAGTATCACATGGGTGACGCATTACGTCTGAATTATACTTGGCACGACCATGCCAAGTCATAGCATCTGCTATCCATGGTATAGTATACAACCTCCTCAGCCTAGGAATTAGAGGGAAATGTCTCAACGTCTTTTGAGGTACTTTGGCAGCTCTTTTCTCTTCGTTGAATGCTGTTTTATATCTTGATTGTTTGCAAACTGGACAAAAAACTCTATTTGCATCATCCTTCCAATATAAAATGCAGTCATTAATGCACGCATCATAAGTTTTGTAATCCATACCAACTTGCTTAATCATCTTCTTCATGTCGTGATACTTTGTTGGCAGTGTTATAAATTCAGGAAGTAATTCCTTTATGAATTCTTGGAGTGCAGTCACACCATTGTCGGAAAAGCCATACTGGGTTTTCAAGTTATTCAGCTTGACGACGAAATACAATTTTGTTATCCCTTTTGGACATGAAGGATACAATGGCTCTTTTGCATTATCAAAAAGTGATTTATACTTCTTGCTTTGATTGGCATGCCAATCAACATCAACCGTAGGCGAATCCTCAATATTATCTGGCAACAAACTTGTAGGTTGAAATTGATGAAATCTATCAGCATCATTGACCAGATCTTCCATCCTAGGAAGTTCAGAGTCATCGGTACTTATGGCTTGACTACCAGGTTGTTTTTTGTTCATTGCTGACTCTTCCCCATGAAAATGCCAAACAGTATATGATTGGACAATTCCCCATCTAAGCAGATGAAAATAAATTTCATCTAATTTAATTTTCATTTTCATATTTTTGCACCATGTGCAAGGACAAGAATAGATTTCCAAATTGCCACCATTTTCTAGTACAAAATCAATAAACTTCTGCACCCCTTCCATATATCGTGGGGTTCTTTGATCGGCTTCTTTTCATCCACTCTTTATCTATAATTAAAGACATATTGATCTGCGAACCAAAATATATACAACATTTTATAAACTTGAAAGTACGAGCAACTTAAAGAATAATTACATGCACAAACCTTACTATTATTTGCTCAAAAAGTACAACAATATATAATTTAGGAAAGAGGATAATGGATGCCAATAAGTAGTCTATCCAAATTTAAATATATTTGCTGTGGAACATAGATGATATAACCCAAACATTTCTTTTTGCAGATTTATACTTAAATTCTGCCAGTTAATATAAATAAGAATGACAATATATTGGCTGTGGAATGATCATTTGTTTATGTGCTTGTTGCTTTTCTATTTTGCATTTGCATTTCTATTTAACAAAAACTACACAATTTCATTTCAAAAACAAAAAAATATACCATTTCAATTTTCTATATTACAATTTTCTGTTTGTTACCACTTTCCCAGAGTGCAAAGTGCACTGTGCATAAACATTCACTTCTAACTCTCCTAAACTACTTCTCTGCCACTTGCTTGCCATCAACCTCCAAACCACCTAACCTCTGCTCCTCCCATCACACATTCTCCATCAACACGGACTGCCAACCACTATTCATCATCCTGCACATAACTACACCTCCACCAAAGATTGCTACATCAACATCACCGACAAACAACCACTGTTGCCATTCCATCACATCCCCACCTCTATTTATTACAACTTAACCACAAACCATACAAACTTCACAATCCAAACCATATAGAACTTCACTAACCAGTCCCCTACAACAATTCCCTCCCTCTGTCTCAACATACAATTGTGCATATAACTGTGCACAATGCACATCCACTTTACTTCTCATTATTTCATTCACCACTGCATACCCACTGTGAACCACTGTCTTACAACAAATTGCCATTGCTGCCACATCCCCCCTCCTACAACATACAAAACTGCCACTGCCCTATATTACTTCAAGCAACTCCATAGCAATTAACAGTCATCATCACAACACTTCAAAAAATTACGTCCAACTGCTACTATACACACTACCTTTTCACTGCATAACTTCTTTATTGTACATTTACCACTGCATACTTCAAAACCACATTACTGCCATTAACTTCTTCCACTGCTAACCCATTCATCCATTACTTCACATTTCGCATTGCATTGCCACCCTATACATCAATATCACCTCCAACATCCCCTCTGCTTGTCAACACCGCTCCTCTGCTCCACTTCCTTCTATCTACTGCTATTGCCTTACCATATCACATATCTACAACTATTGCCAACTGCTGTTACCCTACCAGTCACAACCAACCTCACTTCTTTGATCACATTTCCAAATATACCTTTGTATGTCTAATCTCTCTTCTTGTAGGAACCTGACATAATCAAGAACTCACAGATCACTTCAGCTTTAAAACCAAAATGAAGTAGGCCTCCGAAATGTATAACTGTTTTTTTTCTTCAAGTTTTCTACTGTATACATACATCTACAAGTATGCATAGATTTTCAGTATATATGTGAGCAGATGTGTGTATGTGTATAAATTCACATGATTATGCAGCAGGTACCAATCCAGAAGAGACCGATAATACATATAAATCAATCAACGCTGGTTAAAGCTAAGTAGTACCAAAACGTATTTGGATATTCACCTAAAATTGTACACGAAGAACATGAATCTACTTACCGGATAACTCAATCTGATCCCTATTCGCCTAGACTTGAGTCTGCGCACCTGTGATTGGCATAGTATTAGGTTTGTTTTTCAATCAGCTGTAATGATGCATACTAATATAGCAAAATGAACATCTGTAATGTAAACAGTAATATGTGTAATGAAACACTACGAAGGACATTATGAATATACATCAGTAAGGTACACACTACGAAATTTTTGCTTGATGCAAATTATGAATATTTAAGATCTTCTTCGCCTTTTCTGTAGAAGAGATTTGGTATAACCATGCCCTTGTGGCATATGCTCTCGTTCATTGATCTACTTGCAACTCAGTTGCAAGACCTTCTAATATTCTGTTCAGTTTTTATCATTTTATACTTTGATTGAATCAAGTCATCAACTGAATATTTGTCACTACATTAGGAAAGATAATTATTTTAGCTGATTAAGATTAAATATGCATAGTAATGAGCAATCAATATATTATTGGTACAAATTCATAGCTCAAGTGAAAAAATGAAGAGAATCCTCAGTTTCACTATTATTCTTAATTTCTAATACCATGCATGAATGGATATATTTTGCAGCTTATATGAACACACAGATAAGCAAACCCATGTATACTGCATCCATTATTTGTTAATGGTACCATCCTTCTTTTACGTTAACTAATACTACATATAGTATTGACTAAAAATTTAATATAAGAACCAAATCCTAATTTGTTCATAAGATAATAATCCTAAACAGTTAAAACTATGGTCAAAATATTCCAGCGAGAAATAGATTGTTAATCCATTAACATTCTAGAACAAATTTTTTTAATTCCCTACTTTTGTTACATTCGTATGTCACTTTGCAGCATCCATACTTTTGCTATGTTTTCATGTTAATAATGGATTGAAGCAGCGAGTTACGGTTAAATATTGAAAAAATAAACTTATTACCAGAAAACAAATAAGCTGCAATTGAAAATTTTATTTTAACACAAATCGAAAAAAAATTCTTGATTTTTACCCTTTATACAAAGACAGAAAGATATCATAATTGATACTTTATTATATCAAACTTTATGTTTTATTTTGCAGTTGTATATACAGAACATTCCCAAACCCTTCCAATCCGGTGCACATAACAAACCAGACAACATGTAAATTAGTAATGGACATATAAGTAACACAGTAATGAACAAATTCAAACATATTTTAAAAGAGTTGTATTTATTCTACATCACTTACTTTGCTATGGGTCGTGCTTACTTTGCAATTATTCTACTCCACTTACTTTGCAATGCTTCAACCTTAAAATCAAAATAAATAAAAATACCCCGTTATTAATCAACGGTTGCAGTAAATTTAATTTATAAATCAAAATTAAATAAACACAAATTTTAGTAACTACAAGGGACTAAATGAACAAAATACCTTCTAAATATCCTTATTACGCTTTGTGGTAAACTAAAGTTTGTGCTAAATTCACAAGGCAACAGGCGCGACTTTGATTCTAGCACTAGGGTTTAGTATTGGGGAGGAGGAAGGTAGCGATGAAGAGAAGTGGAAAGAACGTGGAGCTAGGGTTTTGTGGGATTTGGGGAAATCGCCCTGTTGCCAGAAGAAATTAGGAAGGAGCGGGAGAAAAAAAAATTGAAGGGTACAGGGCGTGTTGTTTTGAGGGTGTGCTATTATTGTATAGAAGACCACGTACGGTTTGCAGGCCCTAACCCGTTCTAATATAGAAACGGCTCAAAGCCTTTGCCAAAGTGTTCGCAACGGATCAAAGCCGTTGGAATATTGCAACGGCCTAAGTCCGTTGTGAATTTGCCGCACTATGGTGTTGCAAAATTTCTTATATGGTGTAGGATGCCCTTGACTTTCCAAGTCAATCATTTCGAAACCTTGAATGTTTCCCGCCTTTCGGTATTCCATCGTGAATCTGGACCGTTCATTTAAATCTGAGCGAACGGCTTACTGTCTTTGCTGACTTTTCTTATAAATTACGTCTTCCCTTTTTCTTCTTTCATTTACCTGCAAACAAGAAAAACTTCGAGCAAAATTAAAGTATTTAAACTTCCAGATAATTTTATCTTCCTCCATCAAAATCCAGATCTAAGTAAGCTTATATTTTCTTGTTTCTCGTATCTTTTTCCTCTTTATTTTAAAGTAAGCCTCAATTTCTCAAACTTATACAGTTGTGATTTCAAATTTTGGCTATGATTTTCTGGAAACTGTTTGAGTTTTAATATTATGGAAGGAACTCTTTGATTCAATTTCATGGTTTGACTCGATTTTCTTCTTTTTGTTATTTTCATTTTTGATTTTTCCCGATCTATTCTATTGTTATTGTTGTATTTACAAAATTTGAATTTTTATCTCGAAGATTTCAAAATTTAAATAGTTAAATTTGTTTAAATCCGTTGTTTAATGGTTTTTAAGTTTTTGGGTTGAAATCAGGTTTGGGGAAGAAGGAAACTTAGGTTAACTTCGCCCAAAAGTTTTGAGATATAAAAACCAAAAATTTGGCACTAGAATTTTACCTTTCTACCCCTTCGAAAGTGATTGAGGTGCCAATTTGCTGTTTTGATTTTTTAGCCCCTTTCGATGGAGTCGAAAGGTAATTTAGCGCCTAATTTTATTGACCTTGTCGAATAGTTATTTAGTTCATACAAAACCGACCTCTTCGAAGGCAATTTTGTGCTTTCGGCTCTAATACCTTTAAAAGATGTTGGTTATTGCATTGTAGCTCACATTTTCGAAAGCATAGATTTTGTCACATAGGTCTCACAACCATTAATATGAACTTGTTTTAAATCTGTTTAAGTTAGAGATAGTTATACTTTATAAACTGGGTCGAAGAAAGCATACTTTGTTAAATTCATGAATCAAGCCAAATGTTTCGACTTAGTCGAAACCTGTTGTATTAATTGAAATTTTGTTTTTAGTATGCTTTCGAAACCATGAAGCCCTTTCGATTCTATCAAAGCCTCTTGTTAGTAATGAGTCGAAACCTCCAATAAACATCTGGGGACTTAATCATCATATTTCTCCAACATCGTCGAAACGTCCTAAGTTCTTTTATTATTATTTTTAACAACATGACTTCAACTTTAAATCTTTTGACTCAATTGGTATACAAGGTTTCGACAGCATTCATATTCCCTTAGGAAAACTTAGGTTATGGGTTTCGACGGTGTCGAAGGGTTTTATTATCTTGTCTATTGAATATTGGTAGTGTATACTTTGTTCAAATTTTTATGTTAGCTTTAACTATTCCCTTCTAATAACATAGTTCCTATTGAGCTTTTGACCTTGTTGAAGAGTGTCGGTTGGACATATACTTCTAGTTCCTATTGTGCTTTCGACATTGTTGAAGAGTGTCGGTTGGACATATACTTCAGCCCTCCATTCGACCTTGTCGAAAGCTCAGTAAGATGTTTATATCTGGGTTTTCGACATTATTGAGAGGTGTTTATCAAGTTTTATTTTTTTTCCTTCCTTTCGACTCTGTCGAAAGCTCGATATATCTCGTTTTTAACTTTAATGTTCTTTCAATAATTGGAAGTTTCATGTTTTGTTTGATGTTTAAATTATTGTAGTAGGTTTCTACTAATCCTTGAAAGAATTTTAATGTCATAACAAACTGTACTTTCTAACTAAAACGTTTTCACCTGGCAGAATCATGAGTTCACCAAAGAAAGTTGAAGCTACTTCAAAGCATTCTTTGATATCCACTCAAGATGAAGTGGATGCAATCCTTAATGACTTTGGAATTAGTGGGGTGGAAGCCATACCACCTTCTAAAAATGACACGATCAACAGCCTTTCTGATGGGTTCTTCACTTACACTACTATAGACATAAGGCACGGAGGGTTTCTTCCATTCCGGAATTCTTGTCTAGGTTCCTATCTTATCTTGAAATTTCTCCGATTCAGCTATCTTCGAATGTATATGCATATCTCTTGTCTTTGGAGTTGATAGCACTAGTGTCTGACATCCCTTCTTTTAATGGTAAAGTATTGAATCACCTCGTCCGATTGGTCAAACTCAACAACCTTAACAACCAAATCTTCAGGGCGAACCCTCCACAGAAACTGATATTAAAGGGATTGAACAAATTTACAGACTGGGAGAATTGGTTCTTCTTTTTCAGATGCTTCCCAAATGTTAGCGGGGCTTTCTCTACTACATGTAAGCTCATATTTTGTTATTTTCCTTCTATCTAGTTATTTTTCTTTGCTGATCTATGCTTTTTGTCAGGTGCTCCTACTAAAGGACTGAATGAGGTAGATAAGAGAACTGTGGAGACTCTAGTTACAGCTTCAAGTGGGATTGGAAACCGATTGAGGTTGTTGAATCCTATAAATTTGCAGAAGTACTCTCTCCTGTCGATAGGTCAAAGGATTCCCGGCCAACCTCCTTTGATTCAACATACATCAAGAAGCAAACGCTTCCTTTCTTTGGGAGATCCTACAAATTTATACCTAATGTCCCCTATTTGCCCTGACCATTCTGGTAAGTTGTAAATGCTGATATTGTTATCTATTGATGTGTTGCTTCTCAAATTATTCTACTGACTTATAATATGTTTGAGTTCTCTATAGCTACTCCTCAAGTTGAAAAGCCTGCAAGTGGTCCAGCTCCTCCTCCTTCGACTTCTCATGCGCCATCCTTTTCTCAATCTCTCGCCAGACAAAGATAGCCATCAAGAGAAAGTTGGACAAATCAATCGTAATGGAACCACCCCTAAAGATAGCAAAACTAGTCGAAGTTCCTGAGTTTGAGGGGGAGGAGTCTTTAACTCTTGATAAAGCTTTGGAGAGTCCGATTGTTAAAGCTCCTCACGACCAATCCAAGAAGACTCCCACTGCAGTCGACCCTCTCTCTCACATCTTTCTTTCGACCTCTCCAGGTGCGCTTAAGCAGATGCGGAAGGCTCTGGAGATGACCACTTCTCAAAAGTACACTCCTCCTAGGCCATCATCTCCTTTATCCTCTAATAATTTTGAAGAGATAGTTCGATCTGTCTTAAGTTCTACATCTTTTGCCTCCATCCACCCGCCTACCTCTATTTCTGACTTGGTGGGTCACTATCGTTCTCTAATAGAACAACTCTTGGTAAGTTTCTCTTTACTTGACTTTATCGTTACTATTCTTCTTTAAGTTTCTTACTTATGTTGTACTTTTTCTTTCAGATTTCCAAGAGTTGGTTATCTTTGCAATAACATGCATCCGGATCTTCTGCCGAATCCTCCAAGCTTCAGGAGCAAATTTCTGGCTTAAAGAATCAAGTCTCCTCCTTATCTATAAAAAAAGATGAAGCTATATCCGAACTAGAGAGAATGAGAGCTTCTCTTGCCCAGTCGGAATCTATTATCTCAGAGGAAAGCAAAGCCCGCCAACTCCTTGCCGATGAAAACTTGGCAATGCATATGACCTTAAAAGGATCCGATGAGGAGAAGATCTGAATGGCGGCAAAGCAAGTCTCTTTAAAGGAAAAGTTGGAGAAAAACAAAGCTACTTTGAAACTGGCGGTCGACACTATTTCTGATGCAAAATGGTGAGTGTCACAATTTCTTGACACCACTCTTGATGAAATTATGATGAATTTTTTCAAAGATGCTTTGATGCTCGCTTGTGCCAGCAACATCGACAAATGCCCCGAACTAAGCTTTCCTGCGCTTGACCCTGCTCTTGTCGATAGGGTTATGGGAAAAATCAAACAGATAGAGCAAGGAATTGAAGCTACTGAAAAGTTGGAGATTGAAGCCTCCAAAATTCTTTCCTTTGAAGTTCCTTCCTTCGAAGTCGAATCTGACTCCAAAGACGAAGGCGATAAAGATGATGCCATCAAAGAAGAGGGCGACGACGATGTTGATGACAATGATGATAATATCAACGGTTGTCAAGGTTCAGGTGGTGATAGAAGTGGCCCTACTGAGACTCTTGAAAAAGATGAGGATGACAACACAAGGGATTTCCGAAAAGGATTCATCTCCTCATGAAGCAATCTCGCCTGAATCTGTCGCACCCTCTGCCCCTCAAGAAGAACCTGCTTTTATTAACGTCGAAGCGCCAAAAGAGAAAGAGCATTTTTATCAAGCATCAGTCCCGGTATCACAGGTATAGGATTCTCTATTTAAACATCTTTTACTTCAAAGATAACAATAGTGTAAATCATCTATTTTAGATAAGGAAGAAATATGTCCAATCCTATAAAACCAAGCTTGAAAGAAAATAAGCAGAGATAAATAGTTTATATAGGGAGTTAGACAAGCAATTGAGGGAGAGTAATATACTTTCTGATAAATATCATAGACTTACTAGAAGTGCAGTAATGTTAGCATCTTTTAAACAGCAAGAAGATGACACATGGCTAAGAAGAGCGCGCCTTCGCTATGACGCTCTCTTGAAAGAGAACCGGTAGTTTTTTTACCCTATTCTGGATGTTGATTGAGGAGAGGGACATTTTGGTTAATTTCTTATACAAGGCCTATTGTAGACACCCAACCCTTGACTTTTCATACTTAGGTTAATTTAGTGGGGTCTACTTAGGTGCTTACATAAAAGATACTAAGACGAATTCAGATCTGACCCGCATCCCGGAGCATGTTGGAACTTGCCACGAGTCAGATCAACTCCCCAAGATCTACCCTCTGAAAAACTCAAGTATCATAGGGACAAATTTATTTTAAAATTATTTACTAAGTCAATTTTGTATGAACCAGATGAATGATTGTGAACATGTAACATTATATTGATTTGTAAATATTTATTTTAGTCTTTCTTTTTATGCTTAGCCACACTATATTTTGTTATCACAGTGACTGTTCCTCAAGCCATCTTGTTTATAGAGATCACTTAAGCCAATATGTTAAATTGAGAAGATTTTATCTTGAAAAGGCATCAATTTTAAAATATTCAAAATTAACAAGGTACTGTTTTCTTAGAGATTTAAAAAACTTTACATGGAACATCCACATATCCGCTTGGACTTCCTCGGTGATGAGAAAGAAAAGCTACTTTAGGAGATCAGGTCACACCATACTAAACTAATTTGCGGTCGTGATAGTCCTCCAGCCGGGGAATGGGACTATTGCAAATATCCCCCAGTGATTACTCCGGAAGGATTAAACATTCATTTTGACTCTACAATTATTCTTTTCACCAATTCACAAATAAAGTTAGAGATGTTGTTTCTCGTCTTTAGATATAAAACAATTGTCTATTGTATCTTTTAGTTTCATTTTCTTTTGAGTTATAATCTTTTGTTGTAATAATAAAGAGATATATCATTTTGGTTTTGACTCCATTCTGTTTCCTTTTTATTTAAATAGGAGTTACAGTTATCAGCATCATCTCTCTCACTTGATTCAGCGTCACGCTTTATTAATCATAAAGATAAGCTGTTAATGGAACTTGAAAAGAGTAAACTTCTCGATGATACCTTACATGCTTACTTTCATGGTAGTACAGAAGCTTGAAGATGGCATAAAATATTCTTATTTCAGAAAACGATTGTCAGAAATCCTAAGAATCAAATTGCCAGATTAGATGTTGATGTTAATAATAAAAATGAAACAATTTCTGCTCTGAAGCATTAAGTTAAGTCGAATCCTTCAATCAACTTTGATCATAAAATGTCAGAACTTTTCCAATATATAAGTGATTTGGAGGTGAAATTGAAGGATAGCCAAGCTCAGTGCGAGTCGCTAGAATTTATTATGGGGATAATATTCCGAGTATCGATTTACTAGCTACCCGTGCGACTCCTTCTGTTGCTAAATCTACAAGGTCTACTTCCCTCGCTATCCAAAAATTCCCCACGATAATTAATCCTCCTCCTAGCTTAGACGAGAGGGTAGTGGGCGAATGGTGCAGGAAAGTGAAATTCGAAGTGGCAAATTATTTTGACGAACAACAAAGAGCTAAATATTCGCAGAGCATAAACGAGTATACTGCTAGAATTCGGGAACTGAACGCGACAACTACTTCATTTTGAAGCGCATCGCTGAATTGGAAAGGGAAAATAAAATCCTTATAGGCGCAAATAGAGCTTTCAATCGCGCTTTGAAAACTAATATTGATGCAAATGACGATACTGATAGGATAAGGAAGAAAGAGAAGAAACTCAAAGAGGTCCTTTGCATCGCTATCCGTCACATTATAGATCCTTCAATCGCAGAGAACCTGAATAAGGCTACTCAAAATTTATGATAGATTAATATTCATGAAATGTATATACTTATTCTGTACACTTGTAAATAATTTCATAAGTTAAGTAAACTTTGTAGATATCGCCTGGTTTGTAATCCTTTCCTGTGATGTTACCTCTAAAACATTTGTTTGATAGCTTATATCACCATTCCTGTATTCGCTGGATCTTTCATTCTTCTTTACTGTTTTGATTTCCCTGAAAAGTATGAAGCAAAAATTATTTTTTATTGTTAGCTTAAAATTTATGTATAAGTCTATATAATTCGCGAAGATTAACAAATCATCATGTTAATCATATGGTAATAAATGAAAAGTGGTTATATTTAGTCAAATGTCTGAAACCCATCTTTGGTCATGATGAGAAATAATTAAGAATTTAACTTTAACCATATTGCTGGATTATCTGAAGTTTGTTGGTGGAAAATCTTGTTCTGAAGAAGGGGTATGAATATTTTAGAGAATCATCCTCTGGAAATAGTTACTAAAGAGCTAAATATGAAAAGGTCCGGAAACCATTATCTAAAAATTTGTAGTAGAAATCGAATGACCCATACTCGGGTATTAATGTAATTTGAAAGTTTAGAAGTCTGAAACCCAGATTCGGTTATTAGTCGATGATAACTGGAAATTCATAATAACGATCTTCGTGATAGAAATCTTTGGCCTAGATTCGAGCATTAGTAGTGGATAATCTGAAATACATAATAGAAATCTCAAGCCTAGATTAGGGCGGTAATAGTCTCGAAACCCAGATTCGGGTATGATAAAGTACGTAAGTGATTGATAAAGACCAAAAACCCAGATTCGGGTATTAATAAATGGAGTTCTACTTTACTGCTTAAATTATGTCTTCTTCGACATGCATAAACCCTTTAGGCATTGTATGTAGTTGTAGTTTGATTGGCTGCTTCTTGAGCTTGGACATCTTAGTCCATAATATGATATGTCGTTTCTTGGGCCTGAAAATCTTAGTCTTTTAAAGATATTCTGTTTCTTAGGCTTGGATGTTTTTTGATGAGCCTCTTCTTGGACTTCGACGTCTTAGTTCATTGTTTGGTGAGCCTCCTCTTGGGCTTGGATGTCCTAGTTTGTTGGTTGGTGTGCCTCTTCTTGGGCTTGGAAGTCTTATTTCGTTGTTGTCTAGTGCTCTCGGTTAGCACATTCTTAGAGGCTGGAACCAAGGACTTACACAAACTCGCTCCAGGAGGCGCCTTGACCTTACCAGAGGCATGGTCAAGGGCTTGTCGATGCTTTAACCTGGACATAGCATGGTGCGGATAAAGGCTTACACTCCTCTCTCCAGGAGGTGCCCTGCCCTAGCCATAGTGTGGCGCAAACAGGGGCTTGTTTGGTGCTTTAACCTGGCCATAGCGTCATGCGGATAAAGGCTTACTCCGTCCTTCCTCCAAGAGGCGCCTTGACTTGACCAGAGTCGCGACCAAGGGCTTGTCGATGCTTTAACCTGGCCATAGTGTGGCGCGGTTAAAGGCTTACACTCCTCCATCCAGGTGGTACTCTTCCCTAGCCAACTCGGCATGGACAGAGGTTTTGAACGTTAAAGATAGTATCAAATGTAAGGAGTATTTCACTCTCAACCATGTAGATCTTTCTTAGAAATATAATTCTTTATTGACTTTACTCGTGCTCTTTTTACAAATTCATTGATCTTGCCTTGACGAAAAAAATTGATTATCATCCCTTCTAGGGCCCTGCAATGATTAGTTTCATGTCCGTTCATCATGTGATAATGGCAGTTGGATCACCCAAGATTCCCTTCATACTTTGGCCTCTTTTTCTATGATGGCCAATAATTAAGCTCCTCCTTAGTTAACAAGTAGACATTCTCTATGGATGTTGTTAAGTTTCATTCTTTAGGAAGTCTAGACTTGAAGCTTATTTCTTGAAGGTGGCTTTTCGGCTTCTTGTTTCTTGGCCTTATTGTTTGACATTCATCGATTGCTTTCTTTTCGACACTTTTTGGAGTTCTTGTGTTGGAAGTGTTCCTGTTGTAATTTATTACTGTTTATGTGCAAAGGCATTGTAGTCAGCCATTATCTCTTCTTCAAAGATTGTGCCTTTGTTGTAGTGTTGAATAGTTTTCCTCATTTGACTGAAAAAATTACCGCTTCCATTTTTCCTTTCTCCCAAGGCAAACATAGGGGTGGGGCTAATATGAAAGGGGTTCAAACTCTATTTTTCTGGATCATATGATTCCGCTCTTTTCTTGTTCATAATTCTTAAAGCTTCTAATCTTAGCCTTTTCTCTTCATATTATTTGAATCTTTGGTTGTTCTTAGGGAGAATCCCATTAAGTGTGGTTCAGAAAATCCTTGCTCAGAACTTTTAACTTTGTTGGCCATGATGAAGTTAGACCAAAAGTAGATAAGCTTGAAATTGAGTTGGGTTAGAGACAAGTGTTGTGGAGGTTCAACAAAAGTGGAGGTTCAACAAAAGCGTAGGTTCAAGCCCTCCTTCTAGCGCCAAAATGTTAACAAGAAAACTTGTCAACACCCCGAGGTAAAGTTGAGGAAAAAGGTTGATTTATTTTGGTCTCCTTTAGTTAAGTTGAGGAGTTTTGTAAGTGTGTATTCCCTTTGGTTACCCTTTCGAATAAGATGATTCAGTGAAAACTTTCTTGTATCGACCTTTCGACCTAGTCGAAACACATGTTTCCTTTATTTTTTTGGCCTTTCGAGCTCATTGAAGTAGCTTGAATACCCTTCAAAACAATCCTTTCGAAGCAGTTGCGAAAGCCTATAGGATGGCTTTAAGGTTCTAGGTTATGATCAGCTTTGAATGGTTTCGACTTGTCGAAAGCTGGAATCTCAAGTGTCTTAGGTTTGGTTTGGGAATCAAAGGTAAAACTGGTTTGGGTTAAGGTTTTGATCCACTCGAAAGTAAAAGTTCGATGAAAGGTAGCCTGGACTCTATCAATAGAATTACTCGAGAATGCGGAGGTTTCGACTATGTCGGAAGAGGCCTCTCGATGTAGTCAACATCTGTAAAACACGGGTAGATCTGATAAAAGCTTGTGAAACAACTATGAAATCAAGAATATTGAAGACTTCCCTTTCATAACCCAAATAAGCGTTTATTGCTCAATTTCCCCAATTCAATTTACAAATTGGGGTTTACATCTTTTAGAATTAAGAAAATACAAGTGTAGAATGTCGGATTCCCAAAACTAGACCCATTGGGTCTTATTTATAGACGTGGGTCAGCACATTTCGACTCAATGCTTTCGATCTGGCTGAAAGGTGGCTACAGAATTATCTTTAGAATGCTTCTGCCTTTGTCGAAAGGGACGGTTGCGCCTTTCTTCTCTATGTTGCTTTGTAGGAGCTTTCGACTCTGTCGATAGGCTGTATCCAGGGGTTTCGAAGGTGTTGCAATACCCATGGTTTCGACTCTGTTAGCTGCTCATGAACTTTTGCTTATGACTTTATGTTAAACCTCCCCTAAATATTAATGGCTTCGACCGGTTCGAAAGGCTTGGTTTGGCTTTCGAAAGGGTTGTTTTGACCAATGCATGTCTCTGAGTGATTTGAGTGAAGGCGAACCTTTTGGTTTCGAAAGGTTTGGGTTAAGGTTTGGATCCACTCAAAAGTAAAAGTCTAATGAAAGGTGGCCTGGACTCTATCACTGGAATTACTTGAGAATGCAGAGGTTTCGACTATGTTGGAAGAGGCCTTTCGATGTAGTCAACACATGTAAAACACGATTAGATCTGATAAAAACTTGTGAAATAACTCAGTAATCAAGAATATTGAAGATTTCCCTTTCGTAACTCAACAAAGCCTTTATTGCTCAATTCCCCAATTCAATTTACAAATTAGGGTTTACAACTTTTAGAATTAAGAAAATACAAGTGTAGAATGACTGAGTTCGGATCCCCAAAACTAGATCCCTTCGGTGTTATTTATATATTCGGGTCAGCACCTTTCAACATGGTCGAAAGGTGGTTGCAGAATTGTCTTTAGAATGCTTTCGCCTTTGTCGAAAGGGATGGTTGAGCCTTTCTTCTCTATGCTGCTTTATAGGAACTTTCGACTCTGTCGATAGGCTATATCCAGGGGTTTCGAAGGTGTCGCAATATCGATGGTTTCGACTCTATTAATTGCTTATGACTTGATGCGGAACCTCCCATGGATATTAATGGCTTCGACCGGTTTGAAAGGCTTGGTTTGGCTTTCAAAAGGGTTGTTCTGACCAATGCATGTCTCTGAGTTTTGAGTGAAGGTGAAACCTTTGGTTTCGAAAGGTTTGACGCATATATGAAGAGTTGTCGTTCCTTGTCTTCGAAATGTGTTGTTTTAACTAATTTGAAAGGTCTTCATGCATGTGGAATCATCTGCTTCGAAAGGTGGTCACTGAAGCGAAAGGGTGCTTTCGACCCCTTCGACTCCTTCGAAAGGTTGAGAATCTTCTGGACTTTGGCTGTAGCGTCTCTTCGACTCCTTCGAAAGGACTTACTGGAGCTTCTTCCTCTTATTCTTTTTTGTCTTCTTTTCAAAGTAGTTTCGACAAGGTCGAAAGGATATTTGGTAGTAACAATTCTCTTCTTGTTTCTAACCGTATTAAAGCCTCTTTTGTTCGTATTGGGCCTAGAAGCTTAATCCATTTCTAAATTAATTAATTATTTTTATTAATAAAGGAGTTGGGCTCCCTTAGCCTATTATCTTCCAAAAACAAAATATTATTGGCAAGTGACATATTTATATAGTGTCAAACATAGTAGACGTAAATCCTAGGATACATATATATATATGTATGTATGTATGTATATGTATGTGTAAATGAAGTGCGCCCCATGCCATGCTGCGTGTGCATATTATACACACATGAGTACATAATGATGTACTCCTAAACTATAAAAATATAACTTTAGTTAGATCTAGTAATTAATTAAATCAGAAAAATAAACTAAATAATATTTTATTTAAATTAATTAGATTAGATCTAATTTTACTTTTAAACTTCATATGCCCAATAGATCCAAAAATAGGAATTTTTTTGAATCTACCCGATTTACCTACTTTCGACTGGCCTAGTTCCTTCAATAGTATAAATGCCCAATAGCCTACATAGTCAAAATTTGCCATATTAAAGCTATCTTATTAAAGCCTACCCATTTAGTAGGGTGTCTAGAAATAATTTCTAAAGTTGGGTTGTTTGGTAATCAAATACCCTGTCCTGCCTAGTTAATTGTCTAGCCTAAAGGATGAAGTAAGCTCAAATATTATCCCTTATATAAAGGCCCGAACTGACTTTGGACCTTGGGCTAATTCTCAAGATCTATTTTGAATAACTAGTAGTTTAAATTTGAAAATTAAGTGAAAGAAACTCTTTAATGTTATAAAATATTTTTTAAATTGTTTTGAAATTTAATTAATTAATTTCAAATTTTATTATAATTAATTGGATTAAATTAAATAACTAATTAATTATAACTTAATTAATTGAATTAAAATGTGTGTGTATTTACTTTAAAATGTTTAAGGTAAATAATAATAAAAAATTAATTATATTTAATTAAAATCATTTTAATTAATTAAATTGACTAAATGTTGATTTATAAATAATACACATGTATAATGATATATGTATACTATAAATGTTAGAGCATATAAATATATTCGACTTTAAAATGAATAAAGTCAAACTAATTAAAGTGCTAATTAATAATTGATTAATTTAATTAATTACTGTTCAATTAATAAAATTAAATATGATTTAGCTAAATAGAGTGGAATTATAAGAAACCGAAATTATATTTAAAGAATAGATACATACATATAATACATATACCATGATTTCAAGTGTGTTTGACACTTAAATAACGATGGTTTTTCATGAGAAACAAATTATTCCATAAGTTGATATCTCTCAATTAAATATATTAAAGATTATGAATCCATAATATATAAGTTGTCCTCTATCATTTATAGATTAATAGATTACTTGCATACTCTTTGGTTTTTATGCTTTCCACAAGCAAAGAGACGTTATGTATAGTACTATTAGTATATTGACCAGACGAGGTAAAATACATGCGCGTATTTGTTGAGTTTTTCTCAATGGACATGCATTATACTCAGGCCATCATGAAATGGTAGGTACGAGTGAATGATCTCTTTTTATTTATTGAGCTTTCTTCAGGATTAAGATGAGACTTGGACAAAGACCACATGTTAAGAGTTGTATGTGATGCAATCGATAAGGTGTTATCCATCGCATGTAGGATAATGATTTGTTGAACTTTCCTCAAGACCAGAATCCCAATGCACGTGAGTCCTAACATCCACCACAGTCGAAAGATTTCTATTTTTTATCTTAGGGTTTTGAGAAGATAAAATTTTAGTTGAAGCCTTATGAGAGATATGAAATGTATACATTTAATCATTCTAATATTGTAAGAATATATGCTATAAATTTAAAATAATCTGCTTTGATAAATTTGTGCAACTAGTATAATTGATATAAATTTTATTAGTTAAAATATACAAATGAACTAAATTAAAAATTGACATAGAAATATTAAATATACACTTACCAATAAATCCTTTAGCATGGTGTCCCTTCAACACCCATGCAATTGCTTAATTATACAAATACTAAAATATTTGTACCTTGGACACTTAAATATTTACTTACACGAGAATGTGTATTGATTTTATGAGTTTTTAATTCTAAAGCAATACGATAGTATGGATATTTGATCCATATTCGATCACATATAAATGTTATTTGGTGAACTGCCACGATCCATAATATACAAAACCTAGATTAAATTGGTTCATTCGAAATATTCAATGAGATTGGTTATAATAAGAATCTTTTTGTGTAAGATATAGCTCTCGATGAAAAGCTAGAAGATGTACCAAGGAACTCAATCACTGAAATGGAAGTTTGATTACTTTAAGTAACCGCAACTTATTCGGTGTCCTTAAATGTTAAGGATGATCGAATGCATTTTTGTAAAAGTTCATTACGGTCATGTATTAAGGGTTTTCTTTTGGATGGGTTGTTAATTTGGAAAGGAAACGAATGTACGAGCATAGGGTTAACTCAAGGCACAACTGGGATGAAGAGAGTGAAAGGTCACCTCTAATTCATAAAAGAGAAACTGAAAATGAGAATTATATAAAATACTTAAACATACTTTATATGGAATGAGAAATATGATTTCTCTTCCAAATGTATTTTCGTATAGAAAAACGTTTTCTACAAAATTTATTTTTTCGACTTTAAGATATTTGATCTAAAAATCTAGACTGTAAACTAGTTATAATGAATTAAATAAAAATCTAATGCGAATGGTTAAATGAAGTTTAGTATTTCGTACGTTATTATAGTAATGGCGGAAATAGTGAGAGCATACCATATAACACTTCCTAATGGATGCATTAAATTATGATAATTGTTTTCGTATATGTACCAAATATTTTTTATGAAATAATAACTAATTTTAATAGTGACCGAAAGTAAGCATAGTTTTATTTCAATATGAATATTTGTTATAAAATGATACTATAGTAACTGTTTTTTTTTCATAACAAAAGTGACGCGTTAGGAAATACATAAGTATTTGATAATTTTACAATACATAATCATTCTTTTATATCTAGATGTTTGATAGATAAGCTTAACCTTGAACCCATATATTTAGTTACTTCCTTACGGGTTGCTAATCCAATAGGAGGGTATGCAACTCTAGGCTTGAGATGTGACCAGTTAGAGTTTGACTTGTTAGGTCATACTTTTGTTTGCAGTTTGCATGTGTTTGATTTTGTAGGGTTCGGGATTATTCTTGGTATAGATTGGTTAAGTGAGTGCGATGCTAGGATATTTTGCCAAGATAGGAAGATATCTGTTAGACACCCAGATGGTAGTGACTTGATTGTTTATACCGTAGAAGGTTCTGGCGGTGAGTGTTTGCTTTGTTGGGTGTTATGGATTCAAATGATGATTTGAGTCAAGTTTTCATGGTTACAGAATTCGCAAATGTTTTTGAGCCTATAGTAGGATTTCCACCGAAACGAGCATTGAGTTTCGGATAGATTTGGTTCTGGGAGCAGGACCAGTGAGTAGACCGCCAAGCAGGATGACCCCTACAGAGATGAGGTAGTTGAAAGTGCAATTGGTGGATTTGGAAGGCAAGAGTTTTATCAGGCCGAGTAGTTCGCCTTGGGGTGCAGCAGTAGTGTTTTCTAAGAAGCCGGATGGATCGTTGAGGCTATGTATCGATTATCGTAATTTGAATGAGAGTACGATAAAGAATTGATATCCATTACCCAAGATTGATGATTTGTTCGACTAGTTGAGTGGAGCAAAGATATTTTCCCGGTTGGATTTGCTAACAGAATTCCATAAGCTCGGGGTGGCAGAGGATAGTATACCTTTGATGGCATTCAGGACCAGAGATAGGTCGTACGAATGGTTGGTTATGCCATTCGAACTGACGAATGCACCAGCTTTCTTTGTGGATTTGATGAACCGGATTTTCCGAGAGCACTTGGATAGGTTCGTACTGGTTTTCATTGATGATATCTTGATATACTTTAAGGATGAGAGAGAGCATGAAATTCATCTTAGAATGGTGTTTGAGATGCTGAGGCAGCATCAGCTGAAGGTGAAGTTTTCAAAGTGTCACTTCTGGAAGAAGGAAGTGAAGTTTCTTGGTCATGTAGTCTCAAAGAGAGGGTTGTTAGTAGATCCGACTAAGATTGAGGCAGTAAATAGTTGGAAGAGACCCGAGACAATAACCTAGATAAAGATTTTCCTTGGGTTGGTTGGTTATTATCGGAGATTTATTAAGGACTTCTTGCGGATGCAGCACCGATGACCAAGCTGATGAGAAAGGATGTGAAGTTTGTGTGGACCGATAAGTGTGAAGGAGCATTCCAGAGTTTGAAACACTTATTGACCCATGCACCTATGTTAGTTGTTTCAGAAGGGAATTAGGATTTGGTGGTTTATACAAATGCATGTGGAATAGGATTAGGAGCTGTGCTGATGTAGAGAGGTAAAGTGATCGCCTATGCTTCTAGATAGCTTAGACCGCATGAGGTTAAGTATCCGATGCATGATTTAGAGTTGGTTGCAGTGATTTTTGCTTTGAAGGTATAGAGACGTTACCTTTTGGGAGAGAGGTTTGAGTTATATACAGATCATAAGTCGCTAAAGTATTTGTTCTCTCAGAAGGAGCTGAACATGAGACAGCAGAGCTGATTAGAATTTATAGCCACTTATGATTTTAGGATTGAGTACACACCAGGGAAAGGCAACAAGGTTGCAGATGCACTTAGCAGGAAACATCAAAATGCAATGTCAACGATGATAGCTTAGTGGAAAGATTTGGAAGCACTGGCAGATTGTAGAGTGCAGTGGAGATTAGAGATACAGTTGTGTTATCTTGTTTGGAAGTTCGACCAGTGTTGATCGAAAGGATTGCTTGAGAGATGATCAGATCCAACGTTAGCTAATCGGATCAGGAAGCTTAGAGAGGGAACTGAGAGTGATGACTTGAGGGACTTCAGTCTTGACCAGAATAGGTGGTTGAGAAAGAAAGGAAGATTATGTGTTCCGAGTGTAGGAAACATAATAAAGGAAGTCTTGGAGGAATGCCATAGTTCGAAGTTCACTATTCAGCCAGGGGGTACTAAGATGTATCACGATATGAAGAGGAGTTTCTTTTGGAAAGGAACGAAGCGGGATATTAGCTTATGTGTAAAGCAGTGCTTGAATTACCAGCAGGCAAAGGTCGAACACTAAAAGTCAAGTGGATTGCTTCAGCCGTTAGATATTCCGGTACGGAAGTGGGATTCTATTTCTATGGACTTCATTGATGGGTTGCCAAGGTCGAACAGAGGAAATGAAAGTATATGAGTCACAGTGGACAGATTGACCAAGAGTGCCCATTTCATTTCAGTTAGGTCAACTAGGACGGCACATGTTTTAGCGAAGTTGTTTATGAAGAATGTGGTTAGACTTCATGGAGTTCCTAGCAGAATAGTTAGTGATAGAGATTCCTTATTCACTAGCGAATTTTGGAAGAGTCTGCAAGAAGTTTTGGGAACCAAGCTCAAGATGAGTATCGCTTACCATCCGCAGACAGATGGGCAAACGAAAAGAGTTAACAAAATCGTGGAGGATTTGTTAAGATCTTGTGTTCTAGATTTCGGGGGATCATAGGAGGACCATCTGCATCTAGTCAAGTTTTCGTATAACAATAGTTACCAGACTAGTATGGGATGGCACTGTTTGAACCTTTGTATGGAAAGCCATCCAAATCTCTCGTTTTTTGGTTAAAGATCGGGGATAGGTTGATTCTTTGTCCATATTTAGTCAAAGAAGCTGTAGAAAAGATTGAGGTCATTTGGGCTAAAATAAAGGAGGCTCGATAGGCAGAAAAGTTATGCAGATAAGAGACGGAAAGACTTAGAGTTCTCAGTGGGAGATCAGGTTTTCGTCAAGGTGTCACCGATGAAGGGTGTGATCAGATTTGGGAGATCGGGGAAATTATCATCGAGATTCGTTGGACCTTTTCCTATTGTTGAGAGGATCGGGAAACTCGCATATAGAGTTGATTTACCAAGCAGTTCGGTAGGTGTCCACAATGTTTTTCATGTTTCTCATCTCCGAAAGTGTGTTAGAGACCCGAAGACTGCTATTGTACGGACTGTGCTAAATAATTTAGTGGTAGAACCGGATTTGACCATAGTGAGGAAGCCGGTTCGCATTGTTGCGAGAGATGAGAAGAGGCTTAGAATCAAGATGATCAGATTAATCAAAGTCCAGTGGAGTGATGATGACGGGGACATACTTGGGAGGTTGAGAGCAGGATTAGAGATACTTACCTTGACTTGTTTTAATGGTATGTTTTACCTTCTTGTTTGATTTATTGTGTGCCTTATCATAATTTCGAGGGCAAGATTCTTTAAGGAGGGGACTCTGTAACACCCCAGATTTTTGGTAACATTATTTAGGATATTTAATTAGTTAAATTAAATAAAATAATGTGTTGATTAGGGGATTAAGATTTGATTTTCATTAAAGGTATCCATGCCATTTAACTAAAGAATTAAAACAAAGAGTTTAAAATGAAATATAGGAGGGGTAAAATAGGAAAGAGGCCATTCCTATATCCTCCAAACATTAGCCGTGTATTTATGTTACATGTTCATTTTCAAAATTTTAAATTAAGAGACCGACGACCATTAACAAGGAAGAGAGGAAGAAGATTTAGAAAAGCTAAAGGAAAGGCTAATTCAAATCAAATCTATTCAAATCTCAAGCTCTTTAATCTCTAAAGCTAAGGTGAATAATGTTTACATCTCATTTTTGTTTTTTTCGGTTTTAAGATGGAATCCGAGTATTTTGCATTGATTTGCCATGTTTTTGGAATGATGGAATGATTATATGTACTTGTTGATGATTTATGTATGTTCATATAGACTTTATGACATGTTTTGATATGAAAACCCTATTAAATGACATCCAATTACCTTGCGAATTTTTATGAAGGTCTAAAATGATATTTTAGAGATGTGTTTCAATTTTCAGGTTTTTCTGAATTTTCGTGGAATTAATACGAATTTTCTAGTGAAGAATTAGGATTATAAATTATTTACAAGTAAATAATTAATTGTTTGGGTCTAAAATTTTATATGTTAGAATGTGATTTTCTGGAATTTTTACAAATTTAAGTGTTTTAATGGTTATATAAAATTATTTAAGGTATGAGACTTAAATGTTTTATATAATTAAGGGGGAGAAGAAGCTTTTTGTAAAATGTTTAAATTTCCAAATTTGGAAAATCGGCAGCACTTTTGAAAAGAAAAATCTTGCAACCAATCAGATTTAGACAAATAAGGCAGGTTAGGTACAAAAGCAATAGTTTTAAAGGACAAACAAATAGGTTTTTCACTGTTTCGAAGCTTTCGGCACCAGGTTCTGCCTCCATCCCTTCTTTTCCGACACAGTCGAAACTAAGGCATATGGTATCAGGGACCGGTATGTAGTGAATTGGAGGAAGGCGAAAGGTATAGATTCGAAACCAGGGGATTCCAAAGGGGTTGAAGCATTGCTTTGGTTTTAAAGAAAAATACGCCTGTTTGCTTTCGACTAAGTTGCTTTTGACTTAGTTAGCTTTCAACTAAGTCAAATGGTTTAAAATGATGGTTTCGATTGGGTTTCTCTTTTACTTTAAATGACTACTTTCGATTGACTCGAAACGTTTAGCTGCCGCTTCCTACCTTTCAATCCAGATAGTTTCGAAGGGGTTCTTTTGTTTTCTGAAATTTGGCCACCTCTCTAACGCTTTCGTAGGTATGGTTTCAACACCATCACTTCTTTACTTAGGAAATGGTTTTGAAATAGATGCTTTCGACTCTATTGAGTTTTTGATCCTTTTGCTCTACTTGAAGGCATAATCAAAATGGTTTCAACCGAAACATTTTTAAAGGGTTTCGAAGTAGTTAACTTCAAATGGTTTCGAAAGGTTTCCACATGTTTTAAATTGAACCCAAGTGCTTTCGAAAGAGTTGATTTTTAATGCTTTTGAAAGGTTTTGAATGGTTTCGAAAGGGGTGGTTCCCAGGGTTTCGACAAGGTTGAAAAGGAAGGTTTTTCCTATGTTTTTGAAAGGCAAGGTGTAAAAGGTTTTAATGGAGGATGTCTAATGTTTTAAAGCTTTCGAAGGAAAGAATTTTATTGGTTTCGAAATAGTTAGTTTCAATGGTTTCGAAAGAGATAGTTTCAATGGTTTCAAAAAAGTTACTTTCAATGGTTCGAATGTGGTACTTTCAAGGGTTTCGAATGGGTTGTTTAAAGGTTTTAAACAAAGGTTTCAAATATGTTAAAAGGGCAGAAAAGCCTAAATGTTTCAAGTTAAATAGGACTTTAACTTATTTTAGAAGGGTAGGTATCCTTATTGCATATCATCAACATTATTTTTGGTAAAGTATATATATCATGGTGAAATAGCTTAAAGTAAAGTTAAAGGTATATTTTTCTTGTATGTATATGATTTAAAGGATCAAATCATTTTGAAAAGGTTTTTAAGAAAATTTTTAAAGGGTATTTGACCCTCAGGCAATGACTTAGATTAGAAGACCAGATAGGGACTTGTGTAGAGTCGTGCCCTATGCTCATTAGCTATTAGCCCCTAGCTAATTTAGTCCAAATTCCAGTGTGTAGGGCTTAGTCACAGGTAAGACCAAAATGTTGGTTACACACAGAAGGGAATATTTATGTACAAAGGTAGGTTATTAGAAAGCCACAAAACCATCAGGATCAGTTGACCCTTGAAGATGTAAGTTAAGGACAAACCGTCTAAAAGTTTTGTCTAACAGTTGCTTAGACTATTTGATATTGTATCTGGTAGGCCTGAGTCAGCCAAGGGGCAGTTGACCAAGTTTGAGGACTGTTAGTCCAGTTGAGGGGAGTCAGCTCAGATTTCAGACAGTTAGTCCATGTATTACCTGTTTATAGCATAACTGATCTTGCTATTATTTTATTATTATAATCAGTTTGATTAACCAGTTTGGTTGCAGGAAAGGACTTGCAAAATATATGTTTTGAAAAGGATATTACTGAGAGGAAACCCGTTTCGCTAAGCGGCGTGGTCTCACTCAATATCTGTAAACCGAGATGTAACAGAATTATTCACACCAGGCTTTATGTCTGACTTAAAGTTTTTGTTTCCCTTAAACACTCGGGTGCTCAAAATTGATTTGAGTAGGCTGGGGGTTGAGGTTTTCAGTTTTTTGTGTTTTTGCGAATAAAGCTTCCTAAGACAAGCATGTGGCTGACGAATAGTTATTTTAGGAGTTTAGTTTTGTTTATTTTGATTCTGTTGTGTATATCAAGTCAGTTATGACTATATTTCTCTGATCAACCAAGGGGGCATCGTCATATGTCACTCTTGGCATATTATTATAAATTATATTTGATCAGTACTTAGGAAACGGTGAAGGGATTATGTAACTTAAATATGATATTGTTTTGAAATGTAATTAGCAAAATGTTGTTTTTTGAAATCTGTGATTTTGTTCATATTCAAATGCTTCTGATATAATGGATACCATTAGCATTACCGTATTTTGTCACCATAAGTTAATACTATAGGTGACTGCAGCATCTGTAGCGCTTACCTTTGGCCTCTAGATACGGGATGTTAAAATTTGAATTGAATAAATTACTAATGGGTTTGTTAGGATTTTAGTCCATTATAGACCCTTGTTTTGGCCGACCTAAAGAGGGGAAGAAGTGCCTTGGGCATTCGAATAGGTAAGGGAAAAATGTGAAGATATTTTGTCTCTAACCTTCAATATAATTTCAAATCAAAGGCTCCTCTTTCATTGAATTTTTTACTTATTCTTCTACCTCTCTTGGATGAAAATAGAAGGACCTATACCACCTCCATTTTCACGTTTTACAACTCCATTCAGTATTTTTTAAAATAGACCTAGTGTTTTCAAGCTTTTATGTTGCAAAGAAAGGTATAGATCTAAGACATCAAAGGAAACTGTTTAGGAAAAATGTGAACTGTAGACTGTATCTCCATAAACATATCTCTTTTGTACACATATATGGGGTACGGTCGAGTTTTGACTGCCATGGGTTTTTCTGATTAGTGGAGCTTGAAGAAGATCGTCGAATTGGAGAGAAAGCGAAAATGGGGAGTACGAAAAAGGCGTGTGAAGACAGAATATTTCAAATGAATTATTTTTGGTCTGACGCAATTTTTGCTTCTTGAGCTTAGTGTCCTTAGGTTGGGCTTGTTATGTGTGTTATATTGATGAAGTATATTATCCACAAGCCCATTTGTAATGTTCGCCCTTCGATCAAATATTATAAGCAATAAAAATTTAACCAATGTTCATGTGTGTGTGTGTGTATTTGTGTGTATGTGTGTCCTTGTCATATGAAATCAAATGTTATTTATCTATGAATTGTTGACTGCTAATGATATTTGAATCTATTATAGTAGTTTTTAAAAATTGATATTTTTTAAAAAGTTGCAAAATAAATTTAAAAATAATACTTATTAAGAAAATCTATATATACATATACCTTACAACATAATCAACTTATTTTATATGTATTTTATTTTGGCAATAAAAACAAGAACTTTTATATCATTTTATAATTATTATGATATTTAAATATATTATTATACTAATTTCATATTAAATATATAGTTATATGTATGTATGTATTTATATATCATTAGATGTTTTCGAATCTAAAATAAATAAATACACCTTTTTAGCCAAAATAGTTTTATACATATATATATATATATATTATACTATTTATAAATTTATTTAGACATTTCAATTATTATTTACATATTATTATAATAATTTTCATAATATATACATATACGTACTTTAATTATTTGTATTTTTTACTATTATTAAATAAATAAGGACAATATTTAAATATTTAGAACTCTAGAAATATGGACCATAGATCTAGATTCAAAATTAAATTTTATTTACTTATTCAAACTTGATACTTATTTGAAAATTCAAATTTTAAATGAAAGAAAATGGCGATTGAAAACCCTTCTTCGACATCAACTAAGGTTTCTCTATCACACTCATGGCAAACGGTAGATGAAGAAGGTGAAGGTTGGCAAGAAGTAGGAAGAAAAGGCAAACAGAAAGTTGAAGATACCAGGAAGGAATGATAAATCGAAGGCGTGGACTAAACCAAAATTAGGGGTTAACATCACAAAGCTAGTAGTGGGAAAGGTACCAGACTCTTGGCTGAATCTTTGGGTAAAGGAATTGAAATCAAAGAAAGCATAGATTTTCATGATCCAATTTAAAACCTGAAGAGATAATACACTGAAACCAATGAAATTGATTTTGGACACTATAACAAAATGTGGAACAACTCCATGTACATCTACAGAGATGATAAGTGACCTATTATGTCTATTTTAATGCTTATGTGAAACATGAATGGAATCTAAGGGTAAATAGGAGGTCTTGTTAGAGATAACGAATTATACTTGGTAAAATTTGAACTGGCAGAAAATATGGAAAAGGTTATTAATGGCTATCCATAGTTTATGGACAATAAATTGATTTTTATGAAAAAATGAGATGCGAACTTTCAATTTGAAAAAAACATATCCTATTTGGATTAGACTGAACAATTTGCATCTTCCGTTATGGAACGCTAAAGGGCTTAGCAAACTGGCCAGTCTTACAAGCAAGCCAATGGATATAGATGAGAACATCAGGCAATTAAACGACTTAAGTATGCAAGAGTTCTAGTGAAGGTAAAGGCTGATGCTAAATTTAACAAAACAATCAAAGCCAAAGACAAATTGGGTCGAAAATACTTGTAGGAGGTCAAATATGAGTATGTCCTACCTCTCTGTAGAGAATGTAGTTGCTTTGGAACAATATTTTCTAATGCCCAATCTAAAAAACAAATATAAATAAAGAATGGTAAAGGAAACGGTGCATATAAGCAACCATATCAAATCACACAGATACAACTACCTCTGAGTTCATAACTACCAAACATTAGGGGGAAAATAAAACTTCTGATTCGGTATAGGAACCACAGAAAAAAAAGTTTATATACATGTCCAAAAAATGAGAGCTTAGAAGCTGATATTAGTAAAGCACAACCTAAAACTAACAAAGCTAATAAGGTGGATAACCCCCCTCTAGTGGTCCAACATAGACAAATGATGAGAGCGAACAACAGAAGATGGATAGCCCCGTATGACCATTCATCTGGTGTTGAAGAGGAAGCTTGTAACATGCCATCTCTATACCCATACTACCCAAGAGTATTACTAGGTAATACTGACAGATAATATAGAGAATGGGGCTATTTGGTTTACACATGTGAATATTCCTTTATGCTAAAACTGCTATGTATTTAAACATTAAATTTAACTCACCATAAAATGTATATAGAATCGGCACAAAGCAATAAACACGTGGGCCTCTTGGATTGGACAACACATAATATAAAGTAAATAATAGAGAACTAGAGTAAAAATTGCAGCGATAATATATAATACAAAATATAAAAAGTTGTCTATTATACATCATATGAATATTCATATAAGAATTTATACAATACATGACGGTAAACAACTATATAGAATACTAGCCGCCTTCATGGCCATAAAACACAAACTGGTCATACTGTCCCTGTACCTGAAACGTCTCAGATTGACCAGGCATTATATAAATAACATATGGGCCAGACTATGTCTAAATCAAAAGGGAAATAAGCATATGAAACTCAATATAAACTTGGTGAAATAACAATATGATCACACCAACAAAACAGCTCAAATGATAATCATAATTTCTATATATATAGTGATGATCTCTTAACAACTCCCAGAATATCACATGACATTGAATACCACTAAGTTATGCACAAAAGATGTCATCGTCCATATAACATCTCATTAAAATAGAAATCATGAAAAAATGTCAAAATGGTGAATCATCTATATCTAGATAATATATGTAAATGAGATATCACCATATATACTCAGGCTAGTGCGCAGCTTTGCCCAAATATCACCCAATCTCAATAACTAAAACATCCATGTTACCAATATAGATAAACATCCATAAGCATAAACATAGTAATGAAGGCCCACGCCAAAAGAAGATATGATTGGCAACACATGCCTATGAAAGTATAGTTGGCGACACACGCCTATAAAGAATAATAGGTGGCACATGTCTAAGAAAGATAAATAGGCAACACATGCCAATGAGTAGTAATTGGCGACACCCGCCAATGAGAAAGATATTTGACAACACACGCCTGAGAATGATCCGGAGATTGATCATACTCTGGACACATTCTCAGGTTTAATCACAACTCATTGTCTCACGAAGAAGTATAAGCATACATCTAAATCACATATACCAGAACCAGACTAAAGACTAACAGCAAGCACACACCTTCCCCAATGGACTCACACGTGTCCAACTGATATGGTTCCTACCATCACCGGTTACCTCCCCCTCGGTATCATGAGAATATCCACCGCATGTCATAAACATGCTGCAAGACTACGCTATGTATTGATCACAACCCAACACACTGCCCCTAAGGTAACTGACTGCTAGCCTAGTTAACACAGGGGCAAACACACATAAGTCAATACACAACAATAGGCTGACACATGGCTACACACACATATATATAATGGTGTCACAGATCCAGGGCGCGACCGCTACGATCAGACCGCCACTGTGGATACTGGCTAATTTAGTACAACTTCCACACCATAAAGGAAGTCGAAGTGATAGACAAATACTAAACATATATAATAGCTGACAAATGACTACATACTCGTGTCGACACACAGCACGATACATATGCCGACACACGACTACATATCGTGATTTACCGCAGCAAGCCTCGTCATACATAATAAATCCCCATATGAGTATAATTAATAAGCAAAGAATAACCAAATAAATAACACAACGGCCTCCCATACCACCGCGTGTTACTAGTTTGTTTATACAGTGCTCACACATTACACCTTCTCCTTCAGTATTCTATATAACAAATCCAAAGAATAACCTAAGATATATTACTGAAAGTCCCATACCGGATGGTGTTATAACTCCATTTATTCATCTTCCTCGTCACACAGAATAAAAATCATTTTAAAAAATATTCCAAATATAGAAATATCATGAATCCATACAAAAGAATGTCATCATCATATCACATCAAAGACCAATCAAATCCATATCAACAGTGAATCATTCATATGATCCAATTCAATATACAAGAAGTAGGAATGAGAAAAGTAAGATAAAACTGATTAATCAAAAATACATACACACAAAGATATATATATATATATATATATATATTGAAAATGGGTTTATATATTAGCACAAGAAAATATAGTACATGCATATATAAAGTGCAGCAAACACATGGATGCTACACTTACAATCACAAACACAAATGTCCATTAAAACTTCTTAAACCTACCCAATTACTTAAATTGAAAACTTAAAAAATTACAAACCTAAACATCCACCACTTTATCCTATATCGAAGACTAAATTGCATTTCATCATCAAATATTTGTGTCTCATCTCTTGCTCCCAATAAAGGAAGATTGCTTGTTTCCATCATTGAAGATTTTCAAATTATGAAAGCGTGAATTCCTATCCAGCACATTATGGTGAGCTACTGTTACCACTACTGTTAGAGCTAATTCTTTGAGTCGTCTTTTACGGTGGGAAGGTCGATGAAGTTGCTTTCGTAAAAAATGTTCAACCGTTGATTGTTCCACAAATGATTGGTGATCGTCCTTCTACAAAAAATGAAGTAAGTATATGCCATTGACATAAATCTCATTCTGAATATATGTTGCTATCACATTTTTCAAATCATTTTGTCGTTAATAGTCTTAGTAAATTATATCCATCAAACCCATTAAAGAGAGTATGTGGGGGAGTAGGGGTTTGAAAGCATGATCTGCGTTCGTACCCTTGTGATCCATACCCTTAACCTCATGTAGCATTGACTGAGTCCTTGTTTGTCTCTTAGGTGGAGCTGTGGTTGAAGTAGTAAAAAATTTTATCATTTCTGAACATATGCTGGATTATCAGTAACCATGTTTCCAAAATCTACGTTTTCTGTTGGGGTTGGAATTTCTTGTATATTGGTTGTAACATTTTCTATAACCTGTGGGCAGCAATCACCAAAAAAGTCATCTACCACATATAATCCTCTGAACTAGAACTCTCATTTACATCTTCGATAAAAACATGATCTCGTTCTGGACATTCCTATGTAGATACAGTTGGTGAATGCTGAACCGAATGTGAGTCTGAAATTGATGCAGTGGAAGTATCTTCTTTCTACAGGCATTCAAATAAATTGTATAATGGAATTTTAGTGTGTAGTTGTGTACGGTCTCTTTCCTATGCTCGTAGATGGTTTATGTTGTGGGACTCTAAAGCCTCCGCAGTTGTATGGGAAGCCTCTACTTTAGTTTCTAAACTAGTGGGTGATTTATCTTTATCACTTATATTTTTCTTTCCATTCCTTGCTTCTTTGTCAGCTGCAATAATTTTTTGTTGTGCCTCTTGTTGTTTCTGTGTGTGAGTAGATGTAGAAACTGTAGAAATCTGTTGAGTAGAGTTTATATTTGCTTCATTTCGATCATCCTTCTGAATATTTGAAGATTGTTGTTTCTGTTGCCATGATGTACGAGTAGACATAGAACAATTTCTTGTGTTATGCCTAAACACCTTGCAATTTTCACACGGTATAAGTTTGTATTCATATGAAACCCGGATATTAAATTCCTCCCTATTAAAGTTCAGCCCACTTACTAAATTAGGATATGAAAAATTAACATCAATTTCCAACAGGACTCTAGCAAGGTTTAGGTGGGTTTCCTTTATTGTATTTGAATCCATTCGAATAGGCTTGCCAAGAGTAGATGCAACTCTACTTATAGCATCTCTATTTCACAATTCTAGATTTAGATCAAGTAATTTAACCTAAATAGGAATTATAGAGAAGTAATCCCCAGTGAATTTCATACCCGGCTTGTTTGATTATAATAATTTTTGAATCATAAGTATATGGACTAGATTTAATAATTAGAATACCATCATCTTCTTTTTGAAATATTAGAACAATAAATCCACTAGATCTGTAATAAACATCAAAAGAACCTATATGATTCGATATATGTATGTATGTATGTGTATGTATGTATGTATGTATGTATGTATATGTATGTATATAACAAATCAGTATTCAATAATAAATCAATCGCAACATAATCTTATATGACAAAATAAACACTTAGAAATGGGTAATACATATATATTATAGAATTACTAGACAATTAAATAATTCAAATATAATATATTTTATCCAATAACTAACTACTTTATTAATCTTTTATAAAATTAAATAATAATTTAATACTTACCAATTACATTAGAAAACTCATTTCTTTCTTTTGAAACTCCAAAAATAGTTTGTAAAGCTAAATACTATGCATAACAATTATTTTATAATTTTCTATAACAAATACTATTTTAAAATAATATTATAAGACCAAATTCTAATTAATATATTCAAAATCTATAAAAATATATTTTTCAAAACTTTAATTACATTCAAAATTACATAAAATATACTTTGGAAATTCTTAAATATCAGTTAGGAACAATTACACATATTTCTAGAATTTTATAAGATTTTTATAGATTTATTAAAAATTAAAAACTAAATTTTCCATTAAATAATCAATATATAAATTTAAATAAAAAAAATAGTCTAATTAAATTTGTTTATATATATACAAAACATATTTTTATTTATATAAATTATTAATATAAACATATATATAATAATAAAATAGACTCACAAAAACACACAAACACACACGAAATATGCTCGACCAGTCGATGCTATTGGTCGGTAACCCTAAGCAATCGACCAGTCAGAGGCTAAACTATGTAATGATCGCCAATTCTGGCAATCTTCCCCTTCCTCCTCACCATTATCAACCCCAATTCAAAGCACGAAAAATTATACAACCAAATCTCATTCCAATTCATGCATATATATAGGATTACAGGGTTAGACATAGATTTCTTGAGTGAAGACACTCACCTGTACACTACGTTTCATCCTCTACTTCCTCTCTGTAATCGCACGCACCCAGAACTTAACGCAACAACTCAACTCTTGAATCCTTCCCGCTACAAATGCATATAAGCATCGAGAAACATATATTCGAATTTGGAGATTTATAACAATTTATTAGATTTTATATTGAATTTCAACGTAAAGAGGGTTGGTTGGATTTTGATTTTCTAATGATAAAAAAATGAACGGGATGAGTAGTATTTATAGAACGGGGTGAAATATCGAGAGGAAAGAAAAGTCTGGAAATTAGAAACATTAGGGTTTAGGTATGGTGATGGGCTTTCGGGCTTTAGGCTAAGCTTTTTTAAGTATATATATATATATATATATAATTTAATTTCTTTTCATAAACTATTTTTTATTTAAAAATAAATTCTAATAAAATTTCATAAAAAAAATTATATTCACAAGGCTTAATTGTTTCCTTACCACTATAAAATTTCTGGAATTTAATTTTCCTTATTTTAACTTATTAAATTTAAATATACAATATTCTCAATTTAAACCCGATATGAAATATTTTTCAGACTAATTCACTTTGCAATTCATAAACAATTTTTTTGTAACGACCCAATTTTTTTGTAACGACCCAATTTTTCGACTTCCGAAAGTTGACATTAATACGTCCACTGTAACAAATGTCGAACAATCGAACGTCGGAAAACCGAATCATTAGGGTTAAAGAAGAAAGAGGTAGAAGAAGAAAGAAGAAGAAACAAAAACAATATCAGAATCTCACAATCGCAGCGGAACAATATATAAAAGATAAATGAATATTCTTTAAACAAAAGAACTATATCAGTTTATACAATACATCATCAGAGTATTACAACAACAACACACAACACTGGCAGTTATAATAACCTGCCCATATGATTGAATACACAGCGGAATGATAATAGTATACGGAAGTACGTCTCGCCATCCAGCTCGTCTCTTGAGCTCCACAGCAACTTTTTCTGACTTCGCTCCAGAACAACTGATAACCTGACTCTAAGCTGCCCGTGTGGAAAATTATGGGCACCCAGAGTTTAGAAAGGGAACAATAAACTCCAGGTCAGTCATGGGACTGGTGTGAGTCTTAAAACAGTTATTTGTACAAAGGAAATAAAAAGAAATCCGCTATGCTTTTGGAAAATGAAACAACCATAAGGCCTCCCACCACACACACACAATGCAAACGCAGAATTGGAGGAATTTCTCCTTATGATAGTCAAACATGATTGATACGCAAAATCTTTTTAATATTATCATTAGTGCATAGTGTGGAAAACATTTCTAAACTAAAATATTAATCTTAGCCAGCATACACATTACGTAGTATGCCTACTATAGCTACCACTTAAACGGCGGGTCACCACCATAAGTAAATGACAGGTTATACAACTAAAACCGTACAAGGCTCGTATTGTTTCTTTGGATTTCCAACAAACGGTCAGGCTAAGGAACTTCCTTACCGAATGGGAACGCCTTTGGAGGGACACCCCGAGAACCTAACCGGATCTCTACCAACACAAGGCCGAGTTACCTCGCACTTCTGGTGCAATGAAGCTGTAACTAGATGACTCCACACACGAGTATGCCATCCCCGGTCATTACTGACCTTTATCCGAGGATCCTCAACACCAACAACCACAAAGTAATAAATTTGAAACAACCACATAAGTTAAGTATCTGGGCTCCATACCATGATACCACCTTTTTCCAGAAGGAAATGGACAAACCCTGAGGGCGCTACCCCCAAAAACAACCTTGCCGCATCCTTCCTGTTTCGACAATTCCGGGTTGTGAGGTCCGACGAAGTCTCGTCCACAAAGCTACGCTTTTCACAAAAGCCATGCTTCGATCAAAAAATGATCAGCATCACTTCGTATGCCACATTACCAAATTAGGAATATATCACTAGTAACCATCAACTACATAACCTCTGAGATCGTACGTCTCAGAGAAGGGTGTTAAGCTAAAAGAATAAATTCTCTGCCACCAACAGAAATGTATTTGATAGAAACCAGCTCTACATCTCAAAGTGTAACGTCAGACATACATCCATACAAGTCCGTTCCGGGTTCGAACGGAACCGAAGGCACTTCAAAGAAGCCCTTGCAATCCGGATATTCACTAATCACGTCCGGACTCCCCATCACAAAGGGTGATCAAATCTCTATACCGGAGCAACTTGGTGCAGAGACATTCGACAGGTAATCCTTTCGCTTTCGAAAATACCCGGTCTTCAACACCATCTTCAAATGCAATCCTATTTCGTCGTATCATTATTCGGAATGGGTTTTATGACATAAAGTCCCCTCCCGGCCTAACCGAATAATGAGCGCTTGTTTTTGAAAACAAATTCAAGTGCCATTTCAAAGGCCAATATTAATAGTCGGTTATTTACCTATCAATCAATATTCACAACAATCACCAGATTTAAATAATTTTCCCCAATTACTTATTTTCAAAATATCTTCGCAAGATATATTTTTAATACCTCAACACTTTGAAAACCAATTTCAAATCATTTTTCACTCGCGAAATAAAATTCCCGATACTATTTATTTCCACTGAAAATCTGCCAAGGCCAAATACTTTGAAATAATTTTAAATTACTTATCCAAATATATACTTGGAAAACACTTTAAAATAAAAACTATTTTTAAAAAATTTATTTAAAATATTATTTATGAAAATATTTTACTAATATTTCATATAAAAACTCAAGTCCAAACTAAAAATAAAAACTTTAGATAGAGTATAACTATTTAAATAACCCTTTTTAATCAAATATAAATTAAATCTTTAAATAATCACTTCTATAATTAATTAAATAAATTTTTACTTTAAAGATAAAAAAACAACTTTAAGAAAATAATTTTTTCCAAGTATCCTTTTTAAAACCATCCTTAAAACTTCAATTTATATTTATAAGCTATATTGAAAACATACTCGCCTTTTCGGAGGAAATACACTTTCCATTTCAAAATGGTCCATTTAAACCAATTAATAAACCTTTCTCGATTTATTTCAATTTACATTCCAAATCCGTAAATTTTCTTTCCACACTTTAAAAATAAACCAATATTTATTTTTAAAACAATTTTCCCTTTCCTTTATAAATTCCCTTTGTGAATTTAAATTTCCAAATATCCACTTTCAAACACCGAATCAAATTCCAAATTGATTTCCAAATTTGTTTCAAAACACCAAATCAAATTTTCATTCAAACACCAAATTAATTTTCAAATTGATTTCCCAAAGATTTATTTTCAAATACCAAATCAACTTTCAATTTGATTTCTAAAAATTTATTACCTTTTAAAATAAATCCCTTTATTTCTTTCAAACTATTTAAAATCCAATTTTAAAGAAATTCTTCAATTTTTTAAACAATATTATTCAAAATCCATTTATTAAAATCTTTTTCCTATATTTTGGAATTAATTCAATAGGATTTCAAAAATCAACTTTAATACTTTAATTGTAACGGTCTAGGCTTTTCTACTTTAATTTCCAAAATCCAATTATATTTATTTCTAGTATCCTACGATACCAAAAATATATTCGGCTAAACTATAGTCTTCAACAATTTCAATCATCAATATAATCATACACAGATTATAAATAAATCAACACACAATATTGAAACAAATTTAAATATTTGAGGAATCCTGTTGGATCCCTACAACATGTTTCCCTGCATCCACAGATGTTAGCACAACAATTAAATACCCATTCCACTTCGAGGTGGAATATCGCGGTATATGGGATTATATAATATCATCCGCTATTATGCGGCGCATAGGGTCTCATCTGCTATATAATGCGGGAAATCAGTCACTCCATATATATATATATATATATGTATATATACACACACTACTATCATATATACTATCACATCCAAACAATCAATCAATAACTGAAATCCCAATTATTTTAATTTGAGTGAGAAGATCTAACCTTTAATTTGCAATCTGTTCCAACTCATTTTCATTCCGGCTTGTTTCTCCATTTTAGACCTCGCTATCTCCAAACCAACATGCACACAAATCAAAGACATTACGATCTCGATCACGACCACACGCGAATGCCACCATCGCAGGCTCGAAATCACTTCAGCTTGATTCTCCTGTAGACGTACGAACTGCCGCGGCCCAAGATGAGCGCCATGCCAAAGCCAGTCGCGAAGCCCAAATCGCTCCACCGACCACGTCGCCACCATCCTTGCATCACGCGCGCGAGTTCCCCTTGGCCCTGTAGCTACCAGTTCGACACCACAGTCTTCGCCATACCCTTTTCCGATCCCACTCCTCATCGTTGATGCCTCGACGACAATCATTCGCTCGCGCGCCCAAAAACTTAGCAAGGTTGAACGCGACGCCTGAGATCTGCACCGATGACCGCTACCTTCGACTGCGAGCCCAAATAAGGCTTTTTGATTGACTGATCGATCACCCTCCCCCTACGCGATTCAATTGAATCGCGAACTTGTTTCAACCATGATTTCGTTTATCCGCTAATTTGATTTCGAACTGGGCAAAGAATGGGAAGAGATGAAGAACGAAGTGATTTTGAGTTCGGCCATTGTTCTCTTTATTTTATTTTTATTTTTTTCTTTCATTTATGATTTCTAAAATGAAGAGTTTCGATTTTTTTTTTCTTTTTAAATTTCTAAATGAACGCGTGTAAAAAGAACAGAGAAGAGAAGCCAAGTGTTCGAAAAAAGAAAACGTGTAGAAAAGCTTGCCACATTATCAAATGTAATTATATTATATAATTAAATTTTAAATTTAAATTTTAAATCGTATCAATTTTGCAACTCAAAATCCCGATCTCTAATCGAGGCGTGCCGCTAGGCGTTTATAATGTTAAACCCCTTTTCCGAATGCAATGGAAAAGGTTCCAAGTCCAAATTCGATCGTATGGAAAAGATAGCTTTTGGACCAGTAATTATATTAAATTTTCGATATAGATTTCAACGCGTTTACAAATCGTACGATCACACGACAACTCCGAACGCTAAGGAAATTGAAATCCAATAATAATACAATATTATGGATCCAATGGAACTGGTTTCGTCGAATTCCGAGACTGTGCCTCGGAAAGCTATTTTTAAATATCGATTTAAACAATATAATTTCAAAACTGAATAAAACACTTTAGATTCCAATTTTTTTTAACACTTCTATTATCTTCAGTATTATCAATATAAATTTTCTAAGCTTTTAAATATTTTTAACAAGCTCAAAACTGATGATTTAAATATTTTACTCAACATCCAAAATTAAATTTAATAATTTAATTGCCAAATAAATCCTGATATTTGAATTTCAAGTTAAACTAACTTACAAATATTTAAAATCAATTAAATATTTCATTTTCAAATGTTTAGAAATTCCGGGTCGTCACATTCTTCCCCCCTTAAAAGAATTTCGTCCCGAAATTACAAGTTAAGAGGAATGATCCATAACCCGTTTAATTATTTTTTTCAAAACCAAACAGTTTTATCAACTTTCCAAAACAAATCTTTTTATTAGAGACCCATTATCATTTCAACTAATTTTCCAAAATCTTCTATAAATTCCAAACAATATTGTTTTCTTAACAATTCAAATTCAAATTTAAATTTAAATTCAAATTTTAAATTTTTAAAATTTCAAAATTTCACAAAATTTTTCTAACTCTCTAAATTTACGAAAAATTTCGTCAGCGTCTCCTTTGCGCGGCTAACTCGGTACGACTACAAAATGTCACTACGGACCCCCAGATTTCAAAAGAAAACAAAAAACCAAGTGGCTAGACAAGAAAAGGATCAAATTTCATATTGAAATTTAAATACATACCTTTTGTTGAGCAATTCAAATTTATCTTCAAAGATCAAAAATTCAATTCCCTTTTCCTTTATAACCCCTGTATATTTTACTTAACAATAATGTCCAATTACAACATTCAAAATCTTTTTGCACATTTATATTTTGATTTCTATCCACTTATTCACAATCACCATTTTACAACTTCTCGTTTAATCTTCATTCACTTATTAACTTAGAATATTTTCTCAATTCAAAATTTACTTAAGAATTCCATTATCCATTTCTTAAATTCAATATAAGTATTTACATACTTCTTATATTTATTTTCACTTCACTACCAAAGTTATATATTCATTTCCATTCAACTTTGCATTTTCAATTCCATTTGAATTCAATTTACATTTCAATTCTATTTGAATTCATTTTATCTTCAAACTCCGAATATTGAATTTTATCAATTATCTTTCATTCACAAGTGATTCATCTCATTGTTTAAATTAATTTCATTTACTAATTTTTATTTCAATACTTTGCTTCATTTGATCCAACTTGACAAATTTTCCACTTCACTTTGTTTACCACAGATCAAATTCAATTTCCAATATTCAGCTTCAATTTCATTTACTTACAAATTCAAAACGAATTTCAACATTCAGTTTCAATTTCAGTTCTATTCATTTGTTCATTCCCAAATTTATTTTCGACTTCTATAAGTTTCCCAAATTTAATCGAATTTGCTAATTTCTTTTGATTCACCTCAATTAATTAGCTTACCTTCCCACTTATTTGGGTTTCACACTTACTTTTGTTTATCCCTTTTCAAGTTGAATCTTATTCCAACAAATTTCAAATTTTTTATAAGTTATCAAACTTATTTATATTCCGTAACATTTTAAATAAGATCCCAGAGTCTTTTAAACAATTACTCAACATTTCAAAATCATCTTTGAAATCAATTATATCCAAAATCCCTTGGTTATTACCTTAATTTCTTATTCAATTTCCATACAACAATGATTATAATTCAATATTATCACTTCCTAACAATCAAACATCCATATACTATAATAATTTTCAAAAATTATTTCCTTTTATATACAAAATAGTTTGGGTAAAATTATTTCATTTACCCTATTTTTAAAACAATACTGTTTCGGTTTGCCTAGTTTAAGAGTTTAGAAATCCCTATCGATACAGTTGTCCAGACTGTACCGACCAGAATCTATAAACACTCAACCGATAAGTTAACACAATATAAAACAATTTTATATTCATTAACAAATACGCGCTCATATCTATCATTACACTCACACTCATTCTAGAGTACTACTGACTCTATCTCTAATGAGTAATCTCCACCAGAGCCAAGGTTGCCACTTAACCAATTGCTCTGATACCACTTTGTAACGACCCAATTTTTCGACTTCCGAAAGTTGACATTAATATGTCCACTGTATCAAATGCCGAACAATCGAACGCCGGAAAACCGAATCATTAGGATTAAAGAAAAAAGAGGTAGAAGAAGAAAGAAGAAGAAAGAAGAAGAAATAGAAACAATATCATAATCTCACAATCGCAGCGGAACAATATATAATAGATAAATGAATATTCTTTAAACAAAATAACTATATCAGTTTATACAATACATCATCAGAGTATTACAACAACAACACACGACACTGGCAGTTATAATAACCTACTCATATGATTGAATACACAACGGAATGATAATAGTATACGGAAGTACGTCTCACCATCCAGCTCGTCTCTTGAGCTCCACGGCATCTTTTTCTGACTTCGCTCCAGAACAACTGATAACCTGACTCTAGGCTGCCCGTGTGGCAAATTATGGGCACCCAGAGTTTAGAAAGGAACAATAAACTCCAGGTCAGTCATGGGACTGGTGTGAGATCTTAAAACAGTTATTTGTACAAAGGAAATAAAAAGAAATCCTCTATGCTTTTGGAAAATGAAACTACCATAAGGCCTCCCGCCACACACACAATGCAAACGCAGAATTGGAGGAGATTTCTCCTTATGATAGTCAAACATGCTTGATATGCAAAATCTTTTTAATATTATCATCAGTGCATAGTGTGGAAAACATTTCGAAAGTATAATATTAATCTTAGGCAGCATACACATTTCGTAGTATCCATACTATAGCTACCACTTAAATGGCGGGTTACCACCATAAGTAAATGGCAGGTTATAGAACTAAAACCGTACAAGGCTCGTATTGTTTCTTTGGATTTCCAACAAACGGTCAGGCTAAGGAACTTCCTTACCGAATGGGAACGCCTCTGGAGGGACACCCCGAGAACCTAACCGGATCTCTACCAACACAAGGCCGAGTTACCTCGCACTTCTGGTGCAATGAAGCTGTAACTAGAGGACTCTACACACGAGTATGCCATCCCCGGTCGTTACCGACCTCTATCCGAGGATCCCCAACACCAACAACCACAAAGTAATAAATTTTCAGCAACCACATAAGTTAAGTATCTGGGCTCCATACCATGATACCACCTTTTTCCAGAAGGAAATGGACATACCTTGAGGGCGCTACCCCCAAAAACAACCTTGCTGCATCCTTCCTGTTTCGACCATTCCGGGTTGTGAGGTCCGACGAAGTTTCGTCCACAAAGCTACGCTTTTCACAAAAGCCATGCTTCGACCAACAAATGATCAGCAACACTTCAAATGCCACATTACCAAATTGGGAATATATCACTAGTAACCATCAACTACATAACCTTCGAGCTCGTACGTCTCAGAGAAGGGTGTTAAGCTAAAAGAATAAATTCTCCGCCACTAACAGAAATGTATTTGATAGAAACCAGCTCTACATCTCAAAGTGTAACGTCAGACATACATCCATACAAGTCCGTTCCGGGTTCGAACGGAACCGAAGGCACTTCAAAGAAGCCCTTGCAATCCGGATATTCACTAATCACGTCCGGACTCCCCATCACAAAGGGTGATCAAATCTCTATACCGGAGCAACTTGGTGCAGAGACATTCGACAGGTAATCCTTTCGCTTTCGAAAATACCCGGTCTTCAACACCATCTTCAAATGCAATCCCATTTCGTCGTATCATTATTCGGAATGGGTTTTATAACATAAAGTCCTCTCCCAGCTTAACCGAATAATGAGCGCTTGTTTTTGAAAACAAATTCAAGTGCCATTTCAAAGGCCAATATTGATAGTCGGTTATTTAACTATCAATCAATATTCACAACAATCACCAGATTTAAATAATTTTCCCCAATTACTTATTTTCAAAATATCTTCGCAAGATATATTTTTAATACCTCAACACTTTGAAAACCAATTTCAAATCATTTTTCACTCGCGGAATAAAATTCCCGATACTATTTATATCCAATGAAAATATGCCAAGGCCGAATACTTTGAAATAATTTTAAATTACTTATCAAAAATATATACTTGGAAAACACTTTAAAATAAAAACTATTTTTAAAAACTTTATTTAAAATATTAGTTATGAAAATATTTTACTAATATTTCATATAAAAATCAAGTTCAAACTAAAAATAAAAACTTTAGATAGAGTATAACTATTTAAATAACCCTTTTCTAAATCAAATATCAATTAAATCTTTAAATAATCACTTTTATAATTAATTAAATAAATCTTTACTTTAAAGATTAAAAAAACAACTTTAAGAAAATAATTTTTTCCAAAGTATCCTTTTTAAAACCATCCTTAAAACTTCAATTTATATTTATAAGCTATATTGAAAACATACTCGCCTTTTCAGAGGAAATACACTTTCCATTTCAAAATGGTCCATTTAAACCAATTAATAAACCTTTCTCGATTTATTTCAATTTACATTCCAAATCCGTAAATTTTCTTTCCACACTTTAAACATAAACCAATATTTATTTTTAAAACAATTTTCCCTTTCCTTTATAAATTCCCTTTGTGAATTTAAATTTCCAAATATCCACTTTCAAACACCAAATCAAATTCCAAATTGATTTCCAAATTTATTTCAAAACACCAAATCAAATTTTCATTCAAACACCAAATTAATTTTCAAATTGATTTCCCAAAGATTTATTGTCAAATAACAAATCAACTTTCAGTTTGATTTCTAAAAATTTATTACATTTTAAAATAAATCTCTTTATTTCTTTCAAACTATTTAAAATCCAATTTTAAAGAAATTCTTCAATTTTTTAAACAATATTATTCAAAATCCATTTATTAAAATCTTTTTCCCATATTTTGGAATTAATTCAATAAGATTTCAAAAATCAACTTTAATACTTTAATTGTAACGGTCTAGGCTTTTCTACTTTAATTTTCAAAATCCAATTATATTTATTTCTGGTATCCTACGATACCAAAAATATATTCGGCTAAACTATAGCCTTCAACAATTTCAATCATCAATATAATCATACATAGATTATAAATAAATCAACACACAATATTGAAACAAATTTAAATATTTGAGGAATCCAGTTGGATCCCTCCAACCTGTTTCCCTGCATCCACATATATTAGCACAACAATTAAATACCCATTCCACTTCGAGGTGGAATATCGCGGTATATGGGATTATATAATATCATCCGCTATTATGCGGCGCATAAGGTCTCATCTGCTATATAATGCATCTGCTATATAATGCGAGAATCAATCACTCCAAATATATATATATATATATACTACTATCATATATACTATCACATCCAAACAATCAATCAATAACTGAAATTCCAATTATTTTAATTTGAGTGAGAAGATCTCACCTTTAATTTGCAATCCTTTCCAACTCATTTTCATTCCGACTTGTTTCTCCATTTTAGACCTCGCTATCTCCAAACCTACATGCACACAAATCGAAGACATCACGATCTCGATCTCGACCACACGCGAATGCCACCATCGCATGCTCGAAATCACTTCAGCTTGATTCTCCTATAGACATACGAACTGCCGCGGCCCAAGACGAGCGCCATGCCAAATCCAGTCGTGAAGCCCAAATCGCTCCGTCGACCACGTCGCCACCATTCTTTCATCGCGCACGTGAGTTCCCCTTGGCCCTGTAGCTACCAGTTCAACACCGCAGTCTTCGCCCTACCCTTTTCCGATGCCACTCCTCATCGTTGATGCCTCGACGACAACCATTCGCTCGCGCACCCAAAAACTTAGCAAGGTTGAACGCGACGCCTGAGATCTGCACCGATTACCACTACCTTCGACTGCGAACCCCGATAAGGCTTTTTGATTGACCGATCGATCCCCCTCCCCCTACGCGATTCAATTGAATCGCGAACTCGCTTCGGCCATGATTTTGTTTATCCGCGAATTCGATTTCGAACTGGGCAAAGAATGGGAAGAGATGAAGAACGAAGTGATTTTGAGTTCGGCCATTGATCTCCTTATTTTATTTTTATTTTTTTATTTTTATTTTTTTATTTTTTTCTTTCATTTATGATTTCTGAAATGAAGAGTTTCGTTTTTTTTTTCTTTTTAAATTTCTAAATGAACGCGTGTAAAAAGAACAAAGAAGAGAAGCCAAGTGTTCGAAAAAAGAAAACGTGTAGAAAAGCTTGCCACATTATCAAATGTAATTATATTATATAATTAAATTTTAAATTTAAATTTTAAATCGTATCAATTTTGCAACTCAAAATTCCGATCTCCAATCGAGGCGTGCCGCTAGGCGTTTATAATGTTAAACCCCTATTGTGAACGCAATGGAAAAGGTTCCAAGTCCAAATTTGATCGTATGGAAATGATAGCTTTTTGGACCAATAATTATATTAAATTTTCGATATAGATTTCAGCGCGTTTACAAACCGTATGATCACACGACAACTCCGAACGCTACGGAAATTGAAATCCAATAATAATACAATATTACGGATCCAATGGAACTGGTTTCATCGAATTCCGAGACTGTGCCTCGGAAAGCTATTTTTAAATATCGATTTAAACAATATAATTTCAAAACTGAACAAAACACTTTAAATTCCAATTTTTTTTACACTTCTATTATCTTCAGTATTATCAATATAAATTTTCTAAGCTTTTAAATATTTTTAACAAGCTCAAAACTGAAGATTAAATATTTTACTCAACATCCAAAATTAAATTTAATAATTTAATTGCCAATTAAATCCTGATATTTGAATTTCAAGTTAAACTAACTTACAAATATTTAAAATTAATTATATATTTCATTTTCAAATGTTCAGAAATTCCGGGTCATCACATTTTTATCCTTAAAACTATCTAGTTTCATTACTAATTATCTTGTTATAAAATTTTGATATACTAAATTAGATTCAAATTATTCATTTTTTATTTTAAAAATATATTTTAATTAACTAAATATTTATTATTAATCACCCTAAAAACTGGGTTGTTATAGACTCTCCCTTGATAGAATTGCATTCTGCCAATTTCCTTAAGAAGAATCTATAACAAAAGTAATAACTCCATAATTATAAAATACTTTATTTTAATAAATCCATTATCAAATATTAATTTTCAAGATTTCAATGTCATACACAATCTAACTCTAATCAAAATTCAAATTTTCAACAAATAAACTTTGAAATATTTAACAAAAACCTAAAACCTTAAAAACCAATCTTCCACAATATTTCCAATTCATGATTTATTATAAATACGTTTCAATTATGTTTCTTAATTTCAAATAATCTTAATACAAAAATCTTTTAATTACCATGTCGTTCCAAAATTGTCATTATTATATACAATATAAATCCTTTAATCAAATTATAAGATTCAATGTTTCCAAAAATTAAAATGATATATCTTACTAAAATAATCCTTTGATAAATATTTTCTATAATTATATAAACTTTACAATCTTATGAAATATATTTTTAACACCAAAAACTTATTTCATATTATTATATTCATAATTTAATATCCAAAAAACTAAATCTAACTTATGTATAATTTCCAAAATAATCAAATCACAAATATATTCACAACATGTACACACATTACAAATAATCATATATAAAATGGCAGGCAATAATCACATCATCATATATCAAACAATTTCAAAATTTAATATATACATAATTATACCGAACATACCTCATCATTTTGTGCCATAAAACATACATTAGCTTGTTCTCCGTCACTATCGCTATCACTTTCTGAAGATGAAGAATCGGTGTCATCCCATGTTACTTTGAAAGCTTTATTCTTTTTGAATCTTTCAAATTTGTTCTTCTTTTTATCATTGTTAAGTTTTGGGCAATCCTTTTTCATGTGTCCGTATTGATCACATTCATAACACTTAATTTGAGATAGATTTGTTGAGTTGGTCTTTCCTTCTTTTTGAAACTTGGTCATCTTTCTAAATTTCTTGAATCTATTATAGTTTTTGGCAATAAATACTATCTCATCTTCATCTAAATCTAAGTTATCATTCTTTATTGATGGAAATGCTATGTTCTTCTTCTCCGAATTTAATTCTTTACGTGCCTACAAATTAGCTTCATAGGACATCAAATTTCCTATCAACTCTTCAACTTTGAGAGTAGAAAGATCATTAGCTTCTTCAATAGCTAATACCTTTCTTTCCCAATCAGGTGTTAAAGAGTTGAGTATTCGAGAAACTAAATCAAAATCAGTAAACTTAACTCCTAATGCCATAAGATCATGTTGAATAGTTTGAAATCTAGAATACATGTCTACTATAGTTTCATTTTGTTTCATTTTAAATGATGAAAATTGGTTTTGCAAAATTGAAATTGTAGTTTGTTTGACCTTTGTTGTACCTTCATGTGTAATTTGTAAGGTACGCCAAATATCAAATGCAGTTGTACATAACATGACACGTGAAAATTCATTTTTGTCTAGTGAGCAAAGCAAAACATTCATAGCTTTAGCATTATTTGATGCTGAGGTCTTTTGTACATCGGTCCATGTGTTCATAGCAGTAGTTGGAGCTTCATATTTATCTTGAGTGGCTGACCAAATTTCTAAACCATTAGCTTCCATAAAAATTCTCATACGTGTTGACCAATATGAATAATTAGAGCCATTAAAAAGTGGGGGTCGTGCTGTGGATTGTCCTTCTTGAAAAATACTTGCCATATTAGAATGATTAAAAAACGTGTTACTGTTCTTTTAAACAAACCTTGCTCTGATACCAATTGAAAGTCTATATGAGTGGATCGTATAGGATATATATATATATATATATATGCAAGTATAAACAACTAACTATATAATATAACTTGATAAATGATAGTAGCAAAGTAAATGAAAATAATCACACCAGGATTTTATACTGGTTCGGACCTCCCGTCCTACGTCCAGTCCCGAAGCTTCTCTTCGGAATTTCCTTTCAACTAACCCTCACTTGACCCGGAGGAACAGGTTTACAATAGTAGAGTTTCTTTGTCAAGAATGTGTTCTATAACACGGATGTTGACTATTAAGTACAAATGCTTCCAATGTATATATCTATCTAGAGAATATTTGAATGAGGAGTTCTGTATATATGGAAGAGTTAAATACAAGTAGTTGATTTCTTAGAGATCAGGTATAAGTCAGAGTATAAGAGATAAGAGCGTAAGTAAGTAAGGTGAATCTTTCTCTTGAATTCCTGATGCTATTTATAGTGGTGAAGAGTTTCTATGTGTAGTTGCCTCCATTAAAAATCGTTGTATAGTTGCTCCTGTTGGTGATAAAGAGTTGCAGTGAAGAGGAGCGGATGTGTATTTTCGGATGTGACAGTTGGACTTTGAAAATACACAGTCGAGCCTGTAATCAGACGTTTGGAAAGTGACCTCAGACGTCTGGCCTTCATATATTTTTTGTGTCTGGTATCATTTCAGACGTCTGGTCTTCACTTCTGTTTTATGTCTGGATGTCTTTCAAACGTCTGAGTTCAGGATCAGACGTCTGTTTTCTTCTGAGTTTGTGAACCAGAGAACTTAACCAGACGTCTGGTCATTACACTCAGACGTCTGAATTAGTGCATGTTGCTTTTCTTGTGCCTGTATCATTCCTTTTCCGATTCTCTCGACTTGTAGCCTCTTGATACTTCTTTCGAGTCTTGTTCTCGTCTCTTTGGTGATGTTACTATATCAACTTCTTGTAAAAGTAGATATATATGTACATTTGTTTTCCATTGTATAGTTGTGATCATCGAAACCAAGGAATTGATTTCCTAACAATCTCCCTCTTTTTGATGATGACAACTATTCAATGTACTTATATATATTCTAAATCTCCCCCTGAATATGTGCTTAGTTTTGTTTTAAGTTTATTTCTATATTTCTCCCCCTTTGACATTATCAAAAAGAATATAAAAGTTCAAGCCATAAAAAAGAAATTTGCATTAATAACACGAAGGAGTTACATTCATAGATTTTAACAGAAAGACAACAAAACCTAAATTCTAGAGTTGCTTAGGAGAAGCTTGTTTGGGATCATCTTCCTTTGGATCTATTTTGTCAGAAGTGCTAGCCTTTGAAGGAGAAGTCAAAGCTTCTTTGGAAGGTTCATCATCAAATAGTTTGGAATGTTTTGCAGGAGGAGAAGGCACAGGAGTTGTCCAATCTTCTGAGGGTGGAGATGGACCACGTACTTTTTGAAGTACCTCCTTGAGAACTGATAAAACAGTCGAAAGAGATTCTTCGACTGTGGCTAGTCTTGTAGCAAAAGACATCTCGAAGCTGTCGATTCGTTTTGCTAGAATTTTTTAATTCTGAGACAAGATTTGTTGATTTCGAAGCGTTAGATCGCGAATGCTTTCATTTTGATTTGTTTCTGTTCGAGTTTCCAAAATGTCATCTTGTCCCGGATAGTCAAATGAAGCGGGAGGTGGGGGAGTGATTTCCCGATTTTGTTCTTCTTCTTGAGATGGACCAATATGGGTTTGAGGAGGAGGCTCAACCCTTCTAGATTGTTGATGGTGTGTCTAATCTTCGAAGGACATGAATTCCGGTGGAATTTCGGGTAAGTGCATCAAGGAGAAGAATTTGGTGGAGGCATACTTAGGTGAAATTTCTTCGAAGGTTGATAGATAAGACGGAATATTGTTTGCACGAAGAAGTTTCATAATATAAGTTGGGTAAATGATCGATGGCCGCGATCGATTCCAAAATTGCTTGAGTTCATCGAATATGAATTTGGCCCAATTAACCCGAGTTCCGCTAAAAAGGGCATAGAGAGCTTTGTGTTCCAATTCGGTGATTTGTTCGTGACTACCCATGCGTGGAACAATTGTATTTATTATCATTCTTGTCAAGAGTCGAGCTTTTGGACGTAAGTATTTTGAAGAAAACTTTGGCATTACATCCTCCCACATTTGATGAGTAATGTTATTTTGTGGTTTGAAACGCATATCAGGGATATTGTGTAAATCTTCCCCATTGTCAGAGCATCCCAAGGCTCTACCTATTAATCCTGGAGTCAGTCGAATAGTATTTCCGTAGATACTAGACCAGAGCAAGTCGTCTTCATTTTCAGGATTCCATACCGAAGTACTATCTAAATTTGCGTAAAATAGAAATATAGCTAACTGGTCTATTTGAAAATCATTGGTAGTAAAAGAAATTAGAGTGTCTAAACTCGCATTTTCACATAGTTCTTCTAGATCATACATAGGAAATTTAAGAAGATTGTAGAATGGACCTATGTGGATCTTCTTCTTTTGAATTTCTTCATATCTTTTGATGGAATGTGGTGCTCTATTCATCCATCATTCAATCTGGTCATCGGAACAAACCTGAGGGTTAGAAGAGGAAGTAGGATGATCTTGTTTCCTTTTGTATACTTTTGGATTCTTTGTTCTAGGAGGCATTGTGGAATTTGATTATTGTTTTATACTTCGATTTTTTTGTGTTGCAGAGAACGTAGAGAAAAAATTGATTGATAAGTTTATGATTGGGATAAAAAAATCGAACGGTATATGGCTAATTTTTATAGTCGATTGAAATTCAGACGTCTGAAATTGAGATCAGACGTCTGGTTTGACCTAATTTTAGTACAGTAGGTAAATTCAGACGTCTGTTAATTTGGGGTAGACGTTTGGTTTGATAAATTTTTGAAAAACATTGGGACAGAGAGATTTTTCAGACGTTTGAAACTAAACACAGACGTCTGTTTTGGTTTGAATATGAAACAAATTTCGAAGGCAGACGTCTGGATATTATTTCAGACGTCTGAAATATTCTGAATGTAAGTTGAAGAAAGCAAAGCTTTATTTCAGACGTCTAAGGGGTATATCAGACGTCTGACATATGCACATTGCTTAAAACTGCGACATATATCAGTGGATCAGACGTCTGAAGACCATAGTCAGACGTCTGAAAGGAGCAGTTTTGCTAAAAATAGTCTAAAATTGATGGTTACATTTATTTATCAAATGTTGATAATAGAGATTTTTATTATTGGAAAATATAATAACATATAAATACATACAATAATTAATTTGATTTATTTATTTAGAAGGCGACGGAGTTTTAGGATTTCCTGAGTCGTTATCCTTCCATGGTTTAAGTGGAGACCATATATTCCTACGTTCGTGGGTCCGTGGGGAGCCAGAATATCGGCTTGGGGAAGGATCTGAAGGAGTGCGATACAAAGAAGATGGATCTAATGAACTACAAGGTTTTGGTAGCGGTTCATGTACATCTTTCTTTCGTGACGAGCAAAACTTCATCGCCACTTGTTCTAGAAAACTTAGCCTTCGTGCCGTAACTTTTTGTTCGAAATAAAGCTCTCGTTGAAGATCCATCTGTTGTTTTTGGTAATGATGAATTTCATCAATTTTCTCCTTTGTATTAGGAGAAATAAACAAGGATCTTTTAGTTTTCTTATTCTCTGGAGTAAAACCCGTATAATACGAGGACCACCTATTTGTTGGTTCTTGCTTCGGTGTAGGTGTCAGAAGGCATTGTGGTGTGTCTACTGAGCTGTCCGTCGATGGTGTGGAGACGGAGATAGATATATAGGAACTCCCAGAAGACATTGTTTTTCAAAATTTTAAGAATTTGATATTTTGTATATAGTTGTGATGTAAATATGTGTATATATATATGATGAAAACGTTATTTATAGAACAACTAATTTTCTAAAATTTTAATGGTTTAGAAATTCATGAATTTGTGGTAATGAAGAGGTGAACTAAATTTAGTCTTCAATTCAATTTTAGTTAAGATCTTGAAGTGAACAAATTCCCAAACTTCGTCTAAGTTTAATGAAAGTTTGTTCGTTTAATGGTTTTGTAAATATGTCGGCTACTTGATTTTCGGTACTTACGTATTCTAAAGAAATAGTTCCTTTTTCAACATTGTCTCGCAAAAAATGATGTCGTATATCTATATGTTTGGTTCGTGAGTGATTAACAGGATTTTTAGATAAGTTTATAGTGCTTGTGTTATCACAATATATTGGAGATTTTTTGATAATTTTACCAAAGTCTAGTGTTTGTTGCATGTATATTACTTGCGCACATGCTAGAGCTGCGGAGATGTATTCGGCTTCGCAAGTAGATAAAGAAACACAATTTTGCTTTTTGCTAAACCATGAAACTAAAGATTGTCCGATAAAATGACATGTTCCACTAGTACTTTTACGGTCTGTTCTACAACTACCAAAATCCGCATCGCTATATGAGAAAAGTTCAAAAGATGATCCTTTAGGATAAAACAAACCATAATCTTTAGTACTAGATAAATAACGTAAAATGCGCTTAACAGCTCGTAGATGAGATTCTTTTGGTTTTGCTTGAAATCGAGCGCAAAGACATACACTCATCATAATATCTAGGCCTGTCAATGGTACGGGTTTCGGCCCGAGCCTGGTCCGAGCCCGCCCTATTTATACGGGTATGGGTTTTGCCTTTTACTACCCAAGCCCGACTCAGGCCTGATCCGGGTCGGGTATGGTTTTATCAAAACCCGGCCCGGTTAGAGCCCGACCCGACTATTAGTTTTTCGTCGTATCAAAACATGAGTGTGTATGTTATTTATTTACCATTTTGGTTGTTTAAATGTAAGATGTTTTTGCATACTTTTGTTATGAGCTTGACTACATCACCGTCCAATTTATATGTTAACATTGTTTGTATACAAGTTTTACCAAAGTTGCAGTTTTAAAATATGGTTTTAACATAAATATTCTGAGTTAGGTATACAGTTATTACCCAGCGGGCTTAAAAAGCCCGACGGGCCGGGCTTGGATATTGGGTTGAAATACCCTGTGGGTTCGGGCCGGGCTCGGGTTTTAATTATTGTAATTGGACTCGGGTCCGGGTTTTATAATACCCGGACCGAACCCTACCCATTGACAGGCCTAAACATATTTGATCGACTAGCCGTTAAATATAGTAAAGAACCAATCATGCTTCGATATAACTTTTCATCAAAATCTTTTCCATTTTCATCTTTTTCTAAGTGAATAGTGGTACTCATTGGTGTTGGTTTGCTTGAAGTTTTATCCATTTTAAATCGATGTAATAAATCTTTACAATATTTTTCTTGATGAATAAAAATTCCATTTTCGAGTTGTTTTATTTGTAATCCTAAGAAGAAATTTAATTCTCCCATGTGTGACATTTCAAATTCATTTTTCATAATATTTGAAAAATTATTACATAGCTTTTCGTTGGTTGAACCAAAGATGATATCATCAACATAAATTTGTACAACCAAAATATTGTTATTTTCTCTTTTAATAAATAAAGTTGTATCTATTTTTCCTATATGGAAACCGGATGTTATTAAGTGATTTTTAAGACGTTCGTACCATGCACGAGGTGCTTGTTTTAATCCATATAGTGCTTTATGTAATTTAAAAACATGATCGGGATATTTTTCATGAACAAAAAGTGGTGGTTGTTCGATGTATACATTTTCTTTAATAAAACCATTCAAAAAGGCACTTTTTACATCCATTTGAAATAGTTTGAAATTGTTATGAGTTGCAAAGGAGAGTAAAGTACGAATGGCTTCTAATCTTGCTACCGGAGCAAAAGTTTCATCGTAATCTATGCCTTCTTCTTGACTGTAGCCCTGAGCAACTAATCGTGCTTTATTTCTAACAATATTTCCATTTTCGTCCGCCTTGTTTTTAAATACCCATTTTGTTCCTATTACCGATTGATCTTCAGGTCTTGGTACTAATTCCCATACGTTATTACGTTCAAATTGATGTAATTCTTCTTGCATAGCTATTAACCAAAAATTATCATTTGAGGATTCTTTATAATTCTTTGGTTCAAGGTTTGATACAAACGCTATATGACTTATTTGATTGAGTTGATTTCTAGTAACTCTTGAATTAAGATCTCCAATAATATTATCTATTGGATGATTCTTAAGAATTCTAGGAGATGATACAAGAGTGTTATTTTGTATATTGGCTTCATTATTAATAGAATTTGTTGAATTTGTTAGTGGAATAGTCTCTTCTTCATCATTAGTCTGATGTTTGAAAGGATTTTCGTCAAATGAGACATGTAAGCTCTCTTCTGTAGTATTATTCCTTTTATTAAAAATTCTATATGCCTTGCTACGATCTGAATACCCAACAAAGATACCCTCATCGGCTTTTGGATCAAATTTTCCTAATTTATCTTTTGTATTTAATATAAAACATTTTGAGCCAAAAGTTTTAAAGTATGACACTTTAGGTTTTTTACCAAAAAATATTTCAAAACAAGTTTGTTTAGTCATTGGGCGAATAGTTACTCGATTTAATACATAACAAGATGTAGCAATAGCTTCGGCCCAAAAGTGTTTTGGTAATCCGCTACTATATAATAATGTTCGTGCGTATTCTTGTAATGTACGATTTTTTCTTTCTACGACACCATTTTGTTGGGGTGTACGAGGAAAAGAAAAATTATGAGTTATTCCTTTTTTATTGCAAAAATTTGAAAAAAGATCATTTTCGAATTCTCCTCCGTGATCACTTCTAATATTTTTAATTTTCAAATTCATTTGAGTTTTAATTCGTTTCACAAATATTTTAAACATACCAAAAGTATCGCATTTATGTTTTAGAAATAAAGTCCATGTATATCTCGAAAAATCATCGACTATTACAAAAAAATATTTGTTGTGATTAATAGATCTTATTTGTGTTGGACCAAATAAATCTAAATGTAATAATTCTAATGGTTGTTTTGTAGAAATATTATTTTAGATTTAAATGAGCTTTTCTTTAGTTTACCAATTTGACAATCATCACATAAATTTTCTACTTTGTAACTTATTTTAGGTAACCCTCTTACTAACTCATATTTGGCTAACTTATTAATATTTTTAAAATTAATATGACAAAATCGTTTATGCCATAACCATGGATCATCATGTTTGGCGGTTAAGCATAAGTTTGAATTTTTATTAATATTCATGTTTAATACATAAATATTTTTGTTTCTAAAACCTTCAAAAATGAGTTGTTTGTTATTATCTAAAATATTACATCTATCTTTTTCAAAATTTATTTAAAAACCTTTATCACATAATTGACTAATGCTTAACAAGTTGTGTTTTAAATTTTCTACTAATAAAACATTTGTAATAATAGGAGAGTTAGATATACCAGAGTTGATGACTTCTCCAATGCCTATGACAAATCCCTTTGAGTTGTCTCCAAATGTTACCGTTCCACCATCGATGTATGTTATATTCGATAATATTTTTGAATTTCCGGTCATATGTTTGGAGCAACCGCTATCTAGTATCCATTTCTCCTGCAAGATAAAAAATGTTTTAATTGGTACCCATATATTTTATTAGGGTCCTAATTGTTAGAAGAAGGTAGCCACACCCAAGATGGTTTGGTACCTTTATAAATATAATTTTTATTATAGACTACATTTTCTAAGTAATTACTAATATGCTTTTGTCTAATCAAATAATTATTTGTTTTAGGAACCCAAATTTTCATATTTTTGGTATTCAATTTTTGTTTAGATAAACTTCTAGTTTTTATATAACTACTATTTTTAGTATTATTTTCTTTTTGTTTAGAACATTTTTTAAATCCTATTCCATTTCTATTACCTAATGGTTTTGATGTTTTGATAAGATTTTCCAAATCTTGTTTTCCTTTGTTGAATTTTGACACATTATTGGTAATTTTATCTAATTTTTCTTTTAATTCTATATTTTCTGTTTTCAATAATTCAATACTATTTTTAAAATCAACTTTTAGCAAATTTTCTTTTTCTAGAGTAATGTTCTCACTTTCTATCACATTATTTCTTAATTTTTCTTGAGATATTTCAAGTTCTTCTTCTAAAATAATTTTTTCATCTTTCAACATTCCTACTTCAAGTTCTAATCTATTTATTTTTACTATATATTCTTTGTTCAATTTTTTAATTTGTCTAAATTTATCATCTAATTCCATGCTAAGTTCAAATAATTCTTCATAGCTAAGTTCCGAACATACCTCATCATTTTGTGCCATAAAAAATACATTAGCTTGTTCTCCGTCACTATCGCTATCACTTTCTGAAGATGAAGAATAGGTGTCATCCCATGTTACTTTGAAAGCTTTCTTCTTTTTGAATTTTTCAAATTTGTTCTTCTTTTTATCATTGTTAAGTTTTGGGCAATCCTTTTTCATGTGTCCGTATTGATCACATTCATAACACTTAATTTGAGATAGATTTGTTGAGTTGGTCTTTCCTTCTTTTTGAAACTTGGTCATCTTTCTAAATTTCTTGAATCTATTATAGTTTTTGGCAATAAATACTATCTCATCTTCATCTAAATCTAAGTCATCATTCTTTATTGATGGAAATGCTATGTTCTTCTTCTCCGAATTTAATTCTTTACGTGCCTGCAAATTAGCTTCATAGGACATCAAATTTCCTATCAACTCTTCAACTTTGAGAGTAGAAAGATCATTAGCTTCTTCAATAGCTAATACCTTTCTTTCCCAATCAGGTGTTAAAGAGTTGAGTATTCGAGAAACTAAATCAAAATCAGTAAACTTAACTCCTAATGCCATAAGATCATGTTGAATAGTTTGAAATCTAGAATACATGTCTATTATAGTTTCATTTTGTTTCATTTTAAATGATGAAAATTGGTTCTGCAAAATTGAAATTTTAGTTTGTTTGACCTTTGTTGTACCTTCATGTGTAATTTGTAAGGTACGCCAAATATCAAATGCAGTTGTACATAACATGACACGTGAAAATTCATTTTTGTCTAGTGAGCAAAACAAAACATTCATAGCTTTAGCATTATTTGATGCTGAGGTCTTTTGTACATCGGTCCATGTGTTCATAGCAGTAGTTGGAGCTTCATATTTATCTTGAGTGGCTGACCAAATTTCTAAACCATTAGCTTCCATAAAAATTCTCATACGTGTTGACCAATATGAATAATTAGAGCCATTAAAAAGTGGGGATCGTGCTGTGGATTGTCCTTCTTGAAAAATACTTGCCATATTAGAATGATTAAAAAACGTGTTACTGTTCTTTTAAACAAACCTTGCTCTGATACCAATTGAAAGTCTATATGAGTGGATCGTATAGGATATATATATATATATATATATATATATATATGCAAGTATAAACAGCTAACTATATAATATAACTTGATAAATGATAGTAGCAAAGTAAATGAAAATAATCACACCAGGATTTTATACTGGTTCGGACCTCCCGTCCTACGTCCAATCCCGAAGCTCCTCTTTGGAATTTCCTTTCAACTAACCCTCACTTGACCCGGAGAAACAGGTTTACAATAGCAGAGTTTCTTTGTCAAGAATGTGTTCTATAACACGGATGTTGACTATTGAGTACAAATGCTTCCAATGTATATATCTATCTACAGAATATTTGAATGAGGAGTTCTGTATATATGGAAGAGTTAAATACATGTAGTTGATTGCTTAGAGATCAGGTATAAGTCAGAGTATAAGAGATAAGAGCGTAAGTAAGTAAAGTGAATCTTTCTCTTGAATTCCTGATGCTATTTATAGTGGTGAAGAGTTTCTATATGTAGTTGCCTCCATTAACAATCGTTGTATAGTTGCTCCTGTTGGTGATGAAGAGTTGCAGTGAAGAGGAGCGGATGTGTATTTTCGGATGTGACAGTTGGACTTTGAAAATACACAGTCGAGCCTGTAATCAGACGTCTGGAAAGTGACCTCAGACGTCTGGCCTTCATATATTTTTTGTGTCTGGTATCATTTCAGACGTCTGTGTTTATTATCCAGACGTCTGGTCTTCACTTCTGTTTTATGTCTGGATGTCTTTCAAACGTCTGAGTTCAGGATCAGACGTCTGTTTTCTTCTGAGTTTGTGAACCAGAGAACTTAACCAGATGTCTGGTCATTGCACTCAGACGTCTGAATTAGTGCATGTTGCTTTTCTTGTGCCTGTATCATTCCTTTTCCGATTCTCTCGACTTGTAGCTTCTTGATACTTCTTTTGAGTCTTGTTCTTGTCTCTTTGGTGATGTTACTATATCAACTTCCTGTAAAAGTAGATATATATGTACATTTGTTTTCCATTGTATAGTTGTGATCATCGAAACCAAGGAATTGATTTCCTAACAGATGTAATATTTGCTTTGAAGGTGTGGAGACACTATCTTTTGATAGAACGATTTGAGTTGTATATAGATCACAAGTCGCTAAGATACTTAATCCCTTAGAAGGATTTGAACATGAGACATCAAAGAAGGTTGGAGTTTTTAGCTGCTTATGATTTTGGAATTGAGTACACACCAGGAAAAGGAAATAAAGTAGCAGATGCACTTAGTAGAAAACACCAAAATGTCATGTTAGCAATGGTAGATGAATGGAAAGACTTAGAGGCATTGACCACATGCAGTGTGCAACTAAGATTTATGTCTAGTTCTAGTTAAGAGACTGCCATGTTTTCATGTTTGAAAGTTCGACCAGTAATGATCGAAAGGATTGCTTTGAGGTAAGGAAATGATCCATTACTAGCTGAATGGATTAGAAGGTTAGAAAGTGGAACTGAGATCGATGATTTAAAAGATTTTAGTTTTGACCAGAATGGATGGTTGGGGAAGAACGGACAACTATGGTTTTCGGATGTTGGAGACATCAAGAAAGAAGTTCTCAAAGAATGTCATCGATAAAAGTTCACAATTCATCCTGGAGGATCTAAGATGTATCAAGACATAAAAAGTAGTTTCTTCTGAAAAAGTACGAAAAGGGATATAGGCTTATGGGTAAGGCAGTGTTTGAATTGTCAACAAGTAAAAGCCAAACATCAGAAGCCAAGTGGATTGCTTCAGCCTTGGGATATACTAGTATGGATATGGGATTAAATATCCATGGATTTCATGGACGGGTTGCCAAGATTGAATAGAGGAAATGAAAGCATTTGGGTTATAGTGGATAGACTAATTAAGTGGCCCACTTTATAGCCGTTAAGCCGACAAGGACGGCACCTTTTTTAGCTAAGTTATTCATGAAGAAAATAGTTAGACCGCATGGAGTTCCTAGTAGTATAGCCAGTGACAGAGATTCTTTATTTACTAGTGAATTCTAGAAGCGTCTACAAGAAATTTTAGATACCAAGCTCAAGATGAGTACTGCTTATCATCCACTGATCGATTGGCAGACGAAAAGAGTTAACAAAGTCATAGAAGATTTGTTAAGAGTTTGTGTGCTATATTTTGGAGGATTATGAAAAGACCATCTATTATATTTTGGGTCCTGTATCGGCTTTCTTTTGTGAAAGTGGTTAGTAAGAAGTTAACAGGATGGAAGAAGTTACAGTATCATTAAAAAACATAGATGAGTAAACTGATGTTTAGGGCTGCATATCGGATAGGATAGTCCGTTGTCCGCCTCGGTCTGAGATTGTAAAGCGTCTAATATGTGTCCGTACGATTCTTATTTAGGACAAGAATTAGGACAAGAAAAAATATACAAAAATATGTCCATTCAAAAATGTTCGATGTTTTTCTATTGTCCAAACATTGTCCATATGTTGTCTGACTCGTACGAACAATGTTCGAACTTAAAGCTTGTTCGGTCCGTGTCCGTCCGAATTAGGACTGGGACACACCTCCATCCGGTCTGGTCCTACCATTTTACACTCCTGCTATTATTCAACTTTTATGTTTAAGTAAGAGTCATGTTTTTATATCTAAACAATAGATGGATATAATATAATGATTTCGGTGCTCTTGATTCCCTTTATAATTTCAACTGGTACAATGTTACTCTTGCAGTGTGACTGGACAATATCCAATTTTGTGTTCACTTTTAAATTTAGGTGGGCCCTCCTGCTTGCAAATAACCAATGAAAGGAGAAATTGTCTGGACCATAATAGTCTGACCGTGGGCACAAAATCTGTTCTACGAGATTAAAACCATAAAATAACGAATAGTGATGGTTGCTTTTCAAAATATACTGCAAATGTAAAGAAAATAGTGGCATCATATTTTCTAGATTATGATTTAATCAACTAATATTGTAGAAAATTTGTATACACAATTATAAAAAAATTGTATTCGTACGTTTACCTTCAAGACTTAAATTAACAAGAAAGCCAAAATAGACTACATATTAAATCATTAGACCATAAATATCAACAAATCTAGTTTAGAAACAACAAACAAAAATCTTATTCTTATTTACCTTATATGTTTATTATTGTTTTTAAGTCATAGTTTGTAGAATGCACATAAGGTTTTTAGTTTCCAGTTCTAAATTACATAGCGGTGAAAAAATCGTATTAACTTGTTTTTTTTACTCTCATGCATGTTTTGTAATTATTTATACAAATTGTAATTTCCTGAAGTTGGTGATATGAATAATCTAGACAAATAAGTAAATGTAAAATTTTGATAGTTCAAAGGATGACCAATGCATCCAGACTCTAGTTAACATGATAATACCCAGTTTCAATTTTTATGCATGGATATATTTGTATGATTTTGTAATAAGAGGAAGCCACTTGCTATATTTTAACATTTCATTCGTATAATTATAATTAATAATAACTGTAAGTTATGTTATTTTTTGTAGTTGAAGCAAATTTATGTTCTATTATATTCCTATCCATTAAAATATCATTATGGAAGTTAGTGGGAATAGGAAATTACATTCCAATAAATTGCATAAATTTAATAATAATTGGTCAGAAGTTACGCTCAGGGCCGGTTATTGGGCTAGGCCAAGTATGCCACCGAATAGGGCAACCTCCTATCATGGGCAACATAATGCCAGAAGAAAAACCCTAAACACAAGTCATGACTTGATCTTCAGTCAAATCGCATGACATGGCCGACGATGACACTATATAGTAGTAGCTCCATGCTTTGCGCCTATGGGCTAGTGGAATCCACATTCTACCTCCTCTCCTATGCTAATTACGAATATCTCTCTGTTGATGGAAGCCAGAAGCTGATAAAATTGAGATGGTATTCACTTTTATTTCTATTTTATTAGATTAATGATATTGATAAATTATATGCACCGTCATCCTACCATTATTGATAAACTGAAAGGTAATGATATTGGTAAATTGGAAAGGCAATTATATAGATTATACATTGAGTTATTATTGAATGACGATAATGGGTGTAATGGTATTTATTAGTTTGAGAATTAATAATGTAATTATTGCACTAAAACTATTAGGATGATGTTGAACAACTTTAAACAATAATATTGCAAAGTTGTAATTTTCAAGAAAAATATATATTATAAACATTATAAAGTTTTAATTTGTTAGAAAAATAATATTTCTTGATTATTTTTCTCAATTCAATGTTTAAAATTTTAATTATGATTAAGTGTATCAAAATTAATTACTCTTGTAATTTTTAAAACTATAACTTGATGCGAGTGGATTTTTAGATGTGTGGTTTGCATATTAAATTTTATCGAGTATACCGCTTACATTTGCTCGATCGAAAAAAACTTTCCTAAGTTGAAGTTGATAAAACCTTATCTTTGAATTACCATGTCGTTGGAAAGATTAAGTGGGCCGACGAAGATTTCAGCTAAAATTGATATTTGGATAGTTTAAAATATGGAGACATAACTGAAGATTTTGCTTCAGAAAATTCACGAAGAAGTTTTTGTTTAATGGATTGATATGTTAACGTCAATAAAATATGTATGTGAAGTTAAAGAGATATTATTTTGAGAGGATTTTGCTATGTATGTGAAGTTAAGCATTGTTAAAACATGTATTTCGGATGAATTTTGTTTTTAATGAAAATATTTGCAATTTTAAAATATCATTTTTTATTTTTATTTCTATGTAAAGGCAACAAAAATTGTGTTTGTCTAGGGCGGTTGGTAGTATAACAACCCTGTTATCGAAGTCATGATATTATACAAATTTAAAAAAATGTTTGTATTCTATTTTTAAAACCAGTAAATCAACGAAGATAAATAAATTTATTTTATATCAATATAATGGATAATTAAATAAAGTGAACAATATTGGATTAGATGAAATTATGCGGTTGTCGAAATACATATATTTTTCGTAAAATGAAGTGTAAATAAATTTAGATTAGATTAAAATCTATTTATAAATACTTTAAAAACAAAAGATAGAATAAAAATAAATAAGGAAAAATTGAGTTATTTCATCTTTAAAGGACTAGAATGAAAAAATAGAAATTATTCTTGAAAGAAAAATCAAGAGCCCAAGCCCAAATTCAAATCCATGTCCTTAATAAAAACTAAACTTGATTCCTTTTACCTGTCCCATATCCCTAATTGTTGTACCCATGTTCCTCTTTTGCTAAATTCTCAAAATCGAATACGAAAAAATAAAACGACAACGATGGTTGGTCGCGAAGGCATGTCGACATCAAGAGAACGCTACGAAGGGGGATGATTGTGGTGGTTGGCGGTAAGGGTGGCGCATGCGTTTGAGAGTGGATGGATGATGGTAATGGTGATCCACATTCTTTGGCAACCATGATAAAGGGCTTGGATTTGGCAACGAGCGGCCGCTGATGTTGGGCCCGAGGTTAATGTGAGCTTCAAGGCAACATGCAATGATTGCAACTTCAGACATAGAGGCACGTGACCACGTAAAGAGGAGCTCGAGGGAACTTGCCAAGCAATGGCATATATTGTGGTGGTGACAGCGGTCGGAGGAGAAAGAAGACACATTATTCCCTAGGGTGGTCGCTAGCAGCGACAACATAGCGTTACTTTTCAAGCGGCGGATAGCGATGGACGAAGGCAGTTTGGGTAGGAGCATACTGAAGCTATTAGGGATGTTCTGATCAACAATGGTTAAGGTGACTCATTAAACTCACAAACCAATCTCTACATTATAAGTTGTTTACCGCATGTTCTTTGTTGATTGAATTTTGATGAATATCGATAGTGAACGGATGAATTGATTGAAATATGATTTCATGTTGCTACTTATCTAATTCATTGCATGATATAGATTAGATTTGTTTGTTTGGTGTGTTATATCGACTGTATGTGGATTGAAGGAGACAAATTTGCAAACGGAACTCTGTTCGTTTGCAAATTCAATTCTTCTAACTTATATAGAAGTACATACATGGATTGTTTAATCGGAGTTGCCTGAAAGCAACTCAGATTGCCGAATAATTTCATATTATGGAATTAAATTCTATAGAGCGATATTGGATCTGGAAGTTGCATTTTCATGGGTTTATTGTTTGAATTGTTCAAAAAGAATTTCAAAAATGATATTTTATCTATTTTGATATTTATTGGAATTTAGTTTATAAAATATAATTAAGTTATATTATATTCTTAACTTATTTCTTATTTCAAAATTTCCATTCAAAGCTTTTAAAGATGAGTAATATTCATTAATAAAACCTTTTTAAGTTTACTATTATAAGTATGTTATAATTTTGGAAATGTTTTAGAGGCAAAATATAAGATATGGTATTATTTTATAAAAGCGGTTTTGAAAGTAATAATTTCATTCAAGCGATTCTAGTAATAAAAGTTGTTTAAATGATTTTAAAAGAGTTCAAAAGCTTTCGAATATAGAGTTCTTTCAAGAAATAAGTGCAAGGTTTGAATATGATTTGTGGAAGATTTATTAATATTTGTAAGGAATGTTGTTTGAAATTATACATACATGCATGCATGCATGCATACATACATGCACTTTCAAATCTTGTACAAGAAGTATGTTGAAAGAAATATTGATTTAGCTTTTGGAAAATTCCGTACTCATACTTTAAAATAAATTGCTCGTTTCTAGAAATAAATTTGGTTTTAAAATTCTTTTATTTTATTTTGGAAATTGAGTTTGTGATTTGTTGGAATTTCCTTTCTATGAGATAAGGAATATTAATAAAAAGATTATAATTATTGAGAGGGATGGGACATTCTCTAAATCTATTTCGCTTATTTTTGTAACTTGTTAAATAGAGAAATGAGTGTAATTTACTAATTTTTAGTAAACATTCAAATAACGCCGGATAGTATGGGATATGCGAATAATATTTGTTCGCTACTATCGGGAAGTATTTAGCACTTTCCGAGTGGTATTATTTTAGGGTTCGATCCATTCATTACAGGAATCGGTAGATCCCTAGAATTTATATCACTCATGTGTTCACCAATATGAAAATCGGTATTTGTTATTTTGAGAGGTGTTAGCGACCTGATCAAACTGCAAGTGAGATGTTAGCTATCTGACCCAACTACTTGAGAGGTGTTAGCGACCTGACCCAACTGCTAGAGAGGTGTTAGCGACCTGGTCAAACTGCAAGAGAGGTGTTGGCGACCTAGTCAAATTGCAAGAGAGGTGTTGGCGACTAGTCAAACTACAAGAGAGGTGTTGGCGACCTAGTCCAATTGCAAAAGAGGTGTCATAACCTATTTGGTTCCGAGGTTATGATCATTTATTAGTGTAATTGGGTATTCATTCCCACGTATCCTACATAGTGTATGTGTTCGGGTATGAATTTATCTTGTGCTTCGAAAATTTTGATAATTTATCACCATATTTGATATGATAGTCCATGAGAGACTTGATGTGATTATATGGCATGGTGACTTGTAGCTTTTTGTTCGGGTATGAATCCCTTTACTTGTATTTATATGCCTTGTGTGGTTTATATTCAGCATATATTGTCATCTGAGATGATTGCCATTAATTGGTATGATATGATTTTCCTAACATGGTGAATATTTATGATATACCTATTTGATGAGATCTTTTGTTTACAATATAGTGTTTACTATATCATATTGTTTTATGCATGTATATTATGTGATCTCACCTAGCTTTATATAGAGTTAGTATGGCCTGTTTATTCTATAATACTAAGGTTGGGCCTAGACTTTTCAAGTAACAGGGTACTTTGGACTTGTGCTAGCTTGAAGATGGTGGTTTATATTATATTTTGTGTTAAGATACGTGTATTAGTTGATTCTGTTTCTATTGAGATTTAGACTCATTGTAAATGTATAATTGAGTTGGAGCCATTATACTTGATGTATCTTTATGTGGGCCTAGATATCTATTTTGTAGACTTACTATTATGTTATGATACATGACTTTCCGCTGTGATCTATGATGGTATCTCTGATATTGTTATATTATGTATTATTTTGATTATATTGATCCTTCGTGTTTATTGCTTTATACCGATACCGTACATGTCGTGTGTTGTGGATGTGGACTTCTTATGGTATATGATTTCGTGTCGGTGTTAGTCCAAAGAATATTCACGATAGGTCGCTCATATCCAGCCTTATTCTCCATATTATCAGACAGTATTACTTCGTAATATCCTTTATTAACATGGGTATAAAAGACGGGGTGTTATAGCTTGGTATCAGAGCAGGTCAGAATAATGTAGAGGATGATTTTTCATAGATCTCGACTTGGTGAGGCTTAGATCCCCTCTCCCTTGGGGTGTGTGGTAGTCACCCTATAATAAGGAGATAGTAAGAGTATTCGATGATTGCTGGGGTAATCATCTGGTGACATTTATTATTTTCGTATTATCTATTATCTTTACTCATACCTCTTCTGTGTATTTGTCCTTGTGTAGAATGTAAGTTGTGATGAAGCGAGTGCAATAATCCGCCTTTCTTACTTCAAAGAATGAGTCATTGGGGTAAAGAAAAGAAAGATAAGAAGAAATTAAACAACACGTAATCTCACAATGCAACGGAATGATATACAATAATCAACATAAAATCATACGAGTCATTACCAAAATAATATTATATCAAAGTCATACAGTACAAATTCCAAACCGGGACAGTTATAACTATCTATCCTAACCTAACTGATACAAAGTTCATACATACATACACAACGAAATAACATAATAGCTAGCTATCGGTGAAGCCACCTGCTCCAAGCTCCTCCAAAATGCATCCGTAAGAAACTGGATCACTTGGCTACTCATATAAATTTGAGTACCCAAGAGTTTTAGGGAAAGAAAAAAAACTCTGGGTAAGATATGGGTCTGGTGTGAATAAAGCATAAGTTTTTAACTTTATAAAAAAACTTCAAACTAAAAGAATCTCGTAAGACCACGTCGCACATAAACATAAACGGGTTTTTCCTTACGATAACCAAAACATTTCTATATAAAATCATTTGATATTATCATAATGCCTAAGTTTAAAATTAATATTTAATATAGCCGAAATGCTTGGATCTCACATTTCAGTAGTTGGGCACAGCTAAGTCCGTTAAGACACTATTGGAAAATAGATTCCAACAATGACAAGGCACTGGGGTACTACCTACCACAGTGTATCTCTAGATAAAATACCTAATAGCCTTACATGGACTCTCTACGAGTCCAGATCGGCCCTACCCCTTGTTGGATAGCGCCGAATATGTCATCGCCCTGGTTGGGATCATCAACCTAAATTGGCCCCGAGCATACATAATCTATAATATCGATCTAGATTGGGTGATAACCATACCATATGGTAGATAACCACATAGCCTTGAAGCATATCCCTTGATTTTAGTCATTCCCCGGTGTGAGGCTTGAGGTTACGATTACCTTTCCTTTAAGCAAGCCATCTTGGAATGCTAACACTCCTCTCTAGGCGACCAATGCAATGCTAGCATTCATCCATACAAATTATTACGGGATCGAATAATCATTCAACATTTACTATATTTTATTTTGTAATCACCCTCAAGATGAATAGTACATTTCTATAGCATACTTTCTAACAATCCATCGCGAGCGTTATTAGTCTGGAGTGGTTCGGATAAATTATATTTATCTGAAACTGGGGTCTTCAAACTAAGCGATAAAATATGGCTAACTCAATTCCAGTTTTTTGGAAGTATGTAACCAATATTCGAGTCCTCACCGGGGAACTCTAATATACACAACATATTTCCTGAGTTAAAACAGGTCAAGTTATAAATAGCGGACAATCTGCTACTTAAGGTTAATATACAGAGTTTGCATATGGATAACCATATACTTAATTTAAACATAACGCATTGATATGAATTAACCCTCCCATATCTATCACGTTTCTGATATTTCGACCTTACTCTATCTTTCGCCTAGAAATAAACTCTAGATCTCACAGATAGAGGATCAGCCTACTCATCGGCTTTGAGTGTTAAGTATTGAATGACTTACTTCCCATAAATGTGCTACCACATTAACTTTGGTTTCATATTTGTTTGAGGTTACTTAAGGGTAATCGATAAAGAAATCCCTTGATTTAAAACATTTTCGAAAAAGAAAAACAGTTTTACAAAACCGATATTTTAGAAACAAAGCGATTTAAAACCTCTATTTATTAATTAAATAATAAATTAAACTTTTATTAAATCTTAATTAAGTCTTAATTAAAATTTTAATTAAATTTAACCTAATCGGTAACTAACTAATAATCAAACCCTCTTTTAAATAAATAAATAATTATTAATTAATCTTAAATAAATAATTAAATAATAAATAAATCCCTGATTAATAATTAACTTTTAATTAGTTAACTAATTATAATTAACTTACTTAAGTAACATTTAGGTACTAATTACCTTTGTTAATTAACGATTAAGTACTAATTACCTTAATAAATTAATTAAATAACTATTTATTAAATAATTAATTAATTAAATAATAAATACCTTTCTAATTACTTAGCATAAGTCAAAAAAGACTTTTATAAAATATACTTGAGTAAAACACTTATAGATTTGAAAAACTAGTTCGTTTTACGAACTGCTTCCATATCGACTATTGCTATATGATCCGTAATTTCAAAACTTAAAGTTGGGTTTTTCTAAATCCTTTAAACTATATCTCTTGGAAACTTTACCACTTTGTAAATCATAAAGGCATGTTTTTAAAACCAAACATGTTTAACTTAAATATATGTTTAAATTTAAAACCCAAGTTCAAATCTTTTACACAAGGGATTACATGTCGCTTAAACGAGCAAATGTGCTAATTTTCTTAGCATACATCATGTATTCAAATCATAACATTCATATTCACATCACAACCCCTAACATGAGCCAAGATCTTAACTTTCTAACTAATATAAACATTAGACTTCATTTCAAGTCTAATTTCAAATCATGTCACATAAGTACATATAAATCATAACCAAACATCACTATAATTCAAGAACTTATACATTTATATAATCCAACAATTATTTTCACCCAAACACACATCATATATACAACAAATTAAGCAATGATATATGTTTTAAAACCTTAGTAAAAAGGTGAGAACTTTACTCACCAAAAGTTGACTAAATCAAGGCAACTTCCTCTAGAACTTGTATATGAGCTAAGTCTTCGGTTTAATTTGGAAAAATGAGATTTTTTTTAGGGTTAAAGTGGACAAAAGGGCTCGGCTTAAGGGTATATGGGCTCAATCTAAGGTGGTTAAGGGTGGGTATGTGTTTGTTTTATGGAGGAGACGTGTTGAAGCGAGGAAATAAAGCTTTAAACAAGAATTTTGAAGTTTAAAAGTGGATGTACTAAACTTATTATGCTTTTAGAAATATTTAGGAACCCATTAAAGTACATATGAAAGCTTGGAAGAGAATTTAGAAAGTATAAATGAACTTAGAAAATGAGGAAAATGGTAGGAAATGAGTTTATATACTATTGCAAAAGTTAAATTACTAAAATAGCCTAAGAGTACATACCCTCCACTAGATTTTTGCCACATCATTTTCTTGTTCCCCTCCCTTTCATTTCAAAGGCAACATACATTTATATACTATGGTACTTATGTTTTTAAAGACATGACATTTTATGACAATTTTTCCTTTTTTACTTTTTAAACTTATTTAATTTTCATAAAATGTCATTTCACACTTTAATAAATTAAAGTATAAATATATATATGTATATTCTAATAACTTGCATATAAATGTGTATATATGTTACACAAATGTGCATAATGTTTTACGATACCTAAAAGTCGAAATTCGAAAAATGAGTTTCGGTCACATTTTATATTTTGTTTTGAACTAATTATTTCTGTCAACAAAATTTAAAAACTATTTCAACATCGTTAGTTATTATTTAAAAGAGTTTTAATTTAAGTTATAAAATCCATTAATTAATTATAAAAATATATTTAAATATCCATAATTAATGTAATTAAATCCTGGGTCGTTACAACGAGTTTGAATGAAAAGATCCAGTTGTGATCAAAATGCGCAGCGGAAGCTAGAAAATAGCTTCCGCTGAAAGCGATCGTTTGTTTGATTAAAATGTATGTAGTTTGCATTAATATTTGTTTTTGTTTATGTTTAGTTTAAATGTGGAATTCAATAAGAAGTTATCATTCAAAGCATTTATAATCCACTTAAATTTGGACGAACCTAATTATTAATAAAAATGGTAGTTTCTTCAAAATAGAACAGCTGGGGAATAATAAAAATATTTAAGCAATTAATAGTTATAATATATAGAATGATAAACTATATACATCTAATTATTTTTGAAATTGGAGAATATACATAATAAATAAAATAAGATATAATAAAATTTGAATGATTGATAAATGGATGTGTATATATGTAACGTCATAAGTTAACATTTTTATGTAAGCAAACAAATGATTTTGAGAAAGTATGAATACTATTTTCTAAAGTGGAACAAGACAAGAATTGGCACAATATTTTGGAAATGTAATAAGAAATTTTTTTCATGGAGTTTACATTGTTTTATAAAATAACGTGCTAATTTAGAAAAATGAAAACGTTGTTTTCTAAATTTTAATTATTTCTAAACAACGTATGTAGCCATGTTATTAGTGTGAAGTTGAGATAATGGCCAGACATTGTTGACATAAAATTATAGATAGTCAACATGCAGTCAATTGGCGAGGCGAATTGCTAAAATTTTGTGACACGATGACGTCGTATTTTTATTTATAACTTAAGTTTGGGAATTATGTATATAATAATATACTTATTAAATTTGAATTCAAAAGTATTTTCTAATGACATATCTAAGATATAATGGATGGCTTTGAATTGAGGAAAGAAATAAAAGTGAAATTTTCTAGCAAAAAAAAAATTAAAAGAAGTTAGTCATATCAATATTTTTGTTCATTATTCAGTAATTGCTTATGCCCGTTAACCGTTAATTAATAGTTGTATATCATCCAAATGCACTTTTATAAATCCTTCCTTTTTAAATTTGCATAATGTATAACCAAACAAGTTTATAAATTTGCGCGACGAAGTTTCCCAGTTTAACATGTTATTTTTATAAAGTTTCACAAGTTTGGATTTGGCTAATGCTTGTGATAGTTGATAACGAACATGGTAAATTAATTTTGTTGAGCATTTTATATTTTCTTCGGTTCGTAAATAGAGCTTATAGTAGACGTGTTTTGTAACTATGTTTGTGGAATTAAGTATTTATATGACTTGTGACATTGAGTATTGACGTGGCTTCTAACATATGGTTATTATGCATTTGTTTGTTAAAAACCTTGTTCTACAATATGCCATCAACAAAAATTTGCATTTATACAGTTCATATTAAAATTCATAGACCCATGTTTCAGACCATGTTAGTGTAAGGGTTTTTGTAGGATCTCTATTCAATTAGATTTTGGAAGAGATATGAAGTAAAAAAATGATTTTATTCCAAACAAAATCTTTATTAATTCATCAAAAGATTACAAGAAAAGCCTAAAAATTAAGAATCAATCTCAATAACAAAACCCATAGTAAAAAATGACTCTCCTAACATCTGTGTTTTAAATCTCGGATTTTGGCCAATATCTCGGGAAAATATCTCGGCTATCTCGGGCGATATTTAAAACACTTATAACTAAATAGGCTGCCAAATCTCGGATTTTGGCTGATATCTCAGATTTTTCATCTCGGCCATCTCGGGGAGATTTAAAAGCCTGGCTAACATACATATTTTTAGCTGCTACCAATCTATAGGAACATAGAGATATATTTGCTAATATATCTCTTATACTCAGTCAAACAAATAAATATATTTAACCATGTATTTATTTATTTGATTTCCATAAAAATGAATATATTTGATAGAATTACATGCATAAATATCTCTTACTAAATCAAATCTAATACTTTCCATAGTTAATTAGCCAATCAAAAAATTAACTAATATATAAAACTAATTTTATGTCGCATATCCTCAACACTCCATCTCGACGCAATATTCTTCACGTGCTCCATCTTTGTTCGAAAATGAACTTAATCAACCTTAAAACCCCCTAGTTATGCATGCTCCCATTTAACATACATATCATTAATAAACCAGAATTTCTTGTAATACCATAAAGGTCTCCAAGCAGATTTTGTGGTTTTTTGTTGCACGCTCCACCTTGATTCGGATAAATTTGCCTCTCCAACTCCAATTTGAGAACTCGCTACATTCTCCGCCGTTTCCAAGAAATTTGTATATGTTATTGTTTCCCCACTTTGCACGCAGAACCTCCCTATTACCCCTCCAAACCCTTAAGACTCCACCTCGAGTTGAAAAGCTACAGTCTTTTTGTTCCAACGGTCCTACTAAAGCAAGATACTTCTTAGTTCCTGGGATGTGCCTAACTTCTATTAGCTTTACCACTCTTCCATCATACATCATCAACCTAACTGAACCTATATCTTTAACATGAAAATCTCCACCATCTGCAGATTCCACCTTATCACTGTGCTCTTTGTAGTTAATAAATGCTTCCTTTCGATTACATATGTGAAAATAAGCACTTGAATCAAGTATTTGATCTTTGTTTTTGCATTTGTCCACACATAGGACGTTGTCATCAGAGTTTTTACTAAAGTTTACCTCTTCATCACTGCCTTCATCAAACTTGACTTTATCTTCCTCTAATGCTTTCATCCTTTATTTGTCCTTTTTAAGCTTATTGCAAAATCTCAGTTGGTGACAGGGTTTTTCACAGTAGTAGAAGATGAAATATCTTTCCATGTTCGATTTATTTGATCGTCTTTCCATATTTGGACAATTACCCTTCCTAGCAAGATTGACTTCATCAAATGGATTTCTACTTTCTCTTTTTCTTTATCTTAGGTTCATCCTTCGCACCTCCTCGTTGAGCAAGCTACTAACCACTGACCCCATTAAAATAACTCTATCAGAATTTGAGTTGTTCAATGTAGGCAAAAGCATTTCCCAACTATCTAGAAGTGAACTCATCAACATCAAAGCTTATGTCTCATCACCCATCTTATAATTCACGGCAGCTAATTGGTTCATAATTGCCCGAAAATTATATATTAAAATGCTCTCCAATTGACCCACTTTCCTTAAGCTTTAGATTTACCAATCTTCTTATAAGAAGAGCCTTGTTTGTTGGAGAGTTCTTTGCATAGATTCCTTCCAATTTCTTCTAGATTGCATAAGCAGATGTTTCATTTGCAACAATATTAAACATCGAATTCTCCAAAAAAAACACCTAATAGCTGTCGTAGCCTTCCTATCCAAAGTCTTCCATTTAGCTTCAGATAATTTACTAGGTTTCTCCACTTTGTTTTCTATTGGTTGGTGTAGATCATTGAGATATAGAAAATCCTTCATCTTCACCTTCCATAATTCCCAATTTCTACCATTAAGTTTTTCAACACTTATCTTTTCCATAACCAAACTATCTTCAAAAAATTTGTGTAGTAGGTTCTGATACCAACGGTTATGGTTTTTTCTAGGATCTTTACACAATTAGATTTTAGAAGAGATATGAAGTAAAAAAATGATTTTTTTTTCTTCAAACAAAACCTTTATTAATTCACCAAAAGATTACAAGAAAAGCCTAAAATCTGAGAATCTATATCAACACCAAAACCTTTAGTAAAAAATGACTCTCCTAACATACATATTTATAGCTACTACCAACCAATAGAAACGTAAAGATATATTTGCTAAAATATCTCTCATGATCAGTCAAATAAATAAATATATTTGACCATATATTTATTTGTTAAATTTTCATAAAAAAAGAAGATACTTGAGAGAATTACATGCATAAATATCTCATTAAACCAAATATAGTACTTTTTATAGTTAATTAGTCAACCAATAAATTAACTAATATATAAAGAAAATATTATGTCACATCTCTTCAACACTCCACCTCGAAACAATATTCTTCACGTGTTCTACTATTATTAGAAAACAAACTTAATCAACCTTTAAACCACCTAGTTATGCGTGCTCCTATTTAACACATATATCATTAATAAATCATAATTTCTTGTAATACCACAAAGGTCTCCAAGCATACATTGTGGTTTTCATTGCATGCGCCACCTTGATTCGGATAAATTTACCTCTCCAGCTCCAATTTGAGAACTCGCTACATTCTCCACCGTTTTTCCAAGCAATTTGTATATGTTATTATTTCCCTATTGTGCACGTAGAACCTCCATATTACCCCTTCAAAACCTTATGGCTCCACCTCGAGTTGAAAAGCTGCAGTTTTTTTATTCCAACTGTCCTACTGAAGCAAGATTCTTCTTAATTTCTTAGATGTTCCCAACTTCTGTTACCTTCACCACTCTTCCATCATACATCATCAACCTAACTGAACCTATACTTTAACATGCAAATCTCCACCATCTGCAAATTCCACCTTATCACTTTGCTCTTTGTAGTCAATAAAAGCTTCCTTTTGATACATATGTGAAAACAATCACCTGAATTAATTATTCAAACTTTTTTGCCTTTGTCCACATATAGAACGTTGTCATCAGAGTGTTCACCAAAATTTACCTCTTCATCACTGCCTTCACCAAACTTGAGACTGTCTTCCTCTGATTCTTTCATTCGTTCTTTGACCTTTTTAAGCTTGTTGCAAAATCTCAGCTGGTGACCAGGTTTTTCATAGTAATAGCAGATGAAATCTCTTTCCATGTTCGATTTATTTGATCGTCTTTCCATATTGGACGATTACCCTTCCTAGGAAGATTGACTTCGTCAAACGGGTTTCTACTTTCTCTTTCTTCCTTATCCTTTTCTTCTACTAGGTTCATCCTTCGCACCTTCTCGTTGAGCAAGCTACTAACCACCGACCCCATTGAAACAACTCCATCCGAATTTGAGTTTTTCAGTGCAACCACAAGGGTTTTCCAACTCTCCGATAATGAACTCATCAACATCAAAGCTTGTGTCTCATCATCCACCCCTGTAATTCATGGCAGCCAATTGATTCACCAATCTTCTTATAAGAAGAGCCTTGTTCGTTGCTGAGTTTTTTATATAGATTCCTTTCAATTTCTTCCAGATTGCATAAGCAGATGTTTCATTTGCAACAATATGAAACACCGAATTCTCCAGAAAACACCGAATAGCCGCTGCAGCCTTCCTATCCAAAGCCTCCCATTTTGCTTTAAATAAATTACTAGGTTTCTCTACTTTGTTTTCTAATGGTTGGTGCAGATCATTGAGATATAAAAAATCCTCCATCTTCGTCTTCCATAATCCTAATTTTCTCCCATTAAGTTTGTCCACACTTATCTTCTTCATAACCAAACTCTCTTCAAAAAAATTGTGTGGTAGGTTCTAATACCAACTATTACGTTTTTTCTAGGATCTCTACATAATTAGATTTTAGAAGAGATATGATGTAAAAAAATTCCTCCAAATAAAACCTTTATTAATTCACCAAAAGATTACAAGAAAAACCTAAAAATTGAGAATCAATCTCAATACCAAAACCCTTAGTAAAAATGACTCTCCTAACATACATATTTATAGCTATTATCAACCAATAGAGACGTAGAAATATATTTGACCATATATTTATTTATTCGATTTCCATAAAAATGAAGATATTTGGGAGAATTAAATGCATAAATATCTCTTACTAAATCAAATCTAATACTTTTCATAGTAAATTAGTCAACCAACAAATTAACTAATATATAAAATATTATGTCGCATATCTTCAACACTCCACCTCGACTTAATATTCTTTACATGCTCAACCTTTGTTCGAAAACAAACTTAATCAACCTTCAAACCACCTAGTTATGCATGCTCCCATTTAACACACATATCATCAATAAATCAGAATTTCTCGTAATACCACAAAGGTCTCCGAGGAGACTTTGTGGTTTTTCGTTGCATGCTCCACCTTGATTCGGATAAATTTGCCTCTCCAACTCCAATTTGAGAACTTACTATATTCTCCATCGTTTTTCCAAGCAATTTGTATATATTATTGCTTCCCTATTTTGCACGCAGAACCTCCTTATTACCCCTCCAAACCCTTATGACTTCACCTCGAGCTGAAAAGCTGTTTTGTTCCAACAGTCCTACTGATGCAAGATCTTCATAATTTTTGGGATGTGCCTAACTTCTATTAGCTTCACCACTCATCCATCATACATCATCAACATAACTGAACCTATACCTTTAACATGCAAATCTCCACCATCTGCAGATTCCATTTTATTACTTGGCTCTTTGTAGTCAATAAACCCATTCATTCGATTACATATGTGAAAACAAGCACCTGAATCAAGTATCAAATCTTTGTTTTTGCCTTTCTCCATACATAGGAAATTTTCATCAGAGTTTTCATCAAATTTTACCTCTTCATCACTGCCTTCATCAACCTTGACATTGTCTTCCTTTAATGCGTTCATCCTTTCTTTTCCTTTTTAAGCTTGTTGTAAAATCCCAACCGTTGATCGGGTTTATCACAATAATAGCAGATGAAATCTTTTTTCATATTCGATTTATTTGATCGTCTTTCCATATTTGGACGATTACCTTTCATAGCAAGATTGACTTCGTCAAATGGATTTCTACTTTCTCTTCCTTCCTTATATAGGTTCATCCTCGGAATCTCCTCGTTAAGCAAGTATTAAGCACCGATCCCATTGAAACAACTCCATCTGAATTTGAGTTGTTAAATGCAACCATAAGCATTTACCAACTCTCCAGTAATGAACTCATCAACGTCAAAGCTTGTGTCTCATCATCCACCTTGTAATTCATGGTAGCCAATTAGTCCACAACTGTTTGAAAATCATTAAGATGCTCTACAATTGACCCACCTTCCTTAAGCTTTAGATTCACAAATCTTCTCATAAGAAGAACCTTATTTGTTATAGAGTTTTTTGCATAGGTTCCTTCTAATTTCTTCTAGATTGCATAAGCAGGTTTCATTTGCAACAATATGAAATACCGTATTCTCCAAAAAAAAACACTGAATAGCCACCGCAGCCTTCATATCTAAAGCCCCCCATTTTGCTTCAGATAAATTATTAGGTTTCTCCACTTTGTTTTCTAATAGTTGGTGTGGATCATTGAGATATAGAAAATTCTTCATCTCTGCCTTCCATAATCCTCAATTTCTCCCATTAAGTTTTTCTATACTTATCTTCTCCATAACCAAACTCTCTTCAAAAAATTTGTGTAGTAGGTTCAGATACCAACTGTTAGGGCTTTTTCTAGGAATCCCTACATAATTAGATTTTAGAAGAGATATGAAGTAAAAAATGATTTTTTCTCCTAATAAAACCTTTATTAATTCATTAAAAGATTACAAGAAAAGCCTAAAAATTGAGAATCAATCTTAATACCAAAACCCTTAGTAAAAATGACTCTCCTAACATACATATTTATAATTACAACCAACCAATATAAACATAGAGATATATTTGCTAATATATCTCTCATAATCGATCAAATAAATAAATATATTTGACCATATATTTATTTATTTGATTTCTATAAAAATGAAGATATTTGATAGACTTACATGCATAAATATCTCTTACTAAATCAAATTCAATACTTTCCACAGTTAATTAGTCAACCAAAAAATTAACTAATATATAGAATAAATATTATGTTGCATATCTTCAACAGTTGGTAAAGAGGTATGTATGATTAATGATGATGATGATGATGATGATAAAAACAGTTGTTAAGTACTGGCTTTCTGGTGATAATTGCCTTAACCATGGTTGAATCATTACTGTTTGTATCCATGCCATTCGGCTTTGTACATGTTTATTTATTTATTAATTTGATACCTATTGAAGCAAGCTTTGAGATTATGCATAAACTAGAAGATGACATGAATTGCAAAAGGATAAAAATGTTTTAAAATTTTATACTTTGAAAGTGTTTAACAAATATGGACATAACTTTTGATTTAGTCGTCCGATTTTGATGAGTCCTTTTCTAACTGAAAGATATTTTAACATAGAACAACTTCCATATTCATTACTTTTGAAATTTTTGAAATCTACTTTGAATTCAAATCAAAAATCTGGCCAAGATTGTTAGTTTCAGAGTTTTAGAACCTAAATGTTTTGACCATAACTTTTGAATGGGTTGTCCCATTTTGACAAACTTGTACTTTCCGAAAACTGTTGTATTAAGTGCTAAGTGAGGTGAGGTGATAAAAGTATTGCTTTACTTAATGTCGTTTAAGCGCCGCTTAAGCATCGCTTAATCGCTACTTAGATTTTAGCATATATTACTCGTATCAGTATGAAATTATGTAAAGAGATTATATTACGTGTATCATCTGTTTATGCATTGTGCATACAAAAAGAATTAAAGTTTAATTTTGAAGTTAACTTATAAATTCATAGGTTGCAAAAGGTTGATTTGACTTACGCTATTCATTAAGAGTAAACAAACTCGAGTTGAGTACAAACTATGAATATTTGTCAAATAAATATAATCATATCTTAAAGCAAAAAACTACTCACCTTCAATTGGCCCATATGATAGAAAATGAGGAAATTCCGTTAGGGAGTGTGACGTTTTGTATACCTCATTTCTTATTACTCTAAAAATAATATATTTTTTGCTTAGTTATGCTTAATCGTCGCTTAAATTTGAACAAAGTGCTAATTAAGCGTGCTTAAGCGCTGACCGCTTAATGTTATTGCTTTTTCAAAAAATTAAGCGTTGTACGTGCATTAGCGCTTAAGCGATGCTTAAGCGATGCTTAAGCAACGCTTAAGTGCGCTTTTCATAACATGGCCAAAAAGCTAAGAATATAAGCAACAAATTTCATGTTAGACACTTATTTAAATTTGGTCGCTTACTATTTTTAAAACGGTGTTGAAAATAGCCTCGACGGCACTTTGCATGTGTTTCAGAAATTTCAAAAAATGTTGAATTTTAGCTGTTTTGATTTGATCATAACTTTCGATTAGTTGATCAGAAATCGACAAAATATTTTTTATTGGAAAGATGATTTAATGAAGAACAACTTTCATGTTGAACGCTTTACGAAATTTTGATGTTTGCTAAGTGTAAAATGGTTACAAAACAATAAGAAGTTGCATATATTGTAAAATGTGCAAAATTTTAAATTTTCAGTTTTTAGGCTGATTTTGTTTTCGCCATAACTTTTTAAACGTAGATCGGATTTTAGCACACTTGGGCTTGTTAGAAAGATATAGATGTGTAGAAAAACTTTTGTGTTGGATGTTTTTCGAAATTTTAAGTTTTGGTAGGTTAAAAACACGGTTTAAAATGGGATGTTTATTGTTTTATTATCTATTAACATATTTAATGTTTCAGCTATAGGTAAACAAAGTTGATTGTGCTTGATAGCTTTCATACTCGCGTTAAACAAAATATGCACTTATTTAAAAAGCAATAAAGGTACGCCTACCATTTTATGCTAGAAATATTGATATATATTATGTTTTCGACCGTGTTTTCGATGTACATTGTATATATATATATATATATCATATTTATGAAATTGCAAATGGCTCTTCGTACAAAGGAGAATCTGACGAAATTTTCCAAAAAATCCAACACTTAGAATTTTTTTTCCAAATTTCTCATATAAACGAGTCTAATTTAAGTTATAACATATGGTAAGATTAGTTCTAGTATTGACCTCATAGGGATTAAGTGAGTTTCAACTTGATTGTATATTATAGAATACGAAGAAGGTAAATGGTTCGAGTTGTCTGTGACGTCTCCTTACAAAAAATTGCGAGAATGCAATTTTTTTAAGTGAGAAGGTGTAACGACCCGTATTTTAGGTATAAGAGAATCGTAAAATATTTTTATTTTATTCATATGCGCTCGTATGAATCTATAATTTTGGGATATGACTTTAGAGACATTTCACACACCTATGATTTTTCTTGAATTCCTATATAACAATTTTGACCTTGAAAATCTTGTTTGGGCTATAACTTTTGATAGAAGTTGAATTTGGGTCTCAAACCAGTTCCATTGCTTCAAGATGATGGTCTCACATTCCGTAAAGTGGTTATAATAGAAAAATGGACTTACGACTAGAAAGTTATGTTTGTTTTAAATTTTTAAAGCCGTTGGTCAGGATTAGTGTGTAATTAATTAAGCCCGCTAGTGAGCCCATTAATTTAATTAGATAACACTATATAGAGGGTTGGAAAGTCAAACTAAAACTTTTTCTTCTCATTCTAAATCATGTCTAAACCCTAATTAGCATTAGATCCATCCCAAGTTCATACAAAATCACTCAAATTGCTCTCTAAATCATACTAGATTAGGGATTAGAGATTAGTTTCTCAATTATAAGCTAGAGATCATTAATTTGCTTGATTTGGATGCTTTTCTTCACTGCTCGGACTAGATCCACAAATAAATTGGTTGAATTTGGTAATTGGTGGCTGGTTTATGCCTTCTCACTATGTTGTACATGTTTATATGGTAGAATTATATGATTTTACATATTTTAAATTGATTTTGACCATAAAAACCTTTTCTAACTTTAACGACATGTTAATCCGTGCATATGATGTAGATTGATTAGAAATCACCTTGATTTATCTTCATATATTCATGCTATATGTAGATCTATGTTAGAAATTGCCATGTTTACCTTATTTTGATGGATTACAGGTTTGATTGGATGAAGTTGCTTGTCATTCTATGTTTGGATAATATGATTTGATGTTGTTTGCCTGTTTTGCATGCATAGAAACATAGGTTGGAGAATTGAGCAAATCGGAAGCTAAGTTGGTTGGAATTGGACAAAACTTGGTAAATGTGCTTTGGAGCATGGTGGGAAGACATACTATGAGTCGAAACTTAGACGGAGTAAAGTACATAACTCAGCACCGAGTTATTCCTATAACTTTGTACCGAGTTCTGGTGAAGGAGGCTATGACTTAGTGGTTGACATGGCTGTATAAAGCTTGGGTAGATGAGGTATTCCATAGCAAGACGCAGGGTATTTGGCTGAGGATTGGATGTTATACCGAGTTATCTCTAGAACTTAGAAATGGAGCTTTGGATTGGGGACCGAGTTATCCAAGATGGATGAGTCGGGGTCCAAGGCACTGGAAGGGGAGTACTAAAGGCATGTAAGAGGAATTAGTCATTAGTTGGCTAAGAATATAACTCGGTACTAAGTTATTCCTATTCCTATAACTCGATATCGAGTTATCGTAGTGCGTGATATAGGGTTGGAACTTCTAGAGCCTATTGTTGAGGTTCTGTAGATCGTGCTAGAGGTGTTGGCTTGTTTGTATCGAATTCAATGATGATATAACATCAAGATGAAAAGCTACGGTCTTTGGATGTTAGCTTATATTGGGAATAGGTTCCAAAGATGTCGGCTCATACATGAGGGAACCATATGATCTGGGAATGTGGAAGGGTTCCTCATGAATAATGGAAACCGGATTGAGTAAGAAGGGCTCGATATCCAAATGGAGCAAAGGTGGGCTCGAATATATGTGCTAAGGAATCATTAATGCTCGAATAGTTCTCAGTTGTACTAGAAGTAGGGGAGTTGTAAGTGGGAACGCTCATGGGTCAATTAAGGGACATGCACACCTTAGACTTGTAGCTTTGGGTCTAGCGTTTAGCTTTGGGCTGCGAGATACGAGAGTTCACCAGAGAACTAATATTTCCATTAGTCTCTGGCTTAGGGGTCATATGAGTTATCATATATTCAGAGCACAAGGAGTGATAGTTAGGATTGTTGATGGATGCTATGGATATTTTGATTGTTTTCTTTAGTATGCTATCACTCATAGGTATTAAGGGAAGTAGGTATTGGAGATAGGAATACTTGGAAGACTATGGTTTGTGGTATACCTTTATGTTATCGTAGAGTAGCATACTATAGTGTTATATGCTAACTCTTTGGTTGTAGGGACATGTCAGGTATGGTTTGTGTACTCTTGTTCCTTACCATATTTACCTGTATAGTGTTTTAAGACTCATTTACCGCTCACACCAAACTGATGTATGACCCAAGGTTTTATACTTGTTTCTTATTATCTTGGGTACCCTCAAATGAGTAGACTAGATAACAAGTCTAGGTGGCGCAGTAGCTGTTCGAAGGATGAGCTGGATGGAGTTATCTCGTATTATATACATATATGGATTTCTACGCTTCTCTGCTAAGCAACCCTGTGGAACCCATAACAATGCTTGCTTATTTCTATTTTTTGAGATGATTTATTTGAGTTTACTTCTGTTGTACAAACTCTACTACATTTTATGTATAAATTTGTGGATCTGTTGCTTTGATGATGATTTGTTCACATAGTTATTACTATCTCTTCTGTTATATCTGTGATATTATATTTTGTCCATGGGCTGTGAGATATGACAGGTTATATGCTAAATTGGTTTATTTCAACTCTGATGATTGTCCTATATCAGCTGAGTACGAACAGCGCACTATTTATATACCATTGCTGCTCGTGGTATAGAGCAGTCGTCACATTTGATATTAGAGCTTTGGTTACATGATTAATCGAAATTGATACCTTGATCTAGTAGAGATAGGGAAGGTGTTATCGCCTTTGACTGGTGTGTGTATGAGGGTGTGTACTTGTTATAAGTTTGGTTTTCAAAGCTATATAATAATATATTATATAGTATAAGTCGCATGCACATGAGCACTATAAGCACAGTTTTCTTTATGAGAGACTGATCATTCTTGTTATGGATAAGAATGATCTGACATACATGGAACGCTGTGAGGAATTCTATTTTAGGAGTAGAGGAAGGAGAGAGATCAAGAGCTGCTACACCTGATGTCCAAGCCATGTTCAATGCTATGATGGCTAATATGATGAGGAATGCTCTTGGAGTGGTGATAGGTGGAGGTGCTCCCGTGCAAGCGTCTAGGGCTGATTTCACCATGCTGAACAAAGATTATTCTACTCTTGAAGGGAAGTCATTCCAAGGGATGGAGTCAGCCATAGAAGTGCAAGATTGGTTGGATACTTGTGAGTGCATCTTTGATGATATGAAGGTGGAAGATGATATGAAGGGAAAATTGGCTTCGAGATAGCTATAGGGCCGAGCCATGAATTGGTGGAATGCTATTACTATCGCCACCCTAGAGGATTAGTTCATATGGGATCAGTTCAAGGCAAGGTTTGAGGAGAAGTTTATTCTGGCTGCTCAGAAGTCGGTTCTGTTTGGAAAATATGCTAATCTCAAGCAAGGAGAAATGACAGTATCTGAGTATGTAGCAGAGTTTGATGCCTTGTCGAAGTATGGGATGTCATTCATTGATACCCCCTTGAGAAGGAATGAGAAATTTATTATTGGTTTGGATAACTACTTGGGAGAAAAGCTTGTGGACCATATAAACGAGCCATTTGAGAAGCTTGTAGAGAAGGCGCTTCGCCATAAGAGCTTGTACCCTAAGGCCAAGACTGCTATTGTTGTTTCTGCCGAGAAAGAAGTGCCAAAGCCGCAGCAAGGCAGTGAAAGAAAGAAGAAGTGAGACGGAATGAGAAAGCAATTACAGGGAAAGAGTGGTAAAAAGAAGGGTAAATGGGAACCCACTTGCTTTGGATGCAACGAAAAGGGTCATTTGATTATAGATTGCAAGGTGAGTGAGAAGAGGAAATGTTACAACTATGACAAGCTTGGTCATTTAAAGAAGAATTGTCTAGAACCAATGAAGGATAAGCAGGTAGTGAAAGCATATGCCTTGGACGCAGTCCCAACTTCGTCGAGTGCTCCCTCGACGAAGGAGAAGTGGAAAAGAGTCATCATTCAAGGTATGCTTTCTATTGGTGATGTTTTTGTTCAGGTTTTTTTTATGCTGGTACTTCTCATTCATTTATCTGTAATGACCTAGTAGATAGGTTAGGATTGGAACCTATGATAGTAGACCGACCCCTAATCATGACGAACCCAGTTGGATGCTCTACCAGTCTTTGCATGGTTTGTCGTGACCTAGTTTTATCGATTCATGGATGTTCTTTGGTTTGTGATTGTTTTATTTTGAACTTTGTTGGGTTCGGGATTTCTTGGGTATGGTCTGGCTTAGAAAGTATGTGGCTATAGTGGATTGCTAGAAGCTGTTGATGACAATCAGAGCTGTGGATATGTGAACGGTGGTGATTAGCTGCCTACCGAGGATGGGGTGATGGTTAGCTTTCTATATTCCCTTGAGGTTCCACAGAAGGGATTGTCATCAGTACCCATTGTTAGAGAGCATACAGATGTCTTTGAGGAAGTGACTAGATTGCCATCGCATAGAGAGATTGAGTTTTCGATAGACTTGGTGAAGGAAATCAGACCGATAGTTATGTCTTTGAGGCATATGGCACCCAGAGAGCAGAAGGAATTGGGGGTGTAAGTGAATAACCTATTGAGGAAAGGGTTTCTTCGAAGGAGCATACCTAGCGGGATGCACCTGTAGCATTCACAATGGAGGCGGATGACTCTTTAAGGTTGTGTGTTGATTATCGTGAGCTGAATAAAGTGACGAAAATAAACAAGTATCCACTCGCATGGATTGATGACTTGTTCGATCATTTGCACGGTGCGAAGGTGTTCTCCCAAATTAATCTAGCAACGAGATTTCACCAGTTGAGAGTAGCGAAGGAAAGTGTGCCTATTACTGCATATCATGCATCGTTAGGTTTTTACGAGTGGATATAAATGCTATTCGGGTTGACCAACACTACATATTTTATGTATCTCATGAATCGGCTTTTTAGAGACTATTTGAATATGTTTGTGCTTGTGTTTGTGGATGATATTATAATCTACTCCAGAACTGAAGATGAGCACAAGACACACTTTAGAGTGCGCTAGAGATATTGAAGAAGCACAAGTTGAGAGAGAAGTTCTCTAAGTGTCATTTATGGAGAGAAGAAGTGAGATTCCGCGATCACGTCGTTTCAGGATAGGGTATAGTGGTGGATTCAGTGAAGGCGACAGCGGTCCAAGATTGGAATCAGCCCAATAATGCTATGAAAGTGAGAGGTTTTCTAGGATTGGTGGGATACTATAGACGCTTCATAAAGAAGTTCTCGAAGGTAGCGGCACCGTTGACCAATTTGAAAATGAAGAATCAGGTTTTTGTTAAGGACGCGAAGTGTAAGCATGTGTTTGTGAGTCTGAAAGAGAGGTTGATGAGTGCATCAGTGTTGACCATTCCACGTGGAAATGAAGAGTTAATAGTATACAATGGTTCCTATGGTATAGGATTAGGTGCAATATTAATGCAGAAGGGAAGTGTTATCGCTTATGTGAGTCAACAGCTAAAGCCGCACGGAAGGAATTACCTAACTAAATATTTGGAATTGGCGGCAATTGTTTTTTCTTTGAAGATATGGAGGCACCATTTGCTAAGAGAAAGGTTTGAGCTATTTACGGACCATATATCCTTGAAGTACCTTTTCTCTCAGAAGGATCTCAACCTTCGGTAGCAACGGTGGTTGGAGTTCTTGGCCTCTTATGATTTCAGTATTTCCTATACTCCAAGAAAAGGAAATGCAGTCGCATATGCATTGAATAGAAGGCATCCTGGGTTGGAAGCAACGTCCTTAGAACGGAAGCAGATATAGTATATTATTGGATTTGATTTCAGGCCTCACTACGAGCTAGAACCTGAAATGTTGGCAAGCTTGTCGGTTAGACCTACTCTGATTGAAGGGATTGGTACTAGTCAAAAGAGAGATGCTAGGCTAGCAGAGATCATAACAAAAATAGAGGAATGAGTAGAATCTGAAGACATGAAGCAATACAAACTCGACCGTGAAGGTTGGCTTTGTAAAGACGGGAGGTTGTTTGTTCCAGATGTTGATAGATTGGGAGATGAGGTGCTAAGAGAGTGTCATCATTCCAGATTGACTATTCATCCCAGTGGTAACAAAATGTACTGGGATCTGAAGCAAACTTACTACTAAGAAGGCATGAAGAGGGATGTTGGGCCATTCATCTCTAAGTGTATGACCTATAAATTGGTAAAGGCAGAGCAGAAGAAACCTTGCAAATTGTTGCAACCATTAGAGGTTCCTGAATGGAAATTGGAGCAAGTATCGATGGATTTTATTGATGGATTGCCAAGGACTCGAGCATGGTATGATGACATTTGGGTCACGGTTGATCGATTGACCAAGAGTGCAAGGTCTATACCTGTCAAGTCAAGTATGGCGGCATTCAAGCTGGCAGAATTGTATGTAAAATGGATAGTACGATTTCATGGTGTGCCAAAGAGCATTGTGAGCGACCGAGACCCATTGTTCATAAGTGGGTTTTGGAAGAGCTTACAAGAGGCATTAGGGACGAAGCTACATCTTAGTACGGCTTATTAGTAACACCCCCAATTTTAGTTTACATTATTCAGGATATTTAATTGGACAGATTAAATAGAACAATGTAAATGGTTAAGGAGAACGAGACACGGTTACTAACAATGTCGTGCCTTAATAAATTAAGTAATTAAATTGATTTGAAAATTTTAACACATAAGAGAATATATGAGAGGGGAAAAATAGGTAGATCCATCATTTAATCCTTAAACCCTCTCCCCCTCATATCATTCTCATTTAACTCACACAAAACAATCAAAAGAAGAACATAAAAGGCCGACCATAACTAGGGGGAAAAGGGACGAAATCAAAGGAGATTCATAAGATAAAGCTTAGGGAAACTAGAGCAAAATCAAATCTCGACTCCAGCATCAAATTTAAGGTAAATAATGCTAATACCATCTCTTTTATCTTTTGTTTGATTCAGTTATGGATAGTACCCGAATTTATCTTGTTTGATCTGCCGAGTTATGGTTGAATAATCATTGTTTGGATAGAATAATGGTTTATGAATTTTTATGAAATTACTTGAAGGGGTTTTAAGGGTAAAACCAAAGTTTTTAATCTCTAATGCTTTGATTTTCTAGTATGTTACATAAAACATTAATTTGGGGATGGGTTTTTAATTTCATAATTTTCCAATTTAAATTAATATTTTATGAATTTCTTAAGGTGGAAATTAGGTTTAATTCGGGATTAAATTATTTAAGATAATTAAATATTTCATTCTGCCCCAAAATTTTATATGATAAAGAATATGATATTTCTAGAATTCTTGGACTTTTAAGGATTTTCCCAAGTGATTTCGAATTTATTATGAATTTATTTTGCTAAATAAGAATTTAAATTATTAATTAATTAAGGTTACTAATTAAGTGACAAATGATTTTGGGGACTTTAAAAATTGAATGCGGCAGATTTTCTGAAAGAATTTGGGTAAAGCATTTCATTATCCAATAGGAAATTGACAAATAATAAGGTCTGGTGAAAAATATTTGCTTTTATTGATAATAAATCTGTTTTAATAATATTTACGATAATGTCATGCCGCTCCTATGCACATGATAACGCCGCAGCTAATAGGATCGGCATCGATATGGAGGGAAGAATATGATAACTACTTAAGTAGTTATGGAATGGTTCCTACGATGTCGAAATCGACTTCATCGGTAACCTATAATCGACGACATTGCATTCTCATGATTCATGTAAATGTTTAAAGCTTTAACGCCACAACCATTCAGGCCGCCTCATTTATGTCGTCGTCATTGAAGCCTCTTATCACCGTTTTGATTATTTTCGGTATCAACTATATTAAGGCATTGATGCTGCTCGTTTTAACTTCGACCTTATAGTTTGGCAACATAGTAACTGAGGTATGCTAAGTATAAATTTTTATAATGATGTCGTTAATTTTGATGCCGCTATTCATCAATGTCAGCAAGGTTTTATATTGCATTATGTTGGAATCGATGCCGCACCGCATTGATCTTGCATTTCTTCCTTTTAACGTCGACAGGCTTAGTTTTATGTAAATTAAAACTATGTTTTATAGAGACGATATAGCCAATGTTCAAGAGGGCCGACAACCCTATGATTTTGGCAGTTAGCCATGTGATTTATAAAAATCTAAAGTTTTGTTTCAAAAGATGGATAGCCTATATCATACGTATGTTTACAACCTTGTTTTCGACATAGAGTTTTATACTTAAAAGGATTTAAGCTATTGTTTTCGACCTTGGATAGAGGTCGACATTGTTATTAACATCAAAAATATTCTTTACTGTCCTAATTAACGGCAGCGAGCCATATGTAGTATAATTTTGACTTTGATTATTGGGGATACCAATGTTTTACATTGCTATGTGCTACAAGTATATGAAGTTGACGTTATGTATTGGGATTACCAAGATCAAATAAACTCGACACTAATCATTGGGGATACCAAATGTATATTTTTAATGAGTCTGACATAAATCTTTGGAGATACCAATGTATATTATTTTGAGATGTTATAAGTTTTAGGGGTATACAACCTACATAGGAACACCAATAGATATAGGTCGAACATGTGGATTAACCATGAATTACATTTATAAGTGATGGGTTTATAGTTATCCTAGGAAAATTATGGGATACGAGATGGATAGTCCATATCATGCCAGAGATGGATAGTCTCTATATGATTATTGAAGGGGTCGTAGTCATCCTAGGAAAACTATGAGATGCGTGATGGATAGTGTTAGTCCTTGAGATGATGGTTTTGATGACAACAACCTTAGAATAAGATTATAAAATATAAATACTAACATTATAGTTTAGATATATAAGTATATGCAGGATTTAACCATGCAGGTACCAAGAATGAAGACTGTACAGTATAGAGATTCAAGATATCAAGATTGAAGACTCATGAGTATCAAGAATATCAAGATTATCAAGATTTCAAGATAAGTATTGAGTCTAGAATTATGTTAAAACTTCACAATAGCACTGAAATCTTCATTCCGTATTTTCAATTGGGATGGAACCCATTTCTACCTTTTTATTGGCTTACAAACCCACGACAAGTAGCTTACAAACCTACGATAAGTGGCTTACAAACCCACGACCATCCTAGTTTTGTACAAGTTCTCGAGTCCTGATATGATGAGATATTCTACAGGAAGAAGCTTGCAAAACTACTTCAAAATGATTTTCAAAACTGCTTTTCAAAATGTTTTAGCCTTAAAAATTATATTTTCAAAAGGATGTTTTAGCCTTAAAAAATATTCTTTGATTTTGTTCTTAAATAAATTCTTGTTTTAAACTTCGTTTGTTTTAAACTATCTTTTAATATATTTAACTTTTAATATTTACTTAGATTTAAATATAAAAAATTTATATATATTATTCTCTATATTTATCTATGTATTTTATCTATAGTCAAGTATATTTATAAAGTTTAAATAGTTCTTAATATAAGATAAAGGTTATTTTCAAAGAAAATCAAATCTTCAAAAAATGCTTTGGGATGTCGACATGCCCTAGTACCCCATGTCGACATAGTGACAGTTAGATTCAAAAATTTGAATTTCAAAAGAAGTGTCTATTCGCCATAACCTTTCATGAATAGACATGGCTGTTGTTCTTCTATAAATAGGGGTTAGTTTCAACGAATTATATATCAGATTTTCTGGTTTTTCACTTCTCTTCTTCTTCCACATTTTCTTATTCAAAATCCTATCATCACTCTGCCGAAATCAACATTGAATCTAACTAGATAATCTCTGGTTTGATTCTTTGTCACTATCTCATCAAGATCCTCAGTGTTATTCAGAGTTATATGCTTTCTTTGTAATCAATAGAGTAAAAGGTGTGATTGTAGCCTTGGAAATCAATCAAGTGAGAAAAGGTGTGATTGTAGCCTTGAGAAATCAATTGGGTGAACTTGTTGCCTGGAAATCAAGTATCTCTACCCAAAGGATTGTGATTCTGGAGGGTGTACCTCGTGGCCTTGAAATCGAGGGTTGTAATTGTTGAATTTCTTTTGAAAGGAAATCTGTACTTAGTTGTGCGGGACTGATGTAGGTAACTCCGAACCAGTATAAAATCCGGTGTGTTCTTTCCTTTACTGCATTTACTTTATTTCTGCATCTGTGTTTGATTCTGTGACTATATCTGTGTTTGAATATTTATACATTTGTGTACAAATCAATTGTAACTCAAAAAGATTTAGTAATTTCTTATAAACACTATTCACCCCCACTCTAGTGTTCATTCTAGCCTTAAGATCCATATTCCGCATTCCTCACATTTGGTATCAGAGCAAGGTTTTCAAAAGTTTCATAATCTGATTTTTGAAAAAGTTTTTTTTAAATGGCTATGTTTAAGAAATTTGTTAATGCTTGTTTAGAAATATTCAGATCATCATTGTCTCTTGAGTCTGCATATAATCAATATTCAAATACAAGTTATCTACTAAGATTGTTTGATGTGCAGGAATCATGCTTTATGGGAGTTGAGGAATCAATCCAGAACAAACAAACTGTGTAGATCGAAAAGAACAAATGGATACTCGATAGTGGATGTTCTAGACACATGACTGGGAATCCAGATATGCTAAATGATATAATATACAAAGACGGAGGACTGGTTAACTTTGGAGACAATTCAAAAGTTTATGTGATCGGCATCGGCAAAGTCGGTAACTCTGAAACTCCTATTATTACTAATGTTTTGCTAGTTAAGAATCTGAAACACAATCTGCTAAGTATAAGTCAACTATGTGATAAAGGATATAAAATTAAATTTGAAAAAGATAAGTGTCACATTGAAGATAATAATTCAACCATAATATTTGAGGGAATTAGGAAAAGGAATATTTATATTCTTAGTATGAAAATTTCAAATGATAACTTGTGTCTTTTGGCAAATGCAAGTGACCCTTGGATTTGGCATAAGAGATTTGGGCATTTGAATTTCAAACTCTTATCTAAACTGTCAAAACATGATCTAGTAAGAGGCCTCCCTAAAATGAATTTTAAAGTAGATAGTCTATGTGATGCATGTCAACTAGGAAAACTTAGAAAAAGCTCTTTTAAATTAAAATATATAATTTCTACTTCAAAACCTCTTGAATTACTTCATATTGATCTATTTGGTCCATCTCAAATTCTATCAATAAATAATAGTAAATATGTTTTTGTAATTGTAGATGATTATTCTAGATTTTACATGGACAATATTTTAAAACATAAAAGTGATACTTTTGAATATTTTAAGAATTTTCAAAAAGGGTTCAAAATCAACTTTCTAAAAAAAATATAACCATCCGTAGTAATCACGGTGGTGAATTTGAAAATGAAAAGTTTGAAGAATTCTGCAATAAAAAGGGAATAATTCACAATTTTTCATTTCCAAGAACTCCACAACAAAACAGAGTAGTAGAACGTAAAGATAGGACGATTCAAGAGTGGGCGAGAACTATGCTTTCTGATAGTAATTACCAAAGTACTTTTGGGCAGAAGCAGTTGCTACCGCCTGTTATATTTTAAATAGAATTTTAATTAGACTTTTAACTAATAAGACATCTTATGAACTTATTTACTCAAAGAAACCTAAGGTATCTTATTTTAGAATTTTTGGAAGTAAATGTTTTATTTTAAATACAAAAGATAACTTAGATAAATTTGATCCTAAATCCGACAAAGGTATCTTTATCGGATACTCTAATAGAAGTAAAGCATACAGAGCATTTAATTTAAGAACTAATACAATCGAAGAAACAACGCATGTTTCATTTGATGAAAATTTCAAAAAATTTGAAGAAATAAATGATGAAGAGGATTTAATCACTCAAAACCAAGAGTCAACTGAAACTAATAATGAATTAAATCATCCTAATAAAAGGATTAAGCTTTTAAAAGATCACCCTATAGAAAATATACTTGGAGATATGCAATATGTTGTTAAAACTAGAAACCAACTAAGTCAAATGAGTAATGTAGCTTTTATATCAACTATTGAACCCAAAATTCCAGAAGAAGCATCAACTGATGATTCATGGATTTTGGCTATGCAAGAAGAATTAAATCAATTCACTAGAAATGATGTTTGGGAACTTGTTCCTAGACCTAAAAATAAAACAATAATTGGAACTAAATGGGTTTATAAAAATAAAATGAATGAACAAGGAGAGGTTGTTAGAAATACAGCCCAATTAGTCGCTCAAGGTTATTGTCAAGAAGAAGGAATAGATTTTGATGAAACCTTTGCCCCTGTAGCAAGATTAGAAGCCATTAGGATTCTACTTGCTTTCGCAAATCATAATAATTTCAAATTATTTCAAATGGATGTTAAAAGTGCATTTTTAAATGGTTTTGTAAAAGAAGAAGTATTTGTTGAACAACCACCACTTTTTGAAAATGATAAATTTCCAAATCATTTTTACAAACTTAAGAAAGCTCTATATGGTCTAAAGCAAGCTCCTAGAGGCTGGTATGATAGACTAAGATCTTACTTGTTACAATCAAATTTTGAAATAGGTAAAGTAGATAATACTCTTTTTATTAAAAGAAATAAAAATGATATTCAACTAGTACAAGTCTACGTAGATGATATCATTTTTGGATCAACTAATTTTGAAATGAATAAAGAATTTTCTGAAATAATGACAAAAGAGTTTGAGATGAGTCATATGGGTGAATTAAATTTCTTTTTAGGATTACAAATAAAACAATTAGATAATGGTATCTTTATTAGTAAAGAAAAATATGCTAAAGACCTAGTTAGTAAATTTGGTTTGACTACTGCGAGTGGAAAACCCACTTTCATGGCAACCAATGAGTACCTTAGTAAAGAAGATCTCTCGAAAGATGTAGATCAAAAATTATATAGAGGAATGATTGGATCACTACTCTATATCACTGCGAGTAGACCTGATATCATGCATAGTGTCCGTCTCTGTGCAAAGTATCAATCATAACCTAAAGAAACTCACTTAAAAGCTGTAAAACGTATTATAAGATATGTTAAACACACCTTTGATTATGGCTTATTTTATCCTAAAAATGATTCGTTTGACTTAATATCTTACTGTGATGCTGATTATGCTGGTTGTAAATCAGACCGAAAAAGTACAAGTGGAACTTGTCACTTTTTAGGGCATTCTCTGATTTCCTGGTTTAGTAAAAAGCAAAACACAGTTTCTCTATCAACAACTAAAGCAGAGTATATTTCTGCTGCTTTGGCTTGTTCTCAAGTAATATATATGCAACAAACTTTAAAAGATTTTGGTTTAAATATCTCAAAATCACCAATTTATTGTGATAATACTAGTGCGATAAATTTATCCAAAAATACTACTCAACATGCTCGAACTAAACATATTGATATCAAACACCATTTTCTCAGAGATAATACAAGTAGAGAAGTAATTACTCTCGACTATATCAATTCTGAAAATCAAATTGCTGATATCTTAACAAAACCCTTAAATGAATCTACATTTACTAAATTAAGAAAAGAATTAGGTATTTGTTCATTAACTGAAATATAAATATAAATAACAAAGTATAATTGAAAATTAAATCAAAATAAATCAAATAGTAAAAATATTGAGAACCATGTCGACATCCCCCTATACCCATGTCGACATATAACGTTTTTTTTTAAATTTTTTTATTTTTTCCACCAAAAATCAAATAATTGGTTATATATTCTTCTTATTTTCGAAATTTTCTTCGTTCTCTCTGTTCTCTTTCTGTTCTATCTTCTGAAATCAATTTATCAATGGCCTCCTCTTCCAAATCAAACATAAAATCAACCTTTTCATTCCCTTCTCCTACCTCTGGTCCGTTCCAACGTACTACGCTCGCCCGAGTGACAAAAATGGAGGATTCTCTGAAGGATGCAATTCAGTTAATGACTGAAATTCAAATAGTGCAACTCCGAATGGCAAAAGAACAGGAAAGGCAAGGGAAAATCCTTAGAAATTTGCAAAAATTTCTAATGGACAATCATGCTAATCCAATCTTGATTGACGAGGACTCTTCAGGAGATCAAGAACAAGAGGAAAGTGAAGAAGAAGAAGAAGAACCAATGGAAGAAGAGCATGCGGAAGACAACGACAAAGTCATTTGCGTTGGCGAAGTATGTTTTGACAAGGACGGAAACTTGGTTGAACAACGTGGAAATTTCTGTTTCCATTATCCAAATTGTTTGATCCATAGATCTCCAATTGTCAAAGATACTCAGTAGTTTCTTCTTTTTCGTTTTTCATCGTTATGTGTATATTTGTCACGTTGTACGAAAATGTAAATATAAACATATATATATAAATAAATATTATATATAAGTATTATATAGGTACTTGGTTAGGAATGTTAGTAGTTTAGGACTAAGTTTTAGGTTTGCAAGTAAGTATTGATTATGTATGATAACACTATCATCATATAGGATATTAGACTAAGAGTTATATAGTTTAGAGTTAGTTTGTTTTTGTTGATGACAAAAGGGGAGAAATATAAAATAGAAGATATAGGCATAGATTAAGGGGGAGTTATCAGTTTTAGGGGGAGTTATTAGGATAGAAGTAATATTTTATAAACAAAGGTTGTCATAATCAAAAAGGGGGAGATTGTTAGTCCTTGAGATGATGGTTTTGATGAAAACAACCATAGAATAAGATTATAAAATATAAATACTAACATTATAGTTTAGATATATATGTATATGCAGGATTTAACCATGCAGGTACCAAAAATGAAGACTGTACAGTATAGAGATTCAAGATATCAAGATTGAAGACTCATGAGTATCAAGAATATCAAGAGTTCAAGATTTCAAGATAAGTATTGAGTCTAGAATTATGTTAAAACTTCACAATAGCACCGAAATCTTCATTCCGTATTTTCATTTGGGATGGAACCCATTTCTACCTTTTTAGTGGCTTACAAACCCACGACAAGTAGCTTACAAACCTACGACAAGTGGCTTACAAACCCATGAACATCCTGGTTTTGTACAAGTTCTCGAGTCCTGATATGATGAGATATTCTACAGGAAGAAGCTTGCAAAACTACTTCAAAATGATTTTCAAAACTGCTTTTCAAAATGTTTTAGCCTTAAAAATTATATTTTCAAATGATTTTCAAAAGGATGTTTTAGCCTTAAAAAATATTCTTTGATTTTGTTCTTAAATAAATTCTTGTTTTAAACTTCGTTTGTTTTAAACTTCGTTTGTTTTAAACTATCTTTTAATATATTTAACTTTTAATATTTACTTAGATTTAAATATAAAAAATTTATATATATTATTCTCTATATTTATCTATGTATTTTATCTATAGTCAAGTATATTTATAAAGTTTAAATAGTTCTTAATATAAGATAAAGGTTATTTTCAAAGAAAATCAAATCTTCAAAAAATGCTTTGGGATGTCGACATGCCCTAGTACCCCATGTCGACATAGTGACAGTTAGATTCAAAAATTTGAATTTCAAAAGAAGTGTCTATTCGCCATAACCTTTCATGAATAGACATGGCTGTTGTTCTTCTATAAATAGGGGTTAGTTTCAACGAATTATATATCAGATTTTCTGGTTTTTCACTTCTCTTCTTCTTCCACATTTTCTTATTCAAAATCCTATCATCACTCTGCCGAAATCAACATTGAATCTAACTAGATAATCTCTGGTTTGATTCTCTGTCACTATCTCATCAAGATCCTCAGTGCTATTCAGAGTTATAGGCTTTCTTTGTAATCAATAGAGTAAAAGGTGTGATTGTAGCCTTGGAAATCAATCAAGTGAGAAAAGGTGTGATTGTAGCCTTGAGAAATCAATTGGGTGAACTTGTTGCCCGGAAATCAAGTATCTCTACCTAGAGGATTGTGATTCTGGAGGGTGTACCTTGTGGCCTTGAAATTGAGGGTTGTAATTGTTGAATTGCTTTTGAAAGGAAATCCGTACTTAGTTGTGCGGGACTGGATGTAGGGTAACTCCGAACCAGTATAAAATCCGGTGTGTTCTTTCCTTTACTGCATTTACTTTATTTTTGCATCTGTGTTTGATTCTGTGATTATATCTGTGTTTGAATATTTATACATTTGTGTACAAATCAACTGTAACTCAAAAGGATTTAGTAATTTCTTATAAACACTATTCACCCCCCCCCTCTAGTGTTCATTCTAGCCTTAAGATCCATATTCCGCATTCCTCACAGATAGTCCACATCATTTTAAAATGATGAAATATGTGAGATGGATAGTCCACATTGCCTTGATAATGAAACCAGGTGTGATGGATAGTCCATATGGTAGGAGGATGCGTAATCCAAATAATCATGTGCAAGATGGGTAATCCATATAAGAATAAGACAGATGTCAATGAAAATTAGATGGGCAGTCTAATAAATTAGGATATGCAATCCAATATATATTGCATAATTGTAAATAATATTTAATCTATTCTAACTGTTGTGGATGCAGGAGCACGACTGCAGTTAATATGTTTTGGTTAAGATACCAGTGAGGGGAAAACTCATTCTTCTCGACAATGTTGTCTCACTAGATATCTATTGGTTCGAGAGCATAGGTTATTATTCACACCAGACTGTATATCTGACCCAAAGTTTTTGTTTTCGCTTAGACTCTTCATTACTCATTTAAGTAGGCCGAGAGTAAGGGATTTTAGGTTTTCGGTTAGATGAATAAGCTTCTGGAGACATGCAAGTGGCAATCTAGCTATTTAGGAGTTCTTATCTAATCCGTTGTGTTGTTTGATTTTGTTTGTACAGATGTAATAGCAAGTATATAATTGCCAAGCGTTAGACTCTGAAGGACCAAGGGGGCATCTTCATATGTCGCTCTTGGAGTATTTTATAATAATTATATTTTCTCTGAACATGATATTGTGAATGGGATTATGTAATGAATATGAAATGTTATTTATAAATGAAATATAAAAGTTTGCTATTAGATCGTGTATAGTATTTTTCACATTCATGTGCTTCTGATTATTGATATGATTAACAATGCCACATTTTGTCATCAGAAATTAATACCATGGATGGCTGCAGCATCCGTAGCGCTTAGTTTCAGGCCTCAAAATGAAGGATGTTACATTATCACGCGCAAACGGATGGAAAAACTAAAAATGTAAATCACATATTGGAAGATCACTTACGAGCATGCATTATAGACTTTGGTGGGTCATGGGATGATCATTTGAATTGGTGGACTTTGGATACAACGATAGTTACCAGTCAAGTATTGGTATGGCTCCGTATGAAGCTTTGCATGGCCGACCATGTAACGCTCCTTCATGTTGGTGGAAAACGAGCGAGAAATTGATACTTGGACCAAATATAATTAAAGAGACATTAAAGAAGATTGAGGTCATTCGACAACGAATGAAAGCTATTCAGGATCGACAGGAAAACTAGTGGATAAAAGACAAAGAGATTTGGAGTTTTCTGTCAGATATATGGTATTTGTAAAGGTTTCTACTCTAAAGAATTTAGTTTGATTTGGTAGAAAGGAGAAGTTGGCATCGAGATTCGTAGATCCTTTTCCGATAGTCGGAGAATCAGGAAGCTAGCATATAGGGTCGACATACCTCAGAAGATGGCGGGCATGCACAATGTTTTTCATGTCTCTCATCTACGGAAATTTGTGCATGACTTAGGCGTGGTGATTACACCGAATCAGCTAGAAGATGTAGAGGTAGAACCAGAAGTTTCTAGATCTCCTTGGTCGCTTCGTATTGTTGGGTATGATACGAGATAGCTTAGGAGAAAGACGATGAAACTAGTGAAGGTACAATGGAGCAGAAGTGATGACGATTATACATGAGAGATGGAGGAGAGCATGAAGACTAGGTGTCCGAAGCTCTTTGAATGGTAAGACCCAACGTTTATTGTATCTACTTTCACCATTGTATATTATATTTGATAAGTTAGTATTCTGCATGATAGTATGTGTTCGCTATATACTATTGGTTGCATGGCTACTTGTTTGAGATGTTTGATGGTTGCTTATGATTGACAGGAATGTGGGATGACCATGGTTGCTTATGCTTTGGCTTGTTTGGAGTTTCAAGGGCGAAATTCCTAAAGGAAGGGGGGAGTGTAACGATTCGTATTTTGCATATCAAAGGATTGTAAAATATTTTTATTTTATCCGTATAAGGTTGTATGAATCTATAATTTTAGGATATGACTCTTGGGAACATTTTACAGAACTATGATTTTTCTTGAATTTCTATATGACCATTTTGACCTTAAAAATCTTGTCTGGATTGATAGGAGTCAAATTAGGGTCTCAAATAAGTTCCATTGCTTCAAGATGATGATTTCCCATTACGTTGAGTGGTTATAATAGAAAAACGAATTCACATTTAGACATTATGCATGTTTTTAGTTTTTATAGCCAGTGTGTAATTAATAAAGCTCATTTGCCTAATTAGAGAACACTACAAATAGAGGACTGGAGAGTAATATTGAAGCTTTTTCCTCTTATTCTAAATCAGATCTAAACCCTAATTAGCCTTAGATCCATTCTAATTTCATCCAAAATCACCCAAATTGCTCTCTAAATCAAACTACATTGCGGATTAGGGATTAGATCCTTAACTAGAAGCTAGAGATCATCAATTTTCTTGATTTGGAGTGCTTTTCTTTACTGTCCGGATTAGATCTACACACAAATTGGTTGAATTTGATAACTAGTGAGTGGTTTATGCCTTCTTACTATGTTATACATGTTTAAATGGTATAATTATAGGATTTAACATATTTTAAATTGATTGTGGCCATAAAAAACTTTTCTAACTTTAATGGCATGTTAATCCATGCATATGATATAGATGGACTAGAATCCACCTTGATTTATGTTCATATATTCATGTTATATGTGGATCTATGTTAGAAATTGCCCTGTTTATCTTATTTTGATGGATTGTAAGTTTGACGGAATGAAATTGCTTGTTATTCTATGTTTGGATGATATGATGTGATGTTGTTTACTAGTATTGTACATGCATAGAAACATAGGTTGGAGAATTGAGCAAATCGGAAGCAAAGTTGGTCGGAATTGGATGAAACTTGGTAGATGTGCTCTAGAGCATCGTGGGAAGGCGCTTGGTGAGTCCCAACTCAGATGGAATCAAGTACGTAACTCGATACCGAGTTATGCCAATAACTCGGTATCGAGTTATGTACTTAAGGAGGCTATGACTTGGTAGTTGACATGGATGGATGGAGTTTGGCTAGATAAGGTATTCCATAGCAAGATCCAGGGTATTTGGCTAAGGGTCTGATACTATACCGAGTTATCTCTAGAACTTAGAAGTGGAGCTTTGGATTGGGGGTCGAATTATCAAAGATGGATGAGTCAGGGTCCAAGGAAGTGGAAGGGGAGTACTAGAGACATGGAAGAGGAATTAGCCATTAGTTGGCTAAAAGTATAACTCGGCACCAAGTTATCATAGTGCATGCTATGGGGTTGTAACTTCTAGGGATTGTTGTTGAGGTTCTGTAGATTGCACTGGAGGTGTTGGCTTGTTCATATCAAGTTGGATGATGATATATCAACATGATAAAAAACTATGGTCTTCGGATGTTGGCTCGTGTTGGAAGTAGATTCCGAAGATGGCGGCTCGTAAAAGAGGGAGCCATATGATCGGAGAATGCGAAAGGGTTCCTTATGAATAATGGAAACTGGATTGAGCAAGAAGGGCTAGGTATCCAAATGGAGCAAAGGTGCGCTTTGGTATATATGTTAAGGAATCGTTGATGTTTATAGAGTTTTTAGTTGTACTTAAAGCAGGAGTATTGTAAGTGGGGATGCCCATGTGTAATTGAGGGACCTGTATACCTTGGACCTATAGGTTCGGGTACAGTGTCAAACTTTAGGCTGCGAGACACATCCAACTTTGGTCCGCGAGAAACGAGAGTACAACGGAGAACCGAGATTCTTTTAGCCCCTGGCTTGGGGGTCATATGAGATATCATATATTCAGAGCATAAGGAATGATAGTTAGGATTGTTGATGAATGCTATGGATGCTTTGGTTATTGTAGCGACCCGCAGTTCCGTATCCTTTGAGTTGGTAATAATTTACTCCTGTTCAACCAAAATTTGTACGAAAAAGCGAATAACTAGGGTAAAGAAGAAGAAAGAGGTAGAAGAAAAATAGAAACAACACACAGAATCTCACAGTCACAGCAGAACAAAGTATAATATATATAATAACAGATTTTTATACAAAGGAATCTGTAACTGTTTTATACTTACAATCATTAGAGAGTACAATAATCAATACATCAATCTGGACAGTTATAATAACTTGTCCCCATACAGCGGAAATATAAGTCAAGTACGGAAATACGTTTGAACTCCTCCAGCTCATCTCCTGAGCTCTATAGCATTCTAATCCTAAAACTATAATACTCGGTCTGACCCAAGCATTATAATAAAATAACACCCGAGTCAGTTTGGAAAACCAGCGTGAGAAAACACACTCAATTTGAATTATTAGAGTTATCAAAATCCTTTGAAAAACAAAGGTATCTCGTAAGACCGCCTCACACATAAACACGATGAGTTTTTCCCTTACGATAACCAAAACATTTTATAGAAAATCCAGTGATATTATAATAGTGTCTAAATACAAATACTTATTCAAATAGCTGAATTTGTTACATTATTAAATTCCAGCATACTATTGGAGAATGCTCGTATTGGAGAATGGATTCCAACGAATGATTGGGCCACTGGGTACCGCCCATCACAATACACCTCTAGAACAATGTACCGAGGACCTCGCATGGATCCCCTGCTACACAAAACCGACCTACCCCTAACCTGGATAGACCGAATATGTTATCACCCCGGGTGTTCCCACCCTTACTATCGAGCGCTTCTTCTTTCATGTATACCCATATCTAAGATAAATAGGGTTCCGAGGACATCTAGAAAAGTGATAACATACCCTACTTGGGTGCGACCAATTTAGCCTTGCTGCATCTCCCCTGTTTTAGTCATTCCCGGTTGATGAGGTTCGAGGCTCAGCGTTACCTTTTAAGAACAATTTTTCTTAGAATGCTCACCGTCCTCCAATGACGATGTTCTAATAGCATTCATCCATACAAGTTGTCCCGGGTCTGGACAAACCGAATCACCGTCTTTATCATCTTTACAGTATTCAGTCGTTACGTTCAAACTGGATCAAAGTGGTTTTCAGACAATTAAATCTGATCCCGGTCTCTTCGAAATGATTCACGAAATTGGCCAATATTGATAGTCGGTTATTTAACTATCAATAAAACATCCATAAGCAGTCACTAGGCCTTATTATAAATTTTTCCTAAAATATTTCCAAAATATCTTTACAAGATATATCAATTTTTTCCAACACTTGAATTTTTTTTCAAATACTTAAATCCGTAACAGGATACTCCCAAACATCTCAACTCTTAGAAATATTCCCAAATTTCCATTTTCTATACTTAGGAAAATATTACAAGTCTTATTTTCCGAAATCTTTTCAATATTAACGTTTTAGAGAATTATTCTGTATCTTATTCCAAAAATCTCCAGATCACAAATAATTTCCTCTCCTTAAATCATGTCCTTTTATAAGCCCCTTTTTCGAATCTCGAGAGAATTTATAAAAATAAAATTTTCAATTACTTTAAAACTCTCTCTATATATATAAGTATTTAAAAGATTAATAATTTATTTTTAAACATGTTCAAGTAATTATTTAAAATATCGAAAACACTTTTATAACATTAATAACTCATCTTTAGTTAAACAAATAAATTTTCAAGCTGATTTTTAAAAATTAGAATTTTCTAAAATAAATACTTAATATTTGAAATCTACTTACCGAAGTATTTCAATCCTAACTAGTTTAAAGTTTTATAGTTTTAAATAATAAATTTCCCCTTTAAACGCAAACTTAACTTCCTAGGATTTAAAATATATTTTTAAAACCCCAATAATCAACCCAACTTATAAATTTCTCTCGATTTCCATCACATCACTTCCATCCTGATTTCCTTAATCATTTCACTTTACAAAGTAGTATTTACTATTTTGTCACCGTATTTCCATATTTTAATATAAATTCACCCTACGAATTTATTTTCCAATATATCCACCGATATCGCTTAACTTTTTTACAACATCGTTTATAAAATTTTTTATACTTCCTTGAGTCTTACTTGTTTTATAAAAACAATCTCGTTTATAAAATTCCATTTATAAATCCATTACCTTAATAATCCCAATTATAGTTCCAAATCTATTTTTAAAATCGACTTCAACTCTTTTATATTTACGGGATATCATTTATAAATTCTCTTATATAATTCTTTTTTTTAATCTCCATTTAAAAATTCATAATAGTTAAAAACAACCAAAAATCAAATTATTTTTTTCTCTAGTTCAATTTCTTTTAAATAAAACCCAATTCCAATATAAATATTTTTATATCAAAAGTTCCATTTAATTCCTTCCATTTTAAAATATATTTATGGTATTTAAAATATTAACATTTGGGCCAGTGCTACAATAGCATCCAGTAATTTCAATCACTACAATAATCTATACTAGATTTTTCTACACAATTCATATATCACTATATATGAAAAATAAACAACATATTTGAGGAATCCAGTTGGATTCGTCCAACCTCTTTTCCTGCATCCATAGATATTAATACAATATAAAATAATACCAATCCCACTTCGAGGGGGATATCGCGGTATATAGGGTCATCCGCTATTATGCGAGGCGCATAGGGTCTCATCCGCTATAATATGCGGGAATATCACTCCAAATACTAATATATATACTACTATATATATTTAACATCAACAGATAATAATTATATAAATTCATCCAAGCATCCAATAATTTATTTTATCTATTAAAATAAATTTTAGTTATCCGAAAGAGTGAGAATTTTTCTCACCTTTGATTTTATTTACAATCCATTCCGATTTACATTTTTCTACACAGATCCCGTTCGATTTAAACCTCGCATAAGCAAAATTTCAAATTTTTATAAGCTATTGACTTCACAAAAGAAACATTTTACTGTTATAAATTTTTATTTTCTAATTAAAAATATAATTTACCTAAAAATAGAAACTGCGTCTGCCTCCTCGAGATATCTAGTCGATCAACACGACCAGGACTCCAATGCTACTGCCACCAACCACCACTCCTCGCTGCTGCCAGCCCTAAGCGCACCTCTAGACAAGAGCAAGTCGCAACACTTCTCCAAGCACATCCAACCCCAGCCCTAGTCTCACCCACAACTGATGTGCTTCGAATTCAACTCCTCGCTGCCATCATAGCTCGACATTACACGCGACCCCGCTACCTCCTCTCTGCCAGTTTCGCCGTTCGAGCTCCTTTAATCGCTCGTCTACCTACAGCCTCGCGAGCAAAACCCAAACGCGAAGTAAACCCGAGCCTCCATAGCTTCGAGTCGCGAGTCCGCTAGCTACTTCTTCATCGCGATTCAATTTCGCGATTTTGATTGATATATATATATATATATATATTTGAATAGTAATCGATCTTTTCTTTTTTCTTTTTGAATGCGACTTCGTGTTCGGTCTGAGGAAAGGAAAAGGAACGCGATTCTTATTTGAAGACATGATCGATTTTTTGAATCTAGGGAAGAAGAAGGGAATGCCGTAATTTTTAAAATAGAGGGAATGTCGTTTTTATTTTTTTGCTTTTTAAAAGAAGAAGGAAGAGATCGGTTTTTTTTTAAAAAAAAAAGGGGTTGCATGTGATTTGGGGTAACTTGTTTGAATGGCCAAAACAACAGTGAAAAGATGGAATCACTACTGAAAAGAATATTGACTAGACAATTATCTATTTAAATTTTAAAACGTATCGATTTACGCAACTCAAAATCTCGAATCCCTATCGAGGTGTGCCGTTAGGTGTTCATAATGTTATACCCCTATTCCAAACGCAATGGAAAAGGTTTCGAGTCCTAATTTGATCGTATGAAGAAGATAGCTTTTTGAACCCAATTATTATATTAGATTTCGATATTAATTTCAACGCGTTTATATTCCATACGACCAAACGATACAAAATTTGGAATCCGATAATAATACAATATTACAAATCCAATGGAACTGGTTTCGTCGAAATCTGAGACTGTGCCTCGGATCGTTATTTTTAAATGTCAATTTGAACAAAATACTTTTAAAATTGAACAGATCACTTTTAAATTCAATTTTAAAGCTTTTATTATCTTCATTATCATTAATATAAATTTTACAAGACTTTAAATTAATTTTATCGAGCTTAAAACTCAAGATACAATAATTTAACCAAATTCCAATTATTAAATTCAATAATTGAATTATTAAATTCAATAATTGAATTATTAAATAAATCGCTATATTTAAATTCTGTATTTATTTTATAAATAAAAACCCAAATTTTCCATATTCAAAATCAATCTATAATTCAAATTCAATATTTAAAACCATTTAAATATTCCAATCAAACGTCGAAAAATCCGGGTCGTTACATTCCTCTCCTCTTAAAAGAATTTCGTCCCCGAAATTGCTAAGGTAGGAAAAACGCTCCAAACCCATTAAGTTATTAAAACCCACTTAGTGAAAATTCGATATTTAACTTTTCTAATCTTTTTCCCTCATTCAAAACACTTAGTTTTCCATTCTAAACCAGAATCCTTTATTTCGATTATAAATTCAAAATCGATTTCCATTAACAAAAAAAATTTCCAAAATTTTGTTTCAAAATTTTTCTGACACCCTAAATTTTTGGCAGAGTCTCCCTTGTACGGAGAGGCTTTTGCAATATGACAAGAGAGATAAATAAATATACATCGACCCACACGGTCGGAAAACAATATATATATCGATATTTATATCTTTGCGGTATTTAATCCGAAAACGTACCTTATTTTAGCATTTTTAAGCAAGCGGCTATTTTATTTTGCAATTCATGCAATCAAAGTCAAGCAAAATAGCTCCAGGTACCTGTACTTACTCAATTTAAACACGTTAGTACCAAATATATGAAATTCACTAACATTTCAGTTATTTAAACAACTACAACACATGAATTTCAATAACCAATCAAGATAAACATGTATTATAAGCAATTATAAGGTTTTGACATTCATTTTATTACTTTCAATCAATCCATACATCATTTCATTCAATCTGAAATGTACAACCCAATTTGCTTACATTCAATTCACATTTGTACTAAACAAATTAATATCCATTCCAAATTGATTAAAAATCAATTTATTCACTTTCCATTCATTCGCAGAATTTAATTTATTTTCGTTTACGTCAAACGACCAATTTTTCTATGCAAATTCGGCGATATTTATTTAATAGAATGACCATTTCAGTTTATCGCTATTTTAAATTAATTCCAACTCAATTTATATTTAATTCCACCCCATTTTAAATTTATTCTCAATCAATTCAATTGCATTCCATTCATGTCTACCTTCATTGGTTTCAAATCCATTTTATTTAGCTCGGAAACATTCCATGCTATTTTATTTAACGACCATTTTACAAATTTATTTGTGTCAAGCTTTTATTAAAAATATTTACTTAAGTTAATTTATTTACTTCAAATTATTTCAACCCCATAATTTAAGTTTATTTTTCTGGTAAACAATTTCAAATTCAAATTACTGATTTGATTTTTATTCAATCAAATTTCATTCTGTTTGCTAATTAATTTAATTAGTTCATTCATCCAATCCACTTTAATTTTAATTTCGAATTCAATTCATTAAAATAATATCCAAGGCCATATTTAATTCATTCATATTCAAATTGGATTTATTTGCAACTCATCCCATTTCTATTTTCATTCAATTCCATTTTATTCGACACGTTTTCCCATTGTATTTAATTCACTTACAATCTAAATTGAATTTTTATTTATAACTCAAGTTTCATTTCCAAATTCCATTTTTAACTGACAATCAAAATTTATTCAACCCAGTTAATATCCATTTTATATCAAATTAACTGATTAATTATCCAATTAGTTCATTTCCACTTTATAATTCAATATCTGATTTTTATTTCAAAAATCACTTCAACCAATTTACTTGAGCTAAAATTTATTTTATAATTCAAGTTTAGGTTTTTATTTCATTTCCAAAATATCAAACTCCTTTTATTTTGGCCTATCTATTTTAAATTTTCAATTTTATAAGTCACACAACTTATTTTTCATATTTCCATTAATTTTATATCCGAGTATATTCCTATTTTATTTTTAACTCGAGACTATACATTTATTTATAGCCTAAATATATTTTTATCCAATTCATTTCAATTTTTATAAGCCATTGAAGTTTATTTATTCCATTCAAAATCATTTATAACTCAATTCAATTTTATTTCAATTCAATCCAAATTCAACCAAATTTTTATTAACTTAGCTTAAGTTAAATTTAATTCATTCAATTTAATTTAACTCACTTAAGTTAAAATCCAATTTATTATAATCACTTCATTTATTGATTTACTTTAACTTTCTTAAGTTAAATTCCAATTTCATTAATGCACCACATTAATTCAACGCAACCCAACCAATTAAATTTCTAAAATTTAATTTATTCAACTTAACTTAAGTTGAATCCCATTTAATTTTATATCTTAGTCCTGATCGATATTAGCTCAAGTTAAATTTCATCCATTTTGACTTTCTCAAGTTAGAATTTATTCGAAAATTCATTTTCCATATTTTCCTTTCTAATCTAGAATCATTTTCAATTTATAAGTTTATAACTTATTTCCTAATTATCTCTAAATTATTTAAATAAGGATTCCAGAATTCAAACACCCGGTATTTATTTTAAATTACTTTGAAATCAATTATATACATATATATATAACCCTTCGTTTCAACAAACCATTCCATTGGAATTTTAAAATTTCACTTGGTCCCATCCCAAAACACTTCTCCTTCGGAATTTTCAAAACAAACTTGTTTTTCCTCAAAACAATCCAAAAACAACGACCATGGTGGCACTCCATCACTTAGAAGCTCGAAAATGAACGTCGATGATGTCGTGATCATCATCGGAATTATTTTCCAACGACCAAGTGATTTTAGTGCTACATCCTTTCAAAAATCCATTTTCAAAACATTTTCCATTTAAAAATATTTCAATAACATTACTATTTTTCATTCCCAAAAATATTTCCAAAATAGTACCACCCCATAACACTTCTGAAATCATCTCCAAAAATCTCCGGGATTTAATTTTCCAAATTCTGGTTTGAATTCGTTTTTAGTTTTATTCACTTGTATAATTCATTCTTATACAATCTAATTTGTTTTTAATAAACCATTTACAATTTTATAATCTTGTTTGATTATATGATAATAACCAAACACACTACTATAATAATTTTTCAGAAAATTATTTCTTTTATATCAGGATATAATTTGGGTAAAATTTTCATTTACCCGCTTCAAAACCATACTGTGTTAGTTTATCGCGTTCAAGCGTTTAGAAACTCCTATCGATTTAGTGGCATCCTATTATTTGACAAGAATTTATATACCACTCAACCAATAAGTTAACACAATATAAAACCGTTTTATATTCACTAACAAATACGCGCTCATATCTATTATTACACTCAACTCATTCAAGGGTACCACTGACCCTATTTCTAATGAGTAATCCCCACCAGAGCCAAGGTTCTCGCTTAACATTCAGCTCTTATACCAAATGTAGCGACCCGCAGTTCCGTACCCTTTGAGTTGATAATAATTTACTCCTGTTCAACCCAAATTTGTACGTAAGAGCGAATAACTAGGGTAAAGAAGAAGAAAGAGGTAGAAGAAAGTAGAAACAACACACAGAATCTCACAGTCGCAGCGGAACAAAATAAAATATATATAATAACAGATTTTTATACAAAGGAATTTGTAACTTTTTATACTTACAATCATCAGAGAGTACAATAATCAATACATCAATCTGGACAGTTATAATAACTTGTCCCCATACAGCGAAAATATAAGTCAAGTACGAAAATACGTCTGAACTCCTCCAGCTCGTCTCCTGAGCTCCATAGCATTCTAATCCTGAAACTATAATACTCGGTCTGACCCGAGCATTATAATAAAATAACACCCGAGTCAGTCTTGAAAACCAGCATGAGAAAACACACTCCATTTGAATTATTAGAGTTATCAAAATCCTTTGAAAAACAAAGGTATCTCGTAAGACCGCGTCACACATAAACACGACGGGTTTTTCCCTTACGATAATCAAAACATTTTATAGAAAATCCAGTGATATTATAATAGTGTTTAAATACAAATACTTATTCAAATAGTTGAATTTGTTACATTAATTAATTTCCAGCATACTAGGTTCTACAAACAAAACCGTAAGCTCGTATTGGAGAATGGATTCCAACGAATGACTGGGCCATTGGAGTACCGCCCATCATAGTACACCTCTAGAACAATGTACCGAGGACCTCGCCGGGATCCCCTGCTACACAAGACCGGCCTACCCCTAACCTGGATAGACCGAATATGTTATTACCCCGGGTGTTCCCACCCTTACTATCGAGCGCTTCTTCTTTCAGGTATACCCATATCTAAGATAAATAGGTTCCGAGGACATCTAGAAAAGTGATAACATACCCTACTTGGGTGCGACCCACTTAGCCTTGCCGCATCTCCCATGTTTTAGTCATTCTCGGTTGATGAGGTTCGAGGCTCAACGTTACCTTTCAAGAACAATTTTTCTTAGAATGCTCACCGTCCTCCAATGACGATGTTCTGATAGCATTCATCCATATAAGTTGTCCTGGGTCTGGACAAACCGAATCACTGTCTTCATCATCTTTACGGTATTCAGTCGTTGCGTTCAAACTGGATCGAAGTGGTTTTCGGACAATTAAATCCGATCCCGGTCTCTTTGAAATGATTCACGAAATTGGCCAATATTGATAGTCGGTTATTTAACTATCAATAAAACATCCATAAGCAGTCACTAGGCCTTATTATAAAATTTTCCCAAAATATTTCCAAAATATCTTTACAAGATATATCAATTTCTTCCTACATTTGAATTTTTCTTTTTCAAATATTAAAATCCGTAACAGGATACTCCCAAACATCTCAACTGTTAGAAATATTCCAAATTTCCATTTTCTATACTTAGGAAAATATTACAAGTCTTATTTTCCGAAATCTTTTCAATATTAACATTTTAGAGAATTATTCTGTATCTTATTCCAAAAATCTCCGGATCACAAATAAATTTCCTCTTCTCAAATCATGTCCTTTTATAAGCCCCTTTTTCGAACTCGAGAGAATTTATAAAAATAAAATTTTCAATTACTTTAAAACTCTCTATATATATAAGTATTTAAAAGATTAATAATTTATTTTTAAACATGTTCAAGTAATTATTTAAAATATCGAAAACACTTTTATAACATTAATAACTCATCTTTAGTTAAACAAATAAATTTTCAAGCCGATTCTTAAAAATTATAATTTTTTAAAATAAATACTTAATATTTGAAATCTACTTACCGGAGTATTTCAATCCTAACTAGTTTAAAGTTTTATAGTTTTAAATAATAAATTTCCCCTTTAAACGCAAACTTACTTCCTAGGATTTAAAATATATTTTTAAAACCCCAATAATCAACCTAACTTATAAATTTCTCTTGATTTCCATCACATCACTTACATCCCGATTTCCTTAACCATTTTCAGTTTACAAAATAGTACTTACTATTTTGTCACCGTATTTCCATATTTTAATATAAATTCACCCTACGAATTTATTTTCCACACTACACCACAGATAGGATTTTGGCGCACCCTTAGGCGGCACATTTGATACGGCTATAAGCCGTATCAAATTTTAATACGGCTTATAGCCGTATCTATATTATTTACTATGGCTGTAAGCCGAATTAACATTTGATACGGCTTATAGCCGTATCAAAATCTGTGCCTCTTTTCGTGGGAAAATTTTCCCCAAACCGCACACCCTCCCTTCTTTTTTTTATTTCCAGCTTTATTTTTTTTTTCCATGCTAATTTAGGTTATCGCCATCGCTAGAGAGCCTTCCACCGATCGATCGAACGTTGCTACGTCGTCCATCAGAGCCTTCATCCATCGTCGACATTCCCCCTTCCCAAATCAAGGTATTGTTCATGACATCCTTAAAAGCAATACAAGATTATTATCTTCTCCTTAATGGTTTTTTTCAGTTGAAACTCCTACATCGTATCATTGTATTTCCTACATCGTATCATTGTATTCGGTCTAGCAAAATCCATTAGCGGTAGAGTGTCGGTTTTGGTTTTACTAAGTATGATAATTAGTAGCTAGCAATATGTTTGTAACAATTTCACAATGTCGAGAAACACAAATTTAGCTATGTACGCTGTAATCGTCTTTGAACATGAATGTTGACTGCGTTATGATTATGAACCATTGTTTTATTCTTGTTTCATATTTGCAAATCTGATGTCATGAGCAGTAGACGTAACGATTATAACAAAGCCGTCTACGTATTTTGAAAGTAGAATGAATGTTGCGACTGATTGTAATACTGCGACTACATGTTCTCTCTTTTTCAATACTTGTATACTTTGGCACAAAACAATATTAAGTTTATCCTGCAATTATATTGTGAATTATTATTATGCATACAACTTCGAGATTTGTTATATCTGTTGTTTTGGTTTTGTTTGTTAATGTTCTGCATACTAATTCTCCATAACATGCATGTTTGATATTTGTCTTTTTTTTCCTCCAATACCAGTTACTGATTGAATCTTTCAACATGTGAGTTTGTTTATTTTTTGGCTAATATAATTGTTTTGTTTTGGTTCTTCCTTTTAGTCTAGGAATTCTAATTCTGATATTTGAAAACTGTAACGAAAGTGGGTTGCTAATTCTGTTGTTTTGGTTTACATCTTTAAGCGTAACATAATTTCTCATCCATTTTGATATCGACAAAGGGAGCAGAAGATTGATTTTCAGTGGCTTTTTGTGATTTGTTTAAAATGTGGGTGCTAATATCTTGTCATTTTTTCTCAAAGAGCTGGGTTTTGCAACTGAATAATTTTGGTAGTCTGTTTATACTTTGGCGATCGGATATACTAATGACAATCTAAGATAGTTCAGCACTAGAATTCTTTCTAACATCTCTTATATGTGCAAAAAGAAATTGGTGATAAAAACAATGGGTTAAAAGGGTATTTTAGGATGCCCATAGTTGGATCAAAACATAGTTTAGGTTTCCAAATGGGTGAACATGCTACTGATTCAATTGAAATGGATTTAGTTTAAACCAAGTTTTATTAGATTAAGTTGTAATAAAGTTGGTATTTTTTACAATATTTTTCAAACGTTGCAAAAACGTTATAATAGCTACAACTACAACTATTTTTACATGTTGTGAAATATATTTCACGGTTTTTTTTAAGTTGCAGAATAATTTTTGCAAATTTTTTTGGATGTTGCGAAATATAAACAATTTTAAAAAAATTACATGGACGATTTAACCGTTTTCACGGTTCTGACATTGTATATGGTTTTGACATTGATGTATAAGTGGATAAAATTATTGTTAATGGAGCAAGCCAAGTATCAGGAGAGGGGTAATGCATAGACATTACTCCGGTGCTACAAAATGGCGCCGTTGTAATGGCAAGTTTTTTGGAAACAGTTTGGTGCTAATGTTTAAAATAAACCCTATATTTTGAGTTCCATTTATTGAGATTTAAATAGTCCATATATTTTAACTATTTAAAATTAATTAAATGTTTAAAATCATACTACAAAATTCTAGGTCGTACAGGAAAACAAAAAACGATCATGAAAAAGGCATGCGTATAAATCTTACAAGGAAGTTAATTGTTTACTAAATTATATTGTTCTTTACTAAACAATTTATATTATGAACGATCAAGTAGCTTGAATCATGTAAAATTACTAACTTAGAAAATGAAGTTACATCTGTTTCCCCATAAAGCTTTTTTTAAAACAATGATGATATCAAGTTTAGATATGTCCTCATAATTTGATGATGGTGAATTATCATGTGGATTAAATCATGTTCTGACCCGATATTGAATTTCTTTGACTGTCTAGAATGTATTTACTCATTGTTTTAGAATTTGAACTTTTCACATTGCTGTGGAAAAATTTTGTGGGTTTATCCCCCGAGTGAGCCATTTGAATTTCAATTTCTGCAAGTTTACAGTAGTAGTTTTTTCTGGCAGATCATGTCAATTTTCATTATTTTCTCTATATCCGCCAACGAGTTCAATTTTTCTGGCAGATCATGTCAATTTTCATTATTTTCTGGCAGATCATGTCAACTTACAACTAACTTACTAAGTTTGTTTTGCTTTCGTAAGCAACTTTTTTAGTTAAAAAACATTTTCTTTTCATTCCAAGTCAAAATGTGTTGCATCTTTGTTCAATTTTTTCTGTCTAGATTTTGTACTATTTTGTACTATTATGAATTTAGTGCGAGCACCAATATTGTCTGCTATTTTGTGTGCTGGGTTGTGTGATTCACTGTTACTATTATGTCTCTTCCATGTATCTCATTTCTTGATCATTTTCAATGTTATGTACTGGGTCTTTTTGTGTGTTAGTCTGGTTTTCCGGCATAGCATTTCCTGTTTGTACACTTGTATTAGATTGAAGCTTGTAACTTAAAGCTGGGCATTGCTTTGTAATTGTACTAGCTTCCAATGAATTTGAAGCTATATTTGAGACTTAAATCAATAAGTTTGAGTTAAGCATCCCACTGCAATGCGGATTATTGAATCATTTGAATGTGCACTGTCTATAATATTATTTGTTTTGATGTCTCGGAATGATTATTGATTATATATTGGATATGAATAGGTCTATAATATTATATATTGGATATTGATTATATATCTATATCTAATTGACTAGTTAGATACGGCTTTTAGCCGTATCTAATTGGTTCAGAAGACGCTGCCCATTTGTCAATTAGATACGGCTAATGGTCGTGTCTAATTGATATATTAGATACGGCTAAAAGCCGTATCAAAATATTAAGCTCGGCATATTTAGATGCGGCTTTTAGCCGTATCTAATAATATTAGATACGGCTTTTAGCCGTATCAAAATATCGTTTATGGTGTAGTGCCAATATATCCACTAATATCGCTTAACTTTTTTATAACATCGTTTATAAAAAAAATTATACTCCCTTGAGTCTTACTTGTTTTATAAAATCAATCTCGTTTATAAAATTCCATTAATAGATCCATTACCTTAATAATCCCAATTATAATTCCAAATCTATTTTTAATATCGACTTCAACTCTTTTATATTTCCGAGATATCATTTATAAATTCTCTTATATAATTTTTTTTAAATCTCCATTTAAAAATTCATAATAGTTAAAAACAACCAAAAATCAAATATATTTTTTTCCTCTAATTCAATTTCTTTTAAATAAAACCCAATTCCATTATAAATATTTTTATATCAAAAATTCCCTTTAATTCCTTCCATTTTAAAATATATTTATGATATTTAAAATATTAACATTCGGACCAATGCTACAATAGCATCCAATAATTTCAATCACTACAATAATCTATACTAGATTATTCTACACAATTCATATATCACTATATATGAAAAATAAATAATATATTTGTGGAATCTAGTTGGATCCCTCCAACCTGTTTCCCTGCTTCCACAGATGTTAATACAATATCAAATAATACCAATCCCACTTCGATGGGGATATCGCGGTATATAGGGTCGTCCGCTATTATGCGAGGCGCATAGGTCTCATCCGCTATAATATGCGGGAATATCACTCCAAATACTAATATATATACTACTATATATATATATATTTAACATCAACATATAATAATTATATAAATTCATCTAAGCATCCAATAATTTATTTTATCGATTAAAATAAATTTTAGTAATCCGAAAGAGTGAGAATTTTTCTCACCTTTGATTTTATTTGCAATCCATTCCAATTTACAATTTTCTACACAGATTCCGTTCGATTTAAACCTCGCATAAGCAAAATTTCAAATTTTTATAAGCTACCGACTTCACAAAAGAAGTATTTTACCGTTATAAATTTTTATTTTCTAATTAAAAATCTAATTACCTAAAAATAAAAACTGTGTCTACCTCCTCGAGATATCTAGTCGATCAACACGACCAGGACTCCAATGCTACTGCCACCAACCACCACTCCTCGCCACTACCAGCCCTAAGCGTGCCTCCAGATAAGAGCAAGTCGCAACACTTCTCCAAGCACATCCAACCCCAGCCCTAGTCTCACCCACAACTGACGTGCTTCGACTTCAACTCCTCGCTGCCATCGTAGCTCGACATTATACGCGACCCCGCTACCTCCTCTCTGCCAGTTTCACCATTCGAGCTCCTCTAATTGCTCTTCTCCCTGCAGCCTCGTGAGCAAAACCCAAACGTGAAGTAAACCTGAGCCTCCCAAGCCTCGAGTCGCGAGTCCGGTAGCTACTTCTTCATCGCGATTCAATTCCGCGATTTTGATTGATATTTTTTTTTCGAACAGAGATCGATCTTTTTTTTATTGAATGCGGCTTCGTGTTCGATCCGAGGAAAGGAAAAGGAACGCGATTCTTATTTGAAGATAGGATCGATTTTTTGAATCTGGGGAAGAAGAAGGGAATGCCGTAATTTTTAAAATAGAGGGAATGTCGTTTTTATTTTTCCGCTTTTTAAAAGAAGAAGAAAGAGATCGGTTTTTTAAAAACAAAAAAAGAAAGGGGTTGCATGTGATTTGGAGTAATGTGTTTGAATGGCAAAAACACAGTGAAAAGACAGAATCACTGCTGAAAAGAATATTGACTAGACAATTATCTATTTAAATTTTAATCTCGATTTACGCAACTCAAAATCTCGAATCCCTATCGAGACATGCCGCTAGGCATTCATAATGTTATACCCCTATTCCAAACGCAATAGAAACGGTTTTGAGTCCTAATTCGATCGTATGAAGAAGATAGCTTTTTGGACCCAATTATTATATTAGATTTCGATATTAATTTCGACGTGTTTATATTCCATAGGACCAAACGATAACTCCAAATTCTACGAAATTTGGAATCCGATAATAATACAATATTACGGATCCAAAGGAACTAGCTTCATCGAAATCTGAGACTGTGCCTCGGACCGCTATTTTTAAATGTCAATTTGAACAAACTATTTTTAAAATTGAACTGATCACTTTTAAATTCAATTTTAAAACTATTATTATCTTCATTATCATTAATATAAATTTTACAAGCCTTTAAATTATTTTTATCGAGCTTAAAACTCAAGATACAATAATTTAACCAAATTCCAATTATTAAATTCAATAATTGAATTATTAAATAAATTGCTATATTTAAATTCTGTATTTATTTTATAAATAAAAACCCAATTTTTCCATATTCAAATTCAATATTTAAAACCATTTAAATATTCCAATCAAACGTCAAAAAATCCGGGTCGTTACAGTTATTTTCTTTAGTAGGCTACCACTCATAGGTATCAAGGAAAGTAGTTATTAAAGATAGGAATACCTAGAAGACTGATATCCATTATATTGTTTGTCGTATATATTTGTGATATTGTAGAGTAGCATATTATAGTGTTATATTGTAACGACCCCAGATTTTTAATTTATTTAAATTAATAATTAAATAAATTTTTGGATAAAAATAGTAAAATAAATCGATAAAATGGAGCGAGTTTCCCCGAATTCAAGTATATTTTGTATAAATCATTTAAATTTAATAATATTGTAAATATTGTATATATGTGAATATATATGTATATTTTGGGTTTGAAATAAAATATTTAAAGTAAAATAAATGATTGAGTTATAAATAGAAATAAATAGAAGATGAACTATAAAAATAAAAGTAAAACTCAAATGAGAATTATCAACAAAATTAGATTAGAAGTCATTTATATTACATAAAGATAGAACTTCATTAGATTTTAAAGTAATACATTAACGAATTTAAAACAACAAAAATACTCAACTCAAATATAAATTAAATAGCTTGTTTACAGATTATAAAGAAAATAAAGTAAAACATAACTAAATTTAAACAACATCTTCAAAGTATAAGTAAGTAGATTTAAAATAAAAAGTCAACAAGTATGTATATCTTCATTTGTACAGCCGAAGTCAATACAAAGAAAAAAGTATGAAGACATAAGAAGTTACATATTCAAGTCTGCACTAGTGGAAACAAGGACAATAATAATTAATACAAGATCTTTAGTATACAAAAGAGAATCATCCTCAGCCGAAAGCAAGAAACAAAATATATATAAGTATGAACAAGTGCTCGCAAAATAAACACCCCAGGTACAAAATATATGCAGGCAAGTAAAATAATTTATCAACTTGAACAAAGTAAAATATAATACATCTATGTACAAATAAGAGTATGAGGAAACATAAAGGACTCTTGCATTTAATGCTAGCAATATTAGTCAATTCGAAATGTGAAAAAATCCTTTCAGCCTCCATAAACTTTGCCTGGCCAAGAAAAAATCTCTGACTTGAAGAAAAATATATGTACCTGTATTGTACAAAAGAAAATTTTATCACCTGTAAGCTTCATCTTACATATCAACTTTTTATTTCATTTCGTTCCTTCCAAGCTATGCAAAACACTGGAGTAATATCATCTACAACTTGAATAAACTTCAATTTAAAACATCAATACGAATTTATGAAAACCAGAGAATCAAGTGAAGATTTCAACTTTGCAAATTTTCAAGCTTGTCTCTCTCTGTTTCTTCTTTAAAACCAGGTGAGCAAACTCTCTGTTTTCAATTTTCCAAGTGAGTAAGCATTAAACTTGAAATCTTTTAGTTAACTGAAAGGATTCTCTGTTTCTTGATATTGAATATGTTTACCATTGAACATGGTTTGGTAAATATAGGTGTAGATGTACAGGTTATCCTATATACTGTTCTTCCTGTTTTCTAGTTACAGAGTAAAAGAAATGGGAAAAAAATTAACATCTCTTCATACAAACCATATTTAGCTTGGAAATTCAAATATGATAGATTCATTTAAACTTAACTTGAGGCCTGGAAATTATTTTAGGCTTAATATTTAAACAATGGACTCTGTAAACTGAGTTACAGTAGAGATATAAATTTTTGGGTAATTTCGAATGTTGTAAAATCTCGATTCAGTTATATAGCTCAGATTAACAATCAAAAATAATATTTTTAAAACAAATTGGGTGATTTTTAATTGAGTATTTCACGTGCAGTTTGAATATGAACAAAAATAGCATTTTGATCATTATCTGGTGATCGAATCGAAATCGAATGCTAGGTTTTTGGTTAAAGCAAGATTGATCATCGTTGAGTTCGGGAAAAATGTTGAAGAATTTTTCTATTGCATAAATTGTGAATTCGAATCTAAACTAGGGTTTAAGAACTGTTTCCGGTTCACGTTGTAAACGGGATCGCCGCTCCGCCTATGGGTGATCGGAATTCACGTCTCCGATGCCAGTCGAGGCGTCACATCTCGATGAAGCTTCAGTTAGGATTTCGTGGCTTCTGATGGCCATACGTGGGAAGACGAGACGGTTTCATGGTGGGGTGCCGTTGGGTTTGTTCGATCGAATCACCTGAAGTTAAACCACGGTGATATCAAGACTTCTGGGTGGTCGGCTAGGTTGAGATAGTCGTCATCGACTTGCCGATGGTCGCGAGGAGGGTCGGAGCATCACTGTTCAGGCGTACACGTGCACGCGTATCATCGTGTATCTGAAAAGTTTTGGGTTGTGGAAGAAGAAGTGGCATGGAGGAAGACTCGAAGTATTTCTCGGGGGAACTGGGGTTAGACTCGAAGGGAGACTCGTGTCGTTTTAGTGGAATGTCGAGTTGGTTTCTGGGACTTAGAAAGATAAAGGAAAATATTTTCCCTCGGGTTAAATTTCTGAGTAACCCGAAGCAGAGACAAGTTTGTCTCGGGGGTGACTCGAAGCAGTTACAGGAGCCACTCAAAAACAGTTTGTATTTTGAAGTTTTCTACTTTTCAACAATTTTAAATAAAACCCAAGTTTTAAAATCAGGAGATGATTAAAGTTTTAAATAAATTAAAGTTTAAATAAAGGATTTTCAAAATGATTAAGTTTTAAATTTATTTAATCAGGATACATTATTTTACAAAATTGTTTAATAAATAAATAATGTAGTTTAAAATGGAAATTAAGATAAAAGGTTGTTTAAACTAAATCTTAACCTTTTAAGGTATCTAATGTGATAAAGGTGATTTATTAAACAAGGTTTAAAAGGATAATCAAAGTAATTAATTAAAGATAATTAATTAGATAGTGAATTAAATAATTAAAGGTTAGTTATTTAATAATTAAAGGTTGATGAATTATAATTAAAGGTTAATTAATTATTGATGGTTAATTTATAAATGATTAAAGAATAATTAATCAAGATAATTTGTAATTTATCGGTGTTGATTAACCAGGATTAGTAATTCATAAGAAATTAATCTGATTTGAATAAATCAAACAATTAACTGACCTTACTTATGGATATTTGGATTTGATTGGATGATTGAATTATTTGATATTTCCTGATCTGTGATGTTTTGTGATATATTATGATTTGTGTGTAATCTTTACTGCAGTTTATTTATCTGAAATTTATATATATCTATGATCTGTGAATAAAGATAAGCGATATAGTTTATATCGTTTATCAACTATATTTCTGTGTTTTAATCTGTGATGATTGAATAGTGTTGCACTATTGTGTTAAACCCCTGGACCACACCTTTACACACACAAATATGGATTTCACGTGGAAATCGGTTAAGTCACAGATAATTTAAATTTGATGTTTTTGAAATTGAAATTTTAATTTCAATTGACTTTGAAATTAGAAATTTTGGAATTTAAATAATTTGATTTAAATTTGAATTCAAGTTTGAAATTGAATCCTATGATTTGAAACTAGGGATTAAAAATGTTATAAATGTGTTTATATGAAGTTAAACCATTTTAAAAGTAAAATTTTGAGAATTTGGATTTAACCCAAGAACCTTAACTCGTATAAATGGATCAGATTTTCCGAAATGAAAACTGTTTGTTTTCAAATGATAAAAGCTTTCACATATATAAGAAATGAAATTCCAGTTTAATTAAAGGAATTTCAAGTACGAATTGAAAAATGGTTTTCCAAGTTATGAATGAATTCTTTTTGAAAGTTATGAATTAAATCTGTTTATTTTTAACAGATTTAAAATGATGAATTGTTTAACCATTTGAAATGAAATTGTTTTGAAAACTAAAGTTAAATCTTTGTTTTAAAGATTTAACGAGTTAATCAAATTGAAATGGGAATTAATTTGGAAAATCTGTGATTAAATCTTTTATTTAAAAGATTAAAGTGTGGAAATTGTTTTAAACCGTTGAAGGTTGTTAAAATGAATCTTTTTGTTTAAAAGATTTGAAATGGAAATTTGTTAAACCATTTGAAAAGAAAGTTTGGGTTTAAATTGTGACTTAATTGAAATCCCAATATCCGTATATTTTTAAATATTGCGCTCACTATTCGGTTTAGCCGGGAGAGGACCTTTGGGTCGTATAACCCATTCCGAATAGTGATACGTCGTATATGGATGGCATTTGAAGACCGGTGGTGAAGACCGGATATTTTTCGAAAATGAAAGGACAACCTATCGAATGTCTCTGCACTGAGTTGCTCCGGTATAGAGATTTATATCACTCTTTTTGTGACGGGAAGTCCGGACGTGATTGGAAATTATCCGGATGTGCAAGGGCTTCGTGAGAAGTGCCTTCGGTTCTGTTCGAACCCGGAACAGACTTGTATGGATACATGTCTGACATTACACTTTGAGATATAAAGCCGATTTCTTTCAAATACATTTCTGTTGGTGGCGGAGAATTTATTCTCTTAGCTTAACACCCTTCTCTGAGACGTACGAGCTCAGAGGTTATGTAGTTGAAGGTTATCAGCGATATATCCCAATTTGGTAATGTGACATGCTGAGTGTAGCTGTGTGATGATCATCGTTTGATCATTTGTGATATGATCATTTGTTTGATCATTTATCTTTGTGATCATAGGTTGATCATCTGTTGACCCAAAGCGTGGCTTTTTGAAAAAGCGTAGCTTTGTGGACGAGACTTCGTCAGGGCCTCACAACCCGGAAATGGTCGAAACAGGATCGTTGCGGCAAGGTTATGAGGGTCGCGCCCTTTAGGGTATGTCATTTCCTTCTGGAAAGGGGTGGTATCATGGTATGGAGCCCAGATACTTACTCATGTGGATACACCTTCTTTATGATGTGTGATGATGGTTACGAGCACTCGGATAAAGGTCCCAAAGGACCGGGAGGTGGCATATTCGTGAGTTACCTGTTACAGGGGTAACCCGGCCTTGTTAGCAGAGAGCAGTTTGTCTCTCGGGGCGTCCCGCCAGAGGCGTTCCCATGCGGCGGAAGGAAGTTCCTTAGCCTGACCATTTGTTGGAAATCCATTCTTCCAATACGAACCAGTACGGTTTTAGTTGTAGAACCTGCCATTTACGTACGGTGGTCACCACTGTTTAGATGGTAGCTATAGTAGGCATACGATACTGGTCGTATGTTGGCTAAGATTAATATTATACTTTCGAAATGTTTTCTGCACTATGCACTAATAATAATAATCCAATGATTTGCGTAGTAAGCATGTTTGACTATCATAAGAAGAAATCTCCTCCAATTCTGCGTTTGCATTGTGTGTGTGGCGGGAGGTCTTATGGTAGTTTCATTTTCTAAAAAAGCATTGCGGATTTCAATGTTTAAAATTCTTTTGCTGTTGTTTAAAGATAAACTGTTTTTGTTGCTCACACCAGTCCTATGACTGATCCGGAGTTTATTGTTCCCTTCCTAAACTCTGGGTGCCCATCATTTTCCACACGGGCAGTCTAGAGTTGGGTTTTTCAGATATTCAGGTTTAGTAGATTATTTGGAGCTAGTTCATTCATCGGAGTTGCTTATCTTGGAGTTGTGGATTCATTCTTGTCTGAAGATCATTTTGGAGTTATCACTTCTATTGATATTGTTCCGCTGCTGTTGTTATCTTTTCTTTTCCGCTGATATTTCTTGTATCATATCTCTGATGTATATTGATATTCATTGTATCACTCTGTTGTATCAGATATTGTATATCAATGTATTATTCTTTTCTTCCGCTGTGTTATTTACTTAATTATGTTATAGCTCCGGCGAATCGGATTTGAACGGTCGAATCTGCGGCATTTTAGTACAGTGTGAAGTACGGATGTTGATTTTCGAGCGGGCAAAACCCGATACGTTACATTTATGCTAACTCTTTGGTTGCAGGGACATGTCAGGTATGGTTCGTGTACTCTTGTTCCTTACCTTATTTACCGGTATAGTATCTTGAGACTCATTTACTGCACACCTGACTATTGTCTGATCCAAGGTTTTACATTTTGCTTCTTATTATTTTGAGTACTCTCAAATGAGTATACTAGATAACAGGTGTAGATGACGTAGTAGCTGTTCGAAGGACGAGTTGGATGGAGCTATCTCATATTATATACATATGTGGATTTCTACACTTTCCGCTGAGCAACGTTGTGGAGCCCGTGACAGTGCTTGCTTATTTCTATTTGTTGAGACAGTTTATTTGAGTATACTTCTATTGTATAAAATCTACAACATTTGATGTATAACTTTTGTGGATCTATTGCTCTGATGATGATTTGTTCATATAGTTATTACTATCTCTTCTATAATATCTGTGATATTATATTTTGTCTATGCACTGTGAAATGACATGTTATATGCTAAATTGGTTTATTTCAACCCCGATGATCGTCTGATATTAGCCGGACACGAACATCGCACTATTTATGTATTATTGGTGTCAGTGGTATAGGACGGTCGTCATAGGAGGTCTTTAACAACCCTATTTTCGAAGTCATAATATTATACAAATTTAAAAAAAGTTCGTATTCTGTTTTTAAAATCAGTAAATCGACGATGATGTATAAATTTATTTTATATTAGTACAATGAATAAATAAATAGAGTGAAACAATATTGGATTGGATGAAATTGTGCAGTTGTCGAAATACGTATATTTTTCATAAAATGAAGTGTAAATCAGTTTAGGTTAAATTGAAATTTATTTACAAAAAACTTTAAAAACAAGGGATAGAAAAAAAAATAAGGGCAAATTGAGTTATTCCATCTTTTAAAGGACTAGAATGGAAAATTATAAATTATTCCTAAAATAAAAATCAAGAGCCCAAGCCCAAATTCAAACCCAAGTCCTTAATAAAAACTAAACTCATTTCCTTTCGCTTATCCCAAATCCCTAATTGTCATACCCATATTCCTCTTTTGCCGAATTCTCAAAATCGACTACAAAAAAATAAAAACGACGACGATGGTTAGACGCGAAGGCATGTCGACATCGGGGAAAATGCAGCGAAGAGGGATGAAACTACGGAGGTTGGCGGCACGGATGGCTAATGACAATGGTGATCCACGTTCTTTGGCGATCGCGATAAAGGGCATGGATTTGGCAGTGAGCGGTTGACGACGTTAAAGCCGAGGTTGACGTGAGCTTCAAGGTAGCAGGTGATGATTGGCAACCTCGGGTGTAGAGGTGTGCGACCATGTAGATGGGAGCTCGAGGGATCTTGCCAAGCGATGGCACATGTTGTGGTGGTGACAACCGTCGGAGGAGAACGAAGACGCACTATTCTCTAGGGTGGCTGCTAGCAGCGACAATATTGCGCCAATTTTCAAGCGGAGGACTGCGATTGACGAAGGCTGTTTGGGTAGGAGCATACTGAAGCTATTGGGAACGTTTTGATCGGCAATGGTTAAGGTGAGATATTAAACTCACACACCTGTCTCTACATTATAAGTTGTTTATCGCATGCTCTTCGTTTATTGGATTTCGATGAATATTGATAGTGAATGGATGAATTGATTGAAATATAGTTGCATGTTATGATTTATTAATTCATCGAATGACATAGATTAGGATTTTTTGTTTGGTATTATATGGATTGTACGTGGATTGAAGGAGACCAATTTGCAAACAGAACTCCGTTCGTTTGCAAATTTAATTCTTCTAACTTATATAGAAGTACATGCATAGATTGTTTGATCGGAGTTGCCGAAAAGCAACTCGAATTACCGAATAATTTCATATTATGGAATTATATTTTGAAGAGCAATATGGCTCTAGAAGTTGCATTTTGACTTGTTTGAATTGTTTAAATGTTTTTAGAAAGAATTTACAAAGCGAGATTTTATTTATTTTGATCCTTGTTGGAGTTTAGTTTAGTTAAATCATATTATATTCTTAAATTATTTCTTATTTCAAAATTTCCATTCAAAGCTTCTAAAGATGAGTAATATTCATTCGTAAAACCTTTTCAAATTTAATATTACAAGCATGTTATAATTTTGGAAATGTTTTAAAGACAAAATATAAGATATATTATTATTTTATGAAAGCGGTTATGAAATTAGTAATTTCAATTTTAAGTGATTCTAGTAATAAAAATGGTTTAAATGATTTTAAAAGAGTTCGAAAGCTTTCGAATATAGAATTCTTTCAAGAAATAAGTACAAGGTTTGAATATGATTTGTGGAATATTTATTAATATTTGTAAGGAATATTGTTTGAAACTATATATACATAAACACATACACATATGCACGCACTTTCAAGTCCTTTGCAAGAAGTATGTTGGAAGAAATATTGATTTAGCCTTCGGAAAATTCCATACTTACAGTTCAAAATAAATTGCTCGTTTCCAAAAATAAATTTGGTTTTAAAATTCTTTTATTTTATTTTGGAAATTGAGTTTCTGATTTGTTGGAATTTCGTTTCTATGAGATAAAGAATATTAATAAACGAATTAGACTTATCGAGCAAAATGGGACGTTCTTCAAATCTATTTCGCTTGTTTTTGTAATTTTTTATATAGAGAAATAATGGAATTTACTAATTTTTAGTAAATATTCAAATAACGCCAGATAGTATGGGATATTCAGACGTTATTCATTTGATTACTATCAGGAAGTATTTAGCACTTTCCAAGTGGTATTATTTTGGGATGTTCGGTTCCATTCGTTGTGGGAATCGGTAGATCTTTAAAATTTATATCACTCACGTGTTCACCGATATAAAAATCGATATTTGTTATTTTGAGAGGTGCAGCGACCTGATCAACCTGCAAGTGAGATGTTAGCTACTTGACCAAACCGCTTGAGAGGTGTTAGCGACCCGACCCAACTGCAAGAGAGGTGGTAGCGACCTGGTCAAACTGCAAGAGAGGTGTTGTAACAACCCGCATATTTTACGATTTGATATTTAAATATTTTATTTAAATATAGAATCGTTAATCGGATTGAAGTCCGAAAAGCTACTTTTTGCAAACAATCGAATTAGGACTCGAGACCACTTCCATTGAGTTCAAAATACCGTTTGCGACCTTTTTGAGTATAAACTTCGATATGTTTGGAGTTAGTGGAATTTTGCTACTTTTTCACTTAGGGCTTTGGTTTGGGTTCAGCCCACTTGCCCAATTCTGGTTTTATCAACCCAACTCCACTCCAACTCTTTATTACTTCATTTCTAATTCCTAAGCCCTAGTTTCCAATTTGCAAATCAAGTTCTAGCTCCAAATTCAAGAAGAAGCTTTGGTAAGCCTTCTCTTCTTCTTCCCCAACTCGTTCTCCTTTCAATTTCAGAAATTCCTAAACCTAATTTAGGAAATGTTTCTCTTTTAAGCTTAAATTCAAACTTCTTGAGTTGGGATTGAAGAGTGGTTGATCCTCCTTTGTTTTCAAGCTTCTCCTTCCTTGTTTTTGGGTTTAAAGGTGAGATTTTTATCTCACATCTTAGTCTATGATTATCTTTGAGTGTTAGGCAAGAATTCCTAACTCTCATTCATGTGCATTTGCTTTGATTCGGATTGGTTTTGTGAATATTTCAATTTTTGGTGTTTCGAAGTTAAATCCTTAAAAATCATTGCTATGGTGTTAGATCATGTTTTTAGTGTGCATCGAAGAGCCTATAGGGCTGGGTTGTCGATTGACGGAAATCCTTAGCGCCCGTTGCTCGCCCGATTGCAATTTGGAAGAGTTTGATCTTCATATAGATAGGCTGGGTTGTCGACCGACCTGCTACCAAAACACTTCCCAGGCTCTGGTTCGGTTGACCGACCTACTAGTCCGGTCGACCGACCAGCATCCCAAGGATTTTCCTAGTCTGAGTTCGGCCGACCGACCTCAGTGAGTCAACCGACCGACCTGCTCCTATTTGCCTATTATTCCTATTTTGCCTTTTGTGTTTGAGTTTCCAATTTTTAATCGATTCTTGATTCTCCGTTTTGTTGTTATCATTTGTTATCGATTTTGATGACTTCTAATTCGGGATTTTTGTGGATATCCATTTTGATGGATTCGACATCAATTTCTATGGATTTGATTCACGTCTTCGTATGTGAATTTTTGATGGTTGATTGTTTCTACAATCATTTCTATGACTTGTCACTTTAAAATACAAAGGTTTTCTATACTAGTAGTAAATATTCAAACTCTTTTGCAAAGACGATTTCAACTCTATTTTTAAATATAAATCTTTCTTTCAAAACCGTTTTCCAATCTATTAGTATATACAAACCTTTACCTCATTCGTATGAGAAAATATAATTAAACGGCTTAGCAAAACAAGTGGTATGAAACGCTTGCGTTTACTTCGTCGGTTAATTTTTGGACTTGTTCGATTGAAACTCTTGTGACAATTTTCTAGTGGAGATCTACAGTTTGTTCGCAAATATTTAAGTTAAGCAAGTGGTTATGGGACATGAAGCTAAACTCTTATATTTACTAGCTTAGTTTAATCGACACTTCTTGATGATCGATGATGATCATTTTATGGTTTAGACTAGCAATGTGCGATGTCTCTTTGTCCGCAATGTGGGACTATACCCTGTCAGGAGGAGCTTCGGCTCATCAGGAGGAGCTTTGACTCATCAGGAGGAGCTTCGGCTCATCAGGAGGAGCTTCGGCTCATAGTCCGCAATGGGGGACTATACCCTGTCAGGAGGAGCTTCGGCTCATCAGGAGGAGCTTCGGCTCATAGTCCGCAATGAGGGACTATACCCTGGCAGGAGGAGCTTCAGCTCGATTTTATGGGATAACGACCCATTTTATGATACGCGTGTTGGGGAGTTTTCACACTCCCGTTTTTGATAGGCTTCTTCATTTCTTGTATTTTCTGGATTTCTTGTTGATGATTTCTAGAATTTGTGTGTCGTTAACTTTTGTGATTTCTGGATATTGATTTCTGGAATTTATGTTTCACCAGCATTTACAATGGGCATTGATATGTATATCATTATTTGTGGCTTGGTGAATTAAATTAAGAATATGACGTTCTTTTCTGTGTTTTGAGATTCTTGAGATATTGTATGACTTTTGTGGGTTTTCTAATGTATACTTGTCGCAGTATGACATTTTTGGTTATCATGCGTTTTTGTTATATCTCTTCTTATATCTCATTTTATCTGATAATTATAGCTAGACTGATCCGTTTATTATTTTCTTCTTAAATAATACTCGGGTCAGACTGAGATTTTACAGGTGCTTCCTCTTGACTTCCTATCTGGAACCACCATCTGACTTTTGGTTACTACTCTTGTTTAGTAGTTTTTTGTTGTATACATTTGAGATTTAGACTCCTTAATGTATACATATTCTTTTGGCTAGCACTTGTATCTATTCTTTTGTGTTATTGTGGATCTTGTTTGACCACTACTCTGATGTACACTTTCATGTGTTATATTCATATCTATTTCCGCCTTTGTGATATGAATTGTCTGTGACTGATTTGTGTTATGTTTATTTCTATATTTGTTTCTGAAGTATATATACATAGCCACCGTGTAGTAGCTTTGAGTTTGTATCGGTATGTCGGATTTCCTCTTGAGATGAAAATTTATATTTTTATCTAGCATATCGGTATTCGCACAAAGCAATTATACAGATGGTCGCTCCTCAACAGCCTTATTCTCCATGCTAGTCGACGTCATTATCTCGTAGTGTCCTTGGCTAGCATGGGTATAGAGGTGGGGCGTCACAGCTTGGTATCAGAACCAAACTTCGGAACAATGTAGAATAATCTAGCAAGGATCATTGTCCTAAGTCTTTCTTAGGAATCGTGCCATAGGATTTGGTTCGGGTCTTCGTACCGTTCTATCCTATTTCCTTCTATGATTCCTTGTTTTATCAATCAAGTTTGTTTGATATTCATTCTGAGATTAACCTTTTTCTCTTTTCTTTCTTTCTTAAAGAAAAGAAATGGTTAGACCTAGCCGTCCCAGCGCCGGTCAATCCAGTGCTACTCCTCAAGAGGGAGTATTTATGTCTGCCCAGCAGCTTCTAGATCTTGTTAAGAATGTTCAAGCTATCGGACCCATTCCAGAGCCTACTCATCCTCGATCCGGTTTTGCACGCTTGTGTAGAGATTATAGCGATTTGGGTGGAAGGCCATTCCGGGGATCCGAGAGTGTCATTGAAATTCAAGCTTGGCTTAGATCGTGCGACCGCATCTTTTCTCGCATGAATCTTGTTGATCTCCACCGAGTCCAAGTGGCTTCTAGCATGCTCCAAGAAAGATCATTGGATTGGTATGAGCTTCTTATTTCTGAAATCGTTGAAGCGGATCTCACCTGGGAGCAATTCCGGGAAAGATTCGAATTGAAATTTGTGCCGGAGGCTGAAAAAGTAACTTTGGCCCGGCGTTTTATCGACCTTGTTCAAGGTGAATCTTCTGTGACGGACTACGTCGCATCTTTCGAATCTCTTTCTAAATACGGGGTTGAATACATTAATACCCCATTGAAGAAAAATCAGAGATTTGTTTATGGCTTGAATAAGAATCTTATAAAGCCTTTACTTTTGAAAATAGAAGTTTCATTCGATCAGCTTATAGACATCGCTCTTCGACTTGAAGAGGCCGATAGAGAAAGCGATGTTGATATTGCGGGTGTCAATAAGAAGAGGCATCCCTTTATTAAGTTCGAAAGTCCTAATCCAAACAAGAGGGTGAAGCAAGTGACTTCTATAGCAAAGTCTCCCATCCCTAACCGTAGAGAATGCTACAATTGTGGCTCTAAGGACCATCATATAAATAGGTGTCCAAGGCCTATTTCTTGTCGCTATTGCAAAAGTGCGGATCATTATATATCTTCATGTCCCAAACGTCAAAGCAAGAGAGAGGGAGAGTTGAATGTAGTGCGAGCTCCTAGTGGCACTTCTCTTAGTCAAGGTATCCATTCTATCCTTGATGACGTTTATTTTGTGATTATCTTATTCGAGTTCTTTTTGATATGGGTTTCATCTCATTATTTTTATTCCAAAAGGACTTGTGATTCTTTTTCTTTAAACATTTCTGGGCTTGATGACTTCTTTGAGGATTGCGAATCCGGTTGGTGGATCCGCAACACTCAATTTGCTTTTATTGAGGTCGAAATTATTTTATGTGATTTTTTTTTCTTTTTCCGAGCCAATTTGCATGTTATTCGTTACTTGGGCTTTGGAAATTTATTTTTGTGAAAGGATTGGCTTATTGTGAAGCCATATCCTATGTCCCGAATGGACTATTCTTCTTCGACATTTTCGATCTGTTAAGCAGATTTCTATTTTTTCTTTGTGATTTTGATTCCAATTGGATGGCATCATTTTTATTCTTTAAGCCCTCATGATGAGGAAAGTATTATTTCTATCATCTAAATAGTTGTGAAAATTTCTGGTATTTTTGAGTTTGTCTTAGGATCATCACCTAAGCAATATCTTGAGTGGTGTTAAGGTCTTTTTAGCTCGACCTTACCACCGGTTTTCTTTAGCTACGAGTTGCGGAGGTTAGCATCCACTTACCGCATTCCGCACTCGTTATGATTCTTATGAATGACTTATTATGTCATTCAGTTTATCTAGTTTATTTCATCCATTTTGTAAATCGAGTATTCTATGAATATTTCGATGAGACCATTCTTGTGTTCATTGATTTTGGATGAAAATAGCGATTTAAAATTTTGCAAATCTTTTTCATAAGATTTATTTATAAGTAAAATTTGATTTTTTTTGCTCTTAAACAAGCAAAGAATATTCTTAAAGGTTTTTAAGAAACATGTTTATCATATAGAAGATGATTTTGTGATTGTATTGCCCATTGAGTGCTTTAAGAATTCTGGTCGATGCGCTTGATCAACGTTATCGATAAGAATCTCCTAAACGCTTTGATGAGACAGTCAGACACAATATATTGACTTGTAAAAATGTAAATTTTTCTAGAAAGAGTATTACATAAAGATAAATGTAATTTTGAAAGTTTTAGCTTTTCGGGAAAGAAGATTATTTAAAAGAAAATCTTTCTTTTCGATACTCTTATTCTTGTGATTCCTGAAGGGAACCAAGACTTTATCTTTTGTACCAATGCTAATCGTATTGGTTTGGATGTCGTTCCCTTGCAAAAGAGAACGTGCTATCATTTACGTTTCTAAATCATTAAAGCCGATCGAGACTAGATATGCCACTCATGATCTAGCGCTCGCGGCTATTGTTTTCACTTTTAGAGTTTGGCATCATTATTTTGGGGAAGAAATTTGTTCTCCACTCCGATCATAAATCTTTGAAATGTTTATTTTCTCAAAAGGAACATAATTTACGTCAACAGTGTTGGCTCGAGTTCCTTGCATCTTATGATCTTGATATTCTTTATACTCCAGGAAACGGTGATCGTGTTGCCGATGCCCTTAGCCGAAAGCAACAAGTAGTTGTTTCTATGATGATATCCGGATGGAATGATCTCGAGACTTGATCCGCTTATGAGATTCGAGATCGTAAATCCAATTTATGTTCATCTCTTGTTTTGTGTAGCTTGGAGGCTTATCCTTCTTTTGGAATATACTTTTTTTTTAGCTAAACTCTATGTCAAGTTAAATTTCATGGAGTTCTTACTTTTATTGTTAGCAATCGTGATCCATTATTTTACTAGTGGACTTTTGGTAAGGTCTTCAAAAGCTTTAGGAACAAAGCTTAAAATTTTAGCATCGCTTATCATCTTTGTCCGATGGACAAACCGAGCGTGTGAATCAACTCTTGAAGATCTCTTCGTTCATGTGTTCTCGATTTTTGTGGAAGTTGGGAAGATCATATTTCTCTTGTTGAGTTTTCTTCCTATAATAGCTTCCAATCTTGTATTGGTATGGTACCTTTCGAGCCACTCTACGGAAGGCCATACCAATTCTCTTTGTGTTGGCTTGAAGCCGGTAAGAAGCTGGTTTCAGGTCCAGATCTTATTGGTGTTCTTTCATGTTTCACCTATGATGGGTGTTGTGCGTTTCAGTTGATCGGGAAAGTTAGCACCACGATATTTTGGTCCATTTCCCATCACCGAACGTATTTGTTCCGTGGCTTATCGACTTTTTATTACCAGCTCAATTTTCTGCTATTCTTGACGTTTTCCACATCTTTCAACTATGGAAATGATTTTAGGTTTCCGATTTTTATTCTTGAGCCTGGTGTTATAGTAGGGATTGAAGTTTCACCAGATTTGACTTTTGAGCAACATTTTATTCGCATCATTTCTTCGGGGGTTGAGTGCCTTCGAAATAAAGATGTTCTTTTTGTGAAAGTCTAATGGTTCTCAAATCCCAAGGATTGCTCTTGGGAATCCAGAGGATTCATCGAGCGAACACGTTCGGACTTACTCTTTCGTGCTCTTTATGGTGAACTTCTCATTCTAAATTTTCTTTTGTGTTGATATGCCTTTATGGTTGTTACTCTTTATTTTCTTCTTAGGTATTGCGAGGACGCAATTTCTTTAAGAAGGGGAGTCTGTAACAACCCCCATATTTTACGATTTGATATTTAAATATTTTATTTAAATATAGAATCGTTAATCGGATTGAAGTCCGAAAAGCTACTTTTTGCAAACAATCGAATTAGGACTCGAGACCACTTCCATTGAGTTCAAAATACCGTTTGCGACCTTTTTGAGTATAAACTTCGATATGTTTGGAGTTAGTGGAATTTTGCTACTTTTTTACTTAGGGCTTTGGTTTAGGTTCAGCCCACTTGCCCAATTCTGGCTTTATCAACCCAACTCCACTCCAACTCTTCATTACTTCATTTCTAATTCCTAATACTCAAGCTTCATCAAAAATGGGGGAAAAGATTGGAAATGGAAATTCCTAAGCCTTAGTTTCCAATTTGCAAATCAAGTTCTAGCTCCAAATTCAAGAAGAAGCTTTGGTAAGCCTTCTCTTCTTCTTCCCCAACTCGTTCTCCTTTCAATTTCAGATATTCCTAAACCTAATTTAGGAAATGTTTCTCTTTTAAGCTTAAATTCAAGCTTCTTGAGTTGGGATTAAAGAGTGGTTGATCCTCCTTTGTTTTCAAGCTTCTCCTTCCTTGTTTTTGGGTTTAAAGGTGAGATTTTTATCTCACATCTTAGTCTATGATTATCTTTGAGTGTTAAGCATGAATTCCTAACTCTCATTCATGTGCATTTGCTTTGATTCGGATTGGTTTTGTGAATATTTCAATTTTTGGTGTTTCGAAGTTAAATCCTTAAAAATCATTGCTATGGTGTTAGATCATGTTTTTAGTGTGCATCGAAGAGCCTATAGGGCTGGGTTGTCGATTGACGGAAATCCTTAGCGCCCGTTGCTCGCCCGATTGCAATTTGGTAGAGTTTGATCTTCATATAGATAGGCTGGGTTGTCGACCGACCTGCTACCAAAACACTTCCCAGGCTCTGGTTCGGTTGACCGACCTACTGGTCCGGTCGACCGACCAACATCCCGAGGATTTTCTTGGTCTGAGTTCGGCCGACCGACCTCAGTGAGTCAGCCGACCGACCTGCTCCTATTTGCCTATTATGCCTATTTTGCCTTTTGTGTTTGAGTTTCCAATTTTTAATCGATTCTTGATTCTCCGTTTTGTTGTTATCATTTGTTATCGATTTTGATGACTTCTAATTCGCGATTTTTGTGGATATCCATTTTGATGGATTCGGCATCAATTTCTATGGATTTGATTCACGTCTTCGTATGTGAATTTTTGATGGTTGATTGTTTCTACAATCATTTCTATGACTTGTCACTTTAAAATACAAAGGTTTTCTATACTAGTAGTAAATATTCAAACTCTTTTGCAAAGACGATTTCAACTCTATTTTTAAATATAAAGCTTTCTTTCAAAACCGTTTTCCAATCTATTAGTATATACAAACCTTTACCTCATTCGTATGAGAAAATATAATTAAACGGCTTAGCAAAACAAGTGGTATGAAACGCTTGCGTTTACTTCGTCGGTTAATTTTTGGACTTGTTCGATTGAAACTCTTGTGACAATTTTCTAGTGGAGATCTACAGTTTGTTCGTAAATATTTAAGTGAAGCAAATGGTTATGGGACATGAAGCTAAACTCTTATATTTACTAGCTTAGTGTAATCGACACTTCTTGATGATCGATGATGATCATTTTATGGTTTAGACTAGCAATGTGCGATGTCTCTTTGTCTGCAATGGGGGACTATAACCTATCAGGAGGAGCTTCGGCTCATCAGGTGGAGCTTCGGCTCATAGTCCGCAATGGGGGACTTTACCCTGTCAGGAGGAGCTTCGGCTCATCAGGAGGAGCTTCGGCTCATCAGGAGGAGCTTCGGCTCATCAAGAGGAGCTTCGGCTCATAGTCCGCAATGGGGGACTATACCCTGTCAGGAGGAGCTTCGGCTCGATTTTATGGGATAACGACCCATTTTATGATACGCGTGTTGGGGAGTTTTCACACTCCCGTTTTTGATAGGCTTCTTCCTTTCTTGTGTTTTCTGGATTTCTTGTTGATGATTTCTAGAATTTGTGTGTCGTTAACTTTTGTGATTTCTGGATATTGATTTCTGGAATTTATGTTTCACCAGCATTTACGATGGGCATTGATATGTATGTCATTATTTGTGGCTTGGTGAATTAAATTAAGAATATGACGTTCTTTTTTGTGTTTTGAGATTCTTGAGATATTGTATGACTTTTGTGGGTTTTCTAATGTATACTTGTCGCAGTATGACATTTTTGGTTATCATGCGTTTTTGTTATATCTCTTCTTATATATCATTTTATCTGATAATTATAGCTAGACTGATCCGTTTATTATTTTCTTCTTAAATAATACTCGGGTCAGACTGAGATTTTACAGGTGCTTCCTCTTGACTTCCTATCTGGAACCACCATCTGACTTTTGGTTACTACTCTTGTTTAGTAGTTTTTTGTTGTATACATTTGAGATTTAGACTCCTTGATGTATACATATTATTTTGGCTAGCACTTGTATCTATTCTTTTGTGTTATTGTGGATCTTGTTTGACCACTACTCTGATGTACACTTTCATGTGTTATATTCATATCTATTTCCGCCTTTGTGATATGAATTGTCTGTGACTGATTTGTGTTATGTTTATTTCTATATTTGTTTCCGAAGTATATATACATAGCTACCGTGTAGTAGCTTTGAGTTTGTATCGGTATGTCGGATTTCCTCTTGAGATGAAAAGTTATATTTTTATCTGGCATATCGGTATTCGCACAAATCAATTATACAGATGGTCGCTCCTCAACAGCCTTATTCTCCGTGCTAGTCGACGTCATTACCCCGTAGTGTCCTTGGCTAGCGTGGGTATAGAGGTGGGGCGTCACAGGTGTTGGCGACCTGGCTACTGTAAGAGAGGTGTCATAACCTATTCAGTTCCGAGGTTATGATTATTTATTAGTGTAATTGGGTATTCATTCCCGTGTGTTCTTCACAGCGTTTGTGTTCGGGTATGAATCCCCTTTTGTGCTTTGAAAATTTTGAAAATTTATCATCATATTTGAGATGATGGTCCATAAGAGGCTTGATGTGATTTTATGGCATGGTGACTTGTAGCTTTGTGTTAGGGTATGAGTTCCCTTTACTTGTATTTATATGTCTTGTGTTGTTTATTTTCGGCATATATTGTTATTTGAGATGATTGCCGTTAATTTGTATGATACGGTTTTCGTGACATTTTGAATATTTATAATATATATATTTGATGAGATCTTTTGTTTCCAATATTGTGTTTTACTATATCATCTTGTGCTATGCTTGTATATTATGTGATCTGATCTAGCTTTATTTAGAGATAGTCCGACCCATTTATTTGATAATACTCAGGTCAAATTGAGACTTTTCAGGTAACAGGGCTTGACTTTGGACTTGTGCTAGCTTGGAGATGGTAGCTTATATTATATTTTGTGTTAGGAAATATTTATTAATTGATCCCTCTTTTGTTGAGATTTAGAGTCATTGTAAATGTATATTTTAGTTGGAGCCCTTATACTTGATGTATCTGTATGTGGGCCTAAATATCTATTTGTAGACTCACTATCATGTTATGATATTTAACTTTCTGTTATGATTGCGATGATATCTCTGATATTGTTATATTATACACGGTTCTGATTATATTGAGCCTTTGTGTTTATTGCTTTGTGCCGATACCGTACACGTCGTTTGTTGTGAATGTGGATTTCTTGGGGTATATGAGACATGTCGGTGTTAGCTCAAGGGAATATTCATGATAGATCGATTTTATCCAGCCTTATTCTCCGTATTAATAGACAGTATTACTTCGTAATATTTTTTGCTAATATGGATATAAAAGCTGTGGCGTTACAGGTAGGACAGAACCGGTCCTGGATACGCTCTATTAGTGGAAGTTATAGTTCATTTGGAAAGGTTTATTCAAAAGGGTTTTACATAGAAGGTCCCTATTTTTGATGTTGTTACAAGAAAAGTCCATATAGTAATGAGTATGTATATTAGGTCCCTGTTTTTTCTAAATCAGAAAGTGCAAGCTATCTTGCGGTTTATTGATAGAAAACGCAAGTTAATTTGCGTTTTTCAAAAATTTCAATATATTTTAAAATAAAAATTCAAAATCAGAAAGGGCAAACTAGCTTGTGCTTTTAAAATTTTAAAATAAAAATTCAAAATCCCAAAGTGCAAACTAGTTGCGCTTTTCTAATAGAAACCACAAGTTAACTTACGCTTTTCTAAAATTTCAGAAACAAAAAGCACAGACTAGCTTGCGCTTTCTTGATAGAAAGCGTAAGTTAACTTGCACTTTCAAAAATTTCAAATGTTTCAAAAGAAAAATAAATTCAAAATTATATAAGTCCAAGTTACCTTGAATTTTCTGTCAAAAAAGTGTAAGGCACATTGCGTTTTCTATTTTTCAAAAATAGAAATCAAATTTACATATTCATTTCTATCGAAATTTTTCTTATAACAACATCAAAACAGCAACTAGTGGTCAAGTTTCAAAATTCAATTGCATTCCTCGTTAAAAACAGATTAAATTACACAGTCTTTTGTACCACGATAACCCACGAATCATCTCACCGCTTAATAGACAACTTATTCACGCATCTACCCTTCATTCTGGATCTGAAAATAAAGTGTCAATCACCATTATCTTCCCCGAATCGACCTCTATATCCACCCACAGACTTCGATTTTCCCACAAAGTCCTACCCTTTTTTCAGATCTGCTACAGGGCCCATTGCCCAAGCTTCTGGAGAGATTTCTGAACTTCAACTTCATGGAGTGTTTGCCGGAGACCATCATAACAGGATATTGCGACTAGGATTTTCATTTCTGGATTCGGATCTGTTACATCCTCACCTTCTTGTCCACACCTGGAGATTCGGATAAGATAGAAGTTTCTACAAATAATATCTCTTTTGTTGCATGCTGTCGATATGTGTTTGGACTTACTGATTATGATTTTACAGTCATTTAGAATAAGATCTAGTTTAACTGTTGTTGGCATGTATTGATTTTGAAATGATCTTTAATTTCGCTCCATCCATAAATGCCATACTGTTGAACTCAATGCTACATCCACCGTGTCGCAGGAAAAAAATAAAAACTTTTTAGTGACATTATTGCCCAAGTATTCTAAGCAATTTCTTAGATTATCTGTATGAGAAGCAGATAACCTTAGTTTCTGCTTAATCACCAGCCAAACTTGTTTTGAGTATGCACAATTAAAGAACAGATGCTCATTTGATTCATCCTCTGTATTACATAGCTTACATATTGTAGATTGTATGTTGGACCAATTTTTTATTATGTCCATTGTTTTCAGTCCGTTTAAGTACGCAAGATATAGGCATGTAGACATTTTTGGTGCATTCATGTGATTCCATATATGATGATTAACATTGTGAATTGGTTCATGTATTCTTATGCATGAAATACATTCACTTAGTTATTAATAGATTAAGAAAATCAATTCAAATGGATTACATTTTATTTACTCAATAAAACACATCCATAATGTCATTCTTTCACTAACTAATAAGTGAATAAATTTAAGATTATCCTTTTTATCTTTTAGCACCATTTAAAGTCCAATTCTCTATTAAAAAAACAAAAACAAAAAACTATGGAATTCAAAAGCACATATTGACGCTATTATAACCTGGTTGTACTTTCAAACGGAGAAAATGACTACCGTTTGTTTGCTTCAAAATTAGCTACAAAGGATGAATTGCTGAACAAGTCAGAAGTCTCGGAGAATCCGATTATTCATCCTGCATCAAAGAGTACCAGAATGGGGGTTTTCATTCCTCCGTACTGCCGAAGGTATTTAATTTTGTCCTCCGAGCAGGAATTGAGGGGAAGGGAACCGGTGTCTACATTCCCCGATACTAGACTTGACTCTATAGAACGAAACTGGAATTTATGTTATAAAAAGATGGATATCAAACAACGAAGAATTTCCAGTTCCTTTTTGTGTTATTCTATCCAACTCGTCTTTATCATTGTTATTATCTTGACTTTATTGTATTCGTGGTTTTTTTTCTCACCTTTCTCCTTCGAAAATCGCTGCTTAGTTGCCCACTAAGAATCCACTGGCTCCAGTTATGATCTCGATAGAATAATAGGGTTTTAACAATCTAAACTAAAATAACTCGACAATGACTTGATAGATAACATACTTGGCTTTTGTTCTCGTTTCTCCATCTTTTATTCAACGTTGTTACGTTCCACTAAATTTGTTAACTCTGTTAAATATCTTTTAAAGCTTATTGGACTTACTCATGTTGAAATGGGCTTACTAATAAAAGAAAGTCCTATTTAATAAATTCAACCTTATGACCCATAAACATTATACTTCATATATTAGCATACCGTAACAAATTTAATTTACAAAAATATGATACATTGCTATTTTTCTACTTCAGTTGAATGTATATACGATTCTAATCACAAATATCCTCGGTTTCAATAGAGTTAAAAGAAAGAAAAAATAAATATACAAAAGTTGTAAATTATGAAAATCATTTACATTCAACACAATTAGCAAATGGGTTAGCTACGTCAGCTACCTAACTAAAAAAAGTTACTACAACAACATTATCTCTCGGCTTTTACATGAATAACGAACAACCAAGTACAATGTGAGTATCAAACTCCAAACACTATAATATATACATAAAATAGAACTACAAACAATAACTAAATACTACATCCATCTATCCTTATGCATCTGCCCGTGTGCGTAGTATGTGCTACACACTAGTTGCGCAACAACAACTAATTTTTTTTTAGTTGTTGCTGCTTAAGTTATTTTTTCATAATATCAAAATATAATAAACAAACACTAGTACTATATGATACGTTTACAAGCTTTATTTGATGATTGTCGTCCACTTGCACCTTGCGCGCAACATCTTCATTTGCATTCTCCGTGCTTGCTTGCATTGATTTTTCTTCCCTACATTCTAAACAAGCAAAATTATTGCAATAAATAGAATCAATCGGCCTAAGGTTATTTTCTTAAGCATTTTCTATAGTAGCAAGAAGCCGCTAAGCTTTCTATTATACATGAAATACAATTAATTCTGAAACTGTTTACTCAATAAAAAATCAATTCACTAAGTAATCATACATGAGATACATTAACTTACTTGTTCATAGATTAAAAAAATCAATTTAAATGGATTAAATTTAATTTACGCACTAAAATACTTTTAGTATGTCATATTTTCACTAACTAATTAGTAGATGAGTTTAAGATTCTTCTTTTTATCCTTTAAAACTATTTAAATTCCAATCCTCTATTAAAAACAAAAAACTCATGAATTCAAAAGTACAAACTAATTCTATTATAAAGGAAATCACGGACAGACTTATGGTCGTACTTACAAAACAGAGAAAATGACTACCGTTTGTTTGCTTCAAAGTCGGCTATAAAGGATGTACTGCTGAACAAATCAGAAGTCTTGGAGAACCCTATCATTAATCCTGCATTAGAGAGTATCAGAATGGGGGTTGCACAAGTCAGAAGTCTCTGATGAAAACCCCTATTCTGGTACTCTCTAATGCTGGATGAATGATCGGGTTTTTCGAGACTTCTAACTTGTTTAGTAATTCATCATTTGTAGTTGACTTTGAAGCAAATAAACAATAGTCATTTTATCCGTTTGAAAGTACAATCACAAGTTTGTCCGTGATTTTCTTGATAATAGTGTCAGTTTGTGCTTTTAAATTCATGAGTTTTTTGTTTTTGTTTTTTATAAAGATTTGGATTTTATATAGTGTTAAAAGAAAAGGAGAAGAATCTTAAAGTTATCCCTAACTAGTTAGTGAAAGAATGACATTCTGAAAGTGTTTTATTGAGTAAATAAAATTTAATCCATTTTAATTGATATTTTAATCTATTAATAACTAAGTTAATGTATTTCATGTACAATTTTGGTTTTGTTTCCCCACTAGGAATCAGTCCCCAAGTTCTTGTAAATGTTTACTTTCCTTATTTGATTGCATACACTAGGAGATAAATTGAGGTTGTTGAGGCTCCGGTTTGCATTGTCAATTAGACTAGACACCTCCTTATTTACACCTTCGAGATAGCTCAATTGTTGCCAACCTAAACCGTTGATCAATGGCTCATTGTTTATCTACGGGTCAAACCACATACTAGTATTAGCTCCATTAGCAAATTTTTCTCAATCAGCCGCTGACACACTTTTCTGGTTTTTGAAATCATTTTTCATGTGTATGAACTGTTAACATCTTCTTGCATTACCCAGAAATTTTTCCTACTACGGTACCTTTGGTGAATCCATAGCGCCCACGTGCTTTTCCTCTACAAATACTTCCATAATAGCATAGTTTACTTGTTACTTAGAGAAGTGGTATACTGATAATTATTTAAGTCATAGTATAATCATCGGTTAAATTTTTATGTCATTAGTGATTCAAGGTCTTGAAAATGCTTTATTCACAGATTTCATAGATGCACTCCGTGCAAGATCCTATAATCTGCAGGTTATTCATTCGCATGCTAAAGCTAATGTATAAATGTTCCTTTAGGTGGATTAAATCACGAAGCTTTTGCTGGCTGGGATCAATATATAGCCTGATGAGTACCAAGGATTCATTTTCTGGTGGTGGAATCGGGAGAACTGGAATTGGTTCATTAGGATGCCTTTTATTAATGCGTCAATTGCTTTTCAATCACCTATTCAAGTTTATCCGAAATTGCAAGATCTTCAAAAGAGAGAGGGATAAGCAGGTAGAAAGAATTTTCTTCAATATACAAGCTATGCTTCTGTTAGATTTGTAATTGTACAGGTTAAATTCTTAAACCTTCAAACAATAATGCTAAATTATGTGTCATGATGAATCATGTTTTACACTGATTCTAAAAATTGGATAGTAACACTATTCACAACTTACCTTAAGTTTTAGGGTATTTAACAAGAAGTTGTTAGTTTGAAGTGTTATGTAACCATGTCTAGATGCTTAGATTGTATATAGAATCTGTTAGATAGCACGAGCAACAATTCATCCTTCCATCGTTCCTCCATCCACTTCGTGGTCCCCTCCAATCTTCCGTTCATCCCTTCCGACCTCCCTTCATTCTTCTCATATTTTGTAATTAATACTGAAAAAAAATTGTTTTATATTTTGTGTGTTAAATTCGTTTTCTAAAATGGCCACTTTTCATAATATACATGCGTTGTTCGTATTTTTGTATGGACGAAAACTCAAAACTAATAACGGTAAACTAAACATAGCCTAATAGTTTGCAACAACAGTTCAAAACAATAGGTTTGAGACCACCAAAGCGTTAAAGAGCTATAAAAAATCAGAAGTACGAAGTCAGTAGTATATATTAAGTGAAAATAAGGGACAAATCCCTAAAAGCAAACTTAAAACATCCTCCTCATAAAAAATATATAAATTACATCTCTATTTTCAAATACTACCATTTTCTTCCATGCTCATCTTCTCCATTGCAACAATGTTGTTTCTTTATTCTCACATCTATAATTAAAATTTGGACTTCATTAATTATCAGTCTTTAAAACACAATAACTTCTTGTATAAACGACGGATTAACAAACCGTTTTCACCATTAAATCACAAATTTTATTATCTTTCTAACGAGTGACATTGTACATATGTAAAAACAACGGAAAAATGAGTTGCAGATTTGAAAAAAAATCGAAGATGTTTAAAATTTGCAGAATTGTCTGTAAATATATGGAATAATTGCACATTTACTGCAAATATGATTTTTTTTGTATCAACAATAGATCTTATTTTAAAGATCATATTTTTTTTGATTTTTTGGTGAAAACGGTATGCTGATGTTAAAAATGTAAAGTGTATTTGGATCTTTGTACGTGTGTGAATTTGAAAACAGAGACCGAAAACTTATTAAAAAAACGGAGGAATGTTTTGTGTATTTTCAAACCTTACCAGGAATGTATACCAAACGCTCCTATTAATTAGATGGCAAGACTAACGACATGTTCAACGACAAAATGAGTTTCGCTTTGGTTGAGGCACGTGGGAACAAAGTAAGCTTTGTGAATTAAACAAGTATTCAACATTTTCACTTATCACTAAATTTAATCTCCATTGTGCCAGGAGTTGGCGCATTAGCAAGAACAAATTTAATGAACTTGAGCTCATACTTAGTTCTAGTTGTAACGACCCACCTTTTCGACCCTTGAATGTCGACACTAAATACATTCACATTATTTGTATGTCGAACACCCAAGTGCCGAAAAGATAGATAGTTAGGATAAATTAAAAGGAAAAAAAGACACGATAAGAAAGAAATAACATAATATCAGAATCTCACAGCGAAACAGTAATATATAATATCAAAAGGATAGTACAATGGGTTACTTCAAAATACAGAGTAATTTTAGAATTACATAAACATATATACTATCATCGGTTTGGATAGTTATAACTGTCCGTCCTTACAATATCGATACATACATAATTAGTGCAATAGAAATAGAAATAGATAGGTACCTTTGAAGCCTCCAGCTAATCTCTTGAATTTTCAAAGTGTAGAAAGTTAAACCTCCTTTACTCGGCTTACTCAAATGAGTACAAGGAAATTAGAAAGAAAAAACCACGTGTCAGACATAAATATAATATGAAAAACTCAAGATATATGCTTACATATAACAGTAACTTTTGAGACTGTGTAGATTATCATAACAGTTTCCCTTCAAAAGAAACCAAACCATTTGATGAGTGAATATAGCGATATAAAAGATAATTTATAGGGTGTAGAACATAAATCAGAAAATAGTTGTGCTGCATGTACACAACAACAACATTATAAGTACATCTAAAACCACTAAGATACGTTAGTATGTGGATTTTCCACGGAGACACCTCTAGTAAACTAAAACGATCTCCATGACAAGGATCTGAACTACATTCTGAATGTCGTACATCTCTAGATCAAATATATACCATAAGGTAAACACAACTGGTCCACGCTATATGGCTCCGAGTATCAATAACCCCCTTTAGCATTATCGATAAGCATACTCTAGGCATGAAGTTGATATACCCTATCGTGGGCTCGCCAAACACTGGGTTATGCATCATACTTTATTTTTAGTCATTTTCGATGTCACGGTTAGATTCGTCATCTCTCATACAAATCTTCATCACTCGAGCAAATCACGAATCTCTCAATGGATCTGAACATAAGTCGTCCGACAGATACTAACGCTGACCTCTCTCTTGGACTTGATCTGAGGATAGATAATGCAAATATATAGCATTAGTCTAAAATGTTAATTCTAACCTCTCATTGGATTTAACCTTAGGATAAACAGTTCAACTTTATAACCTTCCACTTCACAACTACTTCCAAAAGGTTGACTCGTATACTAGTTTTAAAGTGGTATTCGGTAAGTAATAAATAAGTCTACTTATCTGATCCAGGCTCTTTAAAAGTAAATCGATGAATTTTTGGTAAACTCCACATCGATTCTTTTAGAAGTAAGCGAACTATATAAAGATGAGTCCTCCCGGAGGATCTCATATATATAAGTTCTTAAAGATAGAGACGTTTCATACTAATGATCATCTATGGTGATCTCAAAATGTATTAAGCCGTGAAGCTTTTAGATAGTTCCTAGGTTAATTTTTGGCCAAGTTCGATAGTTGACTAGTCAACTACCTTGTTCTAAAACGATTGCTTTTGGATATCAATTTTCGTATACGTAACACAATTCCGACCTTTTTGTCTCACTATATCCCACATTCAAGTGTGAAGCCGGTAGGTTAGAGCACTATTGCTTTTGAACCCCACTCGAACATCATTCTGAAATCTCACAAATTAAACAGGCCTTCTCCGTCGGCTTATAGTTTTAGGTATAGTTAATTACTTTCCATAAACAAGTAAACATACGAAACACGATTAAGTCTCGCAAAACATGATTAAGTCACACAAAAAATGATTAAGCTACTTAAGCAACTCCTAATCCCTTTTTATTTAATTAATTCTTTTATTAATTAAAACCTCTTTATAAATACGTGTCTATGTAATTAAAATACCTTTACAAAAGATATATACATACATACTACTATCTCACTATTCATTTTTACACTTTTACTATTCAATCTTTTCAATATTTTGAAATGTATCTGTATTCTTATTCCAAATGGTATAAAAATATTCACAAATCTTTAAAGAAGATTTCATATTTGCACAAGTATACTTTAATGTGTTAAAAACAAATGTCATTAAAAAACATTGTTACTACAAAGCCAATACCATTTTAATTATAATTATCTTTAAAGCATTCCTTTAAAAACCTAATTATATTACTAAGCATAATCAAAAAGGGTTAAAGACAAATGTTATTAGCACATTGTCACAACAAACCCAAAGCGAATTCATACTTTTTATTATCTTTAAAAATATTCATTTAAAGATCTAAATATGTTTACACTTAATAAACAAGGTAATATACTTTTAATTAACTTTACAAAACCATTTATTATAACATAAGTGTTATAATACAAAACTGCCTCTTATTCTTTTGTAGAAGACTTAACCTACCTTTTCAAACTTATATATTCACTTGAAACTTTTAAAAGATGATATATGTATATTGATTTATGTATAAAGCTAAGATATTTATTAAAATTCTAGAAACAATTTAAAAGATAATATATTACATAAGCTTTTTAATACTTTAATAAAATAATTAACTAATTTTCCAAAAACTACATATATACTTAAAAATACTTTAAAATATTTATAATATGGTTTAAAACATTTACTTAAAATAATACATAAATATAACTATTTTATAATTTATTTAAAAACAAAGCAAAGTATGTTTTCCTTTTATATAAAAATAAACATCTTACTTTAACAATTCATAATTAATTATTAAAAATTCATAAAAATTCCAAACCACTTTTAAAATACTCTAATATAAGTTAGAAAAGATCCCTAAATGTATTAAAGTGAAATACTTAAATTTAAAGTCATTTCAAATCAATTTGAACTTTCAAACAAAGAAGAGTACATTTCCACAATGACGTAAAAGAGGTACAGAGGCAAATATAGTGCTTTTAAAGTACTACGGTTAACTGTTGTGAATGGCTATGAACTGGATACGTTTTAATCAATTAAAGTTTGACTGATTTTCGATATGCTAACAAACTTTAAGCATCCAATCTTTCTATAGTAACTAGAGTCTACATATAATACATCACAGCCATAGAGAGAAACACCTAAAAATATCTATATAAAAAATCATAGAAAATGTCGAACACATCGCAAATGCATTTATAGCGACTATTTCTTTGAAAACATAACCAAATCAAGTCTGATTCAAATCTAAGTCCAACCAAACCCTATATGCTTTGTTTCAAGGCTATACAACAAGTCAACTAGAGTCATACAAGTCCATATACATCATTTAATTACATATGCTATTTTCTTTCCAAAGCAAGAATCAAAACGAATATCACAATGTAAACTCAAGCAACATATATATGGTTAAAACAATCAATAAATACACTTTATAGTCATTTAGGTGGTCATTTAGCTAATCATTTTTCAAGCCTACAACAAGCTCATGCACACAAGAAACTATGAATAACTTCTTACCTCATTTTTTATAAATCCCGGTCTTTTCGAAATGATTCACGAAATTGGCCAATATTGATAGTCGGTTATTTAACTATCAATAAAACATCCATAAGCAGTCACTAGGCTTATTATAAATTTTTCCCAAAATATCTTTACAAGATATATCAATTTCTTCCAACATTTGAATTTTTTTTCAAATACTTAAATCCGTAACAGGATACTCCCAAACATCTCAACTCTTAGAAATATTCCCAAATTTCCATTTTCTATACTTAGGAAAATATTAAAAGTCTTATTTTCCGAAATCTTTTCAATATTAACGTTTCAGAGAATTATTCTGTATCTTATTCCAAAAATCTCTGGAATCACAAATAAATTTCCCCTCCTCAAATCATGTCCTTTTATAAGCCCCTTTTTCGAATCCCGAGAGAATTTATAAAAATAAAATTTTCAATTACTTTAAAACTCTCTCTATATATATAAGTACTTAAAAGATTAATAATTTATTTTTAAACATGTTCAAGTAATTATTTAAAATATCGAAAACACTTTTATAACATTAATAACTCATCTTTAGTTAAACAAATAAAATTTCAAGTTGATTCTTAAAAATTAGAATTTTCTAAAATAAATACTTAATATTTGAAATCTACTTACCGAAGTATTTCAATCCTAACTAGTTTAAAGTTTTATAGTTTTAAATAATAAATTTCCCCTTTAAACGCAAACTTAACTTCCTAGGATTTAAAATATATTTTAAAAACCCCAATAATCAACCCAACTTATAAATTTCTCTCGATTTCCATCACATCACTTCCATCCCAATTTCCTTAACCATTTTCACTTTACAAAATAGTATTTACTATTTTGTCACCGTATTTCCATATTTTAATATAAATTCACCCTACGAATTTATTTTCCAATATATCCACTGATATCGCTTAACTTTTTTATAACATCGTTTATAAAAATTTTTATACTCCCTTGAGTCTTACTTGTTTTATAAAAACAATCTCATTTATTAAATTCCATTTATAAATCCATTACCCTAATAATCCAAATTATAATTCCAAATCTATTTTTAATATCGACTTCAACTCTTATATATTTCCGGGATATCATTTATAAATTCTCTTATATATATTTTTTTAAATCTCCATTTAAAAATTCATAATAGTTAAATACAACCAAAAATCAAATATATATTTTTTCCTCTAATTCAATTTCTTTTAAATAAAACCCAATTCCAATATAAATATTTTTATATCAAAAATTCCCTTTAATTCCTTCCATTTTAAAATATATTTATGATATTTAAAATATTAACCTTCGGACCAGTGCTACAATAGCATCCAATAATTTCAATCACTACTATAATCTATACTAGATTATTCTACACAATTCATATTTCACTATATATGAAAAATAAATAATATATTTGAGGAATCCAATTGGATCCCTCCAACCCGTTTCCCTACATCCACAGATGTTAATACAATATAAAATAATATCAATCCCACTTCGATGAGGATATCGCGATATATATGGTCATCCGCTATTATGCGGAGCGCATAGGGTCTCATCCGCTATAATATGCGGGAATATCACTCCAAATACTAATATATAATACTACTATATATATATATTTAACATCAATAGATAATAATTATATAAATTCATCCAAGCATCCAATAATTTATTTTATCTATTAAAATAAATTTTAGTAATCCGAAAGAGTGAGATTTTTTCTCACCTTTGATTTTATTTGCAATCCATTCCAATTTACATTTTTCTACACATATCTCGTTCGATTTAAACCTCCCATAAGCAAAATTTCAAATTTTTATAAGCTACCGACTTCAAAAAAGAAATATTTTACTGTTATAGATTTTTATTTTCTAATTAAAAATCTAATTACCTAAAAATAGAAACTGCATCTACCTCCTCGAGATATCTAGTCGATCAACACGACCAGGACTCCAATGCTACTGCCACCAACCACCACTCCTCGTCGCTGCCAGCCCTAAGCGCGCCTCCAGACAAGAGCAAGTCGCAACACTTCTCCAAGCACATCCAACCCCATCCCTAGTCTCACCCACAACTGACGTGCTTCGACTTCAACTCCTCGTTGCCATCGTAGCACGACATTACACGCGACCCCGCTACCTCCTCTCTGCCAGTTTCATCGTTCGAGCTCTTCTAATCGCTCGTCTCACTACAGCCTTGCGAGCAAAACCCAAACGTGAAGTAAACCCGAGCCTCCCCAGCTTCGAGTCGCGAGTCCGCTAGCTGCTTCTTCATCGCGATTCAATTTCACGATTTTGATTGATATTTGTTTTTCGAACAGAGATCGATCTTTTTTTTGAATGCGACTTCATGTTCAATCTGAGGAAAGGAAAAGGAACGCAATTCTTATTTGAAGACAGGATCGATTTTTTGAATCTGGGGAAGAAGAAGGGAATGCCGTAATTTTTAAAATAGAGGGAATGTCATTTTATTTTTTCTCTTTTTAAAAGAAGAAGGAAGAGATCGGTTTTTTTAAAAGAAAAGGGTTGCGTGTGATTTGGGGTAACGTGTTTGAATGGCCAAAACTCAGTGAAAAGATAGAATCACTGCTGAAAAGAATATTGACTAGACAATTATCTATTTAAATTTTAAAACGTCTCGATTTACGCAACTCAAAATCTCGAATCCCTATCGAGGCATGCCTCTAGTCGTTCATAATGTTATACCCCTATTCCGAACGCAATGGAAAATGTTTCGAGTCCTAATTCGATCGTATGAAGAAGATAGAGTTTGGACCCAATTATGATATTAGATTTCGATATTAATTTCGACGCGTTTATATTACATATGATCAAACGATAACTCCAAACGCTACGAAATTTGGAATCCGATAATGACACAATATTACGGATCCAGTGGAACTTGTTTCGTCGAAATCTGAGACTGTGCCTCGGATCGCTATTTTTAAATGTCAATTTGAACAAACTATTTTTAAAATTGAACAGATCACTTTTAAATTCAATTTTAAAACTTTTAATATCTTCATTATCATTAATATAAATTTTACAAGCCTTTAAATTATTTTTATCGAGCTTAAAACTCAAGATACAATAATTTAACCAAATTCCAATTATTAAATTCAATAATTGAATTATTAAATAAATCGCTATATTTAAATTATGTATTTATTTTATAAATAAAAACCCAAATTTTCCATATTCAAAATCAATCTATAATTCAAATTCAATATTTAAAACCATTTAAATATTCCAATCAAACGTCGAAAAATCCGGGTCGTTACAGTTATTTTCTTTAGTAGGCTACCACTCATAGATATCAAGGGAAGTAGTTATCGAAGATAGGAATACATAGAAGACTGATATCCATTATATTGTTTGTCGTATATATTTGATATTGTAGAGTAGCATATTATAGTGTTATATGCTAACTCTTTGGTTGCAGGGACAAGTCAGGTATGGTTCGTATAGTCTTGTTCTTACCTTATTTACCTGTATAGTACCTTGAGACTCATTTACTGCACATGTGTCTGATCCAAGGTTTTATGCTTTGCTTCTTATTATTTTCAGTACTCTCAAATGAGTAGACTAGATAACAGGTCTAGATGATGTAGTAGTTGTTCGAAGGATGAGTTGGATGGAGCTATCTCATATTATATACATATATGGATTTCTACGCTTTTCCGCTGAGCAACGTTGTGGAGCCCGTGACAGTGCTTGCTTATTTCTATTTGTTGAGACAGTTTTTTTGAGTATACTTCTATTGTATAAAATCTACAACATTTGATGTATAACTTTTATGGCTCTATTGCTCTGATGATGATTTGTTCATATGGTTATTACTGTCTCTTCTGTAATATCTGTGATATTATATTTTGTCCATGCACTGTGAAATGACATGTTATATGCTAAATTGGTTTATTCAACCTCGATGATCGTCCGATATTAGCTGGACATGAACATCGCACTATTTATGTATTATTGGTGTCAGTGGTATAGGACGGTCGTCATAGGAGGTCTTTAACAATCCTATTTTCGAAGTCGTAATATTATACAAATTTAAAAAAGGTTCGTATTCTGTTTTTAAAATTAGTAAATCGACGATGATGTATAAATTTATTTTATATTAGTACAATGAATAAATAAATATAGTGAAACAATATTGGATTGGATGAAATTGTGCAGTTGTCGAAATACGTATATTTTTCGTAAAATGAAGTGTAAATCAGTTTAGATTAAATTGAAATTTATTTACGAAAAACTTTAAAAACAAGGGATAGAAAAAAAAAGGGCAAATTGAGTTATTCCATCTTTTAAAGGACTTGAATGAAAAATTATAAATTATTCTTAAAATAAAAATCAAGAGCTCAAGCCCAAATTCAAACCCAAGTCCTTAATAAAAACTAAACTCATTTCCTTTTGTTTATCCCAAATCTATAATTGTCATACCCATATTCCTCTTTTGCCAAATTCTCAAAATCGACTACGAAAAAAATAAAAACGACGACGATGGTTAGACGCGAAGGCATGTCGACATCGGGGAGAATGCAGCGAAGAGGGATGAAACTACGGAGGTTGGCGGCACGGATGGCTAATGACAATGGTGATCCACGTTCTTTGGCGATCGCGATAAAGGGCATGGATTTGGCAGTGAGCGGTTGACGACGTTAAAGCCGAGGTTGACGTGAGCTTCAAGGTAGCAGGTGATGATTGGCAACCTCGGGTGTAGAGGTGTGCGACCATGTAGATGGGAGCTCGAGGGATCTTGCCAAGCGATGGCACATGTTGTGGTGGTGACAACAGTCGGAGGAGAACGAAGACGCACTATTCTCTAGGGTGGCTGCTAGCAGCGACAATATTGCGCCAATTTTCAAGCGGAGGACCGCGATTGACGAAGGCTGTTTAGGTAGGAGCATACTGAAGCTATTGGGGACGTTTTGATCGGCAATGGTTAAGGTGAGTTATTAAACTCACACACCTGTCTCTACATTATAAGTTGTTTATCGCATGCTCTTCGTTTATTGGATTTCGATGAATATTGATAGTGAATGGATGAATTGATTGAAATATAGTTGCATGTTATGATTTATTAATTCATCGAATGGTATAGATTCGATTTGTTTGTTTGGTATTATATGGATTATACATGGATTGAAGGAGACCAATTTGCAAACAGAACTCTGTTCGTTTGCAAATTTAATTCTTCTGACTTATATAGAAGTACATGCACGGATTGTTTGATCGGAGTTGCCGAAAAGCAACTCGGATTACCGAATAATTTCATATTATGGAATTATATTTTGTAGAGCAATATTGACTCTAGAAGTTGCATTTTGATGGGTTTATTGTTTGAATTGTTAAAATGTTTTTAGAAAGAGTTTAAAAAATGAGATTTTATCCATTTTGATCCTTGTTGGAGTTTAGTTTGGTTAAATTATATTATATTCTTAACTTATTTCTTATTTCAAAATTTCCATTCAAAGCTTCTAAAGATGAGTAATATTCATTCGTAAAACCTTTTTAAATTTAATATTATAAGCATGTTATAATTTTGGAAATGTTTTAAATACAAAATATAAGATATATTATTATTTTATGAAAGCGGTTATGAAATTAGTAATTTCAATTTTAAGTGATTGTAGTAATAAAAATGGTTTAAATGATTTTAAAAGAGTTCAAAAGCTTTCGAATATAGAATTCTTTCAAGAAATAAGTACAAAGTTTGAATATGATTTGTGGAATATTTATTTATATTTGGAAGGAATATTGTTTGAAACTATATATACATAAACACATACACACATGCACGCATTTTCAAGCCCTGTGCAAGAAGTATGTTGGAAGAAATATTGATTTAGCCTTCGGAAAATTCCATACTTACAGTTCAAAATAAATTGCTCGTTTCCAAAAATAAATTGCTCGTTTCCAGAAATAAATTTGGTTTTAAAATTCTTTTATTTTATTTTGGAAATTGAGTTTCTGATTTGTTGGAATTTCGTTTCTATGAGATAAAGAATATTAATAAACGAATTAGACTTATCGAGCAAAATGGGACGTTCTTTAAATCTATTTCGCTTATTTTTGTAACTTTTTATATAGAGAAATAATGGAATTTACTAATTTTTAGCAAATATTCAAATAACGCCGGATAGTATGGGATATTCGGACGATATTCATTTGATTACTATCAGGAGGTATTTAGCACTTTCCGAGTGGTATTATTTTGGGGTGTTCGGTTCCATTCGTTGCGGGAATCGGTAGATCTTTAGAATTTATATCACTCGCGTGTTCACCGATATAAAAATCGATATTTGTTATTTTGAGAGGTGCTAGCGACCTGATCAACCTGCAAGTGAGATGTTAGCTACTTGACCCAATCGCTTGAGAGGTGTTAGCGACCCGACCCAACTGCAAGAGAGGTGGTAGCGACCTGGTCAAACTGCAAGAGAGGTGTTGGCGACCTGACCACTGTAAGAGAGGTGTCATAACCTATTTAGTTCCGAGGTTATGATTATTTATTAGTGTAATTGGGTATTCATTCCCTTGTTGTTCATAGCGTTTGTGTTCGGGTATGAATCCTCTTTTGTGCGTCGAAATTTTTGATAATTTATCATCATATTTGAGATGATGGTCCATAAGAGGCTTGATGTGATTTTATGGCATGGTGACTTATAGCTTTGTGTTAGGGTATGAGTTCCCTTTACTTGTATTTATATGTCTTGTGTTGTTTATTTTCGGCATATATTGTTATTTGAGATGATTGCCGTTAATTTGTATGATACGATTTTCGTGACATTGTGAATATTTAAAATATATCTATTTGATGAGATCTTTTGTTTCCAATATTGTGTTTACTATATCATCTTGTGCTATACTTGTATATTATGTGATCTGATCTAGCTTTATTTAGAGATAGTCCGACTCATTTATTTGATAATACTCAGGTCAAATTGAGACTTTTCAGGTAACAGGGCTTGACTTTGGACTTGTGCTAGCTTGGAGATGGTAGCTTATATTATATTTTGTGTTAGGAAATATTTATTAATTGATCCCTCTTTTGTTGAGATTTAGAGTCATTGTAAATGTATATTTTAGTTGGAGCCCTTATACTTGATGTATCTGTATGTGGGCCTAAATATCTATTTGTAGACTCATTATCATGTTATGATATTTAAATTTCCGTTATGATTGCGATGATATCTCTGATATTGTTATATTATACACGGTTCTGATTATATTGAGCCTTTGTGTTTATTGCTTTGTGCCGATACCGTACACGTCGTTTGTTGTGAATGTGGATTTCTTGGGGTATATGAGACATGTTGGTGTTAGCTCAAGGGAATATTCATGATAAATCGATTTATCCAGCCTTATTCTCCGTATTAACAGAAAGTATTACCTCGTAATATTTTTTGCTAATATGGATATAAAAGCTGGGGCGTTACAGGTAGGACAGAACCGGTCCTGGTTACGCTCTATTAATGGAAGTTATAGTTCATTTGGAAAAGTTTATTTAAAGGGGTTTTACATAGAAGGTTCCTATTTTTGATGTTGTTACAAGAAAAGTCCATATAGCAATGAGTATGTAAATTAGGTCCCTGTTTTTTCTAAATCAGAAAGTGCACGCTATCTTGTGGTTTATTGATAGAAAACGCAAGTTAATTTGCGTTTTTCAAAAATTTCAATATATTTTAAAATAAAAATTCAAAATCAGAAAGGGCAAACTAGCTTGTGCTTTTAAAATTTTAAAATAAAAATTCAAAATCCCAAAGTACAAACTAGTTGCGCTTTTCTGATAGAAACCGCAAGTTAACTTGCGCTTTTCTGAAATTTCAAAATTTACAAAAATTTCAGAAACAAAAAGCACAGACTTGCTTGCGCTTTCTTGATAGAAAGCGTAAGTTAACTTGCACCTTCAAAATTTTCAAATGTTTCAAAAGAAAAAAAATTTCAAAATTATATAAGTCCAAGTTACCTTGTATTTTCTGTCAGAAAAGTGTAAGACACCTTGCGTTTTCTATTTTTCAAAAATAGAAATCAAATTTACATATTTATTTCTATATAGATTTTTCTTATAACAACATCAAAACAGCAACTAGTGGTCAAGTTTCAAAATTCAATTACAATTCCTCGTTAAAAACAGAGTTAAATTTCACAGTCTCTTGTACCATGATAACCCACGAATCATCTCACCGCTTAATAGACAACTTATTAACGCATCTACCCTTCATTATGGATCTGAAAATAAAGTGTCAATCACCATTATCTTCCCCAAATGGACCGCCATATCCACCCACAAACTTCGATGTTCCCACAAAGATCTGTAATAGCCAAGGGATGATTGACATGGTTTTGGAGAAGGAAGGCTGTTAGCAGTCTCTGGAAAATGCTAAAATGAAGAAGGAAATGTCAAGTTCATCATTATTGATCACTGCTTCGTCGGAGAAGACGATGGAAGGTGCTAGTGAGGTGTCAGAGGCGAGTGTTGTGGATATTGAGGCTGGAGCAGTGTGATGAAGGAGCGTATCAGTTTGTGCATGTGTGCACTGTGCATGCTATGTTGATAAATGTTGTATTGGGCTGTATAATGAATTGAGTCCATTTAAACATTTGCCTAAACCTATATATATGATTGTACCGGCATTTGTAAATATGTGAAGAAAAATCTGAAATAAAATTGCATTTCTGTTCTCTGTTGATTCTATTGCCATTTGTTGCTGATTATCTTCTTCAATTTTAATCCTGCTCATTCTTTTTCTTATATCCATATGCTTCAATCTTGCTAATTTTGCACTGCTCTGTTAAGTACAATTCTATGCTTATAGATTGCTTCCATTCTTTTATATTTTGTTCATTCTTCTTGCTATTATCTGTTCTTGATCATTCATTTGCAATATAATCCTTGTTCTACAATCTGTCAATTGATATTTCTTGATCTATATTATGTTGTTCACATATACATCTTTTTATCAATATTACTTCTGTTATATAATCTTGACAGTGATTTGCCATTTCAATTATCTTTGCTAAAATTCATATGATTCCCTGTTGTATAAATCTTAATGAAAAAGTCTGTTGTTACTTGCATATGTCTTTCTTGAATTTGATATTTGTATGGGCAACTATCAGTTTACATTTTCTTACCTTTATTTCTTGAATTTCCTGGAGATTATTTCACAAATTTTTGAACTGTTAAAACAGTGTTTCAATTCTTTTCCAAGTAAAACTCAAATTGCCATTTCTTGATTTTATATCTCACCTGCCATACAATTCATCCTTTTAAACTTTCAATATCTTGATGTGTACGTGAAAATTGTGCACATTTTCTTGTGCCAGTGTGCATGTTTGGTTACAGTTCTTCTTCTTCTTCCCAAAAACTGTCACTTAACTTTCTTATTCCTCTGTAAAATTCCATACTTCAGACCTCTGTAAACAAGACTGTCTTCATTTCTTCATCTTTTCTTGCATATTAATTTTCCACCTCTTCAAACACCTTGTTCATCATCAGTAAATTCACCATTCCATCATGAGTAAAGATCCAGAGCCACCATGTTCTTCCAATTTGGTATCAGAACCGCTAAATGGGGAGGAAACAGAACCCCAGATCGATCCAAGCCTCAATAAAAACAATTCTTATACACATCCACCCTTTCTTGATCAAGAACTACTATGGCAACGACAAGGAGAGTTTAATGAGCATATCACTAAATCTTTAACCCAATTAGAGCATAGCAACCGAAAACTGGATCATGACATCACTACCAGATTCGAAGGATTCCACAATGTCCTTACTTCTCTTGCCAATGGTATGCAACAGTTGAAGATCAAATCTCAAGCACCACCACCTGCATTTCCCACAGGCCCTCCACTAATACCTCAGTTTCATCCACCAATCCAAAACAGTGAGAATCTTCGTTATATTGCAACCACCAGTACAAGAAACCACCAACCCCAAACCAAAAATGCTCCTTATCCATTGAATCCAGATCTTCCCGCTCCAAGAAATCCTGGTCCAAACTATTCCCATCCCCTTCTACTTATTCCAATATGCATTATCCCAATCATATGACCTCTTACAAACTAGATTTCCCTACTTTTTCTGGTGATGAAGGAGTGGCTGATTGGTTGAGACAAGTCGAACAATTTTTTAGATTTCAACATACCGAGGAGCAGTATTGGGTAGAGATTTGTTCTTTTTACTTAAAGAAAGAGGTACTGTAGTGGTATCACTGGTATACAAATACAGTACTTAATCATGAATTGTAGCCAGTTTTTAAAGAAGAGATTTTAGTGAGATTTAACCCGAAGGAGATGGAGAGGCCCTATGAAACATTATCCAAACTCAAACAACATACCACAGTGAGAGCATACCTTAGTCGCTTTGAACAGTTACAAGCTGTAATTGAGGCCCTACCACCTAAATTTTTGCTTGATAGGTTTATTGGAGGGTTGAAGGAGGAGATTCGATATGATGTTATGACTTCAAGGCCAGTTGATTTCAGAGAAGCAGTAGCATTAGCCAAAATGTTTGAATGCAAGTACACACAGACCCGAAAGAACCATAAAACTTCTAATGCTAACCAGCCCCATAATCTTATCCCTAAGCCTATCACCACTCATCCTACCCCTGCCTATGTCAAAGACTCAACACCTAATCAACCTAACCCCATATCTAGTGGCAGCACCAACACTGCTGTTGAAAGTATAGCAAGAAGTAGAGGGTTGACTCCTAATCAGATTGTGGAAATGAGAAGACAAAATCTGTGTTATGGTTGCAAAGAAAAGTGGTCAAAGGATCATAAATGTAAGAATTTGCATGTGTATGTCTTGGAAGGGTTAATGACACTTAAGGAAGAAGAGGATGTAGAAAATAATTCTCAGGATGATTTTTGTGAACTTGAAGAGGAGACAGCAGCAGAAGAAGCACTCTCCATTAATTTACAAGCAATGTGTGGAATTCCATCTTTATCTACCATTAAAGTGAAAGGGATCATCGACAGGAAACCGGTGCAAATTCTCATTGACTCAGTATCGACACATAGTTTTATCAATACACATCTTGCCAAGAGGCTAGAACTGTCTATCGATGAATCCAAGGTTTATGAAGTGACTGTAGCCAATGGTGAAAAGTTGACGGGCTCGGGTATATGTAGAAATGTAATGCTAAAATGTCAGGGATGCAAAATGCCCATTGATTTGTTATTATTGCCCTTGGAAGGTTGCCAAGTTGTATTGGGTGCTCAATGGATGAAAAGCTTGGGTGATGTGACTTTAAACTTGGAACAATTACAAGTTAAATTTCGATATAATAACAAGTATTATACTTGGCAAGGACTCAGTCAAGAAGAGATGAAGATTGTTGATAAAAAGGCTATAAATAAAGAAAATGCACATGGACAATTGAGTATGTTATTATGCTACCAAGTTGACTTGAAAGAAGAGCAGACTCCAATCCTACCTCCATTCATCCAAGCACTGATTGACCAATACCCTGAAATTACATCCACTGTTCCATTCCTACCCCCAAAAAGAGAACATGACCACAAAATTCCTCTTCTCCCTAATACCAAACCGATTTGCCTTAAACCATATAGAAATTCGTATCACATAAAAAATGAGTTGGAAAAAATTGTAAATGAATTATTAGCAGCCGGAGTTATCAAGCATAGCAGTAGCCCATTCTCTTCCCCTGTGGTGATGGTCAGAAAAATAGATGGAACGTGGAGATTGTGTGTTGATTATAGAAACTTAAATGCTTGTACTATTAAAGATAAGTTTCTCATACCTCTGATTGATGACCTGTTTGATGAATTACAAGGAGCTGCCTATTTTTCTAAACTGGATTTAAGATCAAGGTACCATCAAGTTCGTATGTGTGAAGAAGATGTCTACAAGACAGCTTTTAAGACACATGAGGGACATTATGAATTCCTTGTGATGCCTTTTGGTCTAGTTAATGCTCCATCCACCTTTTAATCCCTGATGAACCGTGTGTTTAAACCCTATTTGAGGAAGTTTGTTCTGGTATTTTTTGATGACATAGTTTACAGCAAGGACTGGACAGAGCATCTTGATCATCTCAAGACTACATTTCAAACATTGCAACAAAATATGCTGGTGATTAAATTGTCAAAATGCAGCTTTGCGAAGCAGTCTTTGGAATACTTGGGCCACATTATTTCATGTCAAGGCCTAGCTGTTGATCCAAGCAAAGTTCAAGCAGTTATGGAATGGCCATTACCCAAAAATTTAAAATCACTAAGAGGATTTTTGGGGTTAACTGGCTACTATAGAAAATTTATTAAGGACTATGGAAAAATTGCAAGTCCGCTTACTGACATGCTTAAGAAAAATGCCTTCATATGGACCGATCTATCAAGAGAAGCTTTCGAGAAATTGAAGCACTGTCTCACCAGACCTCCGATATTAGCTATGCCAGATTTTTCTCTACCTTTTACTCTCGAGTGTGATGCCAGTGGCCAAGGTGTGGGAGCAGTATTACTTCAGAATAACCGACCTATAACATACATGAGCAAAGCTTTACATGGAAGAAACTTGTTGTTGTCTACTTATGTAACGACCCGCTATTTTAGACTATTCGCATCCGCACATGTCGGACTTGAATAATTCAAAATACCGAATTGTTAATATAAATTTGGCAAAACTGAGCATATACAGTAAATAAATAATCACAGATCACAGACACAGAGTAATAAATGCAGCGGAAACAAAAGATAGTAGTTCATGAAGCTACTATATACATATCAGAGTCAAATAAGGTACAACAGATGTCTCGAATACAATAATCAAATACAATATCAGAATACATCACTAGAATCAATTGGATATCTGAAACTGGATAGATAGCTGGATCTCCAAGCGAAGCTTCAACTCCAAAGGTGAGTCTCGAATACTGGTACACTCAGTCTGACCCGAGCGTAAAGCAAAACACAAAACACTCGAGTTAGGATTAACATTCTTATATCAATAAATCCAACTCAAGTGAAATAGCAACTGAAATACAAGTAACTCAAAGGATGTTTGGAATAACCATCCTTTGAGGATCCGTTAAACTATCTACTATGTAGTAGTGTACGATAAGTAGATAATGCCTATCAGTAATATAAGATATCAAAATAGTGTTAAGGCGTTACCATTATCCCCTTTAACACATTTTATATAAGCGTTATAGTCTATACAGCACTGTAAACTCCACCGTAAACTAGTGGGATATCAGGGAGTACTCCATAAGTATAACACAAAACAAATCGTAGTGGTCGCGTGTATAGGGATACAAGTATGACAAGGCACATGAGGCAATACCCAAGGTAGTGAAACTACCGTTTGCCTGATCCGGACTGGTGAGAACGCATCGCCGCCGCGATCGCAACACCGCACAACACCAGAAAGGCAATTTGCTCACGGTTATAAGCGTGACAAAACTAATTTGTCATGGTTATAACCGTTAAAATAGGTACCGTAGGCAAATTCAGTCACACTTTTGCTCACGGTTATAACCGTGACAAAAATAGTAATTTCTCACGCTTATAACCGTGATAGAATAGTATTTACCCACGGTTATAACCGTGACAAAATAGTAATTTCTCACACTTATAACCGTGACAGAATAGTATTTACTAACGGTTATAACCGTTACAAAATAGTAATTTATCACACTTATAACCGTGATAGAATAGTATTTACTCAGGGTTATAACCATTACAAAATAGTAATTTCTCACACTTATAACTGTGACAAATGCAAATTATAACCGTGATAACTAAACCAGTATCAAACAAACTATATAGCACCAATATTTTATTACAGCTACAAACAATCTATACAAAAAAATATATAGTATTAACATTAAGAAAACATACAATCAATAATTAGAACACCAAACATTTATGTTTCATTCAAACACCACAAAGGATACTTCATACCAACACCACAAATTATAGCATACAAGCATAGTATATATAACAAACTTTAAAACACAGTTTCAGAATATAACTACATAGTGTTCAGTAACTTACTAATAACGCAAACGATACTCGGGCCAAATCACAAAACCCCCTTCAACTAATTCGGATAGTGTGTAATGGCCATTTTGTGACGCTTCATAAATTGAAGCTTCTGGATCGTAAACATTCTCCACCCAAACAACTTGCTCTCCTTCAACCACCTTTCTACCATGACATATCTTTTGCGTTCCAATGTGTCCTTTTGCTACTTCCGTCAAATCTACCGACAATAGCGTTACTGGTTGTTTCTCTCTCGTAGAAGATCTCATTATTCCATTTAGTGGAGCACCTAAGCTATCTCCAGGACTGTTGAAATTTTGCTCTGTATTAGAAGCAGCTTCTCCTCTTGGTGTCGGCACATTTCCTCCAATATGATTTACAAGCATCTGTATACATTGTCTCATATCATTTATAGCTAAACTCATTGTTTTCATCTCTTCATGCATTTCTGTTTTCCATTGTTGATTTGCATTCTCTTTGTAATTGGTAATGGCTTTTGAAGCTTGAGAGAGTCTTACTTGCTTTACATTAGACGTAGAGCTAATAGCTCGGCAATAGCTTCGCTTTTTATCATCCCGAAAAGCTTCGGCAACGGGATCTTTTTCAAAATCTTCTAAACTTTTTATTCCATCTTCTCCATTAACACTAGCTTCCGATTTTTGTCTTTCTTCGGCTGCTTCTATCAATGCCTACACAATTCATAATTTTGTAAAGATGTAAAATTACATAACAGAGGTTAAATATATAATTGAAACTGAAACTGAAACTGAAACAAAACATAGGTGCATGAGTAACACAGATTCAGATATAGGTACAGTGAGATGCTGATTGTAGTCTAGCACCCACAATAATTAATACAAGTTTGACCATGTAAAAAGTAAATAAGGAACATGTGAGATGCTGATTGCATGAACCGAATACATGCCAATTTACTGGTATGCAAGGTAAAGCATAGAGCAAGAAAAGTAAGGTACGGTCTGATTTACGGTATGGTTACGAAAACATTGATTTAAACAATTAAAAATATATACATTACGCTGTTTTATTGCTATTGCTTGGTCCAAATTCAAAACAGTTTTTACCGATATATACATTCAAAAAACTGCTCTCAACATCTGCAAGTTGCCAAACTAAAATACTAAAGTGCAAATTGGAGTACCCAAAATGCAAATATGAGGGTATCAGTTAACCACTTATCAACTAGAAATGGAACATACCCATATTTTAGTTATGTTATTGCGTATAAAAGTTAATTTAATAATGAACAAACATGGAAACAAACAAGACAAAGACAAGATCCCCTACAGTAAAAAAAATCGTCGGGATTGCTATTATATCTAAACCAACTTAGGGCCCGTTTGGTTTCATTTTGTATTTTGAGTTTTGTGTTTTCAACTTGCACTAAGCAATAGCAAGAAATAAAAGAGAAGATTTATAATTCTTAGCCGTTGGGACGACCAACGGACAACGAAAGAGTTTGATTGTTCTCCATGCTTTTATTATCTTTCGAAACACGAAAAATAAAATAAACTTGTTTCCTATTTTATATGTTAATTTCATTTTTCAAAATTGTTTGTTTTTCAACTATACATACAACAGATGCGTTTTTGTATAGACGAAAACACAAAACTAAAAACGACAAGTCAAACGGGGCCTTATATTTTGTCTTTGCACAAATGTGATCTCAAAACAAAAATTTCTTTGTACTATACGCCAAATAATATTATATAATGCCATTTCATGCTAATTTAACCCTAACACGAAATATTTATACACATGCAGTCAAAAATACCAAATAAACAAACAATCGAGCTCTTTTCCAACATTGAAATTTTCTGTACGTTCGGTACTGTTTCTACATGTCTAAACATAAACCGGATATACCCTTAAGTGACTATATACTACATTATGGCTGCTATAGTTATTAACTTATACAGGTGGCTAATTCTTATTAACAGGGGATAAATAAACTGATACTACATGATTCACATTTTTGCTGCCATCAGAAATTAGTCACCAACAAAACATTATCATATACTTGTCACATATTTCATTAATGGTGATAAGATGTGAACTAATTTCCACATCAGTTTTTTCACGAAATCTTATATAGTCACAATCTAATTGTGTTTTGACTTCAATTCTAGATAAGATGTGTAGTATGATAATTTAAACAAAAATTTCTAAGTAAAAATAAAAAAGCTATGAACTATTACAAGCAATATTTTGTCAGCGTAAAACTAAAATAAGTTCACTGGTCAACAATTGTAATAGTGTACTGTTAGCAAATAGCACCATGTTTTTTTTTCCTTGAACCAAAAAACAAAAAAGAAAAAAAGAAAAGAAAAGCTAGGACAATAAAATTTGTTTGCTACACTAAATCAAAACTTATAGGCTCCACTCACAACTGCACATTTGAGTTACCCTTTTTGGGAACTTAAATTACCACCTTCGTGTTTCACATTTTTTATTTTGTAATAACATACCATACACATGACCCAAATAATTGAATGAGTGAAAATATAAAACTAAGATTCTTTTCTCTTCTTTTTTCATGTGCAGGTTCATGGAAAGTCTATAATCAACGCGAAGCAAATTCTTTTACATGAAGTAGCCGTTGTACCTTAGTATTTTTTTGATCAAATCCTAGCATTTGTTTGCCATCGGAAGAACATATTAGCCAGTCATAATATAACCATGTTTTGGCTTCACCTCATACAAAAATTGAATAATATGGGAACTCTAGCATGATAATTTGACGGAGCATAAAACAAAATATCACGTCAAAATAAAAATTCAATACTACCTCATCAAACATTCACACACAACCACTTCCAAACATCATCACTTCTGTCTACTTGCTCGGCACCACCCTACTGCACACAACAGCACCATACCATCACAACCAACCAACAAACCTTTCCTTGCACCTCTATTTACAATCTCTTCTCTGTTACATCACACTTCACTACTAACCACAACTGCCACCATCACTCCTTCTTCAACAAAATAAAACCTGAAATAACTTACCCTCTGTAATAACTTGCTCTCTGCAGTCATCAGAAAAACCACACTTCACCCTTCACTTCCTCCTAGCAACCACCACCTAAAAATACCCATCATCACTACCTCACTAGCAAACAACAGTCACTGTCATATAACCCATCAAACTTCTGTCATCTGATCATACTTCAACTTGCACCTCTGTTTTAACCATCAAGACCAGCTTCTATCCACCAAAATCACTGCCTTCCCCTCTGCCTACCATTTTCTCCACCAGCAAAGATCAGTTAACAGCAGACCACTTTCGTATCAACATACTTACAACCCATCAGCAAATCTCATAACAACAAACCATTTCAACATTCCTAGCATTACAACACTTCATACAACATCATCTTCATACATCCTTCTCACATCACATATCAATATAACAACCACAGCTTGTACCTCCTGACCACAGCAATTCAAAACATGTTGTACAAACAGAGACAAAATCAATGCAACAAAATGACTTGTAAAACAACTCAAAAAAAACAATAAATTGTAGTGGCAGGGACGAAATTATTCAATGCAAGAATACTTGTATGAGTACGCGGACTTCAAAACAACAAAACATGTACAGGCAATAGGAAAAAAATAAGTCAAAGCAAAAGTAATACAATGCAATATATACCCATATTTCAATGCAAAGCTAAGTTATTTATATATACATAAGTTGCCAAGCATATTTCGAAATTCAAGGCAAAGGAAGACTTGTGTGTGAACGAGAAGTACAATGATCAAAGGAAGTACACTTTAAAGTGTATATTTTCAATTAGACAATGCCTTTGCATTCAATTCCCTACCTAGCATGAACGAAATCAAAGGATCAAGACTTATAACGCCAACATGTTTGGTTATGCAAGGGACACTTGATTATATTAATGTGTTGGCAAGCAAACATATGTATGTTTACAAAGTGATGTAGGCTACAAAATATGTACAGGCACGTTTCCTAGGAAAAGAAGTGAAGCATGTTTTTTTTTAAATAAAAAATAAAAAATGAAAGTACAGACTATATAATATGATATATATTATACAAAGCAAGAAGCATGTACAACAATAGTTTAAGTCTCAAAGCAACATGGCAGGAAAGAAACTATTCAAAGCAATAGGACAAGTAAAAAAAATAAACAAGGTCAAGGCCACTAAAGCACGTACAAACCATTTGATGCATCCCAAAAAAATTGAAATGCATGATCAAGGCAGTGTCATACTACCACTGCACAACCACTAAAGCCACTGCACACTGCATACTACCAGTCTACTGCCTTGCAACATACATCCATGGCACTACACATCCTCACATCACCAATACATCACCAATACTTCTCTGCCTAGACTCCTGACCACCAGTGCCATCACCTTCAAGCAGCAACATCCCAGTCATACCACCAAACAATCCACCACTGGTCAAACTCATCAATATAACCACATAAACCATCTCCTTCATACCCGTCATCTGCAATAATTTTAAACTCAAGCAAGCCTCCACTGTCACTAACCCCACTTTCCATCAACATTGCATTTACATTGCCATATTACTGCATTCAAACCTTCCACCTTGTTTCATTTCATTACAACCCCATCTTCATTCAACTGAACTGCATTGCCTTCATTCATCGGGCATCAAAATAAACTCCACGGCCAATCATACTTTACTTTTAACCACATATTTTTCATCATCACTACCACTAATCACATACTTCATATACAGCTGCACCTCTTCTCAACTCATATCAATACTGCCAGCACTTCTACTCAATAGCTCATATACATACCATCGAATGCTGAACCACTCAACAAAGCAGACATACCACAACTAGCAAACAACCTGAAAACATCAACTTACTTCACAGCAGACATACCACTAGTAAACTTCTCATCTTCATATATGAATTTTGTCTCCAATCTTATATCAATTCTACTGTCCAAATATCTTCTATCAATTCTACTCTACCTTCTCCAAGTAAGTTTGCTTCAGAAAACTTAACAACACAATAGAACCAACTAGCAATGGACAACTTTGAATGTCACATATCTCAAGTTATGTGCTAGTTAGTACTTATAAACAAAAGACAACTAAGAGGATAATCATGGGAAAAATATAAGTATATACTGAAGTAAAAAGTTCAGCTCTTTTTACCATGGAAGTTTCCTTAATGGAATGTTGATTTTGTTTAGTACAAAGAAAATGTTCTGGAATAAAAATCATTTTCGTGTTCAAGTAAACAAAGAATGACGTAGATGTGATGGCTAAGCTATAGGTTCAACACACGCTGCACATGATAACTAAATTCAAAGAAAATCATGTAATCAATAACTGCGAACATTCTAGACAATCAAATAAATTATCATTGTGTTGGAATTTTTTTTTAAAAAAATGATTGTATCTATAGCCATTCAAAGTACTTATAAAAAATATTCAGATTGTAAAAATCTTCCTATATATGCTTTTATTCCAGAACAATGAAGCTTTAACAAGACAAAACCCTTAAAACATACAAAACCCTAAATAAACAATCTTAAACACATACAGAACCAAATTAAAAACGAAAATTATTACCTGACGATCGGCGGGCGACTCGCAACGGAAGATTTACGAAGAAATCGCAATGAAGGAGGCTGCGACGAGGAAGTAGGTTTGCAACGAAAGTAGGCTGCAACGGAAGAGTTAGGAAGATCGGCAGGCGACTCGTATACAATCCAAAATATACACGGCGGCTTTAACCTAATTACATTTTAGGAAGAAAGATACAAGCCAGAACCGTGACAAACATATTGGAACGTAAATGACAACTCTGCCCAATGTCTTCTAATTATTTACGAAAAGCCCAAATTTTGTCACGGAAATAACCGTGACAAAACACTATAACAATAATAACCGTTACAAATTTCCAACAATAATAACCGTGACAAAATGAAACGAAAAAAGTGTGACAAAATGGCCTGTTTGGTGTAGTGCCGCGAAACAACACTCCCAAAATTTCGAGGGTGCACCAATCGACAACAAGTAATGAGTAGTATACGAAGAAGTGTGTTCGCTCGAGGTAGCTAACCCCATTTGACCCGGCACGACTCCTGTTTTAGTCATTTCCAATTTGACACAAGTGTCAATGCTATCCATTATCGTTCTCTTTCTTCAATCATCAACGTACATCATTCCAACCACTTCATTCTGGATCACACTCCGCGCATAGTTATTAAAGTGGTTTCGGTTTAGACAGTGAGTATGTCCCTAACCGATTCTGGTTCCTTTAATAACCTTCGTAATTATAACACTGATTGGTCGTTAATATATTTCAAAACCAAATCAATTTCAATTTCAATTCGTAAATCAACATTTCGTTTGTCTTTCTACAACAATTTCCAAAATTTACGGTTCAAAATATCCAAATTTCCATTTCAAAATCTTATAATACAATTTCAATTTTTATTTAAAACCATTCCAATGTTAATTTAAATTCGTATATAAGTTTCATTCCGAAATCATTTAAAATGATTTAATCTACATTCAAATCAATTTAAGTTCATTAATCGATTTTATTCAATATTCGTTAAGTTAATTTGTTATTTGTAAATACACAAAAGTGTAACGAATCAGATAGTAACTTCAATAACGTTACTTATCCCTTTATAAGATTTGTCACAGCAGAAAGGCGTTACTAATTGTAAGCAATAGCAATGGAAAAAAGTGTGACAAGGAGTATAAAATATTACGACAGTACAGAACCGTTACAAACGATATTTGTATGAAATACCTAAATGTCCGAGTGCAGATAATATCTGTTTCTTGAAACAATATTGCCCCCTTATACGCACCAAAGGATACGAGCAATTTGTCTCCCAGGATGAAACGGACCGGCTCCGATTGCTGTGCGGGCAGACGGAGGGACGACGAACTAAAGGAATTATATATCTGTGAACAGAGTTCTGAGAAGACGGGAGAAGAAGAAGCAATTTTCTGTATATCAATATCTGTATTGCGGGCCCCTATATATAGGCGGGAGGAGGCACCTATTCGGAGAGGTCGTGACTGTTCGAAAGGTTGCGACCCTTTAACGGACAGACGTACGCGCAAGGTCCAATCTTTGACATTTTAATATAATATGAAGGCCCAAAGCCCACATGCCCAATGCCTTCCCCACATCTCAAGTCTTCATGTCTTCTTCTTTTCCTTTTGCAATAACATGTTAAGAGATAGTTTATATAGTGGTATTGGAACAAATATTCCACAATGTGGGACTTTGTTCTAATATACACAATACCAAATACTTATTTCCTCTTCACTAACAAATGCACTCATTCATTTTTGTCCAACATAATTATCATTCAAAACAATTTCTATTTAATTTCCAATTCATTAAATCAATTTCTTAAGTTAAACTTCAATATATCAAAACTTACAAATTTAATTAAATTAGATTCGTCAAATCAATTCTTTAAATTACAAGTCTTACATTAATTTCAATAAATCACATTTTATTTCTTGTTAAAGAAATTCGATTTCACTTATTTATTTACTTAGTTACAAATTTCAAAACTTAATTATTTCATAACTCAACTTTACTTATTAAAGAAGTTCAATTTCACTTATTACGAAGTTCAATTTCTCGTATCAAGAATTCAATTTCACTTAATTATTAAATAATTCAATCTTATTTAATTATTAAATAATTTCAAAAACTTAATTATTAAATAATTTCAAACTTAATAATTATATTTTAAACAACATCCTTTCATCAATTACTATGTTAATATTTTGTTTCGGATTATTACATATTAACATTTTCCTTTCATAAAATTCAAATTCCAACTTCATTTTAAAACCTTAAGATTTATTCAAATGAAATCTTTATTTTATTTTTAAATCAAATTATTGACCAATCGGGTTTTATTTAATTCTCTATTCTAGGTCAAAGTTTAATTTGGGTATTTATCATTTCAACCCGATTCCATTTCAATTCAAAAATCAAATCATAACAAAAGGAACTTGCAGTGTGATAACTGGGATGGTGTCAAAGTAAATAAACAAGCAATAACAACAATCAATAACAATTCAATAGTTAATTCAAATAATCCCGAAATAATCGTATTAATTCACATTGCTGTTTGTGCAAATTAATATAATTATTTCTAGAATCTACACTATCATTTCATGTAGATTAAAGATTATTACATTAATATTTAAACGATTCTTCACTTGATATCTATTGTTCAATTTCAAACTACATCAATTTATACACATACTTTTAAATGGTTCAAGGTGTGGTTAACACTATTTCTACGTGTCAATTTATTTAAAATTGAAAGGGGTCATATTATGCAAATGTCATCAATCAAATTAACACATATATCAAATCTAACTATCCTACGACAATTTCAATTTCAAATTATTTATCACTTACAACATTAAAAATTTAACGACCAATGTCAACATAAAACAACCAATCATTTAACAACCAAACTGGATTATCATTGTATATATAACAGATAATGGTGTCAGATGTCACAGGTGAACTGATACAGGTAATAACATATATAACAGTGTAATTAACTAACAGCAGCATATTTCAATTGTCGTTTCAATTGAAATCAAATTTAATAAATAAAAGAACGTTAATCGTGAGTGATTGCTCATCTTTCGAGGTTAGAGGAATTTGATAAAGAATGAGCTACGAAATCTAAAGCAACACTAGATGGACATGATTCGATGAAGAAACAGACACAACGGACAAAGCTGATAATGAGAAATCGATGAGAACTATTGATTCAGTTGATATAAATTGAATTAATATATATTTCTGAAATCAATAAAAAAAACATATATTTATCTTCAAATTTATATTTACCCAAACTTATAAAACAAAGTATACATTTTTTTAAGTGACACATCTACTTATTGCATTTAAAAATAAAAGTCAAACATATACCTAACATATATACTTTTCAGAAAATTCTGGAATCTGATCAAAAAAAAAAAATATATATATATATATATATAAACACTTTTAACACACATTTGTATGAACTTCTTCTTCAGCAATACGAAACAGATACGCAACAGAAACAAAGCAAATATATGCAGACCATACATTAACTACATATAAATGCAGACATTATCTACCACTTATATAAATTCAAATTTTTAACAACAGATCTGTAGAGCCTATTTATACATACATACCACAACCCACTAACTTTATTATATAAAACACGATAGATCAAATATAAGCTTATATAAATATACTAATTTATATACCTTATCAACTCAAGTGACAATACACAAACACCTAAATATATCGCACTTTAATATATAATTACTATCATATACATGCCGACTCAGCTATAGATATATAAACTTTACTTGACTTGTATACGTAACAGGTTTATAGAAATTAATGTATATAAAACAACTTTATATAAATAAAAAACCCATGTATAACAGACAGAAATATTTAAAAATCAAACTAAACACAAATAAACAAAAATCTCCATATATCTGAAAACCCAAACTCCTATATACTGACGTATACCGATGAAAATGCAAACGTATATATAAAAGGACATATATTTTTTTATGCAATATATACTAATATCTCTAAACTGCAGACTTTATATAACTGTAACAATTAAACATATTCATTTATAAAACTTTAAACAAACTAACATATATGTCTATACATACCCAGAATAAAACTTGCATATTTATTTATTACGAACAGAATATATAAATGACATAGACTTCAACGTACAATATCATACACTAACTGAAATATACGCATACCTTATATTTCATAAAAGAGGAGAGATTTGGGTCGGCTAGAGGAGCTGTTGCAACGAACTGGGGTGTTTAGATGGTGGTGGTGGCCGGTAGTTTGGGAAGAACTGCTATGGGTACAAAGCTCGGTGCTGAAGAGGAGGGTAGTATGACAGGCGGCCACGCAGCACGACCTGGAGGCTCGGCACATGGGGTTGTCGCTTGGTTGGGGGTGCGTGAGGTGGTTGAACAGCTGCATGGCCGAGCACTTGCTCTGGTTCAAGGAGAGGCGGAGGTGCGATGCAAAAATGATGAGGCTTTTTTTTCTTTTCTTTCAGATCTAAATGAAAGATGATGTGAAGAGAGGAGTGTGCATTGGTGGCTGTGCACGTGGGCGTGCTTGGAGTTTGGTCGGAAGGTGGTGATAGGCGGAGGATTGGCCACTGGTCGGAGGCCTTTGGAGCGGTGATGAGACGTGAAGGAGCAAGGGTGGTGTCGCTGTCAGAGGTAGTGGTCGGAGCGAGTTGCGCAAGGTGGATGGGTTCTGATAAAAGGCGGGTCGGAGCAGGCGATGGGTGGAAGAGCGTGGATGCGGCGGTTGAAGGGGAGTGGAGGTTGTCGGCTGCGTGAATGGAAAAAGGGGTGGCTTCGGGTTTTTGGAAACAAAAGGGGGAAAGAAAGAAGCTATCTCAAAAAATGAAATCAACCCACGAGCAAACTTCAGATTATAAAATAGTTTTGTATTATAAATTTTTTTTCTTATACAATAAAATAGAACGAAAGAATCAACAGAGGGAAGAAGAGAATGAAAGGTAAGAGGAAGCGTGCAGGCTGATATGAAAAACAGAGCCAATGCATAAAGAAGTAACCGGTGAAATATTCAACGCATGGAATTGTAATTTTCCAATGTGCTTAACTTCAAGGAAATAAATGCTAATGTCCATTGGGATGTCACATGGTTGTTACCCAACAGGCAAAAGAATTCAAGACGTTCAAAATGGTACCGATATACATGACCGTTTCGCAGTTTCCGCGGCGTACCGGACTTCAAAACAAAGAAGTGAATATACCGCTGAGTTCAGCACGACGAGACGATCAAAACGACATATAGATATCAGTGGTACGATTGAATTATAAAAATTCGAATTTTCTACTAGCAGAAAATGCAACAAAAACGTAGAAAAATAAGATTGACGGAGCTAAAGAAGTCCGAATTTGGAAAAACGAAAAATTACGTCTTGCTCAGAAGATGGTTTAGAATTTTTCTATATAAAAATATTTTGGTTTCGGAAATATTTTATTTTCATCAATACTAACTGATTAAATTGAAATAAAATTACGCACGAAAATAAACTTTCATATTTTCGGATGAAAATTTACCAGCTGCTATGTTTAACTAGACGTATTCCAAATATCAAATTTATATTTCAAAATTTTATTGTTTACAATTCCTCAAATTTCAATTAAATATAATAAATAAAACAAATAAAATTTATCGAAAATTTACGGGTCGTCACAACTTATGAAAAGGAATTATTGACCATTGTTTTAGGCACCAAAAAATGGGCTCAATATCTTTTGGGGAGGCAATTTATTATTAAAACCGATCACCAAAGTTTAAAGTTTTTATTGACTCAGAAATTGCATACGGGGCTGCAACACAAGTGGCTCATTAAATTGCACGGCTTTGATTATAAGTTAGAATACAAATCTGGGAAAGATAATATAATAGCCGACGCATTATCGAGGAAGGAAGCAAATAACTGGAATGAAGCAGAAACACGAGCTATCTCTGTAGTACAAACTCCATAGTTGCAGGAGCTTAAGCATACCTTACTTTCATCTGATTGGTATCAGCGACAGATCAAAAGAATTCAGGATAAAGAACTCAGCAGTAGCAAGTATAAAATAGTTGATGGGTTGATTTTTTACAAGGGGAAGATTTTTGTGGATCATCATCTCAGCAGATTGCAACAGTCACTGATACAAGAGCATCATTCAACACCTCTGGGTGGGCACGCTGGAATTAAACCTACTTTAAAGAAGTTAAAGCAAGTATTTTATTGGAAAAAAATGAGAAGAGATGTGGAAGTTTTTGTGAAAGAGTGTGAACAATGTCAACGAAATAAAGGAGAGAATGTTATGCTACCGGGATTGCTGCAACCATTGCCTATTCCTGAACTGATTTGGACCGACATAGCCATGGATTTTATCACTGGTTTGCCTAAAAGTGACAAATACACTGTTATACTTGTTGTTGTTGATCGGCTAAGCAAGTATGCCCACTTCTTTCCTCTCAGCCACCCCTATACTGCCAAAGATGTTGCTACTGTGTTCTTTAATGGTGTGTTTAAGTTACATGGCATACCCAAAACTATTGTTAGTGATAGAGACTCTATATTCACAAGCAAATTTTGGCAAGAACTTTTCAAGTTACAAGGTAGTAGCTAAAAGCTAAGCATTGCCTACCATCCTCAAAGCGATGGGCAGTCAGAAGTGATTAACAAGATATTGGATGGGTATTTGAGATGCTTCATCTGCCATAAAACTAATGAATGGAGTAAGTGGATGACACTAGCTGAATATTGGTATAATACTACTTGGAAAGTTTCAACCAGCACAACTCCATTCAAAGCCGTGTATGGTATTGACCCACCTACTCTCCTATCCTATGTCCAAAAAACAGCTAAAGTGGAGCAAGTAGAGGAGGTGTTGTTCACTAGAGACATAATGTTAGAGTATTTAAAGGATAGTTTGAGGCTGGCACGTGAAAGAATGAAGAAGTATGCAGATTTAAGAAGATCAGAGAGGAAGTTCGAAGTAGGAGATTGGGTGTTTCTTAAGCTTCAACCTTACAAGCAATTGACAGCCAGAAATCAGAAGACTTGCAAGCTCTCACCCAAGTACTATGGACCATATGAAGTAATCGAAAAAATTGGAGAAGTAGCTTATAAACTCCATCTACCAGCCACTGCAAAAATCCATCCTGTCTTCCATGTATCTCAATTGAAGAAAAAGGTAGGAAGCTCTATTATTGTGCAAGATGATGTTCCTAGTTTTGTGGAAGAAATTGTAGAACAGCCAGAATATACAATCGATAGAAGAATAATACCCAGAAATAATGAAGCTGTGGTTCAAATTTTGATCAAATGGAAGGAGAAACCTATAGAAGAAGCTACCTGGGAGGATTATTGGCCAATGATAAGAAAATTTCCTACCTTAGACCTTGGGACAAGGTCTCTTCTTGAAGTGGAAGGGAGATGTAACAGCCAAGGGATGATTGACATGGTTTTGGAGAAGGAAGGCTGTCAGCAGTCTCTGGAAAATGCTAAAATGAAGAAGGAAATGTCAAGTTCATCATTATTGATCACTGCTTCGTCAGAGAAGACGCTGGAAGGTGCCAGTGAGGTGTCAGAGGCGAGTGTTGTGGATATTAAGGCTGGAGCAGTGTGGTGAAGGAGCGTATCAGTTTGTGCATGTGTGCACTGTGCATGCTATGTTGATATGTTGATAAATGTTGTATTGGGTTGTATAATGAATTGAGTTCATTTAAACATTTGCCTAAACCTATATATATGATTGTACCGACATTTGTAAATGTGTGAAGAAAAATCTGAAATAAAATTGCATTTCTATTCTCTGTTGATTCTATTGCCATTTGTTGCTGATTATCTTCTTCAATTTTAATCCTGCTCATTCTTTTTCTTATATCCATATGCTTCAATCTTGCTAATTTTGCACTGCTCTGTTAAGTACAATTCTATGCTTATAGATTGCTTCCATTCTTTTATATTTTGTTCATTCTTCTTGCTATTATCTGTTCTTGATCATTCATTTGCAATATAATCCTTGTTCTACAATCTGTCAATTGATATTTCTTGATCTATATTCTATTGTTCACATATACATCTTTTTATCAATATTACTTCTGTTATATAATCTTGACAGTGATTTGCCATTTCAATTATCTTTGCTAAAATTCATATGATTCCCTGTTGTTTAAATCTTAATGAAAAAGTCTGTTGTTACTTGCATATGTCTTTCTTGAATTTGATATTTGTATGGGCAACTGTCAGTTTACATTTTCTTACCTTTATTTCTTGAATTTCCTGGAGATTATTTCACAAATTTCTGAACTGTTAAAACAGTGTTTCAATTCTTTTCCAAGTAAAACTCAAATTGCCATTTCTTGATTCTATATCTCATCTGCCATACAATTCATCCTTTTAAACTTTCAATATCTTGATGTGTACGTGAAAATTATGCACATTTTCTTGTGCCAGTGTGCATGTTTGGTTAGTTCTTCTTCTTCTTCCCAAAAACTGTCACTTAACTTTCTTATTCCTCTGTAAAATTCCATACTTCAGACCTCTGTAAACAAGACTGTCTTCATTTCTTCATCTTTTCTTGCATATTAATTTTCCACCTCTTCAAACACCTTGTTCATCATCAGTAAATTCACCATTCCATCATGAGTAAAGATCCAGAGCCACCATGTTCTTCCAGATCTACCCTTCTTTCAGATCTGCTACAAAGCCCCTTGCCCAAGCTTCTGGAGAGATTTCTGAACTTCAACTTCATGGAGTGTTTGCTGGAGACCATCATAACTTCAGAAGCTGGCTTTGCGCCTTACATCTTAATTTCTGGGAGTAGTAGATATCGCGACAAGGATTTTCATTTTCTGAATTCGGATCTGTTACATTCTCACCTTCTTATCCACACCTAGAGATTCAGATAAGATAGAAGTTTCTACCAATAATATCTCTTTTGTTGCATGCAGTCGATATGTGTTTGGACTTACTGATTATGATTTTACAGTCATTTGGTATAAGATCTAGTTTAACTGTTGTTGGCATGTATTGATTTTGAAATGATCTTTGATTTCAGTCCATCCATGAATGTCGTACGGTTTAACTCAATGCTACATCCACCATGTTGCAGGAAAAAAATTCCTTTTTAGTGACATTGTTGCCCAAGTATTCTAAACAATTTCTTCGATTATCTGTACACGGAGCAGTTAACCTTAATTTCTACTTAATCACCAGCCAAACTTGTTTTGAGTATACACAATTAAAGAACAGATGCTCATTTGGTTCATCCTCTGTATTGCATAGCTTACATAATGTAGATTGTATGTTGGACCAATTTTTGATTATGTCCATTATTTCCAGTCTGTTAAAGCACGCAAGACATAGGCATATAGACATTTTGGGTGCATTCATGTGATTCCATATATGATGATTAACATTGTGAATTGGTTCATGTATTCTTATGCATAAAATACATTAACTTAGTTATTAATAGATTAAAAAAAATCAATTCAAATAGATTAAATCTTAATTTACTCAATAAAACACTTCCAGAATGTCATCCGTTCACTAACTAATTAGTGGATAAGTTTAAGATTCTTCTTGTTATCTTTTAACACTATTTAAAGTCCAATTCTTTATTTTAAAAAAACAAAGACAAAAAACTTATGAATTCAATAGCACAAAATGACAGTATTATTAAGAAAATCACGAACATACTTCTGGTTGAACTTTCAAACTGAGAAAATGACTCGTTTGTTTAGCTGCAAATTTCCTTAGACGCAAATTCTTATAATTTTTTATTTCTTTGGAGAAGCTTCAAGTTTCGTATTTTCTAAAAGCTCTAAAAACAAATTTTATAATATCCATGATAATAAATAAATTTATTTTAATAGCCATGACAATGTACTGTGGTTGTACTTTCAAACGGATTTGAAGAAGCACAAACTGACGCTATTATCAAGGAAATCACGTACATGCTTGTGGCTGTACTTTCAAATGGAGAAAATGACTACTATTTGTTTGCTTCAAAGTCGGCTACAAAGGATGAATTGTTGAACAAGTCAAAAGTCTCGGAGAACCGATCATTCATCCTGCACCAGAAAGTACCAGAATAGGGTTTTTCATCCCTCCGTACCGGCGAAGGGTATTTAATTTTGTCCCTTGAACAGGATTCGAGAGGAAGGGAACTTGTTTCCTTGGTAATGTTAACATATTGACACCATCACCAAAGTGGCATCTGTTGCTTCATTAATTTCGCGTGCACGATGAGCCATCTCATAGGCTGTATATTGTGTTTGTAATATATTTTACAAGTAGAAATGCACAGAGCATAATGTGTGCCAGTACTAGCTGTAGGTGCTGGGGCTGTAGGATATGGAATAAGAGCACAACCACCTGTTGATAGTTCACCTTCTATAGTGATAGCACCACCACATACCCGTCTCTGTTTTTCTCTTCCTTCGTTTCTCTTATGATCCTTTCGATTTCATTTAGACTATCATCTTTGAGTTTGAGGTCATTGTTCCTCCTGGTCCAATGCGAGAGAAGTGAGGGTGAAATTATGTTTATGTTGTTATTTCCTCTCAAACTTAGTTTACAAGTGCTCATGTTATTATGTTCATATTTTGCCGATTAATATTGACCACCATTTTAATTTACAGCTATGTTTAAAAGATTCTGATTGCCGAAAATCTGACGACGCGTTTATCCAAAGCTATCATCTATCTGAAACGAAGAACAGTCTAACAGAAAGATTATATATATTTTTATTTTTACGGATGAGAATAAATGAATTTGCACCTGATATTTTTCCGAACAGATTTGAACCTGAAGTTAATTGAAAATCAATGTCTATTGTGAAGCATGTGCGGCAACCAACAATGACATAAAACAATCACCATAAAAATAACGTGCTTCAAAATAATAATAATTAGTAACCAAGAAACGTAATCACTAAAAGATACTATGACAAATGTTTCTAATTTGCTCAAGAACTCGAGGAATTTTCCTAGCAGCATCAAATACCACTAGATGCAAAATGTATAAAAACAAGTCATTAACCAAAAGTTGCAAGCTCATGCAAAAATATGGATAATAGTAGGACTGTCAAAAACATGTCAACCCAATTATCCAAAAAATAATTGGATTGGGTCAAAACCATTTAATTAAATGGAATTAATGGGTTGACACATCTAAACCAATTATTTAATTGGTTTAACGGTTTAGGCCTGCATACCCAATTAACCCAACAAATTTAGGGTTCCCTTTTCATTCGTCCAAATCCAGATTGATAAAATTTAGGGTTCCCTTTTCATTCCTATTTGATCACAAAAAAATTAGGCGTATTCAATTACTTCTGCTTCGATCTCCCCTTCTGTCTTCTCTTCTGTAGCTCTAATTGATATTTTTGAGGTATCGATTTTCTCTTGATTTGTCGAAGATCAGATTGCAACTTGAATTTCAGTTTTTTTTTTTTTTTTGGTTTGAAACAAAGCTAGAAAAGCACTTTATTCCGTCAGGCCCACCTCAGTTTTAACTTAGTTGTTGTGTTGATAGTTTCAGTTGTGTGTTAATCCTTTGATCTTTGTGATGTGATTTCAGTATTGTGCCGTTTGTATTGATACGGCAGAAGGGGGGTAGCAGAGCAATTAGAAGAGACTAGCAGGGAGAAGGAAGGAGAATTTAGGAGGAGAAGAGCATATTTTCAGCAGAGGAGAAGATTGAGAAAATTAAAGTTGCATTCCTTTTTCCTATTTCATTCATTTTCCCGTACATATATAGCAACTCAACACAAGTTGCTGTAACAAATTTTAACAGGTGGCATCATCTCAGCCATTCTTTTGTATCCACATTTTGCTAAATAAAATAAAAGAAAACATAAGAAATAAAAGGAAAATCCACCTAGGCCTATTTTGTCTTCTACCATAACTAATTTGCATATTTCATATCCCTTGTGCCATAACCATATCATTACCGACCCCTTGAAATCGACCTTGTCCTCAAGGTCGAAGATGCTCTTCCTGTGTAACATGTCACCTGGATCGAAGATAAAAGTTTTTCTTTCATATTTCGAGTTGTTCATTTCAACAAACATAGTGGATGCATCAGCCCATTCCCGCTTTAGCTTCTTCCTTTCAACAAACACGTTGTGTGCATTATTCTCCTTCAACCCAATATGCCATGAAGAATTATGTGTGGCACACAATGCCTTAAAAACTGCATCTCTTGAGTAGTACATATCTGACTGATAATGAACGTTATTTTCCATAGGCGCAAAAGTAAGAGAAAGTGGCGATGGAGGTGAATTAATTATCGATGGATGAGGAATAGATCTAGCAGTGACAACAAGGGAAGGTGGAGATGTAGGAGATTTAGGCAAGGGAGGAGCAGCAACTGAAATTGCTGATGTGGCAGCGTCTGTTCTTGTGTGAACTGAAGGGGAGGAGAACGGTGTAGATCTAATAATGATGACATAAGATGAGGCTGGAGACGCTGGATAGCATGAAGGAATCATTAGAGGAGCAGGTATTGGACTGGTGATGGAAGGAGTTGTTGTAGTAGAGGTAGAAACGGCAACCGAAATTGTTCCAGGGGCAGTAGTAGTTGTCGGAGCCATTTTAGGAGGTGATCTAGCTGGTGCCATTGCTGATGGAGTAGATCTAGGCTGAGGTAGTGGTGGTTTGGAGGATGGGATTTTTGGAAAAGTTTCGGCGATGATTTTTGTGAAACGTTGTAGGTTTGCATTTTGAGAGGCGATGGCGGATTTTATGTCGGCGAAGGTGGAATCGTCGGATCGGAGCATGGTTTGTTGCAAAGAAAGTGTGCTTTGAATGGCTAGTAGGGAGCTACGGATGGCGAGGTGGTAGGAGTAGTGAAGAAGTTGTTGTGAAGTTAGTGTTTCACTCATGGCGAGAGGAGAGAACGAAAGTGAAAGCACCAATGATACGGCAGAAGGGGGGTAGCAGAGCAATTAGAAGAGACTAGCAGGGAGAAGGAAGGAGAATTTAGGAGGAGAAGAGCATATTTTCAGCAGAGGAGAAGATTGAGAAAATTAAAGTTGCATTCCTTTTTCCTATTTCATTCATTTTCCCGTACATATATAGCAACTCAACACAAGTTGCTGTAACAAATTTTAACAGGTGGCATCATCTCAGCCATTCTTTTGTAACCACATTTTGCTAAATAAAATAAAAGAAAACATAAGAAATAAAAGGAAAATCCACCTAGGCCTATTTTGTCTTCTACCATAACTAATTTGCATATTTCATATCCCTTGTGCCATAACCATATCAATTACTACTATCAAAGGTGTCCGGTCAATCTATTGTTACTTGGAATATGTACTGTCTGTATCGGCTTTGCAGTTGGCTTGACATGTGCATTTACAACTGGTAAGTTTGTATTCACTCAATCTCCATTCATTACAATTGATCGTAGGTACTACGATATACAACTTGGAATTTAAGGACGGTCCATTTTTCACTTAAATTATTCATTCTTTAAAGCTCTAAGCCAAGTATTGTAGTCTGAAAAAATGAATTTGTAAACAGGAACTGTGATTCTGGAGTCAGTAATTCTAATAGCAGTAGTTGTATGATTTAAAATTGGAGGGGATGAGAGAAGAAATTATAAAAAATGATTAAGATTATTTCATGTATGCTACAAGCTGCATAGGGAAAATGTTGGCTTTACTTGAAATGTACGCGACAAGTGATAAAGTGATTTGATTCTTTGGGTTATCAATTTAGAGTTAGAACAGTGTTTTTAGTTTATTGTATTGAAAAGTAATACTCCACTAACTTAATTTTTTTTGGAAAATATGATGTTTTTCTTTTTTTTAAATGAACGATCGTCTAACTGAAAATTATATGAGTGCAGGGATATAAGAAAATAGGCATTTTTGCAGCAATGGTGGAGAATAATAAATGGTTGAGGACTTGTATTGAAACTCTATGCTGTTACTGTAAATGCATGCTTATTAACTGGAACTGATAACTTTGACCTCGAATCAAGAAAAAACTGAATCTGTTATATAGTTTAGTTGAATTAATACTGGATCTGTTATGGTTGATTGAGATGTCATGCAATTCTCCCATGTATCTTGCTTTTTTTGTGTTGAAGTCAGCATTATATTGGGTCTACATGATGACTTAGAGCTTATCTTTAGTAACTAAAAATCACAAAAATGTGGATATCGTAGACAATTGGATAATCCGTGCAACAATAAATAATGCACTGCTTCACGCACGGGCATGTGTCCAATTACTGAGTTTTTATGTGTCATTTTTTGTATTTTTTTTTACAAAGAAAATCAAATAATTATCTTGTTTGATGTTCTGTAATACTTTAAAACAATATTTTTTCTGTCAGCTGTGCTGAACATAACATATGACTTTTTTTGGTTTATTTATTTACTTTTACTCTTTTTTCAGGTAATTTGTAACATGCATATGATGTTTCCATGTGATACATATGGTCTTATTGAACACAGCGCATGTACAGTTCACTGTACAGATTAGAGTTTTGAAAAAACATGCGTTTTATTATTCACAGGACAGCTAAATTGTAGTATAATGTAGATATACATAGGGTAGCAGTAAAATTTTGAGTTATATACTATTAGTTTCCAAAAACTTTACAATAATCCACCGTTGGCTTAATGCGTTTTTAAGTATACGTCCCATTTTTTCTTTTTTTGTGCTCCTTATAAACCATGATCTTCCCAATTGAAGTTGTGTCATATAACGAGTTTCTACAGTGTCCTGTGTCCATGGTTCAATGCATGCGTGCTTTAATCTTTGAACCCTTAATGCCTTTAACCTGGAAGAATTAATTGAAAATTTAGGATACTATGCCGCAGCTATAAATTAATAAGTGTGTACCTTAAAGTTGGATTAAAATTTGCTTGGAAGGATATATCAGCCAAACACAAACTTCAAATATATTTGTTACAGGCACAAACTTCAAACCTCAAGTATATGGAAACCGAAGTTCTCTGAAAGCGGATACCGTTGAAGCATTACATTCACGTGACTGGCTATATGGAAACGGATAGCGTCAACTGTATGAACAGGTCTTTGTTTTGGTTTCAATAAGTCCTAGTCTCTAGGAAATGGATTTGCAGTACTTCACGTTCTTTGTTTAGCTATTTACTTGGCTATTTTCTTGGGTTTGCTAATCAATGTAAGGCTATTTAAAACGGCCAATTTCAGTTCAATAAAATCAAGCATTTTCTTAATATCAGTCTTGTAGTTTGCCATTGTCTCTACAAACTGGTATCAGAGCCATTGGGCTTGAAGAAACAAAGCATTGGGCTTGAAGAAACAAAGCAGCGGCCTTTGTAATTTGCAGCAGTGATAGCAATGACAACTGAAGGGAGCTTTGTGCAACCTGCTATCCCTCGGTTTGATGGCCGTTATGATCATTGGAAAATGCTGATGGAGAACTTCTTAAGATCTAAAGAATACTGGAGTCTTGTGGAGACTGGCTATGTTGAGCCAGAAAATGGAGTGACAGAGGAGCAACGGAAAAAGCTTGATGAGATGAAATTGAAAGACTTGAAGGTAAAAAATTATTTATTTCAAGCTATTGATTGAACTATTCTAGAAACCATTCTAGAGAAGAATACATCCAAGCAGATATGAGATTCCATGAAGAAGAAATATGAAGGCAATAACAGGGTGAAAAGATATATCCTTCAAGCTCTTTGCAAAGAGTATGAAATTCTTGAGATGAAATCTGGTGAAGGTTTCTTCGACTACTTCTCAGGAGTGATGTCCGTTGCTAATAAGATGCGAGTTTATGGAGAACAAATGAAGGATAGTGTTGTGGTGGAGAAGATACTCCGGTCATTGAGCGAAAAATTCAACTATATTGTCTGTTCAATTGAAGAGTCGAAGGATATTGATAATCTTTCGATTGATGAATTGCAAAGCTCGTTAATTGTTCATGAGCAGAAATTTCAAAGGAACAAAGCGGAAGAGGTGTTGAAAGTAACTCATGAAGAGGGCATAAGAGGAAGAGGAAGATGTTGTGGTCGCACATCGTCTCGTGGAAGAGGTAGAGGATGTGGCAGAGGTAACCCAGCCTTCAGTAAAGCTAATGTAGAGTGCTTCAAATGTCACAACATGGGGCATTTCCAGTATGAATGTCCTCTGGAACAAAGAATCTAACTATGCACAACTGAATGAGGAAGAAGAATTGCTCTTGATGGCGCATGTAGACGAACATGAAGCAAAGAGAAATGATGCATGGTTCCTTGACACCGGGTGTTCCAACCATATGTGTGGTGATAGAGGTATGTTCTCAAACTTGGTTGATGATATTAATCATTTTGGCAAATGTGGCAACAACACTAGAATGTTAGTGGCTGGAAAAGGCAATGTCAGGTTGATATTTAATGGCATTCACTTTGTGGTCAGCGATGTGTATTATGTTCCTGACCCGAGAAATAATTTGTGGAGTGTGGGACAATTGTAGGAAAAGGGTCTTACTATTCTGATTAAAAATGGGGCTTGCAACATTTATCAACCATGCAAAGGGCTCATTGCTCACACTAAAATGAGTGCTAATCGTATGTTCATCTTGATTAATGAAAGATCCAGGACTGCTACAAGTATCACGGAAGAGTGTTTGAATACCAGTGTTGATTCCACACATTTATGGCATCAACGATTTGGTCACCTGAACCTAAAAGGCTTGAAGACTTTGCAATCCAAAAAGATGGTGCACGGACTGCCTCAATTGGGAGATTCAAGTATCACTTGCACTGATTATTTTACAGGAAAGCAACACCGGGATGCGATACCAAAAAGGAGTGAATGGCGTGCAACTAAGGTACTACAGCTCGTTCATGCCGACATATGTGGGCCTATTGAACCAACATCACATAGTGGGAAGAGGTACGTGCTATGTTTTATTGATGAATACAGTCGTAAAGCCTGGGTGTATTTACTAGCGGAGAAATCAGAAGTATTGGAGAAATTCAAAATCTTCAAGAAGCTGGTAGAAAAGGAAGCAGAAGAATCCATCAAGTGCTTGAGAATAGATAGGGGAGGAGAGTTCACTTCACTTAGTTTCAAAGTGTTTTGTGAAGAGCAAGGGATCAAAAGACAACTCACAACTGCCTATACACCTCACCAAAACGGAGTTGCTGAGAGAAAAAATAGAACAGTCATGAACATGGTGCGCTGCATGCTTACTGCCAGGAAGGTTCCTAAAACATTTTGGGCTGAGGCTGTCAACTGGGCATTTTATCTACTGAACAGATGTCCAACCTTTGCAGTAAAGAACAACACTCCTCAAGAAGCATGGAGCGGAATCAAGCCTTCAGTGGAGCACTTTCGTATTTGGGGATGCATTGCGCATGTCCATATACCAGAAGCAAAAAAGAGTAAGTTGGATGATAAGAGCTTTCTGTGTGTTTTGGTGGGTATTAGTGAAGAGTCAAAAGGGTATAGGCTGTTTGACCCTAAGACTAAGAGAATTGTGGTCAGTAAAGATGTAATATTTGAGGAAGAAAAAAACTGGAATGACTCAAATAAGGGAGAGAAGGATGCCCACATGGATGGATGATTATGTAAGTGGAGAAGGACTAAGTGAAGAAGTAGAAGCCTACATGGTGCAAGACATCATTGAAGATGATCTGCTTGTGTTCGAAGAAGCAGTGAAGCATGAAAAATGGAGGAAAGCAATGGATAATGAAATAAGCTCGATTGAAAAGAATCAAACCTGGGAGCTTATCGATCTGCCAATTGAAGTAAAAACAATTGGAGTGAAGTGGATCTACAAAACAAAGTAGAACGACCTTGGTGAAGTTGATAAATATAAAGCGCGCTTGGTGGCTAAGGGGTACTCTCAACAACAAGGAATTGATTTTGCTAAAGTCTTCGCACTTGTTGCACGCATGGATACTGTAAGGATGATTGTGGCATTATCAGCATGCAGAGGCTGGGACATATTTCAGTTAGATGTCAAATCTGCATTTCTTCATGGAAGATTAAGTGAGGATGTGTATGTTGAATAGCCAAAAGGGTATGTGAAGAAAGGGAAAGAACATAAGGTGTACAAGCTACATAAAGCCTTGTATGGTCTAAGACAAGCACCAAGGGCCTGGTTCAATCGCATAGAGTCTCACTTCATTAGTGAAGATTTTCAGAAATGTCCAACTGAACAGACCTTGTTCATCAAAAGAAATGAAGGTAAAATTTTAATTGTTAGTATATATGTTGATTTAATGTATATAGGCGATGATAAAGATATGATGGTTGAGTTTAAGAATTCTATGATGCAAACTTTTGATAAGACTGATTTGGGAAAAATGAGATTTTTTCTCGGAATTGAAGTTTTGCAAAAACCAGAAGGTATTTTTGTATACCAAAGGAAGTATGCTGGTGATGTGTTGAAGAAATTTGCAATGTATGAGAGTAAGCCTGTGAAGAGTCCAATTGTTCCAGGCTTCAAGATTAACAAAGATGCAGATGGAGTAGCTGTGGATGATACGTATTACAAGCAAATGGTTGGAAGTTTAATGTATCTCACGGCTACCAGGCCAGACATTATATTCAGTGTAAGTTTGATTAGCATATATATGTCAAGACCCACTGAGTTGCATTTACAAGCTGCAAAAAAGATCTTGAGGTACTTGAAGGGAACCACTAGCTATGGGATTTTCTACAAGAGAGGAGGGGATAATGAGTTACTTGCTTTTACGAACTCTGACTACGCGGGAGATGAAGCTGATTCTAGGAGTACATCTGGTTATGTTCTTACTCAGTGCGGGGGCAATATCATGGATGTCTAAGAAACATCCAATCGTTGCTCTTTCAACTACGGAAGCAGAGTTTGTAGCAGCTGCTGCGTGTGCCTGTCAGGTTGTGTGGATGAGACAAGTTTTGAAGGATTTAAACCATAATCTTGAAGGTCGTACTACTGTCATGTGTGACAACAGCTCTACAATTAAACTTTCCAAAAATCCAGTGATGCATGGGAGGTGCAAACATATTAGAGTTCGTTTTCATTTCTTAAGAGATCTTGCACGGGATGGAGAAGTCGAGTTGGTGCATTGTGGAACACAAGAGCAGGTTGCGGACTTGATGACTAAAGCGCTGAAGGTTGATGCTTTCGAGAAGCATAGGAAGAAGATGAGAATTGTTGATGTCTTTGAAGTAAACTGACTACAATCTGCAGTTAGTTTAAGGGAGGGTATGAAGAGGTCTTTGTTTTGGTTTCAATAAGTCAGTCTCAAGGAAATAGATTTGCAGTACTTCACGTTCTTTGTTTAGCTATTTACTTGGCTATTTTCTTGTGTTTTGCTAATCAATGTAAGGCTATTTAAAATGGCCAATTTCAATTCAATAAAATCAACCATTTTCTTAATATTAGTCTTGTAGTTTGCCATTGTCTCTACACTGTAGAGGAGCCCGATGTGGATATTTATTTGTCTCATACGGATGCGGAGTTGGCAATTTCTTTTTAAATCTGAGGTATGTGTATGCTTAACTGCCAAATTTTGTCAGTTCACATTGTTTAAAATTTCATGATAATGCTTAACAAATGATTTGACTTCCATTGTTTAAAGAGACTACTGAGAATATGTAGGCTCTCAGCAGGAAGTACAGCCTTGATATTAATTGATCTATAATACAGCAGAAGTTAAAATGATTCAAATTTAAGTTTGCTTGGAGTATACTTTCATATTTAACATGATTTACAACTACTATCTTACTGCTCATGTATTTACATATGTTTTGTTGTATTTTCATTATAGTTGATGGAGATAATCATCTGTTGAGCTGATCATGTATTTACATATGTTTTGTTGTATTTTCATTATAGTTGATGGAAGTACATTTAACATGTATTTACAACTACTATCTTACTGCTCATGTATTTACATATGATTTACAACTACTATTTTACTGCTCATGTATTCCATATATTTTAGGTTGAAGTTATGATAACTCATGATGATAATGTATCAATTTGTAATTATAAGGAAAGATTGCTGTCGTAGTTTTAGAATGTTTAACTATTTTACTCTGTAAACGTGCTATTACATGATTTTAAAACAAATTGCATGAATGATTATAGAACTAGTGCTTCTTTAGTTCTTTAAAAGACTGATGCAGTAGTTATGATCTAATACTGCGGCATAGATCAAAATTTTACACTGTAACACAATATGCTCACGTTATACCATATAAAAGCTACACCCACATTATGATTGCCATTAACAGGCCCTTCTTAGCAACCGCTTTCGTGTTTTGGGTGATTTCCCATTCTTTATCATCTTTCTCCTAAGTTATTTCTTTTACTAAATTCAGATACAATAGATGCAAAGAAAAAAAAGGATTTAGCTACTTTCATTGCACTACTTCCATATTTCATGCATGTAGCTTTTGAATTATATGTTGATTAATGTTGTATTAAATTCTACAAATGTTGTAGTTTGGATTACTGTTTATTAAATACGTGTTGCAGATGTTGAATGATATTCGCTTTTATCTGATGTTTTTGTACTTGAAAACTAAATGATCTTGAATGGTACTTGTTGTTTTTGTACTTAAGACTGGATTGATGAGAATGGAATAAATGTTTTAATCTTTGGTATGCTACTTATTGATTAAGCACATGTTTTTATGCAATTTTGTCCAAAATGAATTAAACGGGTTGAGTTGGGCTGACCTGTTAATCGGCGGATTGCTTGGGTTTACCCATTTAATAAACAGGTTTAATGGATTGGATCTGTTTTTATTTTAAATAGGTTGGATTAATGTTCATACCATTCCATTTATACCCAATCCAGTCCATTTGACACTTTTAGATAATGGAAGGGAGGGCAATGCAGGGTTAAGTTGTCGTTCAATTTTTGCACTCTACATAAATTTCCATTGGATGTATTATTTTAATGAAAATTGCCAATTACTATCGATGTGCACGTAAATTTGCATATTTTTACTTTCATATTTTATCGAATTAAATTAAATAAATGATCACATTGAGTGTTTTAACATGTTTAAACCAAAATTCAAATTATTTTCAAATCGTTACATATTCATCTTCATATAGGGGCAAAATGGTCATTTTTGTGCATATATTAGTTTGAGAAAAATTACTTGGACATTTTTATGATTTTTTTGTAGGAATTTGAATATAAATACAAGTGGTTTCATGAAAATATATGAATGTACAAGAGTGAAGAGAAACAAATGAAATGGAAATAATTCGTGTCATGAATCATGGAGGACCCTACCTACCCACCTATCCTGATGTATAAATTAGAAACTAATGCACATTCTAATGACCATTAAAGTTTCATGTATACTTAATGGATGATTATTTCATGCTAATGATAACTTGGTGGCCACACTTTCTAAAGAGGTAGTCTAGATAGTTCCCAAAAAATGTTTTAGTGTTTTAAAACATGTATAAATACCCCATACGTTCATGTAATTAGTCTCTCTCTTCTCTTAACCTCTTAGTTTATGATCAAAAATAAATTAAAGTTCTTTCTTTTCATGACTATTTAGCCATTTTATTTCATGTAATTTTATTTTCATGCAATTTTAATTCAAGTTTTTTCTTGTTTATTTCTTTCTTTTCATGTTGGTAGTATAGATTTTATTTTATGCAATTAGATTAGTTTAGCTTTTATTTCATTTAGCTCTTTTTTCTTCTTCTTGTTTTGTTCTATGTTGCAATCTACATTTGTTCATATGATAACAAATACGAGAGACTAAAACCTTCAATTTAGAGGCAGTGAAGCTCTTTAGTATGTCGATTCAACATTTTGATCATTTATGATCTCTTTTGTGCTTAAATGAAATGTTTGAAGTGGTTAAAATTTTGTTGTTTTAGATTTGAATTTGATAGCCTATGCTGTTAACATCAAATAGGCTATGCTTAAACAATAATAAGCAAAAATTACCTCTTCATCTACGTATGATTATGGTTATGAAGTGAATGTTGAAATCAAAATTTAATGGCCTATATTTCTAATCAATAATTAAAAGGTCATGCTTAAAATAGATTTTATTTTCATGTTCATTGTCATTTTTCATGAGAGTTAAATAGTGGATTAGTGGTTGTGTTATAATTTGATAGTTTATGTTGGGCTAATTAATAGCGCAAATATGTCATACTTATGATAAACACATCAACTAATTTTACTAATGACCAAAAGAGAGATCATAACTTTATTTTGTTGATTTATGTCATCCAGATAGTGGAAATTACCTCTAAATTGTCTTCAAACTCTTATATTTTTATGAATTTTCTTTTGTTAGTTTTCTCATTTTTTAGCTTATCACCTCTTCAACTTTGGTTAATTTGATTGAATAGAAATTTAAAATCTAATAATTTCCTACGGATCGACCCGTACTCGCCACGTAATATTATTGTACATCGTGCGCTTGCGGTTAATTTTATTAGAAATTCGATCGGCTAATTTTCTAACTCGATAGAATTTGGCTGTCCGAATAAGTTTTTGGCGCCGTTGCCGGGGAATTTGTTTTGATTTTATTTTTTATTCTTCGAATTATTTTCGTTTGATTTTTATTGTGTGTTAACTTGCATTTAAAAAATAAAATATTGTGGTGTGTTTTGGTAATTTTTGTTTATATTTTCATTGTGTGTTTGTTGCTTTTCATTTTGCATTTGCATTTCTATTTCTATTTTTTTTTAAAAAGCATACACAATTTTAAAACAAAAACAAAAACATTTTATTTCTTTTTCAATTTTCATTTCATTTATGATTTCCACTTTAAAATGTAAATTGCAGTTTATTCCTACATTCCCACTTTGTTTTTGTTGCTTTCATTGCTCCTTTGCCATATAACCCCTCTGCTCTGCAACCAGCATTCCATCCCTCCATATTTACTTCTTTGTGTATACTTGAATTGCCTCTAACATCCCCCTGTCGCCTCCCCCATCCTATTACCTTCAACAGCCACCTGAATTCACACATCCACTACACTTGATCCTCCTCTATAAGCAAACTGTCCATCACCTGCACAAACAGCTGTGCACTTCTTTCAGTAATGGCTGCTTGTCATCATCTCAAAATCTCATTACCATTGCACAAACCCAGTGCACACAATCCACTTACATTCCTTACTGTGATCACAAACCAACTCCTCGCTGTGATCACAAACACTTGCAATTCTTCTGATTATAACCCAGTGCACATAACAAAGCATCTTACAATTTTTCTACTGTGATCACAAACCAACTCCTCACTATGATCACAAACACTTGCAATTTTTCTTCACCTTTCATAGCTACTTCTTCCCGTCACTTACAAACCATTGCATTCTACTTTCTTTCAACTTGCCTGCGCCAAACCATTGCTTGCCTGCACCAATACAACATATCATTGCTTTCAACTTGGCAGCTACACCAAACCATCAACTTCCAGCAAACCAGTGCACACAAACCATCCCGCATTCACAACACATCTCCACAGTTGAAACACTCACAGCAAGGCATCAATTCCAACTGCTGCACCACCTTATCAACACTTACCCTATACAAACTACCAAACCAAAACATACTTCACAAACCACATCATCTTGTTTAAACCATAGCACATCACCCTGCAATTGCATAGCTCATCCACCATCCTCCTCAACTACACTGCCTGCCTGTTCACCAACTTCCAGCAAATATCATCACACCAAGCTGCACTTCAACACCCTGCCACCCTCTGTCCTCAAAACAATTTCACTGCACTGCACACATAAAAACCACTGTCACATTCATACTGTCACAACCCTTCAACATACTTGCTCAAAACCATCTTACAAAGATCCCTCTATCGTACTTCCCCTCTGCCTTCTGACTAACTGCCATATCCCCTGATACCACCAGCCTACTTCGCCTCGACCCCAATAACAGCCACTGCAACTCTTCCATTCACTTCAACAAACTGTCTTCATCCTATACAACCCACAGACCATCCCATCAAATCATCGGACCAAACCACTGCCGCAACCGCCCTCCACTGCAATTGCAATCGAACACACGATCCTCACGAAATCGCCCTACAACTGAACTCCTGCTACCCAAATTTACAACCAAAATCGACAACCACTCCACTCACCACGACCAAAACCACTTGCACTGTCGCCTGCAATACTGCTCACGATCGCCAAATTCCTCACCTGAAATTGAGAATTAACTTTGCAAAACCCAAAATCGAACTCCATCTCTGCAGCAACTTCGACGCCGCCAACAATCACTGCCCACGTGACTCCCAAATCCAACCTTCACCAAATGTAACGCGGCCACTGTCGCCTGCAATACTGCTCACCATCGCCAAATTCCTCACCTGAAATTGAGAATTAACTTTGCAAAACCCAAAATCGAACTCCATCTCTGCAGCAACTTCGACGCCGCCAACAATCACTGCCCACGTGACTCCCAAATCCATCCATCACCAAATGTAACGCGGCCCGCAACCCAATCAAACCACTGTCCATACCTCGCCAAATCGCCAGCCATCGACCCTGCCTCACCACAATCGCCACCGCCAATCAACGAATCGCCTCCACCACTTCAACCTGCAATCGAATTACTTGAACAAGCAATCTAACTACGAGCGTGCGAGAGATTTGTGGGAACATTCAAGCGATTTTTGTTAGAGGAAATTGATTTTATTTCGGTGTGAATTTCAGTTTGAGAATTTTTTTTCTTCAGAAAGCGATTTTGTTTGGGTTAATTTTATGTGTGTTTCTGTGTTTGGGCCGGGCTGTGTTGAGTAGTGCTTGAGAGTTAAAAAAAAAGTATTCCTTTGGTTGTCATTCACCCAAAAAAAAAATTTGCTTTCATTTTGCTTGCCAATTCAAGTTTTAGTTCAATTTCATTTTATAGGTTTTTCTTTTAAACAACGTTCTTTCTTTCTAGTTTTTTTTTTAAAAAAAAAAGGGTTTGTTTTTCTTTTTCCATTTGTTTATTTTTATCTTTGAAACAAAAAAAAATCGTTTGCCTTTTGTTTAAAAATGTCTAAAAATAAACTTGTTTTTATTGCAGTGTAAATTCATTTAGCTTTTGTTTTTGTTCTATCTTTAAAAAAGCATCATTTTCAACTCTCCTTTTCAGGTTTAGTTTACTTTTGTTTGTTGTTTTTAGTTTAATTTGTTTTGTTTTTAATTTATTTTAATTTCTTCTTTGATAAAAAAACTGCATATATCTTGTTTTTATTTTCAGGTTGCCAAAGAAACTGTATATATCTTGTTTTTATTTTCAGGTCGCCAAAGCAGATATCGTGTATATATCGTAGTACCGCTTTAAAAATAAATTACGAATAAATTTTGTACGCTCTGATATCGTCCCTATATCTCTTGTTTTTATTTGCTTTGCATTGTTGATTGCTTGCATTTTATAAAAAAAATTTCAAAAACAAAAATCCATTTGTAGTTGCATTGTTAGTACACGTTTAATTTCTGCTTTGCATTTCATTTTAAAATTTGACTGATAATAACGGTTAGACATCGATAACACTTAATTGTATATTGACTATTTGTCCTTTTTCGACAATTTAATTTCTTGGTTTCTAGAGCTACGGCAGAGCAATAACCATTTATAAATATTATGGTGATCGGTAAATATTATAGTGGTTATTTCTTTGAAGTTACTCAAACCTACGGTTGCATTGCTACGGCGATTCGTGGTGCACCGATAAATCATGTCCGTTACCTGGCTGAGAACTATCTTATTGATTTAAGACAAAGTGTGATTATACAATTTTGGGTTAGGAGCTACTTAGGATAGATAATTTGTAATTAAACCATCGCATTCATTTAGTTGCATTAGTTTATGTATATTAAAAAAAACAAAAAAAATTTCAAAATCAAAAACAAAAAAAATTTGTAAATATTTCTTAACAAATCAAAAATTCAAAAAAAAAGAGAATAATTTTAAGTTAGTTTTTTTAGAAAACCAAAAAAAATATAAAATCTTTTCAAAAACAAAAAAGCTTGAAAAATCAAAGCAAAAATCAAATTTCCCTTTTGAAAAACAAATTCCTTTTGGTAGATAGTTTTCTTATATAAAAACAAAAAAAATCCCCAAAAAAAGGAAAAAAAAACATTTTTGAAAATGTCTGAATTTTCTTACTCGCCAGAATTTTATGATAGTTGTGAAAATCAATATAATCCATATAATTTCACATCAAATTCTTATGGATATTACAATAACAACTATTTTACAAACAATTCGGATTTTGCACCACAAAATTTTCAAAATAATGACCAACCCTCAACTTTTGAAAAGAGAATGAAATCTTTACTTGAAATTTGTACACAACAAAATCAAGTAATGAATGATTTGTGTAATTCATTTCAAAATAATCAAAATTGTAATTCACTTCAAAATTCTAATTATTTTGATTTTAACCCATGTCAAAACAATTTCGAACTCCGAAATGAATTTCAATATCAAAATGAAAATATGAACCACTTTTTAAATAATTTTGACAATGGGAATAGTTTCATTAATGGTGCAATGGACAATTTTTGTTCTCAACAAATTCAAATTGAAAATTCTCAAATTAATAATCATGAATTTGATTTAGTTGAGTAAATGAAAAAAGATTACGAGGATTTGTTGCGTGAAACCTATAAAAAATTTCGTGAGAAACAAAATCAAATCCCAACTTTTGAAGAATCAAATAATAATCCACTTTTTCATGATTTTTCTTTTCATTTCCTTTCCAAAACTCAAAAAAATTTAAAAAAAATCCCAAAAACAAAATTTTCTTTTAGCCTTTTGATTATTTTTGAAGAAACACTATAGGATAAGTATAGGATTTTGGTTATGAAATTGAAAATTTTGAAAGTTTATTTGTCTTAACAGAAATAAAAATTAAGTTTGATTACAAGTAACAATGGTTTAACTAGTATATAGGAAGGTTCATGGGTGATAATCATGAAGTTTATCCTAATGGAAAATCTTTGTTTAAAAAAGTGGTGGATTTAAAGAAAGGATATAACATTTTTTATCTTCTAAGTTAAATGGTGCTAAGATGATAACCCTCTCTTTAAAAAAAGAAAAAGAATATGTGTGTGTGTGTGTATAAAGCATAATTTTTTTTGGTTTTATACAAATAATAAAAACCCACAGTCGATAGGTGTACACACTTGTGTGTACACTCGTCATGCTTTGTATCATCTCAAGACTACATTTCAAACATTGCAACAAAATATGCTGGTGATTAAATTGTCAAAATGCAGCTTTGCGAAGCAGTCTTTGGAATACTTGGGCCACATTATTTCATGTCAAGGCCTAGCTGTTGATCCAAGCAAAGTTCAAGCAGTCATGGAATGGCCATTACCCAAAAATTTAAAATCACTAAGAGGATTTTTGGGGTTAACTGGCTACTATAGAAAATTTATTAAGGACTATGGAAAAATTGCAAGTCCGCTTACTGACATGCTTAAGAAAAATGCCTTCATATGGACCGATCTATCAAGAGAAGCTTTCGAGAAATTGAAGCACTGTCTCACCAGACCTCCGATATTAGCTATGCCAGATTTTTCTCTACCTTTTACTCTCGAGTGTGATGCCAGTGGCCAAGGTGTGGGAGCAGTATTACTTCAGAATAACCGACCTATAGCATACATGAGCAAAGCTTTACATGGAAGAAACTTGTTGTTGTCTACTTATGTAACGACCCGCTATTTTAGACTATTCGCATCCGCACATGTCGGACTTGAATAATTCAAAATACCGAATTGTTAATATAAATTTGGCAAAACTGAGCATATACAGTAAATAAATAATCACATATCATAGACACAGAGTAATAAATGCAGCGGAAACAAAAGATAGTAGTTCATGAAGCTACTATATACATATCAGAGTCAAATAAGGTACAACAGATGTCTCGAATACAATAATCAAATACAATATTAGAATACATCACTAGAATCAACTGGATATCTGAAACTGGATAGATAGCTGGATCTCCAAGCGAAGCTTCAACTCCAAAGGTGAGTCTCGAATACTGGTACACTCAGTCTGACCCGAGCGTAAAGCAAAACACAAAACACTCGAGTTAGGATTAACATTCTTATATCAATAAATCCAACTCAAGTGAAATAGCAACTGAAATACAAGTAACTCAAAGGATGTTTGGAATAACCATCCTTTGAGGATCCGTTAAACTATCTACTATGTAGTAGTGTACGATAAGTAGATAATGCCTATCAGTAATATAAGATATCAAAATAGTGTTAAGGCGTTACCATTATCCCCATTAACACATTTTATATAAGCGTTATAGTCTATACAGCACTGTAAACTCCACCGTAAACTAGTGGGATATCAGGGAGTACTCCATAAGTATAACACAAAACAAATCGTAGTGGTCGCGTGTATAGGGATACAAGTATGACAAGGCACATGAGGCAATACCCAAGGTAGTGAAACTACCGTTTGCCTGATCCGGACTGGTGAGAACGCATCGCCGCCGCGATCGCAACACCGCACAACACTAGAAAGGCAATTTGCTCACGGTTATAAGCGTGACAAAACTAATTTGTCACGGTTATAACCGTTAAAATAGGTACCGTAGGCAAATTCAGTCACATTTTTGCTCACGGTTATAACCGTGACAAAAATAGTAATTTCTCACGCTTATAACCGTGATAGAATAGTATTTACCCACGGTTATAACCGTGACAAAATAGTAATTTCTCACACTTATAACCGTGACAGAATAGTATTTACTAACGGTTATAACTGTTACAAAATAGTAATTTATCACACTTATAACCGTGATAGAATAGTATTTACTCAGGGTTATAACCATTACAAAATAGTAATTTCTCACACTTATAACTGTGACAAATGCAAATTATAACCGTGATAACTAAACCAGTATCAAACAAACTATATAGCACCAATATTTTATTACAGCTACAAACAATCTATACAAAAAAATATATAGTATTAACATTAAGAAAACATACAATCAATAATTAGAACACCAAACATTTATGTTTCATTCAAACACCACAAAGGATACTTCATACCAACACCACAAATTATAGCATACAAGCATAGTATATATAACAAACTTTAAAACACAGTTTCAGAATATAACTACATAGTGTTCAGTAACTTACTAATAACGCAAACGATACTCGGGCCAAATCACAAAACCCCCTTCAACTAATTCGGATAGTGTGTAATGGCCATTTTGTGACGCTTCATAAATTGAAGCTTCTGGATCGTAAACATTCTCCACCCAAACAACTTGCTCTCCTTCAACCACCTTTCTACCATGACATATCTTTTGCGTTCCAATGTGTCCTTTTGCTACTTCCGTCAAATCTACCGACAATAGCGTTTGTGGTTGTTTCTCTCTCGTAGAAGATCTCATTATTCCATTTAGTGGAGCACCTAAGCTATCTCCAGGACTGTTGAAATTTTGCTCTGTATTAGAAGCAGCTTCTCCTCTTGGTGTCGGCACATTTCCTCCAATATGATTTACAAGCATCTGTATACATTGTCTCATATCATTTATAGCTAAACTCATTGTTTTCATCTCTTCATGCATTTCTGTTTTCCATTGTTGATTTGCATTCTCTTTGTAATTGGTAATGGCTTTTGAAGCTTGAGAGAGTCTTACTTGCTTTACATTAGACGTAGAGCTAATAGCTCGGCAATAGCTTCGCTTTTTATCATCCCGAAAAGCTTCGGCAACGGGATCTTTTTCAAAATCTTCTAAACTTTTTATTCCATCTTCTCCATTAACACTAGCTTCCGATTTTTGTCTTTCTTCGGCTGCTTCTATCAATGCCTACACAATTCATAATTTTGTAAAGATGTAAAATTACATAACAGAGGTTAAATATATAATTGAAACTGAAACTGAAACTGAAACAAAACATAGGTGCATGAGTAACACAGATTCAGATATAGGTACAGTGAGATGCTGATTGTAGTCTAGCACCCACAATAATTAATACAAGTTTGACCATGTAAAAAGTAAATAAGGAACATGTGAGATGCTGATTGCATGAACCGAATACATGCCAATTTACTGGTATGCAAGGTAAAGCATAGAGCAAGAAAAGTAAGGTACGGTCTGATTTACGGTATGGTTACGAAAACATTGATTTAAACAATTAAAAATATATACATTACGCTGTTTTATTGCTATTGCTTGGTCCAAATTCAAAACAGTTTTTACTGATATATACATTCAAAAAACTGCTCTCAACATCTGCAAGTTGCCAAACTAAAATACTAAAGTGCAAATTGGAGTACCCAAAATGCAAATATGAGGGTATCAGTTAACCACTTATCAACTAGAAATGGAACATACCCATATTTTAGTTATGTTATTGCGTATAAAAGTTAATTTAATAATGAACAAACATGGAAACAAACAAGACAAAGACAAGATCCCCTACAGTAAAAAAAATCGTCGGGATTGCTATTATATCTAAACCAACTTAGGGCCCGTTTGGTTTCATTTTGTATTTCATGCTATTTCATGATATATAATGCCATTTCATGCTAATTTAACCCTAACACGAAATATTTATACACATGCAGTCAAAAATACCAAATAAACAAACAATCGAGCTCTTTTCCAACATTGAAATTTTCTGTACGTTCGGTACTGTTTCTACATGTCTAAACATAAACCGGATATACCCTTAAGTGACTATATACTACATTATGGCTGCTATAGTTATTAACTTATACAGGTGGCTAATTCTTATTAACAGGGGATAAATAAACTGATACTACATGATTCACATTTTTGCTGCCATCAGAAATTAGTCACCAACAAAACATTATCATATACTTGTCACATATTTCATTAATGGTGATAAGATGTGAACTAATTTCCACATCAGTTTTTTCACGAAATCTTATATAGTCACAATCTAATTGTGTTTTGACTTCAATTCTAGATAAGATGTGTAGTATGATAATTTAAACAAAAATTTCTAAGTAAAAATAAAAAAGCTATGAACTATTACAAGCAATATTTTGTCAGCGTAAAACTAAAATAAGTTCACTGGTCAACAATTGTAATAGTGTACTGTTAGCAAATAGCACCATGTTTTTTTTTCCTTGAACCAAAAAACAAAAAAGAAAAAAAGAAAAGAAAAGCTAGGACAATAAAATTTGTTTGCTACACTAAATCAAAACTTATAGGCTCCACTCACAACTGCACATTTGAGTTACCCTTTTTGGGAACTTAAATTACCACCTTCGTGTTTCACATTTTTTATTTTGTAATAACATACCATACACATGACCCAAATAATTGAATGAGTGAAAATATAAAACTAAGATTCTTTTCTCTTCTTTTTTCATGTGCAGGTTCATGGAAAGTCTATAATCAACGCGAAGCAAATTCTTTTACATGAAGTAGCCGTTGTACCTTAGTATTTTTTTGATCAAATCCTAGCATTTGTTTGCCATCGGAAGAACATATTAGCCAGTCATAATATAACCATGTTTTGGCTTCACCTCATACAAAAATTGAATAATATGGGAACTCTAGCATGATAATTTGACGGAGCATAAAACAAAATATCACGTCAAAATAAAAATTCAATACTACCTCATCAAACATTCACACACAACCACTTCCAAACATCATCACTTCTGTCTACTTGCTCGGCACCACCCTACTGCACACAACAGCACCATACCATCACAACCAACCAACAAACCTTTCCTTGCACCTCTATTTACAATCTCTTCTCTATTACATCACACTTCACTACTAACCACAACTGCCACCATCACTCCTTCTTCAACAAAATAAAACCTGAAATAACTTACCCTCTGTAATAACTTGCTCTCTGCAGTCATCAGAAAAACCACACTTCACCCTTCACTTCCTCCTAGCAACCACCACCTAAAAATACCCATCATCACTACCTCACTAGCAAACAACAGTCACTGTCATATAACCCATCAAACTTCTGTCATCTGATCATACTTCAACTTGCACCTCTGTTTTAACCATCAAGACCAGCTTCTATCCACCAAAATCACTGCCTTCCCCTCTGCCTACCATTTTCTCCACCAGCAAAGATCAGTTAACAGCAGACCACTTTCGTATCAACATACTTACAACCCATCAGCAAATCTCATAACAACAAACCATTTCAACATTCCTAGCATTACAACACTTCATACAACATCATCTTCATACATCCTTCTCACATCACATATCAATATAACAACCACAGCTTGTACCTCCTGACCACAGCAATTCAAAACATGTTGTACAAACAGAGACAAAATCAATGCAACAAAATGACTTGTAAAACAACTCAAAAAAAACAATAAATTGTAGTGGCAGGGATGAAATTATTCAATGCAAGAATACTTGTATGAGTACGCGGACTTCAAAACAACAAAACATGTACAGGCAATAGGAAAAAAATAAGTCAAAGCAAAAGTAATACAATGCAATATATACCCATATTTCAATGCAAAGCTAAGTTATTTATATATACATAAGTTGCCAAGCATATTTCGAAATTCAAGGCAAAGGAAGACTTGTGTGTGAACGAGAAGTACAATGATCAAAGGAAGTACACTTTAAAGTGTATATTTTCAATTAGACAATGCCTTTGCATTCAATTCCCTACCTAGCATGAACGAAATCAAAGGATCAAGACTTATAACGCCAACATGTTTGGTTATGCAAGGGACACTTGATTATATTAATGTGTTGGCAAGCAAACATATGTATGTTTACAAAGTGATGTAGGCTACAAAATATGTACAGGCACGTTTCCTAGGAAAAGAAGTGAAGCATGTTTTTTTTTAAATAAAAAATAAAAAATGAAAGTACAGACTATATAATATGATATATATTATACAAAGCAAGAAGCATGTACAACAATAGTTTAAGTCTCAAAGCAACATGGCAGGAAAGAAACTATTCAAAGCAATAGGACAAGTAAAAAAAATAAACAAGGTCAAGGCCACTAAAGCACGTACAAACCATTTGATGCATCCCAAAAAAATTGAAATGCATGATCAAGGCAGTGTCATACTACCACTGCACAACCACTAAAGCCACTGCACACTGCATACTACCAGTCTACTGCCTTGCAACATACATCCATGGCACTACACATCCTCACATCACCAATACATCACCAATACTTCTCTGCCTAGACTCCTGACCACCAGTGCCATCACCTTCAAGCAGCAACATCCCAGTCATACCACCAAACAATCCACCACTGGTCAAACTCATCAATATAACCACATAAACCATCTCCTTCATACCCGTCATCTGCAATAATTTTAAACTCAAGCAAGCCTCCACTGTCACTAACCCCACTTTCCATCAACATTGCATTTACATTGCCATATTACTGCATTCAAACCTTCCACCTTGTTTCATTTCATTACAACCCCATCTTCATTCAACTGAACTGCATTGCCTTCATTCATCGGGCATCAAAATAAACTCCACGGCCAATCATACTTTACTTTTAACCACATATTTTTCATCATCACTACCACTAATCACATACTTCATATACAGCTGCACCTCTTCTCAACTCATATCAATACTGCCAGCACTTCTACTCAATAGCTCATATACATACCATCGAATGCTGAACCACTCAACAAAGCAGACATACCACAACTAGCAAACAACCTGAAAACATCAACTTACTTCACAGCAGACATACCACTAGCAAACTTCTCATCTTCATATATGAATTTTGTCTCCAATCTTATATCAATTCTACTGTCCAAATATCTTCTATCAATTCTACTCTACCTTCTCCAAGTAAGTTTGCTTCAGAAAACTTAACAACACAATAGAACCAACTAGCAATGGACAACTTTGAATGTCACATATCTCAAGTTATGTGCTAGTTAGTACTTATAAACAAAACACAACTAAGAAGATAATCTTGGGAAAAATATAAGTATATACTGAAGTAAAAAGTTCAGCTCTTTTTACCATGGAAGTTTCCTTAATGGAATGTTGATTTTGTTTAGTACAAAGAAAATGTTCTGGAATAAAAAGTGTTCAAGTAAACAAAGAATGACGTAGATGTGATGGCTAAGCTATAGGTTCAACACACGCTGCACATGATAACTAAATTCAA